>OY482672.1:50688500-51888500 GCA_960531455.1 Urophora cardui | reverse complement strand
TCTCATAATAATCAATCATCACCCTTGACATTATCACCATTATGACCTTGATTATTATTCTTGACATCTCCGCAACCATAATTATTATTATCACCTTCATCAGCCTGTTTGCAGGCACTCCCCACCCAAAAAACATATTGCTTGTTGGCGATTGCGGTATGACCTGATGCACATATGTGAAAATTACTCACTTACATGGCCAGCCGGCAGCTGTGGCAAATAGTCTAAACCAGAGATCCCCAAAACTCTAACTGCAGCAGTGTTAGTAACTGCAGCAGTATTAGTGAAAAGCGACTAGTTGAGTGCCCAGCTACTACCGTCGCATCGTTCAGTAGCTTGCGGGCAAGCAAAAAGACAACAACGTGCACGCATATATTTTTCGCTTTTATGCGCTGCTATACCACGTCGCACAATGAAAACGAAGTATGCGTGTACGTTCGTATGAAAACGAAGTATGCGTGTACGTTGTTATCTTTTTGCTTGCCCGCAAGCAACTGAATCGTCGCACGGTCGTAGATGGTCACCTAACTTTTGCGCTCTTACTACGACAAAACGAGAGAGTATAACAATCTGTGTGAATTGAGCGTTGCACCTCAGTGCTATGAAACGAAGACCCCTGGTCTAAACCAAAACAAATTTTGTGGCCGAAGAAACATACACATACATGTAAATATAAATACCCGGCAAAATATGTTTGCTTATTGTTGACAAATCAGGTTTAAAAGGAGTACGCTGCTTCTATTATGCACTCACTCGGTCTGCTGCTAACTCTCTAATATTTATCTAGGCCTTGTTTCGTATGGCGGATTAGCCTTTGGTATATGGTGTGCTCTCAGAGAGAGAGTGCTCCTTATCAGGGACCCATAATAATCATTATTCGTTATATTTTCAGTGAAAAAATCAAATACTTGCAAACATCGTAGAAGAGTATTGAGTTTGTGTATGTGCGTGTCCGAAAGAGCACTATCCGAATCGACTATGATCGAAAAATTTTAAGCGATATCCATAAAAACCTAAAATAATCATTATTTTTTGAGTTTTATTTTTTTGATCGAAAATAACACTTATTCCTTGAGTGATATATTTATCGTTCAGAAATAAAAATTAATCTTTGAGTTTTATTTTTTGCTTAGGTCGAAAAACTCAAATTTTCTCTGAAGTGATCTGGAACATAATTACTAAAAAAATTCCCATCGATATAACTTCGTGAATGAGTGATATTTTTGATCGAAAAAAATCAAACTCACACAATAATGATTATTTCTGAACGATTAAATATCGCTCAAGGAATAAGTGTTATTTCTGATCAAAAAAATAAAACTCACACAATAATGATTATTTCTGAAAGATTAAATATCGCTCAAGGAATAAGTGTTATTTCTGATCAAAAAAATAAAACTCAAAAAATAATGATTATTTTTGATGAAATATAAAAAAACTCAACATATAATGATTAAATGGCGATTTGTATTATAAAACTCATAATGTTTACGGTTCCTGCTCCTTATGGCCTGATGACATCAACACAGGAAAATAAGCCTTATTTTAAGCCTTATGCCATACAAATTTGCTACCCTTATAATTTTGAGGCCTTATTTCGTAAGCCTTTAAAGCTGCTGTTTTAATTCTTAAATAATGCTTAGATTTTTTGGTTGATATGTATGTATACACATATACATATGTACGAATATATACATATATGTATGTAGCTAAATGCATTGATTTTGGCATGCAACCAAAGTATATAATAAATGAAAGCAACGGCAAGTCATTAAGAGGTCTCAGTTGCAGTTGCAGCAACAGTTCAGTTGCACGTATATTTGCACCTAAGTTTACATGCATATGTGCATAAATATATATGTGTTTTTCTACATGCTTATTTATCCACTCACATACATATATGTATGTATATGTATACGTAAATGCAATTAATGCGAGTATACCTAGATTGAGGCAAAACAGCAAATCCATTTATTTTGTTGCGCTGCAACTAAATTCCGAATTGGCTCGCCTGCTGTGCTCTGCTACTGTGTATGTATGTATGTAAAGGATTGTTAAATGACCTCTCCCTGTATCATAAATAAAACTGTGAATTTATGTGTGTGGTTGGTTTTGCACAATATTTAATTGAATATTATTCAAAATTTGCAAATGGTACACCGCAATAGTGTTGCGAGGCACAGGAAACTAAGGTTGGCAGCAACAAGAAACATATGTATGTGCATAAATAAAGTTCTAAATACATAAATACATACGTAAGCACATATTTACATACATATCGCCGTTTAAACTTCATAACCGCCTAACCGACATTTGTGCCAAACATTTTAATTGAATTCTTGATGCCCAGCTTTATGACTTCAGAGTTGAAAAGGATATCAGAAGCTTACTGAGCTTTTCAAAGAGCAAATTTATGATATGGATCGATATAACTGGGCGTCAGGATTTCAAGGTCGGCAAAAAATCTCATATTTGGCACAAGCGGTTATGAAAGTTTCATATTCTTCTTAAGTACGTATTCTAAGAAATAAGAAAACCAAGTATTCATTGAGCTTTACAATGTGTTTCCATATATGTATGTATTTATGGTAAGTACACAAACAGAAACAGTAATACATATGTATGTATGTATGTACATATATTTCTTCTGAGTAAATTGTTTGAGCTTAATTTCCGCTAACTAAGAACTTTGTGGCAACTCGTTTTGTGGCCGACCTACGAATTGACCACAAATTGAAAACTAATGACCATCGAAATATGTTTGTATAAGATTTTGTTGTGGTATCGAATGAAGTTTCTAAGTTATTGTAAGTAAGAGCTTACACACATATACATACATACTTGTGTGTAAATACATATAAGTATATATTACTACGTAAGTTTTAACGAATGTACATTTGTGCTTTGAATGGCTTAATCAATTAATTTTTAAGCGAGCTGCAGGTAATCGATTTGGTAGAGAAAGAAAAATTTAAAATTTAAGTCTTAAAGCTACAAAATTCTTAAAATATGTAAGTACAATCGTCACCAATTCTTTGAGTCGTAAACCACATTGGTTTGATACGAATAAAGGCCTACATACGCATGCGCTTGTATATCGAATTCATAAATAGCGACTGTAAAATATGTTACCAAATTTCGACCATCATTTTCAGATGCTGGCAACAGAAGTTTCGGTATCTAAATGAAATTATGATCGTATTATGTATATATTTTGCATAGAAATATTTATATTTGCCGCTTAATACTTTTTACATTTTGCTGCTCTTTCAACTTGATTTATTTACTTTGCCGTTTACTTATCATGGGATTAGTGGAAACATTTTCCATTGACGTTTATTTACAAGCGGAAAGCTGAAATTGCAAACAATAGACAGACAATTAGTAAATAAGCAAAGCGCAAATATTTAAAAGTTTGATGTAATTTCGGCCAGAGAATAGCGTCTAATTACTGATTTGTCATAATAGACTGCTCCCTTAAGTACATTGTTAAATTTATCGTGTAATTTGTATAGGGTAGTGATGATAGTTATCTATGTATGTACTATATGACCTATGAAAACTTCGAAAATGAAAACTTGAGCCTTTCACATTAATTAAAATGTTTACATCTTTCCCACACTTTTTACGAGGTCAATCACACATATATATATGTAAGTATTTATATATGGAAAGAAATTAGCCCTGCTCTGTAATTTTGAATTGCCACAGTACCTTTTCAGCTTTATAAAAACTTTAAACCAAGTACTAAAATTATGCTACAAAAAGAGAAGAAATTAAGTAAGTCATTCAAATAAATATTACACTCTGACACAAAATGTGGATTGTTGGCTGCGGGCGGAATAATTCCCACACAGAACGAAAGATCACTATCCATATGGTAAAACCCCCAAACCGTTTTGCTTCCTGAGAGAAAATTTTTTTTATTGCCATTTTAAATTTTCAGAATTTTGTCTGAGTGATTTTTAAATAAATGAAAAAAGGGTTAAAATATATAACGTATAGAAATATGTTGCTATACGGAACGAAAAACGTACATAAAACTAATGTATTTCGACATTAATATTAATGAAAAAAATAGTTGATTTTGAATCAACTAAGGTGTTCATTAAAATTAATGAACGGCGTTCATAAGCTCGAGATTGTAATGAACGGGCTCTATGAATATGAACGAAACAATGAACGTGTTCATAAAAATTTTATGAACGGGATCATAAAATATTATGAATTTTTTCATAGACTTTATGAAATTATTTTTATAGTTGAAAACAAGTACAGCTTAAGTGCAGAATTTGACATGCTCAATACAAGTGGTGTGATGGCACAATGGTAAGGCGACCGGCTTGGAATCGAGTAGATCGCAGGTTCGAATCCTGTCAATGTCAAGGCGACTGATTCTCTTTATAATTTAATTTTTTTGTTTTAAATGTTAAAAATATTAAAAAATAAAATAAATAAATAAAAAACATAATTATTCAACTAATACTTCCCCAGAAATTATTCAGACAAAGGGCAACATTTCATTTCATATATGGGCTAATCCTGGGTAACGCACGCGACATTCGTACGCATATAATCAATTCTAAAGGAGGGAAACAACGAGAGGATTACATGTTTATTTTATTTAATGCAAAGCACTACCAGAGCACTACATTCACGAGAAAATATAAGCTGGAGTAACAGTTAAGTTCTGATATATACGAAAATTTATAGCGGTAACGCACGCGACAAAAAATAGAAGTTTTTTTTTAATGCGTCTGGAAGTATGCAAAATTTTGCGAATTTTGCACGATAACATATTTACTTAAAATGAGGAAATGAAGTTCGAAGAATACCCTAGGTTCGTAGATTTACGAAATATTAAAAATATTTCTCTAATTTTGTTTATGAACTATAATAGTAGTACTCACGCGACAGTAACGCACGCGACAAAATTTCCTAATGAAAAAAATATATACCAAATTTTTTTTAATTCTCATTTTTAATGAATTTTTAGCAAATTATGGGTAAAAAAGTACATTTAAAGTATTTTGATAGAATAAATAAAAGAACTTAAAACTAGGTACGAATAAGCTGTTCGAGCAACCTCAATAAAGTCGCCATCGATGTATGAACCCAATGCAAACTTTTAATTCCGATAATGTTTGGAACACTTTTCCATAACTTAGAGAGATTAAGTTTGTATCGGAGATGCCACGCCCCCTTTTCCAATAGCTCCAATTTTCTTTCGTAAGTATGGTATTGATATCGTTTATCTTTGTACTAATTCCCAGTGTCCAACCATAAACACTTTCAGAGATATTGAGTATAAAAAATTTGGGGTATATGGGAGGTGCCACGCCCCTTTTTGTAATAACGCTCATCTCTATTTGTGAACTTGGAATCACGTTATTATATCGTCCGAAGTTCTAAGCCTTACAAATAATATTTTCAGAAATACGTATATCTACAGTATAAAACGATTTGTTTCTATGGGAGGTGCCACGCCCTTTTAACTTTTTTGAAATGATTTTCCAATAGAACCTTCTCCAGCCAATACTAAACACAACAAAAAAGGAATTATCGAAATCGTTCCATCCGTTCAGGCGTGATGCGATAACCAAGGAAATAGTGATCCATTTTTATATAGATAGATTGAATTTTTGCACTTACGGTAACGCACGCGACAAATTTAAAACCCACATAAAGTTGTAACATTCAGCTTTCGGACAACACTGACTTTGTTTTTGGAAAAAGGTACACAAGCTTACTTTGTCACTGAAATTTCTTTTTATTTCACGTGGTTTCCTAGATTTAATAACTATTTATATAGTTTCTTGGTAACGCACGCGACAAAAGGATAAGCGAATTTTTAAAGTAAAAAAACTCCTTTATTCTTACTAGCTTCGCAAATTTTATACTCTTAAATTAAATTACGTTCTATGTAGAATGATTAGAGCGTGTAACAATAATATAACTCTCATTTCAATAAACTAAACCCGCGAAGAAAAAAAATGATACTTTGCTAATAAAAAAGCCTTAGTGAAAATTATTTTTTTGACGATTTTTCTCAGCTCGAGTTTAAGAACGAATAGAAAATGCTTATGTTTTTCTAAGATATACATGTATTATCTTTACTAATAAATATCAAAAAAAAATTCGGACCATTTTCAATTTCATGCTCTTGGTTGACTTTTTCAGGATTAGCCCATATGTAAGTGAAGATGCAAATAATAAACTCTTTATACCAAGTGCTTCATTAGTCATCTGAGAATTGCAGAAATATGTAAAGCTATCGGAAGATTAACGAACGAAAGTAACACATCGAATTTGTCTTTTTCATACCAATTGAACAACAATGAATTATATGAATAGCATTCATAAATATTTTTCATAAGTAATAAAAACTGTTAAAACTGTTCTACGCCAAATTAATGAATTTTCATTCATTAACTTTATGAACGCCTTCATTAAATCTTATGAAATTCTTGATTAAATTTATGAAAAATTCATGAAAATCAATGAATTTGTTCATAAAACTCACTACAGGAAATTTATAAACGCCGTTCATTAAAAATTAATGAAATATTTTTATCCGTGTAGGAAATATTTAGAAAAATTGCACGATTTCGTAGAATACTTTAACCCTCTAAAACCTTCACGAAGTGGTCGTATTGACCGCTATTTTATAAAGTGCGAAAAGACAGCATTTTGAAGGTCGATAGAGGTTTACAATGTTTAAGGAAATTATTCGTCTTAAAATTACACTATTTGTCTTCACAGACAAAATCTTTGTACAAGGAAGCTAATCTACTGTGTGGGAATTAGATATTCCGCTCCCAAAAGTGCTCTTTCACCGTGTTATAATAAATTAAAATATGTACATTTATGTATGTATGTATGTATGTCGATTATGTAATAAAAGAAAGAGACAAACTGTCAACTAGCAAAAAATATAAACTAAGTTATATCACGTCTCTGGAGTGAATCTATATTATGCTAGAGACACACATCGTAGTATAGTAGAAATATTGCAATCTATACCACATATGTGTCACTCTCATATTGTAGTTTAATTGAAAATTTTCATAGTAAAGCCAAATCATAGTATTGATATTATAATATTCATACCACATGTGTGTCTGAGGCATTACTCAACGTAATAAAATAAACTATTATTTATATTTGTACGTACATAAATCTCCTTTATAAAATCAATATCCGAAAATTGCACAAAAATATGTATGTATTTGCGAGTATTTGTCAACTTTTGTTTGATTTTTTTTTATTCTTTATTTCTATTTATTTTTCTTTTCATATATTCTTATGCTATGTTTTTTATTTGTATAACAACATGTACTTATGTACAATATATGTATGTACGTGCGTTTTGTGAGCAGAATTGTGTCTCAGCTGCCTTTGGCGCTTACAGCAGGAAGCATACATTTACTTTAGTTCGCTTTAATGGTTTTAAATAATTTCTGCAATGGCTTCCTGCTTCCTGCTCTACCGGCTCTACCTTAGCAACGTCGTCTATGCGACTATTTTTGCTAAAGTATATAGTGCTACGTAAATTTTGTTTTTGTTTTTGTTACTGTTGTTGCTGCTGCTGTTGTTGCTGCTGCTGCTGTTGCTGTTGCTGTTGTTGCTGTTGCTGTTTCCCTGACATCGTGACTATTTTTGATCTATTTACGTCCTTGCTTTTGCTGGCATCACCACTACTATTGCTATTACAATACCAACACTCTGCTACCCCTGCAAGAAATGCGACTAATCCGGGATACATCCGGGATCACTCACGAAGGAGCATGCGACTACTCTCTTTTTGTATCTCTTTATATGGAATGAAGTGTTCCTTTTTGTTTGAGCATGTCCTATGGAGAGACTAATTGTACCCTTTTATACCTGAACGAGTACAAAGGTAGAGAACTCCACTTTGATGCCAATCGGATACCGAATGGAAGTTGTACACTACTATACCTGAACCAACGCATATTTCAAAATTCGTTTATAACCTTTTGAGTACAATTGCCAACAATTACTCTAGATTTTTACCCTTCCGAGTACAATTGAGACTAATTGTAGCCAAGTGTACCCGAAAGAGAGTTGTCCGGGACAAATCTCTTTCGAGACTAATCGCACAATTTTTTGCAGGGACAATTTTTCTTCTAGTACTACTACAGGCATATGTATATACTATGTAAGTATCTCTCCTGCTTGTTTTGTTGCAAATACTTTATAGTGTCTGCCATTGGCAATAAATGTAACTTTCTTATACTACAATACTATCAAAATATACATGCTTACTTACATACTTTTTTACATACTTACATAGTAGTTGTAAGTAAGTGCACAAGTCTATAATATTGTAAACTTGTACTACGGCCTTAGGCCAATAGTAGCAATAAAGTTGATATTGCAAGCATTTTGCTACTTATGTATGTATGTATCTATACATACATATCTACATATTTATTTACATTTCTTGCCGGCAAACGTTGAAGCATCTTCAGTGGCGCACTTTGTCCATGTCTTTAAGCTACATACATAAACAGATACCTACATATGTACATATATTTGTTCCTTCTCCATTTACTCGGTCTTCGGTTTCGGTTTTTCTTGCCATTGTATAAGGTGTGACCTATAAATATCGTGAATAATTTTCCTCCATATCTTTTGTTGACTTGTGCTTGAATTATTAAAGCAAATTTCAAGGGCTTTTTTGCAGAAATGTGGTTTTTTTTTCTAGAATTATTTACAGAGCATGGATAATGGAATATAATTTCAGTTTCACTTCTTCTTCTCTTCTTGATTGGCGCTTAACCGTCTAGACGATTCTGGCCGAGTCCAACAGAGCGCGCCAATTGCTTCTGTTTCGTGCAGCATGGCGCCACTTGGGAACACCTAGGGAGGCAGCATCGCTGTCCACCTGATTTTCCCAACGCAGTGGAGGTCTCCCTTTTCTTTTGCGTTCAGCGGGTTTCGATAGAAATGCTTTCTTAGCCGGAGCGCCTTCGTCCATTCTCACGACATGACCTGCCCAACGCAGCCGCTGGATCTTTATTCGCTGAACAATGTCGATGTCTGTGTAAAGCTCGTACAGCTCATCGTTAAATCTCCGTCGATACTCGCCCACGCCAACGCGCAAAGGTCCATAAGTCTTACGAAGAACTTTTCTCTCGAATACTCCAAGTGCCATCTCATCTGATTTTGAAATTGTCCATGCTTCTGCGCCGTACATGAGGACTGGAACGATGAGCGTCCTGTAGAGTGTGATTTTTGTTTGTCGAGAGAGGACTTTACTTTTCAGTTGCCTACTTAGTCCGAAGTAGCATTTATTGGCAAGCGTGATTCTTCGTTGGATCTCCGTGCTGACATCATTCTTGGTGTTAATGCTGGTTCCCAGATAGACGAAGTCCTTAACAGTTTCGAATTTGTAGCTATCAACATTGACGTGGCTGCCAAGGCGTGCTGTTTCTTTGTGTGATGACAGGAGGTACTTCGTCTTGTCCTCGTTGACCGCCAAACCCATTTTCTTAGCCTCTTTATCCAGCTTGGAGAAGGCAGAACATACGGCGCGCGTGTTAGTGCCAATGATGTCGATGTCATCGGCGTACGCCAGCAGTTGCACACTCTTGTGATATAAGATGCTTCCTGTATGGTTAAGTTCTGCAGCTCGTATTATCTTTTCCAGCATCAAATTGAAGAAGTCGCACGAAAGAGAGTCACCTTGTCTGAAACCTCGTTTGGTCTCGAACGGCTCGGAGAGGTCCTTCCCAATTCTGACGGAGCTGGTGGTGTTAGTCAATGTCATTTGGCATAGCCGTATAAGTTTAGCAGGGAAACCAAATTCAGACATTGCGGCATACAGGCAATTCCTATTCGTGCTATCAAAAGCGGCTTTAAAATCGACAAAGAGATGGTGTGTGTCGGATCCTTTTTCATGGGTTTTTTCCAATATTTGTCGTATTGTGAAGATCTGGTCGATGGTAGATTTACCAGGTCTGAAGCCACACTGATAAGGTCCAATCAGATTGTTGACGATAGGCTTCAGTCTTTCGCACAATACACTTGCTAAGACCTTATATGCGATATTCAGGAGGCTTATCCCACGATAATTGGCGCGTACTGTGGAGTCTCCTTTTTTGTGGATTGGGCAGAGCACACTTAAGTTCCAATCGTCGGGCATGCGCTCGTCCGACCATATTCTGCATAGGAGTTGATGCATGCTCCTTATCAACTCTTCGCCACCATGTTTGAATAGCTCGGCTGGCAAGCCGTCAGCGCCCGGGGCCTTGTTATTCTTAAGCCTAGATACTGCTATTCGCACTTCGTCATGATCAGGTGGTGGAACATGCCTACCATCATCTGCTATTGGGGATTCGGGTCGTACATCTTCTCCTTCCGCACTTTCACTGTTGCCATTATCTAGCAAGGAGGAGAAGTGATCCCTCCACAACTTAAGTATGCTCTGGACATCAGTTACCAGATCACCGTTATCATTCCGGCAGGAATTTACCCCGGTCTTGAAACCTTCAGTCATCCGCCTGATTTTTTGATAGAATTTTCGAGCATCGTTCCTACCCGCCAGCATCTCAAGCTCTTCACACTCGCGCCTTTCAGCCTCCCTTTTCTTCTTTCGAAAAAGGCGCCTCTCTTCCTTCTTCGCCGTTCGATAACGCTCCCATACGCTTCGCGTTGCGCCCGCACACAATGTAGCCCTGTAGGCGGCGTTCTTTCTTTCCGAGGCATCGCGACATTCCTTGTCGTACCAGGTGTTCTTGTGGGCTCGCTTGTATCCTATAGATTCCTCAGCGGCGATACGAAGTGAACGAGCGATGTGTTCCCATTCCTCAGATACATCGTTTGGTGAAGGGTTGCTCTCAGAGAGCAGGAGTGAGAGCCGAGTGGTGTATTGATTGGCTGTCTGCGTCATGTGCAGCCTTTCGACTTCAAACTTTCCTTGCTGTCCTGCTGGCACATTCTTTGCTGCACAGAGGCGGGTGCGTACCTTGGCTGCTACAAGATAGTGGTCGGAGTCGACATTGGGACCACGGATTGTGTGCACGTCTAGGATGCTGGAGCTGTGTCTGCCGTCGATCATGACGTGATCAATTTGATTTCGCGTTTTTCGATCAGGAGACAGCCATGTGGCTTGGTGTATTTTTTTGTGCTGGAATCTGGTACTGCTAATGACCATGTTTCGTGACCCGGCGAAGTCGATCAGCCTCGTCCCATTGGGACTGGTTACGTCGTGGAGACTGAATTTTCCGACTGTGCTGCCAAAGATACCTTCCTTACCCACCCTGGCATTAAAATCGCCAAGCACAATCTTAATGTCGTGACGGGGGCAGCGGTCGTAGGCATGCTCTAACTGCTCATAGAAAGTGTCTTTGATCGCATCGTCCTTCTCTTCCGTCGGGGCGTGGGCGCAGATAAGAGATATGTTGAAAAATCTCGCTTTGATGCGGATGGTGGCTAGACGCTCGTTCACTGGCGTGAACGACAGTACTCGGCGGCTGAGTCTCTTTCCCACCACAAAACCAACACCAAATATACGCTCCTCTGCATGGCCACTGTAATATATATCGCAAGGCCCACATTTCTTCTTGCCTTGCCCCTTCCACCGCATCTCTTGTATGGCGGTGATGTCAGCTTTCACTCTTTCGAGGACATCAACCAGCTGGGCAGAGGCACCTTCCCAATTAAGGGTCCGGACGTTCCAGGTGCTTACCCTCAAATCATAGTCCTTTAAACGTTTGCCGTGGTTGTCATCAGAAAGGGGTGGTCTCATCCGAGGCTTTGTTGTTGTTTTCATTGGATAGGATTTTTAAGTGGTGGGTCCCAAGCCCGACGCACAACCCGCCCTGCGGGAGTTGTATATTGTTACACGTTTATATAGCGAGCCGCTTGCTCCAAGACAGACGCCCGCTCGCAGCCGCACCTTCTGGTGAACAGACGCTGCAGTTATTCCCCTCAACAAGCCCTTAAACCGAATATGTCGGAGTGGCCTTGTCGAGTTGTCGCCTTTCAGTTTCACTTAGAAATGAATTAGTGGATTTTTTGCTCGAATAGCTACAGCGTAAGCGAAGTTTGACGTTGTGTTTGTAAAGTATATTAAAATACACTGCTAGTCCCAGCAACAACTTATACCATGTCTGCACATAACGTGTTTCGCTCTTTTTTTCTGCATTTTCTCTCTCAATCTTGTTTCGACACGGAAGCCAGTGCCGAAACTCGCCAATTTCCATACAAATTTCTGAGAGCGAGTGAGGATTGAAACACTTGTTTCGTTCTCAATCCTCTTGCCAAACGCGATGATATCGATGCCTTCTCTAATTTTGTATCGAAATCTCACACAGACCAAAACAAAAACGCAAAAATACAAACATTCAAGAAGAACAATAAAGATAAATGGTAAACTGAATCACGATCAGCCACGTGGAGACGGGTTATTTAGCGAGATGTTTTGCTAGATGTTTTTTTGGCGAAACATGTTATGTGGAGACGGGCTTTTTGAGATAAAACCTCTATTGGAATTTTCGACCGAATCACTTTGTCTTACGCATTTCTTCGCACAACTATTAACCACCGTATCTTGGCAGCAACTTGCTGTTTCTGTTTCTTTTTCTTAGTTTCCTGTTTCTTTTTCTTACTTTCCCAACTTTGTTGCTTCATTTAAAAATTTTCGTGAATTGCACTTTCATCTCTTCTTGTCAGCATCGTTCAGCCTCCTGTAAGATGATTGTTGCTTAATTGAATGTATGCCTTGGCTTGGCTTGACTCGCCAAGCCGTGGTGTTATGCTTGCCACTTTCTTTTGCAAGCGAGTTCGAAAAAAAAACACTAGCTAGCTTAGCGAATAACATGGAAAGCAACAGCAAAAACTAAGCTAGTTGGTTTGGTTAAGAGAGTTGAGTTGAGAGCGCATAGCAAATTGTCGACCTGAACAGCAGTGTTGTAAAGTAACAGAATGAAGAAAATGTGAATAGCACTTGAAAGTGCAAAATTATATACTCATTTTGTTTCCCTTAACATTGTTTTTTTGGGTGGCTATATGATAATTCACATGTATGTTTCTATTTACATATTTTATGCAAAAATTAATTTATTTATCTTTTAATTTTTTTTCTCGTTCACAACATTTAATTCTGATAGCTGACACCAGCGTTGCATATAAGCAAGCAAGTGGTTGTTTGGCAATTTCAAATATTTTTTTCAAGGTCGGCAGAAAAACAAAACCACTACTGCTGTTATGCCTTCTTCGGCGATTTTGTGCTTTAACTTTCCTTGCATTTTATCGTTTTGCTATATACTATACATATATACGTACATATATGTATATCGTTACCTTAATTCACAAAGGCCCTAATTGACACTTTTTTCGAAACTGCGTTTTTCGCAGATTGTAGTAGGATATATTAAAATACACCTTCCCACAAAATTTGATGGCGATAGTTACAAAAGTAACGAAGTTATACCACATTATAAAAAGCCCTATCTGCTTTTGCTGAAAATCTATAAATTAAAAGGCCCTAACTACATTTGCTACAATATCCAGTAGTACAAGGTGAAAGTGTTTGACAGGCTTTAAGTTATACATTTTGGACTCCATGCATGCTTAGATGGTTGTTGTTACCAAAATCGTAACACTGTGTTATCAAATGATTTGCTAAACTTTTGTATGGAAAATAATGTAGCTATAGATCATAAATATTTAGTAAAAGGACATACACAAATGGAATGCGAGGCTACACATTCTCTTATTGAAAGAAAAATTTCTAAAAAACAAATAAACTTACCATCTCAACTTGTACAACTTATCCGCGAGGCTCGAAAAAATCCTAGTCCACTTCAAGTTCACCACCTAGAGCATAGCTTTTTTTTCGAATTTTGAAAATATTCCGAAAATGTAGTCAACGATTCGACCTGGTATATAATATGTATATTCCTAGTGCATTAAACATATCTAAAATGGTTTTTCGTGAAATAGCTATACACTCAACCTTCGCTGTAAATAGTTGTTGCATTTTTTCCCACTTACCCCAACAATTAAAATTATATTATGGTGTTTCCTTTTCAGGAAGAATGTCAGGAGACTCCACAGTCAACATGCTTCGTGCCTTAGGGTATGATCCCTCGGGACAAATATTTTATAAAACTGATATAACATCTGAGTACCAGCCTCTACCTCAGAGAGCCAGCAAAAATTTTTAAATAGTAAAGCCCAGCTTATTACATAATCAACAACTTCCAATCTCTAAAAAGAAATGGGAAAACCTGTAGGATCTAAAAATATCATTACCTAAAGATTGCCATTCTTTTTATGAAAACTTACCCTTTAAAAATTAATGAAATTTTCCTATATTATGTATGTATGTACCAGGCGCGGATCCAGGATTTCGGCAAGGGGGGGGGGGTTTTGAAAATTTATTTTTTTGGAAGATGTTTTTAAGGGCAGATGCTGGTGAAAATATGGACTAATACCACCTACTATTATTATTCTATATACTAGTTGCGCCATTTCCCGCACCTTAAAAACACCAAACTCAAAACCCTCCAAATTAACAATATGTATGCCATCACATAAAGTGCAGGAGATTTCAATTGAAGTTCTAAATAACATGTATAACGTGCATGTATTTAAAAAATTCATAAATTAAAAAAGCCGGCATATGCGGGTGTTACGCCTTCAGATGGCTCTGACGCTACTTTATTATAAACTTGACCACTGCGCGACACCTAGTGAAGGGTAGCACTTATTATATGATATAATTTGAAGCGCGAGGTCGCTACTGCGTGTTCTAAGTTTTCAAACGTGCAACCAAAGAACGTATATTGTATAAGAAGGGAAAATTCGGTATTTTGGACGAGTGAGGTGGAAATCGCGAGTTGCCTCCCATCATTAGGCTTGCCATACGTCAGGCATTTGGCCTGATTGTCAGGCATTACATACTTTGTCTGGCAATCAGGCGCCTAACGAATTTTGTCAGGCATTTTGAAAAGTTTTTTGTGTACATTGATATTTTGTATAAATTTTATTCTGTTTTATTCAAAGCCGTATGAACATTAGATATGTAATCTTGTCGAGTGTAAACACAACTTAAGTTTAAGTTTTGTGCGATTATCGATAACTGCTTTCTATCTCTTATTCCGTGTCATAAAAGCACATTCAGACTACATTTTAAATTACGTTGATTAGCCGAAATTACTTTCCGAAAATACGTTCGTTCACACACGCTTTTAAGTAATTTATTTTAGCCGTGTTTCATTTAACGCCGATCCTGTGCCAGATAAAAAATTTTACATGTGAATGCAATAACTACGATTTTAGGACAATAAAACCAGATAAATTTCTGATGCAATATATAACCCCGTTTGTTCGAATTGTCACAAATATTTTTCATTTATGTTTGGGTTTTTTGTTTGGTTTTACTTCAACATAATTTATATAAGTCATCAACAGAAGAATCTAATAGAATTAATAAGCATAAAAAGACAAACTCATAGCCCATATTTGACAAAAAATATCAGTTTTTGTCAGAAAATATATATGTACATATTTAGAATTTAAGCACTGGGTTAAATTTAATGAAATTAATTATATTTTCTTTTCAATATTGCTTTTTATGATGAAAAGATTTTCAGCTGAAATGAAAATAACATTTATAAAATACTCCCACTAAATTAAATTTTTTATTATTAAAAAATCGCTAATGCAACATACAATGAAAATATACTTAAGAAGTCGCCGCGAACAAATTTAACGCGACTATTAGCGATTGCCAAAACTTTTTTTCTGTACTGTCAGAGCTTTTGAATATTCAAATAAACAGTGTTGAGAACTGTTCAGCGTTCTACGATACAATAAAGATTAACACTCAGCTACTAAAAAGAGCAGCTTCATCGGAAAAGTATGCGTGGGATACTAAAAGTCAAGAGAAATGATTGCCTTTGTACCTTCTATGTATGATTTTGTCGTGTTTTTGAAACTAAACAACAGTACCTTTATTTAATTTAATTAATTTGTTTTTATCATAAGTGAATTGTTTTCTAAATGTGATAAATTTACATATATATGTATATGTAACTTTTAATTTTTACAGCCAGTTTCACGAAAAAATTTAAGTGAAGATTTAATTTTTTCCCTGTCAGATTTCATATAAAATTCATGTAAAAAAATTAAATTAAACTTAAATTCTTTCGAGAAACTGGCTGTTAGACTGATAAATATACTTGAATGAATTTTATGGTTTTCTAACTTTTGGCTGTTTTCATTTCGCTTTAGTCAGGCATTGGGGTGAAAAAATTATGGCAAGCCTACCCATCATTCTTCAAGCTCGAATTCGTTTGTTTTTTCGCGGCGAAAAATAAATTCATTTTGACATTTATTTTGCTTGACATTTAGTTATTATTTCTACTCATACTCTACCGCCACTGCAAAGATGCAAAGATGGTTGAAAATGAGCCGGGCTCTGAGCTCTGTTGCCACTTTTTTATCCTTTGTTGAAACAACGCTTGTAGTATTTTAACTTCGTACAATACGGTAACACTGTAAATATCTTTTCAGATAATAAATGAGGAAACATTTGAAAATGTAAATAATATTTTACGAGTTTTGGCAGTGTTGCCTGTAACAACACCAACTCCAGAACGATCATTTTCCACTTTAAGAAGAATCAAAAGTTATCTCAGGAACACGATGGGCCAAGAGCGTCTCAATGGTCTTGCTTCCTTGAAATTCACAGAAGTATATATTTAACTGAAGATGAAGTCCTTCAAGAATTTTTCAAAAAGCCTGGGAAATTGAAACATGATTAAAAGTTTGACAGAATCGACAATATAGTACGCGCTTATTGTATTAGATTTAATTCCTCTAAATTTCGGGTATTTTCTATTTAACTATAAGTTGTAATTGTATGTTATTATTGCCTACAAGGACAACTATTTTAATGAACTGATTCAATTGTACCTGTTTCACCTTGTGGATATGTGCATATAAAATATAATCTGAAAATAAATGAAAATAAATGTCGAGTTTTGCCTTTGGGCCAACCATTGCTTTTGGAATGATAGAGTTTTCCTTGATCAGTTTGGGAAATTTGGGCGCAGAATCTATAAAGGCATTAATTTGGGATCTATGATAAACCAAAAGGGGGGTTTGAACCCCCAAAACTCCCCCCGTGGATCCGCCACTGGTATGTACATATGTGTATTGAAATTAATATATTAATTTTACGATAAGTATATATGTACATTGTACATATATATTTATAGTCTGAAATGTTATTTATAATGCGCTTTGAAGTTATTGGAATCAATTGCAGCTAAAAATTCCAACCACAAAAAGCC
The DNA here is from genome assembly GCA_960531455.1 of Urophora cardui. Classification (NCBI taxonomy): domain Eukaryota; kingdom Metazoa; phylum Arthropoda; class Insecta; order Diptera; family Tephritidae; genus Urophora; species Urophora cardui. The sequence continues at coordinate 51,871,170 of OY482672.1, read as the reverse complement.
CTAACTACAGTTTTTTTTTCTAAATTCGTAGTGTAAAAAAGCCCTATCTGACACAAAATTGCCAAAATCCAATGTATCTAAAATTTTTCTTCAAGATCTACTTCAGGGCCTTGTTTGTGCAGAAACTGCATTTTTACGATCTCACAAAAGTCTTTTATTTTCATTTTAACACGTTTTTTGGCTCTCCTGTAAAAAAATTATTTTGTCAGTTAGGGCCTTTGTGAATTAAGGTAACGATATGTATGTTTGTGTATATATATATGTATACATATTTGCGTGTTCTTCTTTGGTTATGTTTAAATTTTCTTTCGGCCTTCATTAATATCTTAATTCCTGCAAAGAAGGATAAGCTGCAATGACGTTTATCCGCTTCAGGTTCGATGCTGTTTTAAGATTAAGTTCTCAGTGTTGTTATTGTTGTTGTTGTGATAGATTGTTGCTTTATATGTATTTCATTATATTCGTACATATTTCGTGTTTTTCCGCGTCCATTTAAATTTTGTTGTTTTGTTTCATTTTGAAATAAAATTCGCTTCCGCTTGGACCGATATTTTTTTTCTTTGAGTCGGGTGTAGCTTGTGAGTATTACCTTAAATAAATTAGCTTGGCACTGAAATTGATATTTAATTATTAATTACAAGAGTAAGGCACGGAAATTTCCTTTGTAGTTTGTGGTCTTGAGCTTAATAGGAAGATGAGGATGTCCAAGTAATTGACTATTTATTACGGATACGTTTTTAGCAGGGACCGATAGTAATCACTATTCGTTATATTTTCAATGGAAAAAATCAAATACTTGCAATCATCATATAAGAGTATCGAGTGTGTGTGTGTGCTTCTCTGAAGTTTGTCTGACAATGATTACGGTCACTGGTTTTTAGTAATGCGAGTATAATTCCAGTCAGTTATGCTCCATCTTATCTTTCCGATGTATAGGACGTCTTCCTCATTGTCTGCTGACACCAGTGGCTGTCAATGGATATATTTTCTGGCCCAAGTCACCTTCATTCACTCGCATAAAGCGCTAAGCAGAATCAGTACTTCTCCGTCATAACGTACGTCGTTTTCGACTGACAGGACGTACGTAGCGGAAAGAGTGGCACATAAAGTATGTGTTCGGTGAATGCACAAAAAGTGTAGGGTAGAACAATGTAAGACATTTGTCACAAAAGTTTTAGGTAAAGGCGTCAAAAAACAAAAATTAACGAATTGCCAAGAGCAAAATCCATTGGAATATGTATTAATAGTATTAATTTAATACTAATATTTAATTTTAAGTTGATTACAAAACACAGTTCTGCACAGTTTAGTACAAAAACGAGTTATCGAACGCAATTTTCTGCACTAGAGTTCTCTAATGCCTTCACCGAACACATCTTATATTACTGACGTACGGCAAAATAGAAAATTGGCAAAGTATGCCGGATCCGGCGACTGATACGTTGCCAATGTAGTGTTGCACGAGCAGAATATACACAGTCTACTCAGCTGTCAGTTTCTTCCTTGTCCGTCATGACGGAGAAGTACTGATTCTGTTTAGCCCTTAACATGAGCAGCATAGACGTTGACTTTTTATTCGCTGAGTGTTGTCGATGTCTGCAAAAAGTTTAACAATCTTATTCCAAGGCGTATGGGTTCATAAAAATTATGTTAATATCGTCCATGTCTTTGTGCCATATATCAGGATAGGAACGATGAGCGACTTATAGGGCGTGTTGTTTTTTCGTCGGGAAAGTATTTTACTTATCAATTACCTACTTAGTCTAATATCATGTTCAGACATAAAAATTAATTAAGTCAATTGGGGTTGATTGAACATCTTGAGATTTGGTGTTCAGACATATTTAATTTACTTGGCCCATTTAACAGGTCGGCTCAAGATACATACACACATACACGCCGTGAGCTGAATATCAAACTCTCGTGACCTAAATGTCAAAATTGCAAGGAGGACGAAATAATTTGACATTCAGCTAACAATTTTTACCAATCGTAAACACGAATACATGTATAGAATAAGCAGAAATAAAAACAAATTTGATAGTTGATGAAGAAGAACAAGAATGCAGCTGATCTGACGAACCAACCTGTTTAGTGGACACTGACGCTTATCACATTTCTCTTTTCATGACATTTCATTTTACTTATGAAACAAGCCTTTTAACAGGGTTGCATGCAGAATTGTTCTTCATTAAGAACTCATTAATTTCTAATGAAGCATTAACTTGGTCAATTTTTGTATGGAAAATTGAGAATCATTAGGCTTGAAAATTGAATAACGGCTCTTAATGTTCAATTAAGGTTGTGTCTGAACATAACATAAGGTATCAAGAGTTATTCTTCATTAGATATCAAGATGGTTCCATTAAAGTGACGTGCAGAACATGGTCAAAATTCAGTTTTTACTAAAAAAATGCAATAATTCCTTCCGTCTTCAAAATAATATTTTCTCATTTCTTTTCTATGCATTTAAAATTTTATCTGCTTTTACATTTTTGACACTCCACCAATAACTCTGCCGCCAACCAATAGCATTAAATTTATGCTAATAACATGTCAAGTTTTCTTGGCTGGCGTTCTCAAAGTGTACATATGTATGTATGAAAATACACATTTTTTCATTCAATATTTTATGTATGTAGCTGCATTTATGTAGTTATATGTATGTATATATGTATATGATTGTTGCTTTGTACATGTACTTATGTTATCGCGTTAGGTTGTCACGTCAAATGCTTAAGAATGAATGCACTCGTTTCGCATAAGCATCTTAGCACGTCAATGTGCAATGTGTATGGTAGAAGCCCACGATGCTGAGCATGTCAAGAGCGTTATTTAAGTAAATAAATATAAATATTTGTGTACATACATATATAAATGTATATAAGTTTTTCAGCTGAGTTTTTCCACATCCTTGTGCACATGTCAACCTGATTTTTTGTTACAAATATGTGCGTACATTATATTTTTTTTTTTTGCTTACATTCTGCATCCTGACTGAGTGACTCCTTGAGCCGCTGCAATTTGAGTGCTGATTCTCATAAATATGTATGCATATGTATATTTATGTTGTGTTAATGCAAATTTTTTATTACAAAAAGAAAATGAACTACTCGTGTGTATGCATAAATATGTTTGTATATTTTCTGTTCTTTAAATTTTCTTTCTTTGAATAGCATTGAAGTGAAATGAAATGAAAGCGTTTTTGCGAAAATATAAAAAAAATTATTGGAGCGTGTTTAAAGTTTATTTAATGCTACAATATATTTTTGTAAGTAAACAAATAATAGTACACCGGTACGAATGTAAATATAATCAGCCCAAATCCCCAATTTCGTGTTTTTCCCCACAGTGCATTATTTCGCTGACCCAAGCCACGTCTACCAAGGCAGTGGAAGTGTGTATAGAGCTTTGCTGTCGGGTAAAGGATGGTTAAAGTTGATGTGATCTCATCACAAAATACTCCGGAAGTTGAAAAATAGGCAACACCCTTAAAACGGAATCTTAGCCTACGGCATACAACTCGCTCCATAAATATTTATACACGCAAGCAAGCATGCATACAATTTGTTTTCAATTCCTTATCATTATCGTTTGTACACGTACATACATACATATGTACATATAGGATGTGTAGATGTTGTATTAAATAAAATACAAAACCTCTTCAGTTACGCATGTAAGATAGGCGTAGCGTAATGGAATCACGTATTGCTTATGAAAAATATTTGATAAGCGAAAGGATAAATTGACAATACATGCGATTACGATAAGAAATTGAATCGTGTTGAGTGTTGAGTCGCAGCATAAGAAAAGACGATATGTGCGTGTGTGCGCGGGAGTGAGAGTAGTAATGCTGGGAAATATGTGGGCTTTAAGTAGAGCTATCAAAGAAATGAACTCCATTACATTTGTCTATCATGTAAACCCTGTAGGGAATGTCTCTAGTTCCGAACTAGGTCGCTTCTAGTGCATTTTTCGACACTACTAGTGCGAGCTAAATCTCTTTTGCATGTTATCAACTGGCGAATTTAACACGGCGATGTCCTAGGCGGTGTCAATTGTCACCCTCTGCACTACATTTTCGATAGTTCCGAACTAGTACTAAATTCTACAGTTTACACTAGTTCGTTTATTGGCACATTTTCGATAGTTCTGAACTAGCTACAAGTATCTACAAATTCTACAGTTTTACATCTGCCGCTTAAGTGTAGCCTTTGACACACTTTATGCAAGTGGCGCGATGGCCAACTGGCTAACGCATGTGCCTTTCAATCTGAGGGGCGCGGGTTCGAATCCTGTCTGTGTCAAGGTGGATGATAATTTTTTTTTTTAAACTAATTTTTTTTTTATTTATTTATTTAATAAAAATTTACAATAATATTTAAAAAGTAATATAAGGGACATTCCATCGTGACTCCTGGGACATTTGACTCCAGAGCTTAGTCAACTTTGAATTATAAAACTGACATCGGGACTTAAATTGCTATGAAATATATTTATCGACATGGATAAATATCCAATACAACAAATGCATTAAAAGAATTGACTAAATAATAACAAATAGCTTTGTAACTACTCAGTAATTGAGTGTGACTCGTGGGACACCGAAAAATCCCTTTGTTGCATCTTTATGAGCACGAATACGAATTTTAGTTCAACTATTCAACTTTCACCTACAATTTGTATATGGTCGAAAAAACATACTGCATAGTACCATATTCTATGAAAATATTTTATATATTCAAATTCAATTAACTATTTTCAATATTTAAATAAAAAATAATCCTGAGGGATCGGAAAAGAATAATTAGGGGAATATTTCATTTCATACAAGTTAATATGCAAATAGAAAACTCTTTATATAAAACGCTTCACTAAACATCTGAGAATTGCAGAAATATACCAAGCCGACGGAAATTGAACGAACGAAAAATTGTCATAGAATTTTTGTCATTTCGAAATTGCATACAAATCAAAGTGTGTCTTATAATGGTTACTCAATTCACTCCTCCTGAACTGGTCAGGGTCTAACTACAATTGATCTAGTTCCCTTTTGACACCTTTTCGCTAGTTCGGAACTAGAAATTTTGCTCACTAGTTATTAAGTTCCCTGCAGGGAATATACATATGTACATATTTGGATGTAGATATGTGTGGACATTTATTTTGCGTAACTGTGTGAAGCTAATGCTCACGTAGAGATTAACAAAATTTGAATGCCAACGGCACAACAAATCGCTGAAAACTTGTGGCAGCTTAGAGATGTATATGACAAGTACGGGTTGCCTTAATTGAAGCGATTTGTTGATGAAATGGATTATTTAGTTAATATTTGATATGGATTATACACTGTGCAACAAGGTCAAAATTAGAAATAAACGCATAGAACGATGAATGTGTTTACATAGTCTGGTTGCAGGAGTAATTTGGTAGAATAATTATACGAAAAAAAAAAAACAATATTAAGACCGCGGTTATTTTCGGCCGTACCGAAGACATCTATACCTGGGGAGATGAGTGGCAAAATGAAAAGAAGCATACCTAGTTTTTTTTTTTTTGAATTTATACTTTAAGTCCTGTGTGTCATTTATGCAAACATTTGTTAGAAAAAATAGTATCATGATTTTAGCTATTTAAGTGGAGAAGTTATAACCCAAAATGTCTATATCTGAACAATCGGTTGTATGGGAGTTATGTATATGTTATAGTAGTTCGATTCCGACAAATGATCAGCTTACCATAGAAAGATACACATATTCGAATTTTAAGCGCTTATATCAAAAACTAGGAACTAGTTTGCGTTCAAACAGACAGACAGACGGACATGACTTAATCGACTCAGCTCATGATTATGATCATACTGGTATATATTCTGGTGGGTCTAACTCTTCTCCTTCTAATACTTTCAAGATTTGGTTTTTGGCACAAAGTTATAGCATTTTCAGATCAAGTGAAACCTTTTTCAAGTCAAGTGAAACTTTTTTCAATTGAAGTGAAACATTTTTGAATTGAATTGAAACCTTTTCCAATTGAGATGAAATATTTTAATTAAATTAAAAAAAGTTTAATTTCAATTAAAGAAGGTCATAATTCAATTGGGAAAGGTTTCAACTGTCTTGAAAAAGCTTCACTTGACTTGAAAAAGCTGTCATTTGACCTGAAAATGTACCATGCCATTTTCACGAAAGGTATAATGCCGGAATCGCAATTTGGCGTTAGGTCGGTCGCGCGTTGATCGTACCTCAAAGCCGCTTCACACTGACATTCGATATTAGATTTTGGATTGTAAACATGTTCACTGCCACTAATATATTTTGTTGAATTTTTTCATAAATTTCATAATTTTTCACCGAAAAAAATAGCAATTTTAATTTACTTAATGCCAAACGCCCGACTTAGTAGAGAAATGTTCAACTCAGGCGTTGTACAGGGTTGCAATGAACATACGATATTACAAAAATTTTACGATCAAACGCTTGAGGTCATAATGCGATTTGCTCCATATATTTCCATACATTTCTACTCACTTGTCAGAAGCGCGACCGACCGAACGCCAAATTGCGATTCCGGCATAAAAATATGAGCACAGACATAAATACGAATGCAAACAGGAATACGAATACACAAACGAGTCTACACAAAAAGTCTTAGTCCGAGCTACCCTCAAATAGGGGAGTTTTACCTTTTTATGTATGGATGTAACCTGAACGACATCTTATAAATAAAATAACTGAAAATGAAGTTTCTATTAGGGCTCTAGATACCCGGGTATCGAGCAACTCGAATTGCTCGTTTTTGTTTGTAGCCTGTTTGTTGTTCAAATGCCCGTACAAACATTCGAGCATTCGAGCTTACAAACAAAAAACTAGGTTCGTTTATTATTAGCTAGTTATGAATAGTTAGCCAAGTTTCGGCTGGCAAATCGTTTCTTGAGTCAAAAAAATAGTAGAAGAGAGCCATAGACAGCTGCAAATTTCAGCAAGTAAAATTTTCCCTAGCTGAAATTATTTGCTGCCAAAGTAAGAAACAGCTGTTGAAAAAATAAAAAAACGAATACTTTTAATTTTATTACTTTTGAAATTTTCTGAATGTTTGAAATAGAAATAATGAAAATTTACTATTTTTTTAGAAAAAATAACCATTAACAGTCAAAAATAGCATTCAAATTATTAATTGCTAAATTTTACTATTTTTCCGTTTCTTGATTTTCTGTTTATTTCGCTCTTTATGAGCGCAATTCTTTCCGTTTTGCTCACTTGACAGCTAGCTGGTAGTTTAATAAGAAACAAACCTAATGTGTATCGGAAAAACAAAAATAAAAAACTACATATAAAGAAAAAAATAATAATAAACAAAAGAATAAAACAAACTTCAAAATACCCGAATTGTTCAAATGCCCGTAACATACGGGTAATAAACAAACAAACGACTGTTCGAGCATTTGAACAACATTTGTTCGGGCTACTCGAAAATGTTCAAAAAAAAAAAAACTGGAGCTCGTTTCTATTCGCTTTGCTAATCGAGATCTAAACCTCTTGCATGTGAGTGTCATGTTTGCATTTCCGACAGGGTAAGAGTATGATGTAGTGGGAACGATTTACCGCCAACGCTTGTATAATTGTGTTTGGAGACCGGAAACCGGTTTCAGCGATGTGCTCTCAGTGTTTCTTTTTTCGTTTTCCAACTTTCCACTCTGCAACTTAACGCGCTCATTTACAAACTGTTCAACATTATTTATTTAAATTTTTGATGTGTAAACATCTTTGCTGTAGCTACGAGTGATTTCGAAAAACAGGTAAAGTTTACGCGTAAACGTAAATGACTTTTGTGTTAGTGCGCTGCTGTGTCCGTGTGAATCGCTTGGCATTGTCAGTGGTAGGTAGGTAGATAGACATGTACTTACAAATGCTTGCATGCATAGCCGTGCAAATGCAAATATCAACAACAACAACAACGAAGCGAAGTGAAGTTTTTGGCCGGGCCGGGTCTCCAGATATGGGTCAAAAGGAGGACCCGGATGATCCTCGAATATTTCTGAGCAATATTGGTATCAAATGAAAGGTTTTGAGCAGGACTTCGATATGAAACTCTTTTCATTGTGACCCCTAGGCCGGGTCTCCAGATATGGGTCAAACGTGGACTCGGATGATCTTGCATGTTTCTGAGCAATACAAAACAAAACAACATAAAAAATCAAAAGTCACAAACCAAAAACCAAAACAAACAAAAACAACAAAATAGTAGCAGTCACAATGACAACAAAAAATTATAAAAACGATAGTCGCCTTTTAATCCATAGAAAACGAGGAAAAAAAGGAATGAGGAAAAGGGAATAAATATCCGATTTCGAAACAGTTTACACATCAATATTCATGAATACCCGTTATTCACGCTTTAATTTTTTATGTGTAAACATCTTTGCTGTAGCTACAAGTAATTTCGAAAAACAGGTAAAGTTTACGCGTAAACATGTAAACGGGTAAACATGTAAATGCGTAAATGCGTAAACCGTAAATTACCTTGGCATTGTTAGTGGTAGGTAGGTAGCTAGGCATGTACTTACAAATGCTTGCATGCATAGTCGTGCAAATGCAAATATCAGCAACAACAGCAACGAAGCGAAGCGAACCTGCACACCTATATCTACCCATCTAATTTTCTGAGCAATATTGGTATCAAATGAAAGGTTTTGAGCAGGACTTCGATATGAAGCTCTTTTCATTGTGACCCCTAGACCGGGTCTCCAGGTCAAAACGAGGACCCGGATGATCCTTGAATGTTTCTGAGCAAAATTGGTATCAAATGAAAGGTTTTGAGGAAGGCTTCTACAGAGAGCTCTACTCTTTATGATTCCTAGGTCGGGTCCCGAGATATACATATGTAGGTCAAAACGAGGACCCGAATGATCTTTGAATGTTTCTGAGCAATATTGGTATCAAATGAAAGGTTTTGCGAAGGCCTTCTACAGGGAGCTATATTCTTTATGGTTCCTAGGTCGGGTCCGGAGATATGGGTCAAAACGAGGACCCGGATGATCTTGCATGTTTCTGAGCAACATTGGTATCAAATGAAAGGTTTTGAGCAGGTCTTCTACAGGGAGCTCCATTCTTTATGGTTCCTAGGTCGGGTCCAGAGATATGGATCAAAACGAGGACCCAGATAATCTTGCATGTTTCTGATCAATATTGGTATCTAATGAAAGGTTTTGAGCAGGCCTTCTACAGGGAGCTCTATTCGGCAGGGTGCAATAGCGCCTTGTGAAATAAAGCCTTTAAGGCCTTGTTACACTATTGAAAGTGAAATAAGGCCTTTATTTCAAAAAAGGCTTTATTACACTTCGAAAGAGAAATAAAGCCTTACAGGCCTTATTGCCCTTTCATTTTATTTAATGAAACAATAATGCCAACCCTTATGCTGCCCATTTACCATACAATTTATCGTACGACTTGGGCTCGTTCAGTGCTCGTTGTACAACAAATCGCCACATTAGTGGACCTGTTGTACAAGTTGGACAGACGGTTGGATGAAGATCAAACGATTTTGATGTTTTGTCGCGTTGTACAACAAATTGGAAGGTTAGTGGATATGTTTGGCAAACTTCATTATTTTTTTCTCGCTGAAGTGAAAGCATCGCGCGCATCAATTTGAAAATAAGAAATAAAAGTGGCAAAATTTAATAAATTACTACAAAAATATTACCAACATGTGCAATATTAAGTGCGAAAAATGTAAACAGTTAACTTATATATTTTTATAACACAAAAATTAGATTTTTTAAAATAATTACGTGTACAATCCGTATGCATTGGCTTGTTGTTTACTGTTCAAAGCGTTGGTAAAAATTATGTTTGACGATAAATCGACGTTGAAGTTGGAGCGTTGGTGGCGAAGCATGCGATTTATCGTACGACGGTGTAGTACGATAAATTGTATGGTTAATGGGCGGCATTATTTGCTTGGGCGCACATGCATACATATATACACACGTATATACACAAACAACTCTACTGCAGCTGACCCGCATCGTTCCGGTTAGATTATGACCGTGACACGAAACAGGTCTGCTATTTGGAACGCAGCTATTATAACACAGTTTAGTAAACGAAATGCTGTTATCAACAACAACAAAAACAAAAAATTTAACAGTGTAGCAAGAGTATCAAAAACCAAAAAAAAATTAAAACTACTCAGGGAATAAAGATGACGATGTTATTGTATTACAATAACAAGGAAGAAATAATTATATATTGTTTAGTTTTTAAGAAAAATTTGTTCTATTTAATGTAAAATAGTACAATTTTGATCACAATAAATCATAAATATAAAAAATTATGCACGTGTGTTCTTCAATTATTTACTTAAAATCGTGAAAATGGTCCGGTGGATGGCCGTGGGCGGCGCGGATGTGCGCGGACGCACGAACCGGCGGACGCAGATAGGAAATCAAATCTTCGTGATAACCCCAATCATATCGGTAGTTGGTTGTCACTTATGTTTAATAAAAAAAAAATAAGGATTTATTGCACAATTGGGTAAATTTTCATAAAGGCTTTATTTCACTTTCGAAGTGTAATAAAACCTTTTTTGAAATAAAGGCCTTATTTCACTTTCAATAGTGTAATAAGGCCTTAAAGGGCTTATTTCGCAAGGCGCTATTGCACCCCGCCGATCTATTCTTTATGGTTCCTAGGTCCGGTCCCGAGATATGGGTCAGAACGAGGACCCGGATGATCTTGCATGTTTCTGAGCAATATTGGTATCAAATTAAAGGTTTTGAGAAGGACTTCGATATGAAGCTCTTTTAATTGTGACCCCTAGGCCGAGTTTCCAGATATGGGTCAAAACGAGGACCCGAATGATCCTTGAATTTTTCAGAGCAAAATTGGGATCAAATGAAAGTTTTTGAGCAGGATTTCGATATGAAGCTCCTTTCATTGTGACCCCTAGACCGGGTCTCCAGATATGGGTCAAAACGAGGACCCGGATGATCTTGCATGTTTTTGAGCAATATTGGTATATAATGAAAGGTTTTGAGCTGGCCTTCTACAGGGAGCTCCATTCTTTATGATTTCTAGGTCGGGTCCCGAGATATGGGTCAAAACGAGGACCCGGATGATCCTTGAATGTTTCTGAGCAAAATTGGGATCAAATGAAAGTTTTTGAGCAGGATTTCGATATGAAGCTCCTTTCATTGTGACCCCTAGACCGGGTCTCCAGATATGGGTCAAAACGAGGACCCGGATGATCTTGCATGTTTTTGAGCAATATTGGTATATAATGAAAGGTTTTGAGCTGGCCTTCTACAGGGAGCTCCATTCTTTATGATTTCTAGGTCGGGTCCCGAGATATGGGTCAAAACGAGGACTCGGATGATCTTGCATGTTTCTGAGCAATACTGGTATCAAGTTAAAGGTTTTGAGAAGGACTTCGATATGAAGCTCTTTTAATTGTGACCCCTAGGCCGAGTTTCCAGATATGGCTCACAACGAGGACCCGAATGATCCTTGAATATTTCTAAGCAATATTCGTATCAAATGAAAGGTGTTGAGTGGGGCTTTCATATAGAGCTCTATTCTTTATGATTCCTAGGCCGGGTCTCCGGATGATCCTTGAAATTTCTGAGCAATATTGTTATCAAATGAAAGGTTTTGAGCGAGACTTCAACACGGAGTCCCGAGAAATGGGTCAAACGTGGACCCGAATGATTTTGCATGTTTCTGAGCAAAACAAATCAAAATCAGAAATCAAAAATCAAAAACCAAACAACAAAACAAACAAAGTCGCATTTTAATTAAAGGAACAAGGGAAAGGGAATAAAAATCCGATTTCGAAACTGTTTACACATCAATGTTCATGAGCACTCGTTACTCACGCTTTCTTTTTTTAATATTCTCCTCGCTAATAAACCGTTTCTATTATATTCCCTTGTTTATATGCTCTAGCGAGATTTATATGCGTTTATACATTTGCATAAATCTCTTTAAATAATGAACCTTCTGTGTGTGTGCGTGTTAGCCAAATTTACCATGAAAAATGCATAATTCATATCTTACCAAATTTATATGCCTTTGCAAAATTGCATGGAAAGTGAAAACATTTCCCTACTTAATTTCATGCATAAATTTTTCATAAATAAGAAATATGTATGTATGTATGTTTTTTATGCCTTTTTCGTCATCTGTATGTAATGCAAGTAATATGATATGCGCGCATTTTCACATAATAAATGCATAAATCGTAAAGTTTGCATCTATTTAAGTTTGAACATTTTGATCGACAAAAATATAAGGAAATTGATAAGCAAAAAATAAAATAAAATTTTGCTGTCGTACAAGGAAAAAAAAGCAAGTAACCAAGCATGTTTGCTCTTAAAATAGCGTAGAGTGCAGTCAAGTTGAAAGCAATGAAAAAGCAACAACGACACAAACACTTACTTCTAAGTAATTTATATTAAAAACAGATGTGCAATATTAAACGAAACATATTTTGCCAGGCAGCCAACACAATGGCAATTCTCATTCAACAACTAATAAACTTTGAACAAGTGGCAAAGCAAAGCAATAAAAAACATTTTTATATTTTTCTATTTGCGCTCTCCCACGCATTGCGAAAGCGGACATATGCATAGCTGCAATTTATTACTTTGTCGATAAATTTACATTACAAGGACGAATGAACACATATACACCATCATGATTATAATTTAAAGAATGAACTAATTTATATGGTTTTCTTTCGTGTGTGTGTGTGTATTTAAATCATGGTCATTGTTTGTCTCAAAATGCTTCTCGTATTAAGGCCCCGCTTATTTTTCGCTTCGTGCTTTTAAATCGGTGCTTGAGCGTCTAGACGATTTTGATCGAGTCGGTTCTGTAACAAAAGCCCTGTTGTAAATATCTAGCCGACTTCAACCGTCACTCGCCATGTCTAGATGTGTTGAGTTGTGTCAAACGCTTGTCCAAACAGTGTATTCTTTAGTAATCACTCACGCTACTCAAGGGTAAATGGACAAAGGTTAGTGGACTCTGGCGGGGTCCGTTAAATAGTTAAACATGGCATAAATAAGCTCAGAAGGAATGTTGTCTTGAACCCAATGATTAAATAATTAATTTTTAATTTTGATTCCAACGCTGAACCAAGTCGAACAGCTAACCATTAAGCAGTGGCATCAATTTCTTTCAGACTTAAAGTGTTTCGTCTTGTTCACATTTGCGACCAAACCGATGCTTTTAGCCTTAGAGAACGCTGATCGTAAGGTGTGGTTGTTAAAATGCTCTGCATGTAGGCTCCCAGTTCATAGTTATTGTTCCCGAATGAATTCGCCTCGCCCAAATTTGGTGGTCCAGCAAAATTTTGTTCAAATTTTCAGTAATAATTTGCTTCACGCAGTGTGTCAAGTGCCAGTTTCGAAAAAATCTTCACACTTTCCTTCCTCAATTCACAATAATGTTGCCATCTCGTTCATACACCACACCCATTTACTGCTGTGGAAATCAGACAATTACACGAAGATTTAATACTCGTCATGCAATACATTTTTTGTTTTCGCAATTTTCTTTCCCCACCCATTGCTTATCCTCTTCACTTTTTTCTTCCAAATCGTCGAATGTTGGCAACTTAAGATGTTTTTAAGCTCGTGCTGCTTTTACTATAAGACAAATGTTGCATAGCAAAACAGGATTATCTGTATATGAGGTTAGATACATATATGTACATACATACATACATAAACAAGTATCTAAGCAAACGAATTGACAAAATTAAAATAATTTAGAAGGCGTACACAAAGAAAAAAACGAAAAAAACAACAAACAAAACAACAAGTAATGCGTATTTGATGGTATGCCGGGGCGTATGAGTAACCACCTAATCACATTCTCTACGCATGCAGAGTGTGAGTTATGTGGTTGCTTTCTGCAAACGCGTTCACAGGCAAAATACACAAACGAAACAATTTGAATGAGATTTTAAAAGAGCTCATAACTTGGAATACACAGTAAGCATAGCGACAAATACAAACATGTATGTATTTATGAAGGGTGAGAAAATTGGGGGCATTCATGCTTGTTAAAGCACAACTCCAGCATCTGTTCTTACACAACATATTCGTAGTACATAGTTGCTTACTTGAAGAGCTGTTTGCGTGTTTTTAATACTTTTACGTAGGTGTGGTGTAACGAGCGTTTTATTTTCATATTTTTTTTTTTTAATATATACTTATACACATTTGTCTACGAAATCACACGTAAGATTTGCCAGAGGTTTACTTTCAAGTATGGCTGAGTCAGGTGGTGGTAGATGTGTGTGTTGTGTTGTTTTTTTCATTGATACCTACTTGTTATTGGTGGCAATATGTTGCATGTGCCATTAAATCTGTTTACGATATAAATATTTTATATTCATGCGTTTTTTTTTAGCCAACAATGAATTTATTTTGTGCAGCGTGTGAAAATTTAACACTTAAATATTTTTGAAGATTTTATGTATTGATGATTGTACTTTAAAACCTATTTTAAATTATAAATAAGAGTTAAAGCTGCTGAGGCATCTCTTGGGCAGCATTACTGCATGGGCTTTGCTTAGTGATTGATTACCGTAAAAAAAATGTAATTGTATTTGCTATCAGCTGCACCACAATCGGTCTTGTAACAGCTGCCTGGCTTATAACAGCATTTGCCATGTGCAAAATTTCTATAAAATTCCAGCTCAAAGACGAATTATGTCCTTTTTTTAAATATCAATCTTTTTAACATGCTCTTTGGCAAACTATGCTATGTATGCAGCAAAGCCAAAACAAAAAGTGTTAAAATGTTTATAATCACAACCAATGTGTCTGTAAAATCTTACCTCTTTTATTATTGTTGCTACAAAATACCAAGTTGCCACTAATCCGGCAATCAATCCGGATTTACTTACAGTTTATTGAACCAATTTCGAGCCTTAAATCGAATGCATAAACTTTAATTTCTTAATGTTTCTCACTCGCTCTTGTTTAGTACGAAACCTTTTCAATCGTCTTTATTTACATGCGTAAAAAATCAATAATTTAAGACAAAAATACAAAAAAAGCCTAAATGATTTCCAATTTGCTCGTTGAAAGTGAAACGATTTATTTTCGGAAGCATGTTAGAGATTGTTGTATACAGAAAGCATAGCCGTACATAAGTATATACATATTTAAGTATATAACATATAGGTCAGCGGCAGCGCAGACTACTCTTTTATCAGTAACTTGTGTACATAAATATATGTATGTAAGCTATGTATGTAGATATGCGCGTATGTGAAGCGAATCAATGTGCACAACTGCTTTTCATTTATAAACCAGTCTACCTCTTATGTATATGCCACACAGACACATGCAGCAAATCGCGCTAGTTCCAGGCTAGTGCAAAACTAGTTGAAAAAGCGACAGGGTTGGTTCCCGTTCTATGCCAACGTAATGCTTTCAACTGTCCTTTTTTGCACAGCGTGGCAATTATCCCCATCTGCAGAGCTTTGGAACGCGTTCTTCTACTACTGCCTATGTAGAAAGTCGCGGTATAGTACAAAAATGAATAGTTCGGAGTTGGTTCAAAAGGAAGCACTTCAGGACTAGTTCAGAAATTGTCGATTTTTGGCTTTACAAACATAATCTTCAGCCGGCAGAACTCTTAACTTCCTGAAAATAAATGCGGCATTACATTATAAAATACCAAATGTTTGTAACTTAACTGTTGTATCTAAGGCGCTAATTACTAACAATATAAGCAAATCTGGCAACTCTGTGTAAATAAATAAGTATGACGAGCACTCGACATCTCTGTACAAAAGGTGGAATCATCCCCATTCATCTACAAATGCCAAGTAATTTTACTTTAGTTGTAGGTACGTCCTTTTAACCAACTTCCATTTGGTACTACCCAGCAAAGGCCAGCAAAAAGGCACATTATTGTATAGTGCAACAGTTGCTATTGCAAAACTTTAAATTAATAATAGCTGTAAACAAAATTTTTTTCATGAACTCAAAATAATAAACTGTCTTGCTCTGCATCGCTTTAGAACCAATTCGGAGCTAGTTGTGAACTCTCTAGTTCTAGGCTGTCATTTTTTCAGCGCTGTTCCTTATATTGGCTGCAGCCGTATGTACATATACATCCCGGTATAGTTAAGTTGTCAGGCAGTCAGTCAAGTTTTGCTGCCTTCATTTATTTACTTAGGTATATGTTCGCCAACTTTGGAAACTTTTCCCCAGCAAGCTTTTTGTATGTATGCTGACTTAGTTTGTTTGCACATGCATACACATGCATAGACATGTATGTAAGTATGAGAGCACTCGACTTTTATTTGCAATGTGCACGGAAATTTTAAATAATCTTCTCTTGACGCGCACCTGCTACACATACTCCAATTTAGACTGATGCTTGAAGCGTTTTGAAGTTTTTTGTGCTTGTTTTTTTTTGTTTTTGGTTCAACTGCTGCTGGCTACATACACTACACTAAGCTAAGTTGTATACACGTACGTGCATGTTCATGAAGTTTGAGGAAAATGAAAAACAATATGATGATGCGGTAATTCTATGCGCGAAAGAAGTGAAAAATTCTTTAAACATTTATTTTATTTTCGCTTAGTACGAAAGTACGCTTGCATAAACTGTGTTGAGTTTTTTATAGTCCTGTGTTGCTTTTATGTAAAAGTTCAAGTGTGGTAGGTATTCAATTTGCATCCATATAGAATTACACCTAACAAAGCAAAAGAAGTTTCTCTTCAAAAAAACAAAACAAAAAAACTTTCTTTCACAAATATATATATATACTAGTAAACCCGGCCACGCGATGCTGTGGCTTTCAATTTGAGGGTGGAAGACCACTTATTGCCACATTTGTAAATTTTTTGATATACCTTCATAGCTACTGGTTATTTTTATTTTCTGTGGACCTAGATTTTTTATACATAGATTTTGACCAAGGAGCCCCATAGTGAAGTTTTGTGCCGAATATTTTTCTAGACTATGGTAACCTTAAAGCGATCTACAAAAGGCCATTTGGCGCGCTCCTCCTTTTCTTTCTAGTTCTCTTTCTCTTCCCCTTTCCCCTTTATTTGCGCTTTATTTTCCCTTTATTCATTTTATTTTTCATATTTCCTCTTTCGCTTCCTGTCCTTCGCCATAACCGTCCCTTTCATTTTCCTCTTCCCTTTCCTTTTATTACCCATCTTCAGTGCTAGGCCTTGCATGACACTTCAAATTTAAAAATGAGATAAACTGTAGCGTAAAAATGGATTATTGAACGGTGGCACCCTTTTTGTAAAAAATTTAATAAATTACTCATTTCCATGCCAAGTCCTTTCATATGACACCTCAAATTTAAAAATCAAACAAACTATAGCGTAAAACTGAATTTTTGAACAGGTGGCAACCCCTTTTGAATAATTTCTATTAAATTGCTCAATATCAGGTCAAGCCCCTTCATATGGTACCAAAAATTTTAAAATCAAAGAAACTATACAGTAAAATTGAATTTTCAAACATCTGGCAACCTTTTAAAAACAATTAAACCTTCCTGCACATCTACAGGTCAAGCCCTTTCATCTGACACCACATTTTCGAAAATCGGTATAACGGTGTAAAAGTTATGGTGCTTACAAAAATCGCTTAGCGTAATATATATAAAGATAAAGATAAGATAAACTTTAGGGTAAAAATGGATTTTTGAACAGGTGGCACCCTTTTTGTAAAAATTTTAATAAATTACTCATTTCCATGCCAAGTCCTTTCATATGACACCTTAAATTTAAAAATGGAACAAACTATAGCGTAAAACTGCATTTTTGAACAGGTGGCAACCCTTTTTGTAAAATTTTTATTAAATTACTTAATATCAGGTCAAGCCCTTTCATATGGTGCCAAAAATTTTAATATCAAACAAACTATACAGTAAAATTAAATTTTCAAACATCTGGCAACCCTTTTCAAAACAAATAAACCTTCCTGCACATCTACAGGTCAAGCCCTTTCATCTGACACCACATTTTCGAAAATCGGTATAACGGTGTAAAAGTTATGGTGCTTACAAAAAATCGCTTAGCGTAATATATATAAAGATATGTATGTATGTACATAAATGGGTTTATATGTGTAAAAAATATACCCCCACTTTCCCACCACGAATACAAAGCAAATTGAGTGGCAGTGCACAAATGCATACAAGCCTATGCACGCATAACGAGTTCAAATCAACCATGCAAAACCATCATTTTTTCTGACGAAATAAAGAGAGCTTATAGTACAGTGCATGAATGTGCAGGATTCTAACAGCACGTATCCAGTAGCCACATGCGCATACACACACGAGTAACCATTTGTACGAAATTGACCTGCGTTGAGCTAAGGTGGGTTATGTTGAAGTTGTGCTGAGTTGAGTTGAAGTTGAAGTTGAATTTGAGTTCGACGTGCGCCATTTGTCAGCGCAATAAAATCAAATTGACTGGCGGACTTCGCTTTTTGGTTTTAATGTGTTTGTGTATTTGTGTGTTGGTGGGAATGTATGTATGTACGTGCATTGTGTGGACGAAAAAGGCAGTGAACCCTTTTATGTTTGGCATTTGCGCCAAATAAATCGCCGCAATTTACGTTTACGTTAAAGAAAATGTGTGAAGGTGTTATATTTTATATGTATGTATGTATGTGTGTGTATGCTCATGCACAATAAAATAAAAATTGGCTACATTTACTTTAACTTGCTTTTTAAAAAGTTTCACCGCTGCCCCGCCTTGGTCTTAATACTGAAAGGTAACTACTACAAATGTATTTCCATACGTGGTTACTACTTTGAAAAAAAAAAAAAAAAAGAAGCAACAAATTAAGTGAATGCTGCTTGAACGCTTTTAGTATGTAGCAGTTTTTTTTTGTTGCGGAAATTGTTTTTTATTCGAAATCATTGGCTTTTTATGACTCTACGGCACATTAAGTACAACTGACTTTCCTTTAATAAAGGCTAGAGCACACTTAGTTTCTTAAATGTGCTGAATGGTCCTTGAAGGTTATGTGCATTTTGGCATAGGCGACTTTCTTACTCTGAAATTGAGCTGATTTATTATACAGGGAGCAATAATAATCATTATTCGTAATATTTTCTGTGAAAAAAATCAAATATTGCAAACATCGTAGAAGAGTATTGAGTTTGTGTGTGTGCATGTCTGAAAGAGCACTATCCGAATCCACTGTGATCGAAAAATTTTAAGCGATATCCATAAAAATCAAAAATAATCATTATTTTTTTAGTTTTATTTTTTTGATCAAAAATAAAACTTATTCCTTGAGTGATATATTTATCGCTCAGAAATAAAAATTATTCTTTGAGTTTTATTTTTTTGCTTAGGTCGAAAAACTCAAATTTTCTCTGAAGTGCTCTGGAACATTATTACTACAAAATTCCCATCGATATAACTTCGTGAATGAGTGATATTTTTGATCGAAAAAAATAAAACTCCCACAATAATGATTATTTCTGAACGATAAATATATCACTCAAGGAATAAATGTTATTTCTGATCAAAAAAATAAAACTCAAAAAATAATGCCTATTTTTGATGAAATATAAAAAAAGTCAACTTATAATGATTAAATGGCGATTTTTATTATAAAACTCATAATGATTACGGTTCCTGGTATTATATTCTTCGATATTTTTTTATTTTATTATTGAGTAAGTGTGAAGTTCTACCTCAAAAGCGCCACCTCATTGTTTGTTCGAAAAAAACTTCGCTTCATAATTGCTTTGTTGTTGTTTTATTCACTTTCGAAAAGCAGATTTAGGAGCAAAGAAGATCACACACATATAATTCTTTCGTCATTTGAAAATTTTGTCATACCTTTCCCAGCTAACAATTTTACCCGAAATCTGTTAGATATCTATCAGATTTTCGGTAAAAAACTCCGAAATCAATAAGATTTCTGGACGACTTCTTCAAGAGAAATGTATGAAGACGTTGACAGGAATTCTTACAGACATGTCTTGGGAAATTCTTTGTTTTTTACCGACGATTCGTACAGATATCTAACAGATTTCTGAAAGAATAATGGGGGGGGGGAATTCTTTCGTTTTCCGACGAATCTGATGGATGTCTTACAGATTTCTAAATAAAATTCAAACAAAATTCTGACTTATTTTCCGACGAATCTAATGGATATCTAAATAAAACTCAGCTAAAATTCGGTCTTATTTGCAAATTAATTAATATAATTAAGTATTTATTATATTAAAACAAACATCACAGGGAATTGAACAAAAAATATTAAGAAATTATGAATATAGAAATTCCATTATATTATAAGTATGTATAAATACAAGCAAACTAATACTATTCATGTATGTATATATTCAATTCATATCCGCGAATTTATGTGCCGCTTTTCCTTTTCTCAGCCTTATTTTTCCTGTCTTTTGACATGGTGAACAATTTTTTTATTAAAGATTCCTCGTGGGAACTTGTCGTCTGCGGAATATTTTCTGAAAGCCTGGCGCGGCATATCGTTTGTATTAAATTATTAATTACATATACCTATGTTATATTTTATTTACCTGCTTCTGTTGAATTTATTATTCTTATTTATCGCGCACATTTGCTAATTTAAATTAATTTTTATATTTTTTGTATTTTTCCCTTTGAAATTTTCACACACGAAATAAATTAAAATATTCTGACACGTCTGCACGAACTCGTTCAGATATCTATAAGATTTGTCGGATGGGAAAAAAGTAAAATTACCTAGACATATCTGATAGAAATCTGTAAGAAATCCATAAGATATGTCTACACAATCAACTTTGTTCTCAGATTTTTTTCAGAATTGTCTTAATCAGAAATTGTCTGGCAAAATTGTTAGCGGGGTTTAATTGATTTTAAAAACCATTTTCAGCAAAAAAATTATTTAAATGTACATACATAATATTATTATTATTATAAAGTTCATATTTTGTTTGTTTTTTGTTTTTTTTTTTTTGCTTCAGCTAATTCGCCATTCATAAAAAAATATGCCCGTAGCGAGCACTTATATTCAATTAAATGCCACTAAGGATTATCTAAAAAAATAAATCGTTTTTATTTTTATTTTTTTCTCCCCAACTTTAATCAATATGAAATTAATGTGATCATTATCATTTAATTAGCATATGTACATACATGCGTGCATATTAAAAATATATGGAATTAAGGAACTCGTCATTTTTCTTTTAATACGAGTAGAAATTATGATGAGCTATTTAATTATATATTTATGGAGTTGAAAAGCGGCATATCGTCATTTAAATTTTATAACCGCCAAATTGAAACTTTTATAATCGACACTTGTTCAATTTGTGGCGCCCAGCTCTACGACTTCAGATTCCAAAAGGGTCTTAGAAGGAAATAAAGAGCTGACAAAAACTCAAATTAATGTTTCGGGTATGCACCGATAGAATTGGGCGTCAGGAAACACCCCATATATGTATGTATCTACCTATTTGCTTAAAAGCACAAATCTAATACCTATATATAAAATGCATTTTTTTTTAACTTTGATCAGAAAGTTCTTATTTGGGCATATGTTTATGAGGTGAGTTTTATCGAAGGCTGAGCTAGTACCCAGTCTGTCCAAGTTCAAGTAGAGGTCTCACAAACCTCCACTGGATAAGAACATGATATTTATGTGTTAAGGTCGAACACGGAGGTGTTAAGAGGACAGTAGCTTTCCTTAACGAGAGAGTGAGATAGTGGGTAGAGAGAAAGGGAGGTTTATAAACGTGAACGAGGTGGCTGGCAGGGACTGGTATCGGAGATTCTGGGAGGAGGTTGAGCGGCAATGGATACATGTATCTCAGAGCGGCTGAAAGTGGCCAGGGGTAGTAGCAAATGGCGGTGAGCGGTCATAGTAGCAGAGTTCTACTAGCGGTGTCGGTTACGGTGTTAACTCCTACATAGTGCGCGTATAACCTACGGAGGAATTGCTGAGACTCTGGTTAGTATACTGACTCTTGTGCTGGACACCCCCTAACCCATGGTTGCATACTACTGGATGGTGCTGTATGCAGCGCGGAGCTGTACCAGCCTTAGCCTGTAGGTCAGTGAGTAGGCTGAGGAGAGGTGTACGATTTCCCCTTGGTCATCTCAACTGGTCCACAGCCAGAGCCAGGGCCATCTGGAGGACGATCGGGTTATCAAAAAGTCGAGTTGACAGGGGAAAGTATGCTTAAAAGGCTTTGGCTTGTTGTCCTCGCCAAGTCATGGGTGACTAGCACCATGACAACACCTCCTCCACCAAGCCAGGTGGCCAGAGGATAAGAATGCCTTAAAGGCGTCCACTTCCGCCGGTTTACCTATGGAGACTGATCCGAAGGATCGACCTCCTAATGTGTCAGTTATGCAACGGTTGATAATTAAAATGCTCACTTGCTATTGGCAACGAAATACTATTGGTTGTTGGCGATGTATTTGCGCTATTTCCCTAGAGGAATTTTAGGCGCAAGTTGTCGGATGGCACAGTGGTCTGTATTATTGTAACGCTGTGTTACTAAATTTTGTAATAGCGCCTAAATCGAATTCTTTTAACCTTTCTTAACGGCCTACTACACCTTTTCAAGTTCATAATGAGAATATGTAAGATCGTACTGAGAACATGTAAGATCATATTGAAAAATGTAAATTCAAAATGAGAAAACCGAAATTCAAATGGGAAAGTATAAGTTCATATTGGGAATATATAAGTTGATATTGAGAAATATAAATTCGTATTGAGAATGTGTAATTTCAAATTGGGAAATGTAAGTTCAAAATGAGAAAATCGAAATTCAAAACGAGGTTACATTTCCCAATTTGAAATTACACATTCTCAATACGAATTTATATTTCTCAATATCAACTTATATATTCCCAATATGAATTTATACTTTCCCATTTGAATTTCGGTTTTCTCATTTTGAACTTAAATTTCTCCAAATTTGAATTTACACATTCTCAATACGAACTTACATTTCTCAATACGATCTTACATATTCTCATTATGGACTTGAAAAGGTGTAGAATTTTAGGAGAGTTTTGTGCTGATGGCTTTACGATTTTTCTATCAGAAGCACCCACTTGAAAAAACTCTTCAGTGGATTTCAATCAAAACAAGACGTAGTTTGCTTCATAAACTAGATGTTGTGTTTCTTAAGCCATTTCATTTGTATCATTAAAAACGTGTTTTGTTACAAAACGCTGCTTTCATTCATTTTTTTTTTTCATACAAAAAAGAATATCAGTTTGGGCGAAAAAAGGAAAATATTTGAGTTTCTGAGAAGGATGTCATCCACACGTTTGAGTCGCTTGATAACGTTGAATCTGTCATTATCATTAAAAACGTGTTTTTTTACAAAATGCTGCTTTCATTCATTTTTTTTTTTCATACAAAAAAGAATATCAGTTTGGGCGAAAAAAGGAAAATATTTGAGTTTCTGAGAAGGATGTCATCCACACGTTTGAGTCGCTTGATAACGTTGAATCTGTAGACGACAATCGCTTAAAAGTACTTGAGAAACCGTTACCGACAGATATAATAAGTTCACGTAAGCTTTTACGTGGTAAATTTGTTTACAAATATATGCGAGGCAAATATATAGATACATATATATATATTTTTAATAATCAAAATATGCGTACAAATCCCTTTACATTAATACATTAATACCTAAAACATTGCTTTGCATTAAATTCTTTGCAGCCGAAAGCTGTACATTTCAATAAATTTTTAAATTCAATTATACGCTTGTTGCTCAAATCTGGTATCGCTTGGCATTTTCACGGTCTGGCTAGTTGGCTGGTTGGCTGGCTGGCTGACTGTGTGCGAGTGCACAGAACGTACTGAGCGAGTGAGTGAATGGCAGACTGTCTTTTTGTCAGTCTGCTGCTTATCCTGCCATTGCTGCTGCTGCCTCTTTTGCTGCTGGTGGTGGTCTGGTCTGTGGTGATTCCTTTTTTCCACTTATCTCACAATCCAATTTCGCATTTTGTCAACAGATTTTGATTTTGCTTTGCTTGAATACCAACTTTTGCTATACATATGTACACACATCTTTACATACGTGCTCATTTACATACTCATATACAAGTTTATCTCAACTCTGTACTTATACAAAGTACATCTTTTTTGGAATTTTCAAAGTTCGTCTTTTTTACTTTGTTGCTTCTTTCTCTTTCTAAAGCTTTCACTCAACTTGTTTAGATGTTAACATGCAAATTTCATTTCATTTGGCATCACATTGGAAATAAGGAAGAAACAATTTTTGAAAAAAAAAAAAATCCCACTTTGCCAGTGTATGTGGTTGCCACTCAATTTTTGTTGTTGTTGTTTACATCAACGTTCTTATATCGTTTAGTGATTTGCTTGTACATTACAGTACGGAATTTTGTGTTGTCTCTATTCTTTTTTTTTGTTTTTTCATTTTGTAACATATTGTGAAAAGCAGCACAGCACGCATGCAAATATTGTTTCTTCTTATATAAACCCTACAGTTAAATCAAGCAGTTGTAAATTTGTTTCCAACTAGTCTGTCGCACAGCTTTTTCATATTACGAAATATGTATCACTTGCCAGCCGCCGCATCAGCATCATACTACTTGACTAACTAGTTAGTACCACACACTTTGTCGGTGTTTGCAACACAGTTATACCACTTTTCTGATTAAACAAGCCCGCACAAGCATTAAAGATTTTGCTGTTGTTTAATCATTTAATTTAAGTGATTTTCTTTTGCCAATGAGCTTGAAAAAAAAAATGTTTTTTTATGTTTTTTCCACAAAGAAAATTTTGTATTGGGACGTGTGTTCAATATAAGGAAAATTATGTCTTTGATCGAGAGACATTTTTTTTTTTGAGTGTATCAGAATTCAATGTTGTGAATGAGAAAAATAAATATAATATAATACAATGGCGCTATTATAACTCTGACGAGTTTTTTGGCCGAGCTTCTCTCCCAATTCGAGGTGTGCTCCTTTTTGTTTTTCATACTAATTGGGTGGACCTACAGTTTTGAGCTCGCTCCGAACGGCGAATGCATTTTTTGTGAGAAGATTTTTCATTTAAAAACCCAATAATTGGATTTTTATTAGTTAGAAAAATTTTTTTGGTGTTTGCTCGGACTGGGGTTTGGACCCGAGACCTCTGGCATAGCAGGTAAGCACTCTACCCACTGCACCACAGCGGCCACTATTCGCTAAGCTAGTGTTTATCGAACTTGCTTGTAAATTGGCTTATCTTGCCTAAATGTCCTAGTTAATTAACTAGATGGTCTGCTGATTAGTTTGTGTTTTTACTGCAGGGCAGCTATTCGTTTTTCTATGTAAATACATACTCACACATATGCACACGTTTTTTGAGCGGATGCGGAAATGAAAGTGACATGTGCGTGCTGGTGTGATGGCAACTCGTTTCATTTGAATATGTACATTCTCTCCCTCCTCATACACGCTCACTCCCTCCTTGTCTATATGTTCTATTTATATACATATATATACACGTGCGCTCACATGCATACAAGTACATCTATATGTACCTATTTTGCCAAACTTGGTTCTTTATTTTTTGGTATTTTTTCCTCTTTTCAAGAGCACATTTGAGTGATTTGTCGATTGATTTCCGTTCCATTCACTTATGGCAAACAAATGGCAAGAGCCTAGCCAAAATTTTTTGTTGTTTCGCTTTACCAACAAACATAGTAAGTACATATATATTTGTATATATTTTTCTTATATTAGCTTATTTCCTTAATCCAGGATTTGTTTGTTACTAAATTTGACAAATCACATAACCAGAGGCATTAAATGATATTTAGTCACAAATTGTCTTATCCGCATTTTGGGGGTTCAAGGTCCTGATCAGCTTTTTTTTGGGAAGATAGTAAAATGCGTTACGAAAATATTTCCGGCAGAAAAATAATCATACATACGTAAGTATATTTTTAGAAATTAATAAAATTATAAGTATAAGTCCAAAGCCGCCTACGCAAAGAAATCAGGAAGTTAAGTGCAGGAAATCCCTAACTTCGTATCGAGAAATAAACGTCCCTGTCTCGTGTTGCCTGGCACCAACGGAGGCGAGTCACTCTTTACCTGATCTTCCTTTTCCACTGTTTCGATAGAAATACTTTCTTGGCAGAGCACTCTCATCGATTCTCACGGCACGACTTGCCGAACGCATCCGATGGACCTTTATTCGCTGAACAATATCGATATCTGCGTAAAGCTCGTGCCGTCGCTAACGCGCAACGAATTGTATTATCCGCATTTTGGGGTTTTAAGGTTCTGATAAGTTTTTTTTTTTGAAATTAGTAAAAAGCGTTATGAAAATATTTCACGGAAGAAAAATGATATACATACATATGCACATAGTTACAAACCAACTACCACTATTCTTATGTATACGTGAAACAACCACCTTCAGCGCGTTAAAATTACGGGAGCCGGGATGCTGGACGGAGTTCAGGCATCAGACTACCTTTTTCCATCAATAAGTTTTTTTTCAATGTGACGTTACCGTAAAGAGTGGAATAGCGACCGCGTACGCAAGAAGAAAGTAATCTAAATCTACACCACGGATCCAAAATGGACTTAATTTGTTTCTTTCATTCCGTCCTCCGGGTTCATCCAGCATCTTCGAAGTTGAATTTTTTGGTATTAAAAGAGCTTGTGAGCTCCTACTGGTAACATGATAAGGGATAAGACAGCAAAGCTGCGCTCATGGCGCTTAACTCAACTATCACGAAATCCAAAACCATATACAGCTGCAAAAACAGCGGCCGCTATAGGATTATCCACATCCATCATAAAAATGGGTTCCTGATCACAGGAACATCGATCGTAATGAGAAGGCTGACGAACTGACAAAAGCGGGGGTAGCCATGGACGTTAATAAAGCAGCCAATCTGAGATGTCCACTCACATCTATAAAACGAGACATCGACCTGAAATTCAGGCTACTTTTCGATGCAAAACCGCGGATAATTTTAAGGCCACGAAGCAAACATAGCCGGCTTATGATAACACAAAAACCAACGACATAATCAGAAAGTGCAGAAAGGACATCTTCCAGATCACAGCCAAGATTACAAGACACTGGGATTTCGGTAAACACGCCGTTCAACAACATATGTAGAAACCGAAAGCGAGGGGACTGTGAGGAATCTATTCAACACCTCCTCTGCGAATGCCCGGCTCTTGCTCACATCAGACACAACCCTTCGGCAATTTTGTGCCTCCCGCTTTAAGGGCAATAGCCCAGTGCATAATAGCTAGCCTAATTAAGTTCATCAATAAATCGAAATGGTTTGAACACACCGGCGATCTTCACCAACAACCCACAACCATATTGCAATGTACAGAATTGCTTTGTTTATGCTATTGAAAAAGTGTTACCTAGCTTTGCAAAGCCGCCAATTCCAGCACTCGTTCTTCGATACTTCTTTAACAATGAGCTGTACAAGCTTTACGCAGACATCGACATACATAGTTCAGCGAAATTAAGATGCTCCGGCTAATTAGGTATTTCTATCGACACTCACCGGTGGTCACAGAGGTCAGTCGTCACCTCCATTGCGCTGGGATTGACTTGACCTTTGTTTAAAAAAAAATAAGAGGTTAAATAAATACAAATAATTCTGAACATAAAAATAGTAATAATAATTTGTTTTACACTTCACTCTCCCGCACGTTTTAGATACGAACAGCTGACTTAATCGGTTCAACCAATTTTTCATGACCTTTTGACTTTCCTTTGCACTCCTTTTCACAATTTTTCTATGTATGTATGTATGTACATAAACTTTTTAGTTTATTTTCGTTTGCTTATTTAATGTTTCACCTTACGTTTTCTTTATTATTTGCTTATAATTTTAATGATCGCCAAGGGTTATTTACGTAGCAAATTAAAAATATGTTAAAAGTAAGTAGTTGCTCTGATTGGCTGGACGCGCAAGCCATGTCAATTATTATTGTTTTCTTAACGTTTATATTCGTAGAAATTTTGTAAAAGAAACAAATATTGCTAGAGTAACATTTGAGAAAGTCTGCGTTATAGCGAAAAATTTCCATTTCATTCAATTCGATTCGATTCAATTCACATGTTTTCTCAACAAACTGCTTTAAAGGGGTTATATGATTAGGTGTATAGGGGTATCAGCAATTGTTGTTGGCAGTCTGACCGCACTTCAAGCTCGATTAAAAGCTTAATGTAGAAAACACCTTTTCACAGAGTTGCACTCAGAGTTGCACACAGAGTTGCAAGGAAAAAGAGGGTGAGTTAATTAGTTTTGTGTCAGAATTATATGGAAGAGAACATATCGTCGCTATAGAAGAAAAAAGACGTAAACTGTTTTGTTGAGGAAGAAAGACGCAAACTTTTTTTCTTTCAAAGAAAGACGCATGAAAAATATTTTTCGAAAGAAAGACTGTTTATTTTTTTTGATAACGAAGAAAGATGCTTTATTTTTTTTACTATAAAGAAAGACGCATTTAAATATTTTATAGGAAAGAACAACGTATTCGATTTTTTATTTTTCTTTGTCAATATTAATGCTAATGCGTCTTTCTTCGCAGATAATAATGCTAATGCGTCTTTCTTCGTCAAAATATTTTATAACGCGTCTCTGTTCGTCGAAATATTTTTTAATGCGTCTATCTTCGTCGAAGCGTCTTTCTTCCCCGACATATTTTTAATGCGCCTTTTTTTGTCGACAAATTACTGACATGCGTCTTTCTTCTTCCGGAGCGACGATATGCTTGTTGGAATGTTGTTTTGTTTACTGAAAACTATGTACGCATACTATATGATAGGAAGAACTAGACAAAGTTAGGTAGCAGTCAAGGAAAGAGCTAAAGAAAAATTAAGCCGTTGCTCAATAAACAAGACAGAAAAGTTAACTCTTTATTATTTCGTAAAGGGGGGAAATTAACCCATATCGTCCTAATGTTCGATAAATCGAACAGCAAATTTCAACATTTTTTATTATTTTATCTGATCTGTTTTTCAGAACCTAAACCCAAAATTTTGATGTAGTTTAATACTGTGGAATATTTTCTGTAATTGAAAATAAATATTTAATTTTAAGCCCCCAGCTTTCTCTGAACGGGGCGTTTAAGAAAAACCCTTAATTTTAATATGATTTTGAAATTGCCAAAATATATAAAAAATACCAATATTAAATAAAATTTAGTATACACCTCATTTGGAAAGAAAATAAAATTCAAGTTTTAATTTGAATTTTATTTGCAAAGTCAATAAAACGAACAGCTCATATATTTAAAGTTAGCTGTTCGATTTATCGAACGCTGGGCGTTACTCAGTGGTTTTTTTCCTGAGGACCATAGGCACTGTACGAGCAAACGGTATTGGTGGTGCATAATTAAAATCTGGAAGAAAACTCGAAAAATGAAATAATGACTTCTGTTTTGATACCCAGAACAGTATTTTGATTTGTCGTTGGCAGGATAATAGCGGGGTTGCACTTGACACCTATTTCGAGCAGATCCTGCCAATGGTGTCTGTGAAAGAATGGAAGAAACAGAAAACCAACAATGAAGGGAAAATTCTTATGCCCGGCCGTTATGTGAACTATAACCAGCCCCAGCTAATAAAGAATTACAATATAGGGATTGGCGCAGTAGATCTGAACGACAATGAAGCAATGAAGCACATTGCAATGCGATCCAAAGAGTGGTATTGGCCTTTATGGATTTCGACTTTAAATTCAGCTATCGTCAACGCATGGAAGCTAGACTGTTTCATTCGCCGTTATTTAAAATAAATATTCTTCCCCAACAAGATTTTAAGGTGGATATTGCACATTCTCTGCTAATGACAGCGGATGACGAATCCAAGGACTCTGAGGATATGGAGGTCGCGGAAGGCGACAAAAGGGACGTAATGATTGACCTGGATTTTCAAAGGATGCTCATCCGAGAAATCTGCAGCGAATCAAAGGACAATATCTCGTAATCAAAATCGAAAATAATAAGAAATGGAGATACAAATTGTAAGACAAACCAAGTTCCTTTTTGTGCAAGAGATGCCATTTTTCACTTTATACCCATTGTTTTGAGTCATAAGTATCATTTAAAAAACCAAAAGTAAATTAATTTTGACTTAAATATCTTATTTTTCTGTTTCACTTATCAAAAAATAAAATATGAACAAAAAAAGGAACATACATTTTCTTTTGTTCGGAGGAAGAAAAACCCAAAAAATGTATACAGATAGGCCGAGTGTTCAATTTATCGAACACATGATATCTCAAAAACTAAAATTTTAATAATTTTTTTGATAACAGATTTGAATTCAGAGGCTCAAATTTACTTAAAGGTGAAAATTTCATCAAGATATGCTTCAAAAAAATTTGCTTAGGACGATATGGGTTAACTTCCATTTATACGTTCGTTTGCGTTGTCGTAAGAAATGGAAACGCTTTATTCAGGCATTAAAATTAAATAATATATAGGCCATTTATAAATATCCATGTATAATGTAAATACATATGTATGTATGTATGTAAAAAATTAAATTTTTATCACATTAGACTTGGTTTTCAGTATACTTGTATAAATATTCCAATAACCTTAATCGATGTTACAAGTATCCGAAAGCATGCACAAGAAAACCATATTGACTCTTAAGGCGGATTCATCGTTCGAGTTCAGAACTAAAGTTGAATTTGAGTTAACTAATAAAAATATTTCAGCACTTTTCGGAATTCCTCTCACACTCCGAAAACACAACAACAACCACATGGCAAAAAAGTTCTGAACTTGAACCATGAATCCGCCTTTAAGTCCGAAAATATACAACCTACATAGTAAGTTACATGTACCAAATTGTTTTAAGTGAATTAAATGGAGAATATTTTGCTTGTAGATAATAAATATGTACACATGTATGTTGTACATACATAGTATGTATGTACGTACATATTAGCTTTGCATATACATACATTTCAGGAGCGAATATTGCCAAAGCCATTAATTTTAATAGCAGTATCCATAGAGTTTGTAAATATTATTCGAATACTTTCTAATTTATGCAAGTGAAATATAATAAATATAAAGATACAGGCATAGGTTTACTCAAATATGGAGGTACGATAGCATGTTTAGAAAAATATTTTGTATTATACAAACCCAGTAGAAAAGGCGTGAACTAATTAGAACTTACAGAAGCACTCCTGCAGTGTCTAAAAGGCCTTACTATCTCGTTTATTTCGTTAGTTATTTTTGATATGAAAAGAGCCAAGGTGCATGCTCTTGCCTTTTCGCTTGCTAAGGAATGGCTTTTACAAGCAGTTAAATTCAAGAGTTGAATAACTTAGCTTATTTGCTTAACACCCTATCAGCTCGCTTCTCGAGCAGCACAGCAAGCAATCCGTGTAGAGCGCTGCGAAGAAATGCATTGAATCTGTTCTGTAATGCCTTATAAGAACTTGACAACTTTTCTACTGGACATATATTTATATACCGCTCGCTATATGTGTTTGTATATAAAGATGTGTTGTGGAAAATTTATTATAACGTTTACTCACACTGCATAGACTAACTGCCAAACGAAGAAATAGTAGGCCAAAACAAAATTGGTAAGCTAAACACCAGAAACTAATGCAAAATAAGATAACAAAAAAAAAAACAACAGAAATACATATACATATTCCAACACGTAAAGTAGTAACTAGTATTAACTGCAGCAAAGAAATTATAAAATATGTAATGTAAATAATTTCAGGCGGTTTTGGCGTTAACAAGCGGATTGTCTAAGGGCCATGAAAAGAAAATGCCGGCAATTGCCAGAGAAGAGGGCAATCAAATCCGGACATTGCTGTAACAAGAGAGCACAACCAAAGAGCTTTATGCACATATGTACTCACCAAAAAATCTAAGTCTTATTTAAGAATTAAAACAGCAGATTTAAAGGCTTATGAAATAAGGCCTGAAAATTATGGGGGTGGCAAATTTGTATGGAGTAAGGCAAAAAATAAGGCTGATTTTCCTGTGTTGATGTTATCAGGCCATAAGGAGTACTCTCGCTCTCTCTGAGAGCACACCTTATTCCAAAGTCTTATCCGTCATGCGAAATAGGGCCTACACTGAAAAAACAACTTACTCAGATTATGGAAAAGTGGGAATGATTCGGCGCTAAAGACATATTTCCATATTTTGATGTACGATTTTCTTCAAATCAAGGAATAAAAACCACGTTTTAAAGAAAATTGTACATCAAAATATGGAAATATGTCTTTAGCGCCGAATCATTCCGATTTTTCCATAATCTGAGTAATTTTTTTTTTGAGTGTAGATAAATATTAGAAAGTTAGGAGCAGACAGAGTGAGTGCATAACAGAAGCAGCGCTGTCAGCGTACTCCTGCTTTAGACCTGATTTGTCAACAATAAGCAAATCTTTTTTGCAGGTTATGTACATACAAGCGTTCCTTAGCATACTTATGTATGTACTATATAACACATACATATCCGTAGTATAACGGCAACTGCTTGCCGCAAATTCAGCTTACCACATTTAACATTGTCATGTCAGGAAATAACTAACTGTCGGGGGCTCAGCAGCAGCAGCAGCCGTTGGCTAAAAATTGCGGTAACTAACGTACTAAGTGCCGGCGGTAGCGGTAAAATTACGATCGGATATGATTGCAGACACATGCTACATATCCCACTTGTATGTATGTATATATGTAAGCACATCTGCACACCTTGCCAGATAAAATGAATGGCATACAAAAAGATACACAAGGCAAACGGTTGGTCGCCTAAGTGTAATAAGAAGGGAAATTCGAAAGATTTATTTCTTCGGTACAAAAGAAAAAAGAAAACGCAGAAAAATAAAAATAAAGCAGAGAAATTGCAGTTATTTCACAAGTCACAATCCACAATCGGTGTACATATGTTTTTAGCGGTGTGTGAGTGTTTATTTGCATGGGCTACAGTGTGTTAGAAATAATAATTTACGAACTGCTAAATCTTGTCATAATTCAAAGCAAAATTATTAAGCCTTACCACATTTTCCTAAGATTGGCGTCTTCAGATTATAAGTACTCAAAAAGAGTTCATCAAAATTATATTCACTATAAAGCATTTATGGACTTTTTGGAAAATATTTCCGGAAAATTTTTTTTGTCGCTTGATATTTTTTTTATATCTTCGGTATTTATAGTGCGAACCCTAGTTTAGTACACCAATGTTTTCTTTGGCTTGAGAAGAATGTTTCTAATATATAATCGTATTAACCCCAGGAGCGATATTGGCGTCATTTCTACCCAGTACTTAGTTTATACCACCATAATGTACCTTTTTATGCCTCCATGTTAAGCGTCGTCAAAAATAATTCCTCTTTTGTAAAACAAGTATTTCGATTGCTTCAGTAGAACTCGAAATAAAACACGTTCAACATTCCGAGGAATATTAGATTTTCGCTTCCTATGGTCTTTTAGGTTCATTTTACAAAGATGTTTTCTGAGGAGACCATTAGTGAAATTTTATGACGATTAATTTTCTTGAAAATTTTAACCCTCTAGCGACCCTAAAAATATTAGTTTTCCTGAATTCAAAAAAAGGGTTCAAAATAACCCGTGTACCGCGAACTTTTTGTTTTGCGATACAATCTACCGTGCATGCGAGAAAATTATGCCTGATAACACGTGTATATCTGTATATATGGATATGTATGTATACCCACTATGCTAATTTGTAAGATGATGCTGCGAGTTTTATTTATGCTAGGATACTTGCTTTTGTTAGGTATACGCAGTTACTCCTAAAGTATGGTGAACGGCACGTATAAATTGAGCACAGATCGTTTCTTCAGTGACTAAAGCAGGAGGTAAGAAGAGTAAACCGAAACAGAAAAGTTTACACGAGTGAAGTACATAACAAAGTCATTCATACGAAGGCTGCCATCGCCATGCGATAGTCATGGGGCATAGTCATGCAAGTTGTTATCTTCCCTAAAGAATATGTAAGGGGAAAATTATTGATGGGCCTACTGGGTATCTCTATATATGTATATCTCATTCTCTCAGGTAGGTAATCTAACTTTTGAATTTTGCCTGTCAATTTGTCATCGAATTTCTTGTTAAGTAGTTCATCAAAGTGAATATTTATTTATTCGCCACTACATACATACATACATAATTGAAAAGTTAATTCAAAAAAATTTTGATGATGCAAATTCATTGAAAATAAATGCGTAGGTAAGTAAGTAATTTGAATTTGCATAAGACTTTAAACAACTTTTTCCCTTTTCAACGCAGTACTTCAAATGATTTAGGCATACTTTTGTCACAGTCTGTGGGTAGTTGTCCCGCATTGACACACGTAAGCGTGTGCAGCTGCCATTTTGGAAACGCAATTAAACCAAAAATATCTTCTTTATCTGGAACCTGCATATTTTCAGAATTTTTCACTCATTCACTACTCATACGAATATGTACATCTTTTCATTTAATTCTTGCTTTTATCACATAATAAAAAAAGTTTCATCAACAACATGAGTTCATGGTATTCCCGGAACCAGAGAGAAACGCGCTGCATACAGTTTACAAACTTTCCTGTAACGTTGTTCGTCAGAAAAAGGTTGGCTTAATGGCTGAAATATTACTAAAGTGAAACAGCATTAACCAATAAATCGTGCGTTCTGCATTTCCAAGAAAATATGATTAATTTCAATATGCACGTCTCGATAACTTTTCACTTCAACTCAATCAGACCGCCTCTGGCATCAGCGTTTAAATTTAACTAGTAAACCCGGCCACGCGATGCTGTGGCTTTCAATTACACTGTGCGACTATTTGAGGGTGGAAGACCACTTATTGCCACATTTGAAAATTTTTTGATATACCTTCATAGCTACTGGTTATTTTTATTTTCTGTGGACCTAGACTTTTTATACATAGATTTTGACCAAGGAGCCCCATAGTGAAGTTTTGTGCCGAATATTTTTCTAGACTATGGTAACCTTAAAGCGACCTACAAAAGGCCATTTGGCGCGCTCCTCCTTTTCTTTCTAGTTCTCTTTCTCTTCCCCTTTCCCCTTTATTTGCGCTTTATTTTCCCTTTATCCATTTTATTTTTCATATTTCCTCTTTCGCTTCCTGTCCTTCGCCATAACCGTCCCTTTCATTTTCCTCTTCCCTTTCCTTTTATTACCCATCTTCAGTGCTAGGCCTTGGATGACACTTCAAATTTAAAAATGAGATAAACTGTAGGGTAAAAATGGATTTTTGAACAGGTGGTACCCTTTTTGTAAAAATTTTAATAAATTACTCATTTCCATACCAAGTCCTTTCATATGACTCCTCAAATTTAAAAATCAAACAAACTATAGCGTAAAACTGAATTTTTGAACAGGTGGCAACCCTTTTTGAAAAATTTTTATTAAATTGCTCAATATCAGGTCAAGCCCCTTCATATGGTACCAAAAATTTTAAAATCAAACAAACTATACAGTAAAATTAAATTTTCAAACATCTGGCAACCTTTTTCAAAACCATTATATACAAAACCATGTGTATACAATTCTTCGCTAGGGTCCGATGCAATTAGCGATAGCTTGGAAATGTATTATTTAATTGACCAGTGCCCCTCCTATTTTGAAAATTGGTCACATACGCTTTTTTTAAATAATTTTTTTACACAAAAATAACCTGAAATCAAAAAAAATTATACGAAAATAAATGTATGACTGATTTTACAGAGCATTTCTACTACTGAGAGCATATATCTGTGTTTGATAACTTCTAACCAAAGAAGGATATCAGAAAACGGGAAATGCAGAAATGTGGCTAGCGGATAGCGCTAAATAAATATGTAATAAAAAAAATTCAAAAAAAAAACATATAACTGAATTTGTTGGCGCAGCGACGATATATAAAGATAAGATAAACTGTAGGGTAAAAATGGATTTTTGAACAGGTGGTACCCTTTTTGTAAAAATTTTAATAAATTACTCATTTCCATGCCAAGTCCTTTCATATGACACCTCAAATTTAAAAATCAAACAAACTATAGCGTAAAACTGAATTTTTGAACAGGTGGCAACCCTTTTTGTAAACTTTTTATTAAATTACTTAATATCAGGTCAAGCCCTTTCATGTGGTGCCAAACTATGCAGTAAAATTAAATTTTCAAACATCTGGCAACCCTTTTCAAAAAAATTAAACCTTCACCTTGCACATTTACAGGTCAAGCCCTTTCATCTGACACCACATTTTCGAAAATCGGTATAACGGTGTAAAAGTAATGGTGCTTACAAAAAATCGCTTAGCGTAATATATATAAGGATGGATGAAAGGTGAGAGTATGTTCATTTACTTATTGAAGTGATGGCGGCTATAATAAGAAATTGCTGAAGCCATGTGCAGGAGTATATTTGAAAATGTCTGCATAATTCCTCTTTATATACATACGCGGAAATATGTAAGTATTTGCGAAAACGAAATAAAATATTAATTATAATAACTGGGTTATAATTTTCACTCCTATAAATTATGCAGCTTGTAGAGCTTGTAGAGAATTATATCATCAGCTACTTCTAATAGAAATATCAATTTATTTCTCTGCTGAAAAGATTTTCTGCATTTAATTTTCAATAAACTTTGCTATATGAATGTGCTGGTGATGGGAAAAAGAAATGTGGATTCTAAAGTAAAATAAATTATAAACTCAGCGAGTCCATCTAATTTGACCCGTTTTCAATACAGCACATACTTCAGCATATACAGTTTTGGCGCATGATAAAATCTCGCTGAATTTTGAAAGGATATTCCACAATGAAGTTGTTTTTGCGTAGCTAGATTTGCGCTTTTCCCTTAGATAAACATTTTTGCAAATGTTTTTTATTTATATAAATCACTGTAATCTAAATAGACTGCATGTTCATAACTGCTGTTTGTCTCTACTCAAAAAAGAATTTAAAATATTTGACTGTATGTACATACTCGTACATACATAACGGACAGCTCAGGTATTGCAGTAAAGGACTTTCTGAGTAAATTATCCACATATCGTGCGCGTTTATGTCTAAAATACATACCAGACCAGGATGAGCAAAAGTTAATACATCCCCCAGATGCATTCGCATACATAGGTATAATACATTCCGTGCACATACCCAGCAGGGCTTTCTCTTACATGTAATGGGTAAAATCATCGAGAAATCTTGATTCATCGCTTACACTTTCGAATACGGATTGCATTACTTTAACATAGGCATGTCATTGGCGGTATTGTCTTACAATATTGTAGACAATAATGCATTATATAATCGCTACTAATATTGGATAAAATAAGCTGTTACAAGTAATAAGTTCTTTCACTGGTATAAGTAATTGCTTATTTCACACAATCCAGTATAGTAATCTATAATGTACATATTATAATAAAAACTGGCAAAATAAACGAGAATGAGCGTAAATTGCTTTACAAAATTGCTATTTACAAAGATTTAAATCAATGTAGGCTTTGCAAAATATATCGGCAGTGTTCCAAATCTTTTCGCTTATTTTATGCAATACCGGTAAGCGAAAAAATAATTTTAAAACTAAGAGTAATTAATTTATGCCGAAAACAAATAGCAAACAGAATGAATAGAAAATCAATTCTTTGCAAAATGTATTTTAAAAAAAGCACTATTTGAATAATAATTATTACACTATGTATTTGCACAGCTATTGGCTTATTTAAAAAAATTTTAACGATGGAATAACTCGACTAACCACGACAGTTTTATAATGAAAACTGGCAAAATAAACGAGAATGAGGGTAATTTGCTTTACAAAACAGCTATTTAGAAAAATTAAAATCAAAGCAAAGCGTTTGCAAAAAAATAACGGCAGTACTCCAAACCTTTTCGATTATTTTCTGCATTACCAGTAAGCGAAAAAATAATAATTTTCAAACTGTCGCATTACAAGTAATGAGCAAAGTAAGCGAAGGAGTGTTTATTAGCTATTTGTAATGCGTTATTTCATTGAATACAAGTTCAAGCCATTACCAAAATATGGAAAAACCCTGCTGGGTAACGCACAAAGTTCATATAATAAAAATGAGCAGCTAGTAGTATTAGAAGAAAAGTGAGCACCTTTACGTGGAAACAACGAAATGTCTTGGCAACCAACGTCAGCATCAAGACATGCACCACAAACGAAAGCACAAGCTTAGTGTGAACATTTTGCTGTCTAAGAATTCGGCGTGTATATTTAAAATAATGCGAATGATTAGGTAGGTTTTTGTGCAAAATATGGAATGCTTAGTATAAATGCACACGAGTCAAGACAAGTGATGGGCAAATTGTGATGTGCTTCTTGTCACAAAGATGATGCCACAGCTTTGGACGTTTTGCAGCACTCGCAGCAGGCGTAAAAAAATTGGCAGTGAAAACTTTTTATTTGTTATTTTTAGTAATTTGTTGAGCATTGCACATTTTCGAAGTGATTAATCCAATTGCTTCAGCACGAATAGCCTTAAAGCATACAGTTTTTACTCTCTTTACACTCTCACTGCTAATAACAGTTTGGTATCTAAGTATTTGATACAAAGTTGTAGCACAGCAATCAAAGGGTAAATAAAGTTGGCAAGAAAGGAAGGAAGTTCGAAGGAAAAATTTACGAAAACCAAAGTCTAAAAGAGGCGACGAACCAAATACTACGATGTAGCTAAACAAGCCTAAAAGTTAGTTGTCTATGCAAGTTGAGAAAGTGCT
Organism: Urophora cardui; assembly: GCA_960531455.1. Taxonomy (NCBI): domain Eukaryota; kingdom Metazoa; phylum Arthropoda; class Insecta; order Diptera; family Tephritidae; genus Urophora; species Urophora cardui. The sequence goes on along the minus strand of OY482672.1, from coordinate 51,832,428 downwards.
TAATTGCGCATTTATTTATAAAGGTGTAAGACATAAATACACACACACACATACACATGTTTCAACTTAAAGACACACACATCCTCAAAATTAGAAGTTTATATATACCCTGTAGGGAAAATCTCTAGTTCCGAACTAGGTCGCCTCTAGTGCATTTTTCGACACTACTAGTGCGAGCTAAATCTCTTTTGCATGTTATCAACTGGTGAATTTAACACGGCGATGTCCTAGGCGGTGTCAATTGTCGCCCTCCTCTGAAAAAAAAACGTTGTAAATCTAAAGACTTTCGCTGTTAAATCAACTACTTTCCACTGTTGAAATGTGCCCAACAACGCTTCGTTGTTGTTTCAAAGGTGGGAGCGTTGTTGATTTAAATCAATAACGGAGATTGTTGGAAAAAATTTTCACCTAACAAGTAAGGAAGCCTAAGTTCGAGTGCAATCGAACATTAGATACTCAGCTGTATGCTTTCATTGTTTGTTTGCGTTTGTTCGATATAGGGTGTATTTTATATGAAACGAGTGCTGCATAAACAGGGCGCAGCCACGCCCATTTTCAAAATTTATATCAATCATCCAAATAAGCATACAAATATTATTGTTAGTGCAAAATTTCATCCCTCTATGACTTTTAGTTACAAAGACTTCACGTTACAAATTCCAAAAGGGTGTTCCAGAAATATCTTTGTTAAAAAGTAGGCGTGGTCATAAACCGATTTCAATACATTTTTGCGTGTCTATTAACACATGTTATAAAAGTGTATAAACCAAGTTTCGTCATAATATCTCAATTATTTGTCGAGTTAAAGGCTAAGAAATCTCATATATCCCTTTGTCTAAAAAGAGGCGGTGCCACGCCCATTTTCCAAACTTTTTTATTTTTTGTTTCCGGTCTATTGTAAAACTCATGTCACAAAATTTCAATGAATTATCTTTATATTTCACATAGATATCGCTTAAAATGGTTTTATTAGGTCACTTTATAATACACATATATAAAAGTGGGCGCGGTCGTCAACCGATTTTGGTAATTTTTCGTCCACACATTTGGCTAAGTAAATATATCACGCGTACCAGATTTCATCGATATATCTTTAACGGTTTCTGAGTTATGGCTTATTAAACTTTCAATATTCGCTCCTTAATAAGTGGGCGTGGCACCGCCCATTTTCCAAAATTTTTGTAGTTTTTGTTTTATGTCCATAGTTGGACTCCTGCCACAAAATCTCAGTGATTGATCTTTATATTTGACAGAGATATCGCTTAAAATGTTTTTATTAGGCCCCCTTATATTTCCTATATATAAAAGTGGGCGTGGCCGTCAACCGATTTTGATAATTTTTCGCCAAAACATTTGACTAAGTAATTATATTACGCGTACCGAATTTCATCGATATATCTTCAACGGTTTCTGAGTTATGACTCATAAAACTTTCAATGTCTGCCCCTTAATAAGTGGGCGTGGCACCGCCCATATTCCAAAATTTTTGTGTTTTTTGTTTTATGTCCATAGTTGGACTCATGCGACAAAATTTCAATGATAGATCTTTATATTTGACAGAGATATCGCTTAAAATGGTTTTATTAGGTCACTTTATAATACACATATATAAAAGTGGGCGTGGCCGTAAACCGATTTTGATAATTTTTCGTCAAAACATTTGTCTATGTAAGCAAATTACGCGTACCAAATTTCATCGATATATCTTCAACGGTTTCTGAGTTATGACATATAAAACTTTCAATGTTTGACCCTTAATAAGTGGGCGTGGCACCGCCCATTTTCCAAAACTTCATCAAATTTCTTCATAAGGGCCCGAGCTCAATACGTGGGTAAAATTTTAAAACTCTAGCTATATTAGTGGCTGAGATACCAAATTTCCGATTTTTTCTATATAGGAAAAGTGGGCGTGGTCATGCTCCGATTTCGCCCATTTTCAATACCAACCGTCCCAGTCTCGATACCAACTTGCGTTCCAAATTTCATCAAAATATCTCAATTTTTGCGCGAGTTAGAGTGTTTACAGACGGACGGACGGACGGACGGACGGACAGACGGACGGACGGACGGACGGACGGACGGACGGACGGACGGACGGACATGGCTCAATCGATTTCTCTTTTCACCCTGATCATTTTGATATATATAAGTCTATATCTATCTCGATTATTTCATTCTGTTACAATCCACCGTTATGTGATTAAAACTATAATACTCTGTGTACTAGTACAGCTGAGTATAAAAATAAATTTTTGTTTCCATTTTACTCTTCATCTCCTCTCCGCCCGGGTCACAACAGCAAATATGTAGCCTCCGCTTGTTCTCCCATTCTTCTCTCCTTCTTATCATTCACTGGTTTCTATCTTTATTTCTTATTCTGATTTTTCTTCTTTATTTTATATTCTCCTCCAGATTCGAACCATGACATCAACCTGTAATTCTATCCAATCATCACATAGTGGAACATTCAACATTATATTGAATTTTAGTAACCTATTTATACTTCCATTTCCTAAAAAGGAATCCATGAATTATTTTATTCATTGTAAAAACAAAATTTAAAAAAATTTGTTCTCATTAGTTTTGTTTACAACGGAAACTGTTGGGTCAAATACTTTTGCCTTTAAATCAACAACGGGGAGAAAATTGTTGCTAAAAATAAACTTTTGTTTGGATTTTTCTCTTCATCTTCTCTCCATCATTATTTTTTTTGTTGAGTTTCTCACAAAAAAATATATTCTCACAAAAAATTTTTTAAAAGCAAGCAAGTTTTTGAATCAACAACGCCCGTTTTTGAATAAATTGTTGGATCAAAAACTTTGCTGTAAAAACAAATACTTTTGCTGTTGAATCAAAGACGGAGATTCAACAGCCGAAAGTTGTTGGTTTAACTACGGGTATTTTTTTCAGAGTCTGCACTACATTTTCGATAGTTCCGTACTAGTACTAAATTCTACAGTTTTCACTAGTTCGTTTATTGGCACAATTTCGATAGTTCTGAACTAGCTCCAAGTACCTACAAATTCTACAGTTTTACGTCTGCCGCTTAAGTGCAGCATTTGACACACTTCATGCAAGTGGCGCGATGGCCGACTGGCTAACGCATTTGCCTTTCAATCTGAGGGTCGCGGGTGCGAATCCTGTCGGTGTCAAGGTGGATGATAATTTTTTTTTTTTTAATTTTTTTTTAACTAATATTTTTTTATTTATTTATTTAATAAAAATTTACAATAATATTTAAAAAGTAATAAAATAAAAAAAAAATTAAAAATAAGCCTGAGGGATCGGAAAAGCATAATTAGGGGAACATTTCATTTTTGATAAGAGATGCAAATAGAAAACTCTTTATATAAAATGCTTCATTAAACATCTGAGAATTGCAAAAATATACAAAGCCGAAGGTAATTGAACGAACGAAAAATTTTCGTAGAATTTTTGTCATTTGCATACAAATCAAAGTGTGCTAATAATGGTCACTCAATTCACTCCTTCTGAACTGGTGACGGTCTAGCTACAATTAATCTAGTTCCCTTTTGACACCTTTTCGCTAGTTCGGAACTAGAAATTTTGCTCACTAGTTATTGAGTTCCCTGCAGGGTATGTATGTGCAAAAGCAAGGACATATGTATGGATAAGTATATACACATACGTTAGCGTGCAACTAAGTTTATTTCGGTTGCACATATGCATACATTTTTACATTAGACCACTCAGTGAATGTATGAAATTTGAGAAAGTGTTTTAGGCATAACAGATATGAGATATTCGCCATTAAAGCTAGTACCTGGACGGTTTCCACAAATGTCAAATAAAATGTTTAAAAAGTGTAAGTGAATCAAAAGTTCGGCCTCTTCATGTGCTTATATTCTTTTTCTTCTTCTTCTTATTCTTCTTCTTCTTCTTCTTCTTCTTCTTCTTCTTATTCTTCTTCTCATTCTTCTTCTTTTTCTTCTTCTTCTTCTTCTTCTTCTTCTTCTTCTTCTTCTTAATCATCATTATCTTATTCTTATTTTTCTTCTTCTTTTTTCTTCTCCTTTCTATTCTTCTTCTTCTTCTGAGTCTCCCGCTCACTTTCCCTCAGCTTTCTATTTATCTGTCTCTCCCTTTCCCTTTCATTTCCTTCTTTCTTTCCCCTCCTTTTTTATTTCTCTACCATTTTCCCTTACCACTCCTTTTCTCTCCTCTCTTCCTCTCTTTTCTTTCTCCTTCTGTTCTATAACAGCGAAGAGAGCTCCATACCGAAGCCCTGATTTCCTCTTTTCATGTTATAAAAATATTGCTTAGAAACATTGTGAGGTCATCCGGCACCACACATTATCCTTACCTCGAGATACAGTCTGTGAATCATAATGAAAAGAGCTCTATGTAAAAGCCCCACTACACACCTTTCATTTAATTCCAATATGGCTCAGAAACATTGCGGCGTCATCCCGGTCTATATTTTGACTCAAATCTGGGGACGTTGACCTAGGAATCATAATGAGTTCAGCTCTTTTGGAAACCCTGTTCAACACCTTTTATTTGCTATCAGCATTGCTCAGAAACATTCCAGGCTCATCCGGGTGCACGTTTTAACCAATGTATATGTGGGGACCCGGAAAAAAGTGTGTTAAAAAATGTAATTTGTCAAAGGTGTGTATAAAAGATTAGATTATTCACCTTATGTTGACACATCTTCAGACTTTATATCAAAATTACATGGACTTCTTCACTACAGATGCCCAAATCTTTTTTAAGATCAAGCAAAGAAAACCAACAATTTTTTGCTGGTGGGTGGTCTAATGTACATACATATCGTTGGCTTCGTGAGCAAATGTGCTAAGTCCAATTTTTTTCAAAATTGAGATTTTAATGCAGTAAGATAGTACAACTAAAAATACATCGTCTGCCAAAAAGAAGTTACCATAATGGCTGTTTTTCATGGTGTAATGCAGTGTTAAGCAAATGTGCTAAGTCCATAAAAAATTTTTTTTTCAAAAATCTACGTGCTAAGTCCAGGTGAAAATAAGAAATTATTAATTTTTTTTTAATTTGTTTTGTAGAATGATATAGAATTATTACTAGATTGCTTTAATAAGCATGGCTTGGGACTGCAAATGTTAATAATTTGCGGGAGTGGCTAGCTTTCCCACCAATTTGATATGCAAACTAGTTTGCGGTACTTTTTACATTTTTATTATACATTTTAACATTTTATTATATTTTCTATAGTGTGGGCGTGGCCACACCCATTATCAACAGTATTATCTCTCATCAGACCCAGCCTAACAAATTCTTGTTAGTGCAAAATTTCATCCCTTTATAAGATGCCACGTTACACGTCACAAGTTTCCAAAGGGAGTTTTACAATTTTTTTTTTAAGTAGGCGTGGTTACAAATCGATTTTGCTAAAATTTTACTACAAGTAATAAAATTACATATGTACCTACACCAAGTTCCGCCGTAATATCTGAATTATTTGTCGAGTTATGGGCTCCGAAATCTCTTAGATTCACGATGACACGCCCATTTTCAAAAATATGTATGGTTTCTAGCTGATTAAGAGCTTTTAGGCCGGTTATGAAAAAAAAACTAACAGTAAAGTTCCTTTATTCTCCTAAGCGTTTCGGCGTTATCATCGCCTTCTTCAGGGAGTCTATTTTATTTGGAAATTGCAAACAAATTAAAAAGGTTTCTGTTTTTTGTCCATAGTTGGACTCATGCCGCAAACTTTCAATGAATTATCTTCATATTTGACAAAGACGTCGCTTAAAATGTTTTTATTAGGCCGCTTTATAGTTCCCATATATAAAAGTGGGCGTGGTCGTCCACCGATTTGGACAATTTTTCGTCCAATCGTGTGCCTTAGCAAGTAAATCACGCTTTTCAAATTTCAGCTATATATCTACTACCGTTTCTGAGTTAATGATGACTTATAAAACTTTTAGAATTTATCCTTTCATAAGTGGGTGTGGCACCGCCCATTTTCGAGAATTTCAATTTCTTTATAACGGCGTAAGCTCATTGCATGGATGGAATTTCATCCATTATCACCTTTTGCGTGGTTTTCGATATATACTATATGGGGAAAGTGGGCGTGGTTTACATCCAATTTCGCCTATTTTCAATACCAACCTTTCCTGTCTAGTTAGGAGCCTCTGTACCAAATTTCATCAAAATATTTCAATTTTACTACGTAGAGTTGAGTATAATAATTTGTGAGAAAATGTGCTAAGTCCACCTAAAAAAAGAAAATCATAGAAAGCAAATGTGCTAAGTCCTAAAGAAGCCCATAACTTTGTACAAGCTTTATATTAAAATGTGCCGATAACTGGTATTTTAGCACGATCATCTGAGGAAGAAAACTGCATTTTCAGATTTTTAAAATAGTAACAACAAAAAAAGTTAGGAGGTTTTTTGTCTCTCCTGAAAAGTTACCAGAAATGGACTTAGCACATTTGCTCACGAAGCCAACGATATATAAATTACATATCAGTGTGTATGTATGTGTCTAAATTTGTTTGCCAATTTTAGTTTGGCGTTGTGCTTAGAGCAGTTTATCATGTGAAGCTCATAAATTAAACTTGGCCATGCTGTCCTTGCCGCTGCCTTCAACTGCCTGCCTGCCTGCCTTTTATTCGTTTATGCTAGCATATTGATGTACGTACATATACCCGTATAATGGTGTTTGTGTTTGCTATTGCACTGTTTGTCCTACTGCATCTGGGCTGGCTTACTCGCTTTTGAGTATTTTAAGTGTTTTTAACGTTACTTTTTCACCCAGTTTTTTTTCCTGCTCCTCTCTAGCTCTAGCACGCCCGCATTTGCGGTAGAAGTCATATTTATTTCTTTTTTCTACTTTTTCACATTTTTTACTAGCATTCCTTTCCTTTCATCAGGGTCTAACGGAAATCAGTTTATTTAATGGCTAATTACAGGAATTTTATGGCAATATAAGTGCCGTGCAAAGCGCTAAATTATAGTGGAATGCAAACACTATTTTCTTCTGCTACCAGTGCAAATGTCTGGGCGCTTGTGGGGTGGGGTGGAGTAAGTGTGTTCGCCATTATTGGTAGTATGTATGTATGTTTATATTAGCAGTTACTTGTTTAGAAATAGGAGTGTATCCCGGGTGTGTGTGACTGTCGTGTGTGAGAGCTGTTTTATTTGTGTGTTAAACTCTATCTTCATTAGCTATCAAGATTTTTCCAACTTCTGCTCGTGATGATATTTTTTTGGAATTTGAGTTGAAGTATGTTTTGCATATTCGTACGTGCATACGTATTTATATGTTCTGTTTGCATTTGTTTAAGGATATTTTAGAAATGAGTGTTGAGGAGTTTCGTTTTCTTTACTTTAAACTAAAAGCTAAAGCACGCTATGGATTGCACTTATTTTTAGCTTAGAATCTTCCCGAACATGTTAGGTTAGCAGATTGGCTGACTATTAGTGGCCTCACATAGACTGAGTGTTAGCAGAAAACTTAATGAACATGAACACCTCTACATTAACATCATGGCCGCAGACTGAAGAACAACATCGTTCCCTTGACAAATACCAAGAGTTTCCTTAACTCAATTTTGGATACAGATTTGAGATCACTGAATGCAACTTTCCTCAGTAGCGGAAGGCTCAGCAGGACTGGATCAGACAACACGCGCCACAGTCTCCTCCTGCAATATGCAACCCCTACATTCACAATCATCAACTAGTCCCATTTTGAATGCATGTGTCGCTAGAAGACAGTGTTCTGTGAAGATCCCGCTTATAACTCTGCAGTATTCCCTTTTAAGGGATAGCAACCATTTTTTTTAACTTAGGATTGTACGATTGACACATAAATTTGCCCACCATGCGATTGTTTCCACGTTACCAGCCTGGTCCATCACATATGCCTAATTTCACTGAGTAGCATCGGAACGTTCGTCGAGTGTGCGGCTCCGACACTCGCATCGTTCTTTGCCAGTCCATCAGCTTTCCCATTGCCGTCTTTCATTGGTTTAGAATATGTAGGATGCTTTCCATTTGCCCGTACGGGCCACTTTTGCCGCTCTATTTCTGGGATCTATTTGAACATTATTACCCCTGCATATCACCCTTAAAGCTTCCTTGCAATCCGCTACACACTATTCGCAAATACCTACAAAGAAAGCAAAGCTGAAATATATTTATCTAAATACTTTATTATACACATACTTTAATGTACATCTGCATACATATCTATATTTATACGCATGCCCTACATTTGAAGATGCTTTAATAACATGTTTCTATATATACTTACATATGAATGTAAGTACGTACATTAGGGTGGGGCGATTTACTAACCTATATCGCGCCATTGAAACACGGATTCCTCTAATTTTTCTGAGTAGAAAACTCCTCCACGATGTTTGTCTAAAATTAATTTTGATGTTCCGGAATTTGGTTTTTATGGACCAAGACGAATTTTCGAAAATAAAAATTGGGCAAAAAGCGACAAAAAAAATAACCAGGCCAATGTGCATATCGAGTTGAAGCAGATTTTTATACTGAATCCAGATATGAAATCAGAATGAAAATCGGATGATCCGTTTTCGAGATATAGCCTGATTTCCGGTTATGGAGGCTGAATGCCCAAAATCGCATATTTTCGCGAATATTTCTTGCTGTGTACAATATATCTTACATTTTTTTGCGAATTTCTTAAAGATAAGTCAATACAATATAGGAACAATATTTTTAAATATTAATTTATCTTCCGGTATAGGAGAACTAGAATGCACTATGTTTCCTTATCGTAAAATCGCGCCGACAGCGCTTTGTGTACAATAAGTGCTCCAAATCCAAAATTTCAGAATTTTAGCTGCAAAAACTCAAGAGTTATTCCCTAAAACATAGACTTATACTTCTGAAATTTGTTTTTTGCTTCCAATAGTACGCTATGGCGTATGAGTAACCTTGAATTTTTTTTGAGTAGAATAAAGTAAAAAAACAAGTCCCAAACAGCATAAATTTACGTTTTGGGGTATAACTCTTAAATTTTTACAGCTAAAATTCTGAAGTTTTGGATTTGGAACATTGATTATACGCAAAGCGCTGTGAGCGAAAATCATCGATATCGGATGACTATAACATGGAGATCCCATACCGCGATTTTGGGCAAAAATAAATAAATAAATAAATAATAAATAAATAAATAAATATATTGTACACAGCTAGAAATAATCGCGAAAATATGCGATTTTGGGCATTCAGCCTGCATAACCGGTTATCAGGCTATATCTCGAAAACGGATCATCCGATTTTAATTCTGATTTCATATCTAGATTTAGCATAAAATTTTGCTTCAATTCGCTATGCACATTGGCCTGGTTATTTTTTGTCGATTTTTGCCCAATTTTTATTTTAAAAAAACCGTCTTAGTCCATAAAAACCAAATTCCGGAACATCAAAAATAATTTTAGACAAATGTCGTGGAGGAGTTTTCTACTCAGAAAATTGAGAGGAATCCGAATTTCGATGGCGCTGTATTGATTAATTTCCCTCCATACAAATCGCCCCACCCTAACTTACATACATATATACCTCCCCATATATGTATATTTGTCGGTGAGTGAAACGCTGTGAGGCCTTTGTTATCGGTTTTGGGCAGACAACAGCAGTCGGCTTAACTACCTTGACGACAGATGAACGCATTAGCAAAAAAAGTGACTGTTGTTATTTTTTCGTTTTGGCCACTACCTGCCCTACATTTCAGCATTTCAAAATACACATTTGTATGCGCTTATCTCGTTTTTGTGCCGCCCACATTAGCGTTAAATGTGTTACATGCATACATATGTATCGTGCATATGTATGTAGGCGTTGGTCACAGCAAAATTTACAAATAACCTCTCATTTAGGCTAATTGAAGATGAGCCAAATTGCGAAAAACAAAGTTTTTTTGTATGCTGCTCTTTTGTTGTTGATATCTCTGTTTGTCGGCCTTTTCGACTTAACTAATTTCAGTGTGTTTCCTGCTTTGTTTCCTGTTTTTTTTTCTTTTAGTAATGTGCGTTGCGACATGTGTGCTGATAATCCGCCCACATGCTGTGTGCGTGAATTTGTCATCAAAAAGACATTGGATTGCAAAAAAGAATTACAGGCTTAGTATATGGCAATTACATAAGTATATACATATACACAATTGAGGCATGTATGTTTTTACATGTACCTACAATTTGTAAAGTACTAGAAGGATTTTTATTGTTGAATAGAACATTGCATACCCATAACAAGATTGTGTTGTCTGTTTAATGCTTTGCTAGCATATATGCGCATATGCATTTAGAAAAGCTAGAGAAGATGACAAACTTAAACTAGAGGATGACCATCAAGATCTTGCACTGGTTTATTATTGAGAGAAACCGTGTAAAAATTCTAGTGGCAACCATCTGCTTCTATATGCGAGTATGTAGTTTCACAAGTCAAACAGGTCTTCCTTGATTATTTATAGGGCTATTATGAAAAAGAAAAGTTTCCTCTGGAAAGATAGTTGTCTTGGGAAACCACCAGAATAGCCCAGTTAGTTTTAAGATACAGCCACCGAGTTTTCGCCCGTCTCGAAATGCAAAATATCTTGGTAGAAACAAATTAACCCACTCAGTATTGTCTTTACAAAACATATGCGCATAAAGTAATTTTTATATACAGATACTTATATACGATTATATACACCCTGCCAAAAAAAGATTTATAAGCCTAAGCTGAAGATTAAGCTGTCAAAATGGAATACGCTGTCAGCGCTGCTTGCTGTATGCGCTCAATCGCTCTGATCCAAACATTTTAATAGTTAATTTTCTGCTGTGCGTTCATATCTCAAATAGACAGAGAGAGAGAGGGGGGGGGGGAATTGGGTTTTATGAGCAAACATGGGCAAAAAAGTACAATGGTTTATATTAATAAAAGTCAAGCATTCGCTTTTGCTTAAGATTTCAGACCTTTTACTAAAATTTTGAAATTTAGTTCATACAAATTAATGTCAAATTTTCGAGATCTTGAGTAAAAGCATTTGCTTGGTTTTTATTAATACGGGCCAATGTGTGGCGAGCGGCAAAAATTTGTGTTTTGTCGAAGGAAAGATTGTCGCTTAGAAAAATATATATTTAGTGTATTTTCAACTGACAAGCAATCAAAGTGGTTGGGTTGGGACGTTTATCCCGATACGTACCTATCAAGGCAAATTCATTATGGTAATGGCAGGGCGAATTCGGCAATATTCACTTCGATTCGCTTTAAGTTTTTGTCCACCAGAATGCCAAACTCAAAGTCAAATATATCTTTGTATGACATTCTTCTGTACTCGGCGAGTTAAAAACGAGAAGAAGAAGAAGTCAGCTGTTCCATTACCATATGAATGAATTTGCTTTGGTACCTATATAAGGAATTTAACATTTCAACCCTAGCAGAATATATTTTTTTATTATTAAATAAGCAGCAACTCTTAAGTTTCACAAAAAATGTGAATTAGACAGATAAACAAAAAACGCCTTTTATTATCCTTTCTTGTAAGGCATTTAAACACCACAGAATGTCTTAGTATAAGGAATTTTCCAAGTATTACTTTTGGTTGCTTGCTTTTCCGACAGGGTAGGAAAATGAAAAAAGGCATTGAAGATGGCGCATATTAGCCGAAACCGGTTTGCCTCCAAACCAAATTTGACAACGGATGACGTAAACTCGTTCCACAATACATCGAATTATCCAAGCTTTATTTCTCATGGCTGATAAGCATTGGAAATAAGGTTTCCCCTCAGAGAGAGAGAGAGGGTAGTCCTACAGCCTGATGACATCAAGACATGGAAATCAGCCGTATTATAAGCCTTTGCCCATACAAATTTTTGGTCGCTTAGAATTTTCAGTCATTGTTTCATAGGCCTTTAAATCTTCTGGAATAAACCTTAAATGAGGCGTAGATTTTTTGTAGGGCAATTTAGAATCCACCGTAATCCATATACATATATGTATATCCGTATGTATGTAAGTATACATAGGTATGTGTTCTCATCCCATTTACAGTCAGCAACATGAATTTTTTGTCATTAACATTAAATGGCCAACGCTGACTAAGCAGTGTGTTTGTTGTGTGTGCAACTTAAAGGTGCGTCGTTAATTTTAACAAACCCAAAGTTTTGCCCACCCCAAACACGTTTATTACCTGGTTGCCTGGGTGGTACCTACCAATGTGTTTACATAAGCGTATATTTACATTAGCAAACATACAAATGGTGTTTATTATGCCTCGTACCACTTGATCACGCACATCCTCAACAGCCACAAAAACCCAGAGAATCCCAAGATTCCCCACAAACACAATAAAACACATTTGTCTCTCGTCACTGTCATTTCACAACTAACTCTTCATATATTTTTCTCTCCTCTTTCTTCGTTCAATTACAAAAACAGTGTTGCCATGCTTTCAATATTAAACATTCCCCACCAAAACCTACGGTTTTCCACTCATAGGGAGCATACGCATGGTATTTAAAATTAAAGAAGTTAGTAAATTCTTATATTCTGAACTAGACTGCGGTGAACCTTATTCCATCTCCACCCACTGTGTTGGAGGAAGATCTCCACTTCTTAACTCCAGTTATCGCAGTTTCACTCGGCCAGAGTTTTTCCGCCATCCTCTTCAACATGTAACAGTTCAAATGTTCATTCGAGCGCTTTCCTTTGCTTTCTGATGTAACCGGAGTTTCATGATAAGTAAATCTGTATGAAAGGTGAAAAAATGTAATGAGTGCAGTATTGTCGATTGATTCTAACTGTTTCCGCTACAATGCAATAACAAGAAGAAAACTTATTAAAAATATAACAGTTTAATGAAATACCAGGAGTTCCCGCTACTGTCGAAAATCGACAGTTTTCTAAAATGCAATAATATTTTTTATTAAAATTTATCTTTATTTGATTCAAAACCCATTCGTAGTTCAAGCACAAACCTTTCGAATTTTTAATTATTTAAACATTTTTTTTATACAAAATTATTTTTTACCTTAGTTTGGATGGTTTTTTTTTTTTTTTTTTGTTTTAATTTGGACACAGCCCATTTATTACGCCTAAAGGCCGGCAACAAAAATATTATAAAAATTGTTATAGGTAAAGTTATGACAGTTATTTTGTTTTGCAATAACAATAACATAGGAATTTTCTGCAACAATAACAATTACACAGAAATTTTCCAACCGATTTTAATGAAAATCAAAATGGACCTATTCTAGGGAATTTTCTTTCTAATGATGGTTTAACTTTTAAAAATCGGTTCAGTATAATCGCCAAAAGGTCGCGGACAAAATTCATGTTAGCGTATTAATATATAGATTTTGTCAATATTAAAAATCAAACATGATATACTAGGTTTGTTTACTGAGCTGCTCTAGGTTACTCTAGATTGAACTAGATCACAAACTTGTGTTTCATGAGATGTTTGCTCTGAGTTGCTCTACTCTATTTTTGGTCTCATTAAACAAATCTACTATTGACCTGAATTGTATGCAATAAAAGCTTTCTGTTGGCTGTGTTTACTGCTGAAAATACTATGTATTCTTCTGCAGCTTCCCCCGCTGTGTTTGGCACAAACACATAATCTGACCATGCCACCCTTTGTCCCAATCAATGGAGCTTTTGGAAATACTAGATTACCGCCTGCTGTCGAAACTCGACAGTTTTCTATTGTTTTCTTATGCTAGACACACACCATGCAATTTTTATACAACTTGAGCGAGTTGCGCTCGCAATCGCAACGTTTTGGGGCTATTGTATTAAGTTGTGTATCAGTTCTACGAAAAATCAAAGTTTTGATTTTCTTGCAAGTTGTACGACCTAGTTGCATCGCTTAGGGGCATGTTGTTCAACATTTAATTTTGTGAGAATTCTTGAAGTGAACACATCAAATTAAAATAAGTAAAACTAAAGAAATTCAACACATAAAAATAAATAGTTGTAGAGTAACTAACGCAAAATGGAAAACTCGCAAGAACGATTTTTTTTTTTTTTAGTTATTTGTGCTTTTGCTTTTTGTTCTTCTTCTTCTTACAAGCGCAATAATGTCCTCTTCCATCTTCACTCAAAATAATTTTAACAAAATGAGATTGTACAACAAGGTTGTACAATAAATTGTACCGTATGTAGGCAAACAATCCTACCCGATTGCAACAGAATCGGACCAACGGTCGCACAGTGCATGGCTACGGTTAGGACTAATACGCGACCATAGTATTTTTCAACTTTGCTACTTCTTGAAACTACATACCAATTTCAGGCAAATATGTTCAAAATTGCATGATAGGCTTGGAGAACACACACCAACACGTATGTATATACCTACACATTGACACAAAAGCATATTCAGAGTGCATTTGAAATTACGTTGATTACTTTCCGAAATTACGTGCGTTCAGACACGTTTTTGAGTAATTTACTTTAGTCGTGTTTCAGTTACGCTGATCCTGCGCCAAATATAAATTTTTACATGGTCAATTTAAATGAAAATGTCATTAATAAAATACTACCACCAAGTTAAATTTTTTATAACTAAAGAACCGCTTATGCGATATACAATGAGAATATCTAATAAGCCGCGCAAACAAATTTAATAGCCGTGTTTTTATTTTAGCGCAGATGTATATGCGCTAAAATAAAACAGAGCTAATGTGATATATTAGCGATTGGTAAAGATGATTTTCGATTATAATCGATAAAATTTAGTGGAAGACCGATTGCAGAGTAATTTCGTGAGTATTTTCGCCGAAAATCTGGCTGGTATTTTTGAATGGCGAAACCACATAAATTTACGGGTAATCAACGCCGAAACAACGATGTTTGCCTAAATAACCCTTAAATCACGCCAATTTGAGCATGCTTCAACTCTGTTCTGTTATATTCAAAAGCATGCAACAATAATTGCAATTATCCAACGACGATTGTGGGCGCATTTTTCAAACTATTTTAATGAAATACCTTTCTCGCCACTGACGCTCTTTTTGAAAGAACTTGCAAGTAAAGTTGCTGAACAGAGCTATTATGTTTCCACCACTGTGCAATTTCCGCGCATGTATGTACTTGCATTTTTGGGTGCGCGCTCTACCTCCGTTCTTCGATAAAACTCGTAAAATTTGTCCATATCTATGCTAACCAAGAAAATGAAATCTAAATAAATGTTAATATGGCGAATCGCCGTTGTCTATTTATTTGTAGCTCTCCTTTGAGCTGAAACGATTAAAAAAAAATTACTTGTGAAAATTTTGTGCAAATATTCAACACACAAAACCATTCTATTAATTTCGCTGTAGGATTGCTTCATCAAGCAGTTCGTTGACACAACGCAATTGCACAAAATACCGAGAGAAAGTCTAGGAATCAAAAAAAAATCTGTGTATATTCTTTCATTACTTCCATTTTCTCATTATGTTTCATTCGTCTTTATCATGTAAACGAACAGCCTCAATCTATAATTTTCGTTCAACATTCGTTCCACTCGTATGCACTGCGCATATGAACACACGCACATATTACATCCCGACCTACACTGCTCAAGAGAAAAATCAAATATCATAAAAATATAAGCAGCGTTGCCTCTGGGGCCACTAATGTGGCAATTTGAACCTTTTTAGGAGCCAGGCCGTCGGAACCCAACTTTTTTGAAAATATGCAATATTTGAACCCTTTTTTTTTTTTTTTTAATTCGGGCCACTTTTGGTCCTTTTTATTTTCAAACTATAATGTAATAAATCGTTGGCTTCGTCAGCAAATGTGCTAAGTCCAATTTTTTTCAAAATTGAGATTTTAATGCAGTAAGATAGTACAACTAAAAATACATCGTCTGCCAAAAAAAAAGTTACCATAATGTCTGTTTTTCATGGTGTAATGCAGTGTTAAGCAAATGTGCTAAGTCCATAAAAAATTTTTTTTTTCAAAAATCTACGTGCTAAGTCCAGGTGAAAATGAGAAATTATAAATTTTTTTTAATTTGTTTTGTAGAATGATAAAGAATTATTACTACTTTGCTTTAATAAGCATGGCTTGGGACTGTAAACGTTAATAATTTGTGGGAGTGGCTAGCTTTCCCACCAATTTGATATGCAAACTAGTTTGCGGTACTTTTTACATTTTTATTATACATTTTTACATTTTATTGTATTTTCTATAGAGAGGGTACAGCATAATGTGGGCGTGACCACACCCATTATCAACAGTGTTATCTCTCATCAGACCAAGCCTAAAATATTCTCGTTAGTGCAAAATTTCATCCCTTTATAAGATGCCACGTTACACGTCACAAGTTTCCAAAGGGAGTTTTACAATTTTTTTTTAAGTAGGCGTGGTTACAAACCGATTTTGGTAAAATTTTACTACAAGTAATAAAATTACATATGTACCTACACCAAGTTCCGCCGTAATATCTCAATTATTTGTCGAGTTATGGGCTCCGAAATCTCTTAGATTCACGATGCCACGCCCATTTTCAAAAACATGTATGGTTTCTCTTTTTGTCCATAGTTGGACTCATGCCGCAAACTTTCAATGAATTATCTTCATATTTGACAAAGAAGTCGCTTAAAATGTTTTTATTAGGCCACTTTATAGTTCCCATATATAAAAGTGGGCGTGGTCGTCCACCGACTTGGACAATTTTTCGTCCAATCGTGTGCCTTAGCAAGTAAATCAGGCTTTCCAAATTTCAGCTATATATCTACTACGTTTCTGAGTTATTGATGACTTATAAAACTTTTAGAATTTATCCTGTCATAAGTGGGTGTGGCACCGCCCATTTTCGAGAATTTTAATTTATTTCTTTATAAAGCGTAAGCTCATTGCATGTATGGAATTTCATCCAATATCACTTTTTGCGTGTTTTTCGATATATACTATATAGGGAAAGTGGGCGTGGTCATAATCCAATTTCGCCGATTTTCAATACCAACCTTTCCTGTCTAGTTAGGAGCCTCTGTACCAAATTTCATCAAAATATTTAAATTTTACTACGTACAGTTGAGTATAATAATTTGTGAGAAAATGTGCTAAGTCCACCTAAAAAAAACAAAATCATAGAAAGCAAATGTGCTAAGTCCTAAAGAAGCTCATAACTTTGTACAAGCTTTATATTAAAATGTGCCGATAACTGGTATTTTAGCACCACCATCTGAGGAAGAAAACTGCATTTTCAGATTTTTAAAATAGTAACAACAAAAAAAGTTAGGAGGTTTTTTGTCTCTCCTGAAAAGTTACCAGAAATGGACTTAGCACATTTGCTCACGAAGCCAACGAAATATTTTTTAGTTTTTTGTTTTTTTTTTTTTTTTTTTTTTTTTTTTTTTCGTAAATATGAAAAAAAAAAACTTCTTTGTTGCCTTTTCACTTCTCATTGGCAACTCTCCGCTGCGAAGGAAAATCCCGAAAGTTATTTAGGAGTACAAATATTTAGCATGCAAGAAAATTGCTTGAACAAACCGAAATAGAAGAGTTTTGGCACATCGCGAGGAATTAAATGAGAACTTGTTGTGAATCTGTTGCAAATATACATATTAACGCTGCCGAAAACAGTGTATCAGCAGAAATTATTTTCAAAACTTTCACTATTTAAGACCAAGGTTACAACCGCTTGCAAAATTGATACGTGTAATTCAATGATCTCAGCGCTCAATTTAACTAATGGAAGTGATTTAGATTCTTGGATACCGGAAGAAAACTTGGTTGTGGAATGGGAACTAAATTTTAAATTCATTAAACTAAATCCATTATTTATATTATATATATACTAATTAAATGTACATATGTTTGATCTACATAGTTTAATTGTTCCTCAACCCTTTTTTTTTTTTTAATTTATCGATATCATTTGAAGATTTTCGTTATTATTCAACCATTTGTTGAATTCTATCGATATTCGAAATTTTCGTTATTAACATTTTTGTTATTATTCAACTTGTTGAATTCTATCGTAAATTATCGAACATTTATTCAATTCTATCGTAAGTGTTCAACAATTTGTTGAACTCTATCGTAAATGTTCAACCATGTGTTGAACTCTATCGTAAATGTTCAACCATATGTTGAACTCTATCGTAAATGTTCAACCATTTGTTGAACTCTATCGTAAATGTTCACCCATGTATTGAACTCTATCGTAAATGTTCAACCATGTGTTGAACTCTATCGTAAATGTTCAACCATGTGTTGAACTCTATCGTAAATGTTCAACCATTTTTTGAGCTCTATCGTAAATGTTTAAAATTGCGATATAAAATATCTATGCATTTTTAATTTGGTGGACTGTATAAAATAAGCATCAAATGTTTTACTTAAAGGTGAAATTTTAGCTTCAGGGCGAAATTGTATGAATAGGCGAATTCGCTTTGTCCCACTCGTATTATAACAGCATATGCATTGTGAGATGATGAGTGACTGGGATATTGAGCACAATATTTAAATACATTTCTATTTCGTATTTCACCACACTACGAAACTCTCTTCGCTTTTTCTTATTTTCTCACCAGCGTTGCCGTTTTAGCCATTTCGTGGTTAGATTTGGCCACCGCCGTAATGAACCATAATTTGCACATGGGAGGGATGTGGTAACGCTAATTCAATTCAGCGATTATCACAAATCGATTTAAGTGTTAAAAAGTAACGCAACTATCGATAAATGCCTGTTGATACTCGCTAGTGGAATAGTAGGCTTTCTATGAAAGCCCGTATAAGGATCTAACTGACTTTGCATATTGTTTGCTACTTCTACCACTTAGCAACGCCGAGGTGGAAATAACCTTTTCCCTAATGAATATTGTCAAAACCAAAAATCTAAACAAAATTAATCATACAATGTTGAATGCAATTTTAACTATAAGATATGGCTTAAAGGATGTAAAACAATGTTGCAATGAATTTGAAATAACAGAAGATTTCATCAAATTAATGACGGAAGAATTAATTTATGAAGAGAAATAGTCCATTAGTGATGACGACATAATGATAGATATTGAATGTGATATCTAATTTTTTTTTTTTTTTTTTTAGATATAGTTAAGTACATACTATGTATGTATGATTATTTTATTTTTACACAAATTTATGATTTTTGCTTATATTGTATTCAATACTTTTGTGCCTGAATTTGAAAAATAAATTTAAAACATGTTTATTTGAAACAACATTTTTTAGCCACGAATTAAAACAAATTTATCCACCACGAAAAATTTTTCAACGGCAACGCTGTTTCTCACTCTTAGAAAAAATCTCACAATACACCATGTATGTATGTATATTTATACATACATATGTATATGACTGCACTTCAAACTAAAGACGCACTTTCCTCCAATCTTCTATGTACAAGCCATATCCGGCTCTACTAGGACCAATGTTTATTATGCCTCGTACCACTTGATCACGCACATCCTCAACAGCCACAAAAACCCAGAGAATCCCAAGATTCCCCACAAACACAATAAAACACATTTGTCTCTCGTCACTGTCATTTTACAACTAACTCTTCATATATTTTTCTCTCCTCTTTCTTCGTTCAATTACAAAAACAGTGTTGCCATGCTTTCAATATTAAACAAATGGCATAAATTGATTGCCTCACATTAAATGTGAATTTTCATCATTTTGGTTTAATTTTCGTGCAGGTAATTTAGTACCAACACCAAACAAACAAACAAACAACCAACAACAATACATAACACACACACTCCGGTGAAAAATTTCACATTGACACATTTCAAATGGTAATTATTCACAGTGGGTGGCCGGCCGGTTGTTTCATAGCTGGTCTGATTACACTGTGCTTTGTTATGTGTACATACGCATACACCCATATACATATGTATATGTATTTATATACATCTACTTATGTATTTACATATGTACCTATTATAACCCTGCAGCGAAACAGCTAACTAGTATGCCAAAATTGTAGTATATTAACTGGTGTTCGTATGACAATACCATAACAGTTTATTTTGTCTAGTATTATACAAGTTAAATGCAGTTGAACCACAAACTAGTTATCAAAATTCCAGTTTATCAACTGGTATCCAAAAGGCAGCATCATACCAGTTTATTTTATCCAGTATACAGAAATTTGATGAAGTCCAGCTAGGAAAAGCATTGCAATTGAACAAAAAGGGATAGTTTCAAAAAAAAGCAAAGGTATTGAAAAAACAGGATGCCTGAATTTTTATACAATGAGTTTTTTTTTAATTACTGAATATGTGGCTTAAGTTTTTTGTTTTTAAACTGAAATGGTACCTTATTAGTTATTTAATTTTAGAAATAATTTTAAGATTCCCCAGTGCCTGAATTTTTATGCAATGTGTCTGTTTTTGTTTTTTAATTACTGAATATGTAACTTACATTTTGTTTTTGCTTATAAAACTTAACTGCCACCTATGTATGTATATCTAAGCAATATTTATTTTTATTGAATGAATGAATATAATGAATTACATATGAAATAAATAGACTTGAAAATTTGTTTTTTTTTTGGCATACCTAAACTGGTATTCGCTGATGTAGATGCTGCTAATATTTTTCTGACCCATACAAACTGGTATTTAACTGGTATGAGCTTATGCAGAGGAAGACAATTGCCATTTCGTAGGACATTAACACACGAAAAATGCCAGATGTTTACATGGGAAATTTACAGTCAGGCAAGTAGTTGACTGTACCCAGCAAACTGGTATAATTCTAGTTTGCAACTGGTTACTTTCGCTGCAGGGTATTCCTGCTTATTATTTGTGTTTGTTGGTGGAGCTGGCAACACTAGAGGTGGCAAGAACAACATGTGCTCAAAAAGTTTTTGTTTTCCTTTTAATATTTCTTATGAGGCGCACACGCTCATATTTTTCTTTCTTACTTTGACTTCCTGTTGTTTGAGGATTCGAAGGAAAAGTTCAATTATTCACTGCAAAAACGTATGCCAGCTTTTGCCACCCCTTTTTTTGGTGTTATTAACCTTTGTTAATATTAAAATATGTAAGAATATGTAATTTCTGGAATAGCACAATAAAATCTGTTTTCCATGGAAATGTTTGCCTTAAGCAATTTCTCATGAAAGAAAAGGAATTTTGAAAGTTGTATGGAAAGTTTCTTTGAAATAATGTTTATTTATTGAGGATACGGAAAATACAAAAATCTGCTAATGATTAGTATTTGCTGAAGGATGGAGTTGAACTTTGTTACAAAGTCGGCCGAAGCAGTTAAAAAACTCTTAGTGAAAGGATTGAGTGGAGATTAAGTTAGGTTCTGTTGGCCAGTGATCTCGCACATAGACAATTGAAATGCAGGACTTCACAAATCTTTGGTATTTTTTTGTATTTACTGACCCGCAATGGCTTCTAGGGACGATAAGTGGGCAGAACGTGAATGTGGTCGCTGTGGTGCAGTGGGTAGAGTGCTCGCCTGCTATGCCAGAGGTCTCGGGTTCAAACCACGGTCCGAGCAAAACACCAACACAATTTTTCTAATTAGTAAAAATCTTATTATTGGGTTTTTTAAGAGCAGCGGTCACCTCTCGGCAATAGGCAGCATACCCTCCCAGTGTATTTCTGCCATGAAAAAGGCCGGCATAAAACTGGGAGAGAAGCTCGGCCATAAAACTCGTCAGAGTTATAATAGCGCCATTTTATTATATTATATTATTATTATTATAGAAGTGGGCAGAAACGAGGCCGAGGTTAAGGCAGAGTCTGCCAACAGCATCGGGTTCGTTGCATGCAATACAGTCTACGGTCTGCTATAGGATGTGTAACTAGGTAGTAGTTTCCAAATGTTTATTCGAGAGTTGGAGAACGTTAGTTCAGCTGTAAGTTCCGCAGCTTTTGAGGCAGCGCAAACCGCAGTCTGAAAGATACTTCAGTTTTGTATCCAAACATCCGGACAAAACACTGCAGCTCCCACTTTTGCGTCCATCTTTGATCCCTCTGTAAATAAGTTGAAAGGCTGGCAATGGATTAGTATTATTTTCTTCCATCCGTCCTGTTCTATTTTTACCCATGGTCCCCTGTTGAGATCAATTTGGGAAGTAACGTAGTCTGAACTACCGTTTGGCACCCGTATATGTGTCCAAATGGTCGTTGTCTAAATTGTCCTGTTGGGTGTCTTATAGCATTTTCAGGTCAAATGAAACCTTTTTCAAGTCAAGTGAAAATTTTTTGAATTCAAGTCAAACTTTTTTCAAGTCAAGCGAACATTTTTTGAACTCAAGTGAAACTTTTTTCAAGTCAAGTAAAACCTTTTTTCTTGTTTATGTTTTATCTTTTTATTGAAATAAATCAGACTCCCTGAGGAAGGCGCAAATATGCACCGAAACGCGTAGGAAGATAGAAGGAAACCTTTCTTTCGCTTTTTTCTTCACCGGCCATAAAGCTCTGAATACTATTATATTAATTACTAATCAGTTGGCCTTTACTACATAATTAAAACCTTTTTCATATAATTTTGTAATTTTTTCAATTGAGTTGAAACTTTTTGCAATTGAAATTGAACTTTTTTCAGTTTCATTTCCATTGAAAAAGATTTAATTTCAATTGAAAAATTTTTCACTTGACTTGAAAAAAGTTTCATTTGACATGAAAATGCTATATTTGGACATGCTAAGGGGTTTTTGCGTAGTGTATAATGTCACACTCGGTCACTGGATGTGGCGGCTGTGCATGCTAGTTTAAACCTGGTCAACAGCTCGTCGGATTGGGTGGGAACTTGCCGCCACTTAACTACCAATAACCTCATTATATAATAAAAGAAATTCATGCACGACTTTTGAGTTACAACAACAACGAAACTATTTAAACTCCCCAAATTTTCCCAAACTGAAACGGACGGAATGCACGGATGAAATATGTATCTTCTAATTAAACCTCACAGGAATGCCATTGCTTAACAGCCTCCTTCCCTTCCCTACCCATCCATAAAGAGATACGTCTTGGCATCACCAACCCAACCATGTATACAAACCTACGGCTTAATCCATCTCACAAAATAAATTTTACTTTACACTTCCATATATTCAGTTCAACTTACATTTCAATTCTTTATTTAACCATTTTCTTTATTACTTAAAATTATGTACTCCAAACTCTTTACTTTTCTTATTTTCGGCTCACCCTAATGCATACCTTAGAATCAATGAATCAAAGGAAAACAAAATACATACGTGTTTACATACATACATACGTATGGATATAAGATTTAAATATATATAAATGCATGTACAGAAATACAATCTCTGTATAAACCCAAAACAAATGATTATCTTCACTTTATGTTAAGCGGCATGAGGAAAACAGAAAAAAAACGAATATAAAACATAACCAAATCCGGAAAAGGAGTTTGACGCCAATTGCATTACAATATGCAATCTTTAAAGGTTTTCCCCATGATACTTATTTCTCTTAACTTAAATATATATATGTAAATTTCTTTTCGGTTTTAAATGCACATATTTAATTATTTAGATATTTAATTCTTTACATAGCTACGTGGAGAGTATGTGTTATAGTTAAAAGAGAATTAACATAATCAATCAACTTACTTACATGCTCTTCTCCCGATCGATGTCAGCAGGCGCCTGGTGATATGGTCGTGGACGAAAGAGAAGCTGAGCTCTCTTCAGCTATTGGAAATAAATTTATAATTTCTTTCTGTGTTTGGTTTTACAAAAAAAAAAACAACAACAAATACTCTACGTCGCTCTTGACATATATATAAATACCTACGTGCCTATGTACATTTGGAATATTTTATTCTAATTAGATTTACTCTTTGTTTACTATTTTGTTCCAATTAGATTTTACTCCAATTCCCGCTACAAATTTACGCACGCCAGTGGCGTAGTGAAAATATACAAACAGGGGGCTACATTGGGTGATTAAGTCCAAACAAAAATTTTCGCAAAAATATTTTTACATATGTATGCCCATATGAGTTACTTTCTCCATTTTTTTTTCTATTCGTTATAGATACATGTATGTGTAATATATATATATATATCTATATGTATATGTAGATATATGTATATATATGTACGAGTATATGGTATGCTAGGTTAGAAACCTAATTTTTTTTTTTTTTCTTTTTCAAAATCTACACTAAATTCCCTACTTCTGGTAATTTACATAGGACGCATATTTGATACTTATGTATATTAAATAAAGCTGCTAGGAAAATGAACTTTGAACTGTCCCTTCGTCTCCTACATATCGCCTCCTCAGGACCGCGTGGAATGCCAGGATGAAATCTGACGATTTCTACGACATCTCTCTGCGTTTTGAGTTTTTTCTTGGACGACTGTGATTTAAGCCGGTTTTTATGCGAAATTTCGAAGAGCGTTTGTGGAGATTTTAATTATTTTTCGTTTTCGCTTTCACATGTGATTGCAAATTCTCACCACGTGTACATATGTGTGTGCGCTAATGCACCATAGGTAAAGGTTTTTGGTCCAATAATTTTTATCGCTTTCTTTATCTTTATGAGCACGTAATTTTCAGTTTCTTGTTTTTTCCTAGAAGTTTCTTTTTTCTTTTAACCCACGTGCACACTTCTAGGATTTTTTTTTTTTTCATCAACAATCTTTTCCTTTTTCATATATTTAAGTGGGCTTAGCACATTTTTTTTTGTAGTTTGCTTGATTTCGTTCTTTACTTCACTTCTATATACACTGTTTCTTATTACTGTTTAGTTTTTTTCTCAACAAAAGTTTATGTAACTATATATATAATTATATATACATATATATAGTTTCTTTCTTCGATAAAAGTTTCTCGACGAAAAACCACAACCGCTCAGCATCAGCTCCCAGGTAAAAAGCCTCAAGCGGAAACCGACTTCTCTCCCAGAATTTTCGCGTTGCTTTTTCTCTTTTGACGGCTGGTTTTCGTGCTGCCAAACTTGGCATCATCGTTTCCGGTAGATCCATGCATAATGTAACCACTAAAAAGTGTGACCAGTAGATTTTGCTCAATGTAGCATTTTGTAACTCGCGCTCACAAGTGGTCCTGCTGTACATAGCCTAGAGAACTTCTGTACACCCTCTAGCATACCCTCTTTGCATACTTCTTTTAATCAGGTGCCATCCGCCATACCAGAATTCCGTTGTACATTATTGGGCGCACAACAGACGTGAAAAGCCAAGGTGTTAGTTGTGGATTTCTTCACTCCTTCCTCCACGTTAATTCCCCACGTCAGCTTGCTGTCCAATATGACCCACAAATATTTCATGGTTAGCGTATAGTTACCCGGTTTAGGAGGAGTTCATTGCGGTACCTTATATTTGTTCGTAAAATGCACAAGGTCCATTCAGATTGAGCGTGTCCTCCAGATCAAAACCAATAGTCTATACTCAAAACCAATATTTAGCCGCAGCCATTCTATGTTAGTAAATATACTCTGACGGGTTTAAGCCGTCGAGCTTGTGCCTTGTTTGAGGACTATGTTCTCTGTCTTGTCACAAAATCCATATTATCAGGTCTTGACAGAGAATATTGCATCTGCAT
Source organism: Urophora cardui (assembly GCA_960531455.1). Lineage (NCBI taxonomy): Eukaryota > Metazoa > Arthropoda > Insecta > Diptera > Tephritidae > Urophora > Urophora cardui. The sequence continues at coordinate 51,806,929 of OY482672.1, read as the reverse complement.
TGATCTGTGACAAAGTCAGTTAAGCTTCTAAGTTTGCTACTTGAGAGTTTGAAGATCAACTTCACGAATTTTTTTCAACTGTTCCCTCCTCTGTACAAATATCTTGCTGTGTGCGGTGTTGATATCCATGTTTGTGTTCTCCGAGTGTGTGGTTTTATGTGGTGCGTGGTTCTATTTCAAGAGTGGTCCAATAGCCATATAACCTTTTTTGCTAAGCTCATTTCATTCTCCTACTCTACATCTAGAAACCCTGCTCAGAAGTGAAGTATTACCAGCTTCTACAGTTGCCTAAAATTTTTGCTTTAAACATGTACATACATTTATAATAAGTTTTGTTTATTAGAAGCCTTTATTTACTTAACTTTGATTTTAAATAATATCTTCTTCCTACACAATTTTTATAAATAACTCTTGTTTATTTCTTTGCAGGTAATAAATACTTCTTTAAATATGGTCCTATCCTATCTAAGGTAACGTTAAAAACAAAATTTTCCTACTTCAATATGACTTGTTCGTTTATCATAAAAATATAAATAAAGCAAAAGTTAATACTGGAAGCCGTTTTAAACCTACATGAACGTATATTATAAACTAGAATACTTTCAACATTTTCTTAATTTATTTTTAGCTTTTATTTTCACCCGAATGCACAATTCGGTTGAATACTTTATAGCAGCAATAGCTTTCTTTTCCTTTTCTATAAAAAAAAATACTATTTCTTGTTTCTTATTTGCGTATAAAATCCCGCCGTTAGTTAAATATTTTAATGAAGATGTTGCTGCACTTGTCAGTCTCTTGTTAAAAGTTCCTTATCTACAGACTTGCATCAAAATATTTAATCAGCCTTCAACTCGAAAATTAGCTCCTCTCAACTGTGCACTGTGCTATGTGTAGCAAACCCATAACTGAGTTGAAATTATAATATAATAATATAATATAATACAATGGCGCTATTATAACTCTGACGAGTTTTATGGCCGAGCTTCTCTCCCAATTCGAGGTGTGCTCCTTTTTGTTTTTCCTACTAATTGGGTGGACCTACAGTTTTATGCCGGCTCCGAACGGCGAATGCATTTTTTGTGAGAAGCTTTTTCAGAAATACTCTCGGAGGGTATGCCGCCCACTGCCGAGAGGTGACCGCTGCTCTTAAAAAAACCCAATAATTCCATTTTTACTAATTAGAAAAATTGTTTTGGTGTTTTGCTCGGGCCGTGGTTTGAACCCGAGACCTCTGGCATAGCAGGCGAGCACTCTACCCACTGCACCTGAAATTAAGTGAAATTAAATGAAATGAAGCAGCCTCTCAACTCAAATAAGAAATAAATCAGTGCAGCAGTCAAGTTAAACACTAAATAAATTTTAAGCAGCAGCTGCGGATGGCGGCTCTAGTGCTTTCGCGTACAAATAAAATAAAAAAATAGACAATAAAAGCGAAAAAAAAACTATTAGGTAAATACAGACAGCTGCCAAACTAAACTATTTTCTTAAACTACAAGCGGAACAGCGGCAGGCAGAAAAAACCGAGTGGCCAGTTCCGTGTTGCTTTACTACAATATTTGAAGCTCATATTTCAAAGAGCATGTCAAGGTGATTGTTCTGATGAGTGGAGAATTTGGATGAATTCCTTTAATGAGTGGCTGAAATGTTGAGCAAAATGCTAAATATCAAGACCGTGGCTAATGAAAGCTTAGTTTTGAATGCTTTGCTCGAAAGTCTATGCAAATGGCGGAATATTAATGGCAATATGAAAAAATACATTTTTTCTGTAATACTTGCCACCCTGTAGAGAAAATCTCTAGTTCCGAACTAGGTCACTTCTAGTGCATTTTTCGACACTACTAGTGCGAGCTAAATCTCTTTTGCATGTTATCAACTGGTCAATTTAACACGGCGATTTCCTAGGCGGTGTCAATTGTCACTCTCTGCACTACATTTTCGATAGTTCCGAACTAGTACTAAATTCTACAGTTTACAGTAGTTCGTTTATTGGCACAATTTCGACAGTTCTGAACTAGCTACAAGTACCTACAAATTCCACAGTTTTACATCTGCCGCTTAAGTGCAGCCTTTGACACACTTCATGCAAGTGGCGCGATGGCCGACTGGCTAACGCATGTGCCTTTCAATCTGAGGGGCGCGGGTTCGAATCCTGTCGGTGTCAAGGTGGATGATAATTTTTTTTTTAATTTTTTTAAGTAATATTTTTTTACTTATATCTATTATATAAAAATTAATGTGTGTGTGTGTGTATGTGTGTGTGTGTGTGTGTTATTTATGGACTCCCAAATTAATCAACCGATCTTTATGAAATTTTCACAGTAGATTCATATGGTATATGCGCTGGTGATAGGGTATACAGACTTTCGGAAAAGTGGGAACTTCCCGGAATATGGGCCCAAATGTGGACCCAGAGTGACCCAGCAAGTCTTTGAGCAATATTGGTATCAAATGAAAGGTGCTGAGCAGGCCTTCAACATAGAGTTATTTTCATTGCGATGCCTAGGCCGGGTCCCGAGATATGGGTCAAAACGTGGACCCGGATGACCCCTGAATATTTCCGAGCAATATTGGTATCAAATGAAAGGTGCTGAGCAGGCCTTCAACATAGAGTTATTGTCATTGTGATGCCTAGGCCGGGTCCCGAGTTATGGGTCAAAACGTGGACCCGGATGAACCCTGAATATTTCCGAGCGATATTGGTAGCAAAGGAAAGCTGTTGAGGAGGACTTCAACAAAAAGCTCAAATAGTGGGCCCAGATGGTGATGGATGGTCTCAGTAATGTAAAGATAAGGGTAAAGGTAAAGGTAAAGGTAAAGGTAAAGGTAAAGGTAAAGGTAAAGGTAAAGGTAAAGGCAAAGGCAAAGGTAATGGTAAAGGTAAAGGTAAAGGTAAAGGTAAAGGTAAAGGTAAAGGTAAAGGTAAAGGTAAAGGTAAAGGTAAAGGTAAAGGTAAAGGTAAAGGTAAAGGTAAAGGTAAATGTAAAGGTAAAGGTAAAGGTAAAGGTAAAGGTAAAGGTAAAGGTAAAGGTAAAGGTAAAGGTAAAGGTAAAGGTAAAGGTAAAGGTAAAGGTAAAGGTAAAGGTAAAGGTAAAGGTAAAGGTAAAGGTAAAGGTAAAGGTAAAGGTAAAGGTAAAGGTAAAGGTAAAGGTAAAGTAAAGGTAAAGGTAAAGGTAAAGGTAAAGGTAAAGGTAAAGGTAAAGGTAAAGGTAAAGGTAAAGGTAAAGGTAAAGATAAAGGTAAAGGTAAAGGTAAAGGTAAAGGTAAAGGTAAAGGTAAAGGTAAAGGTAAAGGTAAAGGTAAAGGTAAAGGTAAAGGTAAAGGTAAAGGTAAAGGTAAAGGTAAAGGTAAAGGTAAAGGTAAAGGTAAAGGTAAAGGTAAAGGTAAAGGTAAAGGTAAAGGTAAAGGTAAAGGTAAAGGTAAAGGTAAAGGTAAAGGTAAAGGTAGAGGTAAAGGTAAAGGTAAAGGTAAAGGTAAAGGTAAAGGTAAAGGTAAAGGTAAAGGTAAAGGTAAAGGTAAAGGTAAAGGTAAAGGTAAAGGTAAAGGTAAAGGTAAAGGTAAAGGTAAAGGTAAAGGTAAAGGTAAAGGTAAAGGTAAAGGTAAAGGTAAAGGTAAAGGTAAAGGTAAAGGTAAAGGTAAAGGTAAAGGTAAAGGTAAAGGTAAAGGTAAAGGTAGAGGTAAAGGTAAAGGTAAAGGTAAAGGTAAAGGTAAAGGTAAAGGTAAAGGTAAAGGTAAAGGTAAAGGTAAAGGTAAAGGTAAAGGTAAAGGTAAAGGTAAAGGTAAAGGTAAAGGTAAAGGAAAGGGAAAGGGAAAGAGAAAGGTAAAGGTAAAACTAAATGAAAAAGAAAGAGAAAGGGAAATGTAGAGGGAAACCCTCATTATAACATACAAATTTTTTCGTCGCTGCGAAGCGGGACGGGTATCTGCTAGTATTTAATAAAAATGTACAATAATGTTTAAAAAGCAATAAAATAAAAAGAAATTAAAAATTAGCATGAGGGATCAGAGAAGCATAATTAGGGGAACATTTTATTTCATACAAGATGCAAATAGAAAACTCTTTATATAAAATGCTTCACTAAACATCTGAGAACTGCAGAAATATACAAAGCCGACGGCAATTGAACGAACGAAAAATTTTCATAGAATTTTTGTCACTTCGAAATTGCACACAAATCAAAGTGTGTCTTATAATAGTCACTCAATTCACTCCTTCTGAACTGGTGAGGGTCTAACTACAATTGATCTAGTACCCTTTTGATACCTTTTCGCTAGTTCGGAACAAGAAATTTTGCTCACTAGTTATTGAGTTCCCTGCAGGGAAGCAGCTTGGAACTGAATTTTCTTCACTGTGTTTACCAATAATATTAAATAAGTATGTAAATCAGAAATATGAATGAACGTGCATACACATGTGCATACATATATGTATGCATATGCATACCCTGCAGGGAACTCAATAACTAGTGAGCAAAATTTCTAGTTCCGAGCTAGCGAAAATGTGTCAAAAGGGAACTAGATCAATTGTAGTTAGACCCTCACCAGTTCAGATGGAGTAAATTGAGTGACCATTATAAGACACACTTTGATTTGTATGCAATTTCGAAGTGACAAAAATTCTACGAAAATTTTTCGCTCGTTCAATTGCCGTCGGCTGTGTATATTTTTACAATTCTCAGTTGTTTAGTTAAGCACTTTATATAAAGAGTTTTCTATTTGCATCTTGTATGAAAAAATGTTCCCCTAATTATGCTTTTCCGATCCCTTGGGCTTATTTTTAATTTTTTTTATTTTATCACTTTTTGAATATTATTTTAAATTTTTATTAAATAAATAAATAAAAAAATATTAGTAAAAAAAAAAATAAAAAAAAAATTATCATCCTCCTTGACCCCGACAGGATTCGAACCCGCGCCCCTCAGAATCTGAGGCTCAGATTGAAAGGCACATGCGTTAGCCAGTCGGCCATCGCGCCACTTGCATGAACTGTGTCAATGGCTGCACTTAAGCGGCAGATGTAAAACTGTAGAATTTGTAGGTACTTGTAGCTAGTTCAGAACTATCGAAATTGTGCCAATAAACGAACTAGTGTAAACTGTAGAATTTAGTACTAGTTCGGAACTATCGAAAATATAGTGCAGAGAGTGACAATTGACACCGCCTGGGACATCGTCGTGCTAAATTCACCAGTTGATAACACGCAAAAGAGATTTACCTCCCACTAGTAGTGTCGAAAAATGCACTAGAAGCGACCTGGTTCGGAACTAGAGATTTTCCCTGCAGGGTAGCTACGCTTCGTAGACATGCAAGACTCAGATTGGCTTAATTGAAAGCCTTTTAAGATAAACCAAATTCATTTAGTAAATTTAAAAGTATACCAGCAAGCTTAGATACATATATATAAAGTATATATTATAAACAAATTACTGCAAGTTTGGCTTAATCTATTTCGGTTGTGTGTGTGTATTTATATAACCACTCAACAACAAAGTGCTTTCAATAATTTATGAAATTCATATTTTTGTTCAGCAATTAAAGCTTAAAATAAATGCTTTTGAAATTAAATATTAAAGATATACACTAACGTATATTTAGAGCAAATATTACAAATGCATATACCCAGCAGCGGAGAATAAAAGAAAATTATGCCATATTGGCTTAAGAATCAGTAAAATTATATTATGCATACTATGTATGTATGTATGTATGTGAAAAACGCTAAGCACTAAACTAATTCAAACTCCATATCCTCCTTTATAAACATAAATTAATTGTGTATGTAATTTCAGGCTTTGTGTTGCCTTGCTGTTGTGACCTACTGAAGTCATATTACCACGAAGAGATTTGCGTGGATTTTGTGTTTCGCCACAAGTATTTACGTTCCGTGCGAAACTAATAAAGAAAATTGTATGTTGCCATTTATTAAGTTTAAAGTAAAAAAAAAAACAATTTGAAATTAATAACAGCAAATGCATATAATTCCATAAATATACATATAAGTACACATGACGCCTCCAAACTGAATAAAAAAGTTGGAAGTGGGGTTTTCTGTGAAAAGCTTCATCTCAAAGTAAGTTCTCGTCGAACTGATAACCGCAGTGTTGATCAGGCCGAACTCCTAGCCATATGGAAAGCAGCTCATCGCCTGGCAGATCTGTCCAACATTATTTCTATCAGGATCTTCTCTGACAACCAAGCTGCCACAAAATACTTACTGAGTAGCAACACTATGTCTATATTAGCAATGAAGTGTAGGTAGTCCGTAAATAAACTAGCCGAAAGATGCGAGCTGAACGTTATTTTGGATCCCAGGCCATAACGATGTCTGGGGTAACTGCTTTGCTGATGAGTTAGCAAGTGAAAGCACAAACTTGCAGGAAATCACAACTGTGGTTTAGGTTAGCCCTCCTTTAACTCATACAACTGGTTGAGATCTTTCTCCATTGAACAGGTTAACGCTAGATGGGCCAGAGAGTTAACTTGTGTGATTCCCAGGCAAATCTGGCCTAGACTGGATGAGCGAAGATCTATGTTGGTGCTACATCTGAAACGGCTCTCCATAGGTACGCTGATGGAACTTCTAACAGACTATTGTCTTATTTGCATTCATGGCTCTCGTATGGACCTCTACAAAAATTATTTCTGTCGCTGTTGCAGAGACGTGGAGAAAATAGAAAGTGTTGATCACTATCTATGCCACTGTCCGGCACTGTCTTTGGCCAGATATAGCTACTTCCATATACACTTTTCCGAGTGTCTTGCGAAATTGGAAAATACAAAGTTACTAGATTTTCAGCGCTTCATCAGGCAAACGTGCTGGCTCAGCTTCAGCGCTAATCTTATCTCAACCTATTTTAAACGGGCCAATTCGGCATAAGGGTGCTCCCGCTTTCCTGAATTGCGGAAGCAGCCATCTCAAGCTAACCTAACCTAGTACCTATAAATAATCTTCACTGTAATTCATGAAAATAAGTTCGAAGATAATGCACTGCTGATTTATTTTCTTGAAAACATTACTATAGGAATGAGAAAGATAAAAAAAGTTGACCAAACGTTCTTTAAAAATTATATCCGCGCTTTTTAACGGTCAAGTCTTTACGCTTTGATTTATATTCAGGCAAATCAAAATCTAATTTACATAAATAACTTAAATCCCTGAGCAAGCGTTTAGTTATTTTTTTTCTTTTTACTTTGTGGACTTTTATCAAATTAGTTAGTAAACAATTTCTTTGACAACTCTCAGGCACTCATACCTATAACCGCTTGCAACATTTACCCTGTAGGGAAAATTGTGTGCGCTAAATCGCTTTTGTATGAAAAATATTGTATTTCCACCTCATTTTTCTGTGTACGCTGTGGCTAAATAGTAATTGGTTAAAGGAAATTAAGTATTCTCATCTTCTTATTATACTTTTATTGCATAGTTTTGATTTTAGTCATCTGGTCGGAAACTAGCGCCTAGAAGCACTGACAACTCGATAGTAATCTCCCTGCAGTCTGCTTTATACACCAACACTTTAGCAAACCGCATTTCTAGATAGAATGTGCGTTTCTAAGAATTCATTTCTTCGCATCACTTGCACAACCAACAACAACCACTTTGCATGCGGCGCCGTTGATGCAACGCTGCATGGGCGTGTTAGAAGCTTGCTGAGCTGCGGTGTTACGCCGCATATTTTCTTAGCCTGCAAAAGACTGCGCTCTAGATAAATTGCAAAAATAATGCTTTGCACAGCGCGTTGCATTGCTATTTAGTATAGGTAGGTATGTTAGCGGAGAGCATTTTGTGCTGAAATGCAAAAGTTTCGCTAAAATGTAAGTATCACCAAGGCTTTCATCGTCGTCGGTCGTCGTCGCCGTCTTCGTCGTAATCATCGCCACAAAATCCTGCTGTAAAAGCGTAAACTTTATCATAAAATTTAATACCGTTGCGCGTCAGAAGATGTCACCCTCTACACTGTGTGCTAAATTCTCGAAACTGTTTTTTTTTTGTTTGGTTTTTGTTTTAGTTGCTGGAAACTCATGTATGTTTTGCTGAATTTCCGTACGGTTTTCTTAAGCATCTGAAAGGGTGTCTTTTTGTTGTTGTTGTTGTTGTTGTTGTTGTTGTTGTTGTTGTTGGCACTGCAGCAGATTGTTCATTTGACACAACACACTCAGCAGGCTGGTGGCAGTTTTTGGGCGTCGTCGTCGTAATGCGACAAAGCAGAAAAGTGGCAACTTATAATTAAGTTATGAAAATCTAATTTACAACGCAAACATTTTGTCTGTGTTACGCGCTGTTCAAAATTTTGCGGTTTGGTTTTTGTGGCATATACATAGGTAGACACGGTGGGCAGGAAGCGACGATAGGTTGCATGAAAATGTCGACAAAAAAGGAATGTAGGGTTGTGTTATGCGATGTTTATAGATGAAACATCCGTTGAAATTAAAATCCGAGCCAGTGGCGGATCCACGGGGGGGTTTTGGGGGTTCAACCCCCCCCCCCCTTGTGGTTTATCATAGATCCCAAATTAATGCCTTTATAGATTCTGCGCCCAAATTTCCCAAACTGATCAAGGAAAACTCTATCATTCCAAAAGCAATGGTTGGACCACATAACATCCAAAATATGTACCTACATGCGAAAAAAGTTCATGTAGGTACCTTTAGACGCACGTGCATAAAATCAAATTTGTCAAATGCTATTCGCAAATTGCCAAATCGCAAATTTATTTTCTTTTCTTTCTTATCCCTATTTTGATCGGGATTGTACAGAATTAATTTGGTCAGAAATGTCTGAATCGTTTCAGAAATTGCCTTTTTCAGAGGCATTTCGCAATTCTTGTTTAAATTAATCTTTTAAAAATTTGAGTATATAAACACAAGAACTTCAATAAAGTAAAAATTCTATTAAAAATATAAATATAACCAAAAAGTACTACATACATATATTCTTATTTATTTTGGCTTTAAGTGCAAGGGTAAGTGAAATTGATGATCAATTTCCCACCAATACCATACGATACTCATTCGCACGTACCAATGCAAAAATATACATACATACGTTATACATGTTATTTAGAACTTCAATTGAAATCTCCTGCACTTTATGTGATGACATACATATTGTTAATTTGGAGGGTTTTGAGTTTGGTGTTTTTAAGGTGCGGGAAATGGCGCAACTAGTATATAGAATAATAATAGTAGGTGGTATTAGTCCATATTTTCACCAGCGCACATAGGTAGATTTTCAAGTTTTATGCGGCCAAAAATATTTTATTGTCTACATCTATTCCAAATTGCTTGTTTAATGCAAAATTTTAATAATTTGAGTTAAAAGTCCATTTTATTGAAAAATATATACAGTGACTCAAATAAAAAAATCATACGCCAAAGTTTTTAAATTTATTTCAAAGAGTTCTGTCGAAAATTTTACTTTCTTATTTTAGTTTAAAAATATAGAAAATTTTTCAATAAAAATCGTTTTAAGCAGGATTTCTGAGCTTATGGAAAAAATCTGAAAAATCGTAGAAATTTCTGAAAGTGGATTAAAAATTTCAAAGCAAGGCCATAATTTATAGAAGATTTTGAGGAGATTTCTAAGTGTACTGTTATGTAGCCAACCAATTTTAGTGTAAAAAGTGAAATTCTCAATGCTGTGAAAAATTCCGTAAATTTTAGAAATTTTTTTTCTGTAGGGTGTAGGCTGAGACCGTTCCAATTAAAATTTCCGAAAAGCCAATGAAAATTTTCAAAAAGTTGAATGTTGCATATTGTTATATTAAAATTGAATGAGCTGCAGAATTGCATACTCAAAACTCTTCTAAAAAATATAGCTTTAGGATTCTTAGCCCCTTTTTATGATAAGTATTTCCTTGACTTTGAAAAATTGGAAATACTAAAAATACGAAAGCAGGTAATTTTCCAAATAGGCCAATTTTTAATCCATTGTTGATAATTTCTGGCTTTGCATTTTTCCGTATAGAAATTGACGGGTAATCGATCGGAGGCGATAATATAACTAAAATGCTTTTGAATTAAAAAGTTAACAATATTTTTTCAAGAAAGGCCAATATGCTTAAAAGCTTCAAAATGGTGGGTCTTTTAGTATGCTAGGTTGACGATTTCTTCAATAAATAATGATATTTACCTGAAGCACTCGAATCCATGATGTTTACTTTGATAACTGTCTTAAAACTGAAAATATTGACGTTTAACAAGTAAGGAAGCCTAAGTTCGAGTGGAATCGAACATTAGATACTCAGCTGTATGCTTTCATTGTTTGTTTGCGTTTGTTCGATATAGGGTGTATTTTATATGACACAAGTGCTGCATAAACAGGGCGCAGCCACGCCCATTTTCAAAATTTGTATCAATCATCCAAATAAGCATATAAATATTATTGTTAGTGCAAAATTGCATCCCTCTATGACTTTTAGTTACAAAAACTTCACGTTACAAATTCCAAAAGGGTGTTCCAGAAATATCTTTGTTAAAAAGTAGGCGTGGTCATAAACCGATTTCAATACATTTTTGCGTGTCTATTAACACATGTTATAAAAGTGTATAAACCAAGTTTCGTCATAATATCTCAGTTATTTGTCGAGTAATAGGCACGTAGATTCCTTTGTATAAAAAGAGGCGGTGCCACGCCCATTTTCCAAACTTTTTTATATTTTGTTTCCGGTCTATTGTAGAACTCATGTCACAAAATTTCAGTGATAGATCTTTATATTTGACAGAGAGATCGCTTAAAATGTTTTTATTAGGTCACTTTATAAAACCCATATATAAAAGTGGGCGTGGTCGTCAACCGATTTTGGAAATCTTTCGTCCACACATTTGGCTAAGTAAATATATCACGCGTACCAAATTTCATCGATATATCTTTAACGGTTTATGAGTTATGGCTTATAAAACTTTCAATATTTGCCCCTTAATAAGTGGGCGTGGCACCGCCCATTTTCCAAAATTTTTATATTTTTTGTTTTATGTCCCTAGTTGGTCTCCTGCCACAAAATTTCAGTGATAGATCTTTATATTTGACAGAGATATCGCTTAAAATGTTTTTATTAGGCCCCTTTATAGTTCCCATATATAAAAGTGGGCGTGGCCGTCAACCGATTTTGATAATTTTTCGCCAAAACATTTGTCTAAGTAAGCAAATTACGCAAAACAAATTTCATCGATATATCTTCAACGGTTTCTGAGTTATGACATATAAAACTTTCAATGTTTGCCCCTTAATAAGTGGGCGTGGCACCGCCCATTTTCCAAAATTTTTGTACTTTTTGTTTTATGTCCGTAGTTGGACTCCTGCCACAAAAATTCAGTGATAGATCTTTATATTTGACAGAGATATCGCTTAAAATGTTTTTATTAGGCCCCTTTATAGTTCCCATATATCAAAGTGGGCGTGGCCGTCAACCGATTTTGATAATTTTTCGCCAAAACATTTGTCTAGGTAAGCAAATTACGCATACCAAATTTCATCGATATATCTTCAACGGTTTCTGAGTTATGACATATAAAACTTTCAATGTTTGACCCTTAATAAGTGGGCGTGGCACCGCCCATTTTCCAAAACTTCATCAAATTTCTTCATAAGGGCCTGAGCTCAATACGTGGGTAAAATTTTATCACTCTAGCTATATTAGTGGCTGAGATACCAAATTTCCGATTTTTTCTATATAGGAAAAGTGGGCGTGGTCATGGTCCGATTTCGCCCATTTTCAATACCAACCGTCCCAGTCTCGATACCAACTTGCATTTCAAATTTCATCAAAATATCTCAATTTTTACGCGAGTTATCGTGCGTACGGACGGACGGACGGACGGACGGACGGACGGACATGGCTCAATCGATTTCTCTTTTCACCCTGATCATTTTGATATATATAAGTCCATATCTATCTCGATTATTTCATTATGTTACAATCCACCGTTATGAAATCAAAATTATAATACTCTGTGTACTAGTACAGCTGAGTATAAAAATGGGTTACTTAAAACACGTAAAAAATAAAAAATCGAAAAGTGGGAGAATATAAGTTTCGACTAGCGGCAGGGACACCCCCGTTGTCTATAAAAGCCGAGAAGACCGGTTTATTATCGCCCGGTCTATTATAAACGTAGAGCGATTTTGGATTTTGTATTTGCACCAATTTTAAAATTTTCAATTTTGGCCGCATAAATTCGTAAAATCTACCTATGTGCAGCGTCTGCCCATAAAAAACATCTTCCAAAAAAAGAAATTTTCAAAACCCCCCCCCCCTTGCCGAAATCCTGGATCCGCGCCTGATCCGAGCTGCTCCTTTTTCAAGGATATCAACATTTTTTGTTTTTTTTTTTCAAAGGATCAAATATTGACGAAATCGAAAATTCGCCAAAGTCCAAATTTTTCCGATTTCAGTACAATCTCTGGTAGCTAAAGGATACAAGAAAAGGTATTAAAAAGAAAACAGTAGTGGTAAAATCCAATGTGAACAGGACCTAAAGTATAACCACTGAAATATAAAATAACACAAAAAGGACCCACTTTAATTTGCGTATAACACCTAAAATGTTAACTCTACGTGAAAATTGCTTATGATATGGCGATCGATAGAGATGTATTCGGAATAAATAAAGCAATATTTCTTTAATATACAATTTTGATGTACCTGCAGTGCTTAATGTACTTTGGTGCATCTAAAGTGAAAATTTCAAAAAAAGTATGTTTTTTTTTATGGTGCTAATTTAAGTTTATGTAAATATTTTAATCTAATAATCCAATTCTCATTCTTACATATTTATACGTTAATATTAAAAAGAATTTGAGCTGAAATACTCGCTAGCTGTGCACGGTGGGCGGTAAGTAACAATAGGTTGCATGAGAATATCGACAAAACGATGGCCGGCTAAAACCTTACGTAAAATGATATTCTAATCTACTTCATAAATACACAGCAAGCGTGAATAACATCTCCAACATTTTTTTTAAACGAAAATTAGTACCAGTGCACAGCTAGGCACATATTCGTTGGGCCATCGTTTTTCCGATATTTCCATGCAACCTATTGTTGGTTCCCGCCCACCGTGCACAGCTAGCGCGTATCTCAGCTCTAACTTTTTTTGATGATTAACCTATAGATATGTAGGAATAAGAATTGCATCATTAGATTAAAATATTTACATAAACTAGCAAAATATTTGAACTTAAAATACCACCAAAAAAAAACCTACTTTTTTTTTGAAATTTTTATTTTAGATGCACCAAAGTACATTAAGCACTGCAGGTACATCAAACTTGTATATTAAAGAAATATTTCTTTATTTATTCCGAATGAAACATATCATAAGTTTTCACGTAGAGTTAACATTGTAGGAGTTATACGCAAATTAAAGTGGGTCCTTTTTGTGTTATTTTATATTTCAGTGGTTATATTTTAGGTCCTGTTCACATTGGATTTTTCCACTACAGGTGTCCTGTTTTCTTTTTAATACATTTTCTTGTATCCTTCAGCTACCAGACAATGTACTGAAATTGGAAAAATTTGGACTTTGGCGAATTTTCGATTTCGTCAATATTTGATCCTTTCAAAGAAAACAAAAAATGTGGATATCCTTGAAAAAGGAGCAGCTCGGATTTTAATTTCAACGGATGTTTCATCTATAAACATCACATAACACAACCCCACTTTCCTTTGTTGGCGACATTTTCATGCAACCTATCGTCGCTTCCTGCCCACCGTGTAGAGTGAACGTACATACACCCTAAGTATGTATGTATGTATTCTATATCGCACCCTAAATCATAAAGTCACACAACTCAAAATTTTTTGAAATCGGTTTTTTGTATCATAAACCGGTACACAGTATACATCTCTATCGATCGCCAAAATAAAAATTTTCAATCAGTGTCTAATTAGTATCAAAAATTGCCATTATATGTGGTCTTTTGCCATGTAATTGCTTGTAAAGACAAAAAGTTTTTCGGCTCTCCTGAAAATTTTGGAATTTTGAGTTGTGTCACTTTACGATTTAGGGTGCGATATGTACATATGTACATATGTATGTATATGTATACATATTTACATATTTACATACCTACATATTTATATATATATATATATATATGTACATATATATACATATATATACTTACTGTCTTATTAAATGTTTGCGGAGAAAATTGAAAGTTGCGTGCTTTGCCAAAGTTTGAGTGTTAACATTTTGAAATTAATTAAAATTAAACCAATTTCTTACTTAAAATCAAATAAAACTCGTGTAACACGTGTAAATGAAAATTCGTAATTTATAATTTAAAAAAGAGAAATGCGAAGTTTTTATATGACTACTCTGATTCCAACTTCTGACGTTTACCTATTTAGAGACCGCAGCTTGCGACATACAATTTTTCTAAATTTTCGCTGTTGGAATGAAACAAAATATGCTTGGAAGCATTTCAGTAAAAGAGGATGGATCATCTAGCAAAATTCACCAAAAATTCCTTCCTAGTTTTGTAAATTGAACTCTACGCCCCACTCAGCCAGTTAAGCATGAAGACACTTAAGCTTCTTCTAATCCACATTTAAATCGTTCAAATAATTCAACTATCCCATAAAGAACAAAAGGGTGGTTGCAAGTATTTTAGCGCTACCACGTGTGCTAATTTGCCCACTAATCAAATTGATTTTGAAATCAGAAACTTTTACGTTTGAAAATCGTGTCCGAAATCAAATTAAAACATTAGATCAGCATTAATTTTACATACAACTACAAATGAATGAAAGCTTAGTGTCGCCATTGTACATGTTTGTATTGGCTTGTGAATGAGATTGTTGCATATTTGTTACTAGGGCCAACCATAATGTTTATTAACCGATCCCACATCCTGACTTTAAAATCAGTAAGCTTTTGTCCAGTTTCCTACTTTCATTACTTTAGTTCAGATCACGGCAAAATTCTGAAAGAGATTATTTGGGAGAACGCAGTGCGATTTGCACGAATTGTTTAATATGTGTGTGATGTGTACTCATAAGAATCAAAAAGCCGGGATCTGTTATAGTTACTCTATATTACTGAAATGCTTTTGAGAGTCAATACTTAAAAAAAAATAATAATAAAACCAGCAACCCTCGTACCAACCACGAACCACTTCAGCGCATTCAGCCGCAGCGGATTTTTCTCATTTTGCATACTCGTACATCATCAATCGCAGCGATCAAGCTCAATGTTCAACATTCATTCTGTGGTAGGCAGACCATTTAAGTTCAATTAATTTAATCCCTTTTCAATATGGGCGGATTTGCTCTAAATTCTTCATGTACCAATCGGCGGCACGTACCGTAAAGAGAGCTTTATCAAATATAAAAGAAGAAAAAAATACAAAAGTGGAAAGAAAAAAATGAATAAAAGCAAAAGGATTGTAATACGTTTATAATTGAGATTGCAAATGCAAACCAGTGCGATTTGTTACTATTTTGCGCTAGAAATTTTTTTAAAGAGCAGATATTGTTTTTTTTTTTATAGACTTTTTGCGTTGCTATTATTCGTTTTGAAAAATAGTATTCACAATTAAAAGTAACGACGACCTTTCTAATATAAACTTTAACACAAGAAGGGGAATACGCGCCCGTCAAAGCAAGTAAGACACAAGGAAAGGAATAATTACACTAGAGACCACAAACTGGAATGGCAAGTGTGTCAGTGTGTTAATCTGTGCAGAACAGCGGAAAGTTTAGCTTCAAACATACATATGTATGTACATAGATTAGCTTATGCGGCTTTATATTACTACCTTTTGCTTATATTTTTTTAATTAACCCTTTCATTCTGCCGTTGCTTCTCATATTATAGCGTAAATTGCAACTTCCTGTTGCGCAAACTATTTCCTCTTTTCTCCGCTCTTTTCTTCGCTCTTTTCTCAGCTCTTTTCAATTCATTCCCCCGTTCGGCATTCATACTTCTTTTTGTCCATTTCAAAGGGCAGGAATGAAAGAGTGTCGCAGCAGCTCGGCGCGGCTCATTACCCTCATTTGAGAGTATTTTGTTGTGTTGGATTTTGTTGTTGTTTTTGCAGTTATTGTGGTTTGTTGTTTCTGTTGTGGTTGCTTCTTCAAAGAACTTTGACAGTGTATATGAAATAGAGGTACGCATCCTCTACAGTCACGACCATAAGAATACTTAATATCGATGCCTTACTTTCTCAACCTCGTATCTTAAAAAAATGCGATTTTGAGATTTTCATATAAAACGATTCCTATTTTTCTGTTCTATAGCTGCAACAAATTCCTATCTCAATAGATTGTGTATATAGCAAAAAAAATAGAAATAAATATCTTGGTATCTCAATCAATGCTTTTTTCATAACTGCTTCAAACTCTTATCTTAATATACATGTACCTATATTTAAAGGCGTATTAATCGTTTTATCATCCCCCGCCCGTTCGTCTGTAAACACTCTAACTCGCGTAAAAATTGAGATATTTTGATGAAATTTGGAATGCAAGTTGGTATCGAGACTGGAACGGTTGGTATTGAAAATGGGCGAAACCATGACCACGCCCACTTTTCCTATATAGAAAAAGTCGGAAATTTGGTATCTCAGCCACTAATATAGCTAGAGTTATAAAATTCTACCCACGTAAGCCCACGTTGAGCTCAGGCCCTTATGAAAAAATTTTATGAAATTTTGGAAAATGGGCGGTGCCACGCCCACTTATTAAGTGGCAACTATTGAAAGTTTTACTGTAAAATTTTTACAAGCCCTAACACGGAAACCGTAGCAGATATATCGATGAAATTTGGTATGCGTGATTTACTTACTAAGGTAAACCTTTGGAGGAAGAATTGTCAAAATCGGTTGACGGCCACGCCCACTTTTATATATGTGTATTGTAAAGTGACATAATAAAAACATTTAAAGCGACATCTCTGTCAAATATAAAGATATATCATTGAAATTTTGCGGCAGGAGTCCAACTACGGACAAAAAACAAAAAACACAAAAATTTGGAAAATGGGCTGTGCTACGCCCACTTATTAAGGGGAAAACATTGAAAGTTGTATGAGTCATAACTCAGAAACCGTTGAAGATATAGCGATGAAATTTGGTAGGCGTGATATGCTTACTTAGGCAAATGCTTGGACGAAAAATTGCCTCTATCAAATTAAACATTGAATTTAAGCAAAATATTGCTTTTGTTTAATAGTTTTGAAGTATCTTCGTTGTACGCATATAAGTGCAGCAAACGAGTAACTTATAAATCAAGTTTCAAAAATGAAATTGTCGTTAATGCAGAAAACTCGTATCTTAAAAAATTCGTTTTATGCGTAAACTAACATAGATAAGTATATAATTTTTAATTGTGCACATAGTTATAATTCATGTCTTAATAATTGCATTAAAGTTTTTACATAAAAAACGACGGTAAAAAAAATAAACAGTTTTTTTTGTTTCCCGAAAAGTTTCCTTATTTAAGATACGAGGTTGAGAAAGTAAGGCATCGATATGTATGCATGTATATGCTTGGAATTACAGTTGCAGACCAAAGCTTTCCCTGCAAAAAATGCGATTAATCCGGGACGTGTCCGGGATCAATCGCAAGGGACCATGCGACTAATACAATTTTACATCCCTTTATATGGAGTGAATTGATCGCATTTGTTCGAGCATGTCCTATGAAGAGACTAATTGTTCAACTTGTATGCCCGAACGGGTACAAATGTAGATTAATCACTAACATACCGAACGGGTACAAATGTAGATCAATCGCTTTCATCCCGAACGGGTACGAATGTAGATCAATCGCTTTCATCCCGAACGGGTACAAATGTAGATCAATCGCTTTCATCCCGAACGGGTACGAATGTAGATTAATCGCTTTCATCCCCAACGGGTACAAATGTAGATCAATCGCTTTCAGTACGAACGGGTACAAATGTAGATTTTTCCTTAAAAAAATGTAAATGTTCATGCATATTTAAATAATGTTTAACTTTTGTAAAAAAATCTCAATAAATAAATTTAAAAAATTGTAAGTTTTGAGTATGCATTATATGAGCGTAATGTAAAGGATTTTTTCATAGAATATTTTAGGCAACATTTTGTTAAAATTGTTATTAAAAAAGGGCGTTCAATCGCTTTCTGCACGAACGGGTACAAATGTAGATTTTTCCAAGTTGTTAGCTAAGGCAATTTTTAATATCAATCGTCAAAAAATTGTAAATGTTCATGCATATTTAAATAAAGAGTATATAATGTTTTACTTTTGTAAAAAATCTCAACAAATAAATAAAAAAATTTGAAGTTTTGAGTACGCATTATATGAGCGTAATGTAAAGGATTTTTTCATAGAATATTTTAGGCAACATTTTGTTAAAATTATTATTCATCATTGTTATTAAAAGAAAGGGTGTTTAATTCGTTTTACCGGTTGTTCTACAATTTTTTAAATACATTGCATATTTTGGTAAAATTTCTACATTTAGGGAATCTAGATTTGTACCCGTTCGGAATGAAAGCGTTTAATCTACATTTATACCCGTTAGGGAACAATTGGTCTACAATTAGTCTACATTTATACCCGTTCCGGAACAATTGGTCTACAATTAGTCTACATTTATACCCGTACGAGAACAATTGGGGACTAATTGTGGACCGATTGTTCTCGAAAGAGATCAATCGAGGACAAATCTCTTTCGGGATTGATCGCACATTTTTTTGCGGGGTTAGTATATACAAACAATCGGTGCGAATGTGTGTTGTGTTAGCGGAAGTTGAAGTTTAGCAAATTTTAAAACGCTTCGGTGCGTTGCATAGTTAATGTTTCATTCAGCAATAAAGTTTTGCGAAAAGCGCGTGATTTAAAGTTGATTTCTGTCTTTCAGTAACGAAATGTGTATGTATTGTTGCAGGTATCTGTGTGCTAATTTCATCTTCTGCGAAATCACGAACTAATTGCGAAAATTTCTGGTACAAAACCAGTGCAAGGAAAAAAGGAACTAACTGAATGGCAGTTGACATTTCGTAGGACAGCTTGCGATGCTAAGTTCGAAAAGCAAAAGGTATACTAATCGTACCAGTAGCGGCAGAAAGATTTTCCTACAGTTCTAAATTTAATCTTCAATCTCTAAGGGAATGCGTCAAACAATTAACACTTTTCCATGATATAAATATGTACATTTGAGAATTGACAGACGTGACGTTACGTGACAGCCAATATTATGGGGTCGCACTGATATAATCTTAATGCAACCCTGACGATCAATAAGGCTCCCGGAAACGGCGACCGTTTCACAATCAAAAATTTTCGCCATACAGGAGGCCTGCAAGGTTCTACTTACAACGGAAAGTGCCGGTATCGGAAGGAGGATAGGAATTTTCTCGGGTAGTCCGGCGGTTATGAAGGCTCTAGGATCTGCAACGGTTTCATCAGGCCTGGCCGAGCATGGGCCTAACAAGTCGACATAGCGTCTCTCTGATTTGTGTTCCGGTTCACTGCGACATCAAGGGAAACGAAATGGATGATGAGCTGGTCAGGCAAGGCTCGGCTCTTGATAACGCGGAGGCGCGGGAGCTTCTAGCGCCCCTGGGCTTCATCAAATCACTCGGCACTGGTTTGAGGAGCTAAAACCAGATGAAGGCGGTTGCGGACATGCAGTGTGTGCAGAAGTCTGTGGCTCTCATACGATGAGATACATTCCTCAGCCATGCTAAAGATGGACAGGAGGGACATTTCCCGCTTAACTGCGGTACATTGAGCCATTGGTACCCACGCGACCCGATTGGGATTGGATCATAACTCTCTGTGTCGCAGCTGTAAGCTTCCGGGAGCGGAGGAGACGGTGGAGCATCTACTATGCGTATGGCCTTTGCACTACCTAGGCAGAATGAAATTCCTTGGCAAGCCTTTCTTCGAAAAAGTTTAATTTAAAACCTACATATGTACATGTGCACTCTTACAGCATAGAATTATGCGCCTATTGTATCCATGTGCTAAATTTTACTCGTTACTTGGTGTTACCTTACCAGTCGCAGTCGCTTAAAGAAGTAAACTAAAATATAAATTTTGTCGTTGTGTCTTTGTTAAAAAATTTGCATTAAAATGGCTGATCTTAACTCCATCTTCTCATGCAGCACAGCCACTTCTGCTAAGGCAATTGCTGTGAAAGCTGTATTTCTTTTTTTGCTTTATTCTCTTTTTTACCACTTTTATTCCCCTGTTTGTACTTAAGGAAGGTAGCAACAAAACCAATTTACTGCATAACCTCGGGCATATGCTTGTGATTTTACTTGTTGGTTTGTTTGTTTGGTTTATTTGTTTGGCTCCTGCGTCTGCTTGACCACACTTTTGTATTAGTGCTGCTGTTGTGTCTGTGATTTCTATGCTATGCTTAGTCGCACTTATAATAATATAATATAATAATACAATGGCGCTATTATAACTCTGACGAGTTTTATGGCCGAGCTTCTCTCCCAATTCGAGGTGTGCTCCTTCTTGTTTTTCCTACTAATTGGGTGGACCTACAGTTTTATGCCGGCTCCGAACGGCGAATGCATTTTTTTCTGAGAAGCTTTTTCATGACAGAAATACTCTCGGAGGGTATGCCGCCCACTGCCGAGAGGTGGCCGCTGCTCATAAAAAACCCAATAATAGGATTTTTACTAATTAGAAAAATTGTTTTGGTGTTTGGCTCGGACCGTGGTTTGAACCCGAGACCTCTGGCATAGCAGGCGAGCACCCTACCACAGTCGCACTTATAAATATATACATAAATATATTTATGCTACAGTGAATTGTCGCCTAGAGTGTTGGAGTCACGAACAAGTCGCTCGTTGCAGTTTTCTTTTTATTTTATTTTCTTTTTTCTTTTTTGTTTGTCTTTTTCTCTCTTGGTTTCCTTATTTTTCTTTTTTGGGGTTCCGTCTATATTTATGTTTATTTTATTGTGAAATTCTTATTATTTGATTGCTTTAAGTGGCTGCTTTTATATACATTTTTCTGCAATTAAATTTGCTTCTCAGCTAAATTGATTTAATGGCTTTTTTCGTAAAAATCTGTTGAGGATATTCATAAATTTCTTACAAATTAAACTAAGTTAAATTTGAAAGCAATATTCATACATAAGCACAGCAAAAGAATTATTTTGGCAAATTACGTCAAACAAATTGTCTGAAAGCGTAATCAAAACCAAAATCGTCAATACTCTCGGCCTGATTACTAACTTCTTCATTGCATGCACTTCACGTTACTCATACGCCCTGTCCTACAGAATCAGGGAAACATTTCTCTTCGATTTTTATATGCTGCATGAACATGAAATGATATTACAACTTTATTCCAAACACGATTCTTGTAAGTGCCAGAAGGACAGGAGATAGACTCACCAAAATATTCATATATGTATACATACATACATGTACCGATATGATCACAATCAGGACTTGTGTCCATTAAGCAACGTTTCTCTGTCTGTCCGCCTATTTGAAGGTAAACCAATCCCTCAGTTTTGCTTGAAATTCTGCAAAAGGGCGTATTTTTTATACATTTAGTCATTTGTAGGAACAAACTAAAATGCTCTACCAGAAAATATAGCCCCCCCATACAACAACCGAATGTTCACATATAGACATTTTGGAATTGCTTAAAATGTGACTCTGCTTTTATACTCAGCTGTACTAGTACACAGAGTATTATAGTTTTAATCACATAACGGTGGATTGTAACAGAATGAAATAATCGAGATAGATATAGACTTATATATATCAAAATAATCAGGTTGAAAAGAGATCGATTGAGCCATGTCCGTCCGTCTGTCCGTCCGTCCGTCTGTCCGTCCGTCCGTCTGTCCGTCCGTCTGTAAACACTCTAACTCGCGGAAAAATTGAGATATTTTGATGAAATTTGAAATGCAAGTTGGTATCGAGACTGGGACGGTTGGTATTGAAAATGGGCGAAATCGGACCATGACCACGCCCACTTTTCCTATATAGAAAAAATCGGAAATTTGGTATCTCAGCCACTCATATAGCTAGAGCGATGAAATTTTACCCACGTGTTGAGGTCAGGCCCCTATGAAGAAATTTGGTGAAATTTTAGAAAATGGGCGGTGCCACGTCCACTTATTAAGGGTCAACCATTGAAAGTTTTATATGTCATAACTCAGAAACCGTTGAAGATATATCGATGAAATTTGGTACGCGTGATTTACTTACTTAGGCAAATGTTTTGACGGAAAATTTCCAAAATCCGTTGACGACCACGCCCACTTTTATATATGGGCATTATAAAGTGACCTAATAAAAACATTTTAAGCGATATATCTGTCAAATATAAAGATATATCATTAAAATTTTATGGCAGGAGTCTAACTATAAGCATAAGACAAAAACCGTAAAAATTTTGGAAAATGGGCGTGGCACCGCCTCTATTTAGAAGCAGGAATATACAAGATTTCTTAGCCTATAACTCGACAAATAATTTATATATAATGACGAAACTTGGTGTGTACACTTTTATTACTTGTGGTAATACATGTTCAAAATTTTAGAGAAACCGGTTGACGGTCACGCCCACTTTTATATATGGGTATTATAAAGTGACCTAATAAAAACATTTTAAGCGATATCTTTGTCAAATGTAAAGATAATTCATTGAAATTTTGTGGTATGATTTCTACAATAGACCCGAAACAAAAAATAGAAAAATTTTGGAAAATGGGCGTGGCACCGCCTCATTTTAGACAAAGGAATCTACGAGATTTCGGAGCCCATAACTCGACAAATAATTGAGATATTATGATGAAACTTGGTTTATACACTTTTATAACTTGTATTAATAGACACGCAAAAATTTATTGAAATCGGTTTATGACCACGCCTACTTTTTAACAAAGATATTTTTGAAACACCTTTTGGGAATTTGTAACGTGACATCTTTGTAAGTCATAAAGGAATGAAATTTTGCACAAAGAATAATATTCATATGCTTAGTTGGATGACTGATAAAAATTTTGAAAATGGGCGTGGCTACGCCCACTTTATGCAGCACTCGCTTTATATAAAATCCATCAAACGCAAACAAACAATGAAAACATACAGCTGAGTATCTAATGTTCGATTCCACTCGAACTTAGGCATCCTTACTTGTTTGTAATAAACTCTTGTATGCATAACCCATAGAAATGAATAGACCAAAAGAAAAAATTAAAATCAGACAAGGTGGCATTTATGTGGCCGTTTCATGAAGGCATACAGTTTTCGTTAATTTTATTAACTCATAGTAAAATTACTTTACCCTTAGGCTTCTAGTCTCATCAGGTAGGTACACATGTACGTACATAACTGCATATACATACATATGCTAATACCACATAAACAAATGTGTACTTATTCGCTTATATATTTTTTGATTTATTGAACAAAATCTTATTACCCACATCAGCGGCACGCACAAAACGCTCATAAAATGTTATAATATTTATGAGCTCACACGGAAACACAAACGTACATACTATGCC
Source organism: Urophora cardui (assembly GCA_960531455.1). NCBI lineage: Eukaryota > Metazoa > Arthropoda > Insecta > Diptera > Tephritidae > Urophora > Urophora cardui. The sequence continues at coordinate 51,783,445 of OY482672.1, read as the reverse complement.
ACAACACAAATTTTGTTTTAATTTACATTAACATACATACATACATGCATATCTACGTTTTACTACGCTACGCTTCTTCCCATTCTTAATCCACAATTAATTAGAAGCCATGAATGGTACTAATAAATGTGCCCTCTTACGTACATCATAATTTACCAGAGGCGGTCGCTTCATACAAGCCGAGAAGCCCGGCTTGCGTACACATTTTCATTCATTTCATACGAAATTCTTTAAAATCTGGTTATTTTACGTTTTAAATGTGTTTACTATTTAAGTTCTCAATAATATAGCCCCCACTGTAACATGTCCCTAAAAGCCTGCTAAGAAAATAGCGCAAATACACCACCAATCCACCTCACAATGTGTATTTTGTTTGTACAGCCAATCACAGCACAGTGAGCATGCTTCAACATTTCCACACATTAGCTTTTACGTGGCTTTCAAAAAAGAATAACATAGCTTGTTTTCTCGCTTTCGCTAAGGAGAAACCAATTGCTTATTTTCAGACTTAAATTGAAAAAAAACTAGCAAAGCACTTTTCTTATTTTTCACATCAAATTTGTATGCGAATATGAAGCTGGCTTCGGTATTCAAAAGTTCAGTATTCACAGCCATATGCATATTTGATTTGATTTTCGTTTGCATGTAGGTACATACTTATGCACATAATTTCTTACATCTGCATGTGCATGCAAACATAAATATCAAATACCAGATTATAAAAGATAATTTAAAAAAGCGGTGGAAATCAAATTGGACCTCAGTTTTTCAAACACTAAAGCACCCATTTTTTAGGCAATAAGCAAATACACTTGCTACTGCTGAAATTTCCGTCGGTATAAGGAAACTAAAAACACATCTGCGCATTCGTGTAAGATTTCCTTAGCGCACGTTTTTATATTTAAGAATTATGTAAATACGAAATGTTTTATTTTAAAAATATTCAGAGTAAAATTGCAAAATCAAGAAAAAACAATTTTAATTTAAAAATGTTTATTTTTATTTTAAGCACTATGAGATTTTGAAGGAAAAACTTTCGTTTTTATTCGATTAATTTTAATTTTTAATTTAAACATGTTTCTTTTTAAATCCTAAATGCATGTTAATTTAAAAAATTTAATTTTTAATTTAATAATTTTCATTTGTTTCAAATGCCCGTACAAACATGTGCGTAATAAACAAACAAACGAGCGTTCGAGCATTGAAAAGAATTTATTCGGGCCACTCGAAAATGTTAAAAAGAAATCGAGAACTCTAAATCATAGTCAATGACGGAACGCAATCAGACTTTTAAATAATACAGCAAAGGAAATTACATATATGGCTAATGGTTATGCTTCACACATAGGCTTGCCCAGGCAATTTATGCTAGGTCCGCCACTGTAATTTACTACGCCCCAAAATTATATTTGAGCATGAAAATTTTGTGAAAGTTTTTCGTCTTTTGCGTTCATTGTTTGTGAAAAAAGGATGAAAAAAAAAAAGAATAGCGTATATTTACGCTGAATGGCGGCACGCCCATGCCATTAATACACGAATGAATATCTAACTGAATACAAAGGAGTGTGTGCATATGTAGTTGTCTACTTCGTTGGACGTCGCCTTATGAGTTGACTTATTATGCCGTTGGCAATATACATATACTGTACATATGTACACAAATATTCACATGTATCTAGCAGAAAAGCTACAAGTTTTTTCCTTGCATATAAGATATTACCGAACAGCATCCAAGCAGGAGAAATGCGCAACTCGGCAACGCTTCTTCCACGCGAAGCGAATTGGCAACATGTTAAGCAAATAAGCTGACAAAATCTGTTCAAATCTGGAAATCAGCGCATTCTAAAAGCTATAACTGCAGAAGCTAAACAGCAAAGCCTTGAAATTTGGTCCGTTTCATACAAAATGTAAGTTAACGAAATCATCGAGATTGTAAAGCCCTCCATGCGATTGCTCTTACATTTTTCTACTGGGTATATATTTACTGCATTGCTAGTACGTGTTGTCTGTGTTGACGGCATCGCGGTTGTAAGTAAGTATTTTAGCAACAAAAAAAAAAAAAAATGGAAAAGAACAAAGTTAACTATATTTAGGCTTTGAATATAACTTATTATGAATACGTGTGATAAAGGAACTGAGTATTAAAGCGCCCCTTTAAATGTTCATGTCAATTCACATGTGTAATGTACTGTAGATGGCATATTGCCGAAACCGGTTTGTCTCAACAACAAAATTGACAAGGGATGAGGAAAAATAGTTCCAATTAACATCGTATTACTAGAAATTTCCTTCCAAAAATTCTTTGAGATGATAAAATCTTCAAAATGGTTATTTCGATTTTCAAGCTAAGCTTTTTCTCTAATTTGTAGTGGTAACCTTAACTTTTTCCAAATAATTGTATAAGTGAACTACGGACGTCTTCTAATAACTAAGATGTCTATGTAACAAAAATACACCCAGAAGGCTTGCCAACCACTGCCAAAGGGTGAACACAATTTTCAAAAACCCAATAAGTGTATAAAAATTTACCACAAACTAATCGGATAGATCTAAGTGGGTATGAGTACATTCAGACTCCGATAAAATATTTTGAAAACATCCTCAAAGGAATTGCCAATATAAAAATGAACATGTGTTTCATCGCAGACAACGCATGATTCACATGGAAGGGCGCGCGCGTTGTTATCCCCTCACGTGTAACCCCAAAATGATATAAAACACTTGAACATGCAGACGCCAAAATATCATCAACAAGTAAGGAAGCCTAAGTTCGAGTGGAATCGAACATTAGATACTCAGCTGTATGCTTATTGTTTGTTTGCCTTTGATGGAAACACGGTGTACTTTATATAAAGCGAGTGCTGCATGAAGTGGGCGTATCCACGCCCATTTTCCAAAATTTTTCTATTTTTTTGTTTCCAGTCTATTGTAGAACTCATGCCACAAAATTTCAATGAATTATCTTTATATTTGACAAAGATGTGCGCAAACGTCAAGCTGTGCAGTCCAAATTTGTATTGTTCTGTGATCTTTGTAATTTAAAATTAAATTTTAAACAAAATTCTTTAATAAAAGTTAAAAATAAAAGTTAATCTAAAGTTTTTACGTCTAATAGTGATATTTTTACCTCAGTTTTTTCAATATTTTAAAACTTAAACAAAGTTATATTTTATTTTATTTGCCAAGGCATTTGTATAGTGTTGTTGGTGCATTTTTGAGTGGCTTAATATTTCTTTGTCTTTTGCTTTTGTGCGTGCATTTCTTATTTGCATTTTGCATAGTGTTATTGTTGCATTCGAGTGCTTAAATTTTATTTTATCATTTGCTCTTGTGCGCGCATTCGTTTTTTCAGTGCAATCTAGTTTTCTCTTTTCTTTTACCACCGCTGTTTGCGTTGTTTATTAAACGTCATACAGTGGCACTTAAACTGCTCGCTTCAAACTTTTATAGTGTAAGTGTGTAGATTGTGGTATATACTCTTTTGCTTTTCCACTTATTACCTACATATTTTCCTTTTTTCCTATTAATATCTATTCTACCTTATAATGTCGTGCAGTTATCAGAATTGCTCATTGAAAAGCGATAAGGAACAGTTCGTTTCTTGCTGGCTGTGTGATGGGCTTGCCCATATGAAGTGCGCTGGCCTGACGGGTAGGGTTCTTGATGCAATTAAAGAGAACAAGGGAGTGCGCTGGTCGTGTTTAAAATGCAGATCAACAGATGTTGATCTTTTCAAATTTTTTAGACACACAAGAAATGGCTTTTCCGAATTATCAAAGGAGTTATCGGCTCTAAATGATAAATTTAAAAGGCACGAGGAAATGTTTAGTTCCTTCGCGTTGCCAAAACCTTTAAAGAAAACCAAAGCCATTAACCCGCGTAATGAAGAGGTTCAGAGCAACCTTCAGGTCGAATCGGCTGAGCTTTCCGTCGAATTAATCGATTTGGCTTCACCTGGTCCCTACATCGACAAACCTTGTTCCTCCAAAACTGCTTTAGCTGAACAAACGTCTCGGGAAAATTTCGTAACTCCCTCGATCGCTCTTGCATCAAAAGCCAAGGAGCCTGTTCCGAAAGCCAAGGAGCCTGTTACGAAAGCCAAGGAGCCTGTTCCGAAAGCCAAGGAGCCTGTTCCGAAGGCCAAAGAATTGATTATCGTTCCGCGTGATAAATCAGTTTTTGTATCTAGATTTCATAAAGATACAACTGTTGAAGACCTGAAGGCTTTCATATCATCTAAAATTGTTCCTGAAAAACTTTTCGTTAAAAAATTCAATTTTAATTATGAAAGAAATGTAGCTTCTTTCAAAATTGACGTCTCGCCTAAAGATTATGACACCGTTTTAAAGAAAACATTTTGGCCAGCCGGGACCTCTGTCCGCGAATTTGAAGAAAGGCCTAGATCCGTTAATAACAACTTACCAAAACTCGTCCTGCCTAGCAATAGCTCAAAAAACTAATAAATAAATCTGCCCTAAACATTTACTATCAAAATGTTCGGGGCTTAAATACTAAACTTACAGACTTTTATCTAAAAACTTTTAATTGTAACTTTCAAATAATTTCTTTTACCGAAACATGGCTTAAACCTCATATTTTTAATTCGGAAATCTTTAGTAAAGAATACCAAGTGTACAGAAATGATCGCTTGAACAGGGTCGGTGGAGGGGTACTAATTGCGGTTCATTCCTCAATTCCATCTGAAGAAATTAATGTAGCTGCAGGGGAATCCATTGAGTTCTTGTGCATTCGGATAAAAGCTGGCAAAGGGCATATTTACCTGGCAGTTATTTACATTCCTCCTTCTTCCGAACAGTCAGTTTACTTTCAAAGTGTTTCCTTGCTGAAACGTGTCGAGTCAAAAAAGACGCCCTTGGATTCTTTTATAGTCTTGGGCGACTTTAATCTTCAGCACGTTTCATGGAGCGAGGAAAACAATGAAATCATGCCGATTACATCTAAGGCTAATTGTACTGACTTTTTAGAAGAAATGTCGGATCTCTGTCTTCATCAGGTAAACGTCATTAAAAACAAATTCGGAAAGGTACTTGATTTGATATTTGTAGATGACGTTTCTAATTACTATGTGAATAGAACTGACCCTCTTATTTTCCCTGAAGATACTTACCATCCTTCATTGGAGTTAATACACGAAATTATAAGCGATGATGATCATTGTTGCTCAAAAACGTCTGATTCGTGTTTTCGTTTTAACTTTGCTAAGGCTAATTATAAAAAACTTAATAGTGAACTATCTAAACTAGTCTGGCCAAACTATGATGGCAACGTTGAACAAAATGTTTTGCATTTTATTAACACGATCCACTGTCTGTTTGATAAATTTGTACCCAAACAGAAATACATATATGTTGAGCCCCTGCATCTGTGGGAAACTAAAGACTTGAGAGCCTTAAAAAATAAGAAATCTCGCATTTTTAAATTATATAAGAAGACAGGCTTGCGGAAAGTCTACCTTCAATACTCAACTTTACGACATAAATATTTTGCATTGAACAAAAAGTGCTACAATGATTATCTGAGAAAAATGAAAATGAACATTTTTCGTAACCCTAAATCGTTTTATGGTTTTGTGAATTCAAAACGCAGAGTGAGCGGATTTCCCTCATCTATGAGTTTTCGGGATTGTGTGTCTAGTGATAATCAAAGCATTGCCAATCTCTTTGCACAATTTTTCGAATCTAATTATTCCAAAGATAATTTAAATTTCAGCATATACCCGTACCATCTTTCTCAAAATAATACAATTAATGTTACCTATATAAATTCAGATGAAGTTTTAGATCACCTTAAATCACTGAAAGAGTCTTTTAGTTATGGTCCGGATATGATCCCCGCATGTTTCCTTAAAAAATGTGCGGATCATATTCATCTACCTTTGTCAAAGCTATTCAACTTGTCATTGAAATTTGGTATTTTTCCTACTGCTTGGAAAGAATCCTTCATTATTCCTTTACATAAAAGCGGTATTAGATCTTCGATTGAAAATTATCGAGGCATAGCAAAATTGTCTGTTATCCCAAAACTGTTTGAGTTGATTATAAGCAACCAGATAAAAAACTCGATTGAGTCATTGATTGTGAACTCTCAGCATGGTTTCTGTAGGGGTAAATCAACCATCACTAACCTTCTGGAATTTACAACAAGTGTTTCTAATGGGTTCAGGGAAAATGCTAAAACGGATGTTATTTATACTGACTTTAGTAAAGCCTTTGACAAGGTTAATCACAATTTACTTATCCACAAGCTTCAACTACTGGGTTTTCAACCTATCCTCCTAAACTGGATTTCTTCTTACATTTCTAACAGAACACAAAGAGTTGTTTATAAGAATGCATATTCATTTAGTATTTATGTGTCCTCTGGGGTTCCGCAGGGCAGCCATCTCGGACCGACTCTGTTCTTGTTGTTCATTAACGACATCTCATGTGCTATAAATTATTCTAAAGTTTTAATGTACGCAGATGATGTGAAACTTTTCAGGTCCTACACCACACCGGAGGAAAGATCGCTCCTTCAAAATGATTTAAACGGTATGGTTACGTGGTGCAATATAAATCTTATGCCACTAAATCTAAATAAATGTAAATTTATGTGCTTTTCGCGGAGTAATGTCGAACCCATAGCTTACGCCATTAATAATCATGATCTGGAGCGAGTTTATGAGTTTGTCGACTTAGGTGTAAGATTCGATTATAAACTTAATTTCAACCTTCACATCAACGTCATGATAAATAAAGCTAAAAGTGTTCTAGCGTTTGTAAAACGTTGGTCTAAGGAATTTAGTGACCCCTACGTAACTAAAGCCCTTTTCACAACCTTAGTAAGACCGACACTAGAATACGCATCTATAATCTGGAATCCGAGTTACAAAATTCATTCTGATCGACTTGAATCGATTCAAAAACAATTTTTACTTTTTGCATTAAGAAATTTGAATTGGAACCCTCATTGCAATCTTCCTTCGTACACTAGTCGCTTAAAACTTATTAACCTTCCAACTTTAGCTAGTCGTAGGGAAACTCTGGGTGTAATATTCGTAACGAAACTGCTGAAGGGATCAATAAATAGTCCATTTCTTCTTTCTGAAATAAGTTTAAACATTCCTGCCCGTCCATCAAGACATTACCAGCCCATATTTTTAAAACAATGTAAAACTAATTTTGAATTATATGAGCCATTCCGATATCTATGCAAAAGTTTTAACACATACTCTACCTACTTTGACATCTCTGACTCTCTATCCATTATAAGGAAAACTCTTCTTTCAATTCTTAACAAATAACAATTTGTCTACTAGATATACGTAACTAAAGCCCTTTTCACAACCTTAGTAAGACCGACACTAGAATACGCATCTATAATCTGGAATCCGAGTTACAAAATTCATTCTGATCGACTTGAATCGATTCAAAAACAATTTTTACCTTTTGCATTAAGAAATTTGAATTGGAACCCTCATTGCAATCTTCCTTCGTACACTAGTCGCTTAAAACTTATTAACCTTCCAACTTTAGCTAGTCGTAGGGAAACTCTGGGTGTAATATTCGTAACGAAACTGCTGAAGGGATCAATAAATAGTCCATTTCTTCTTTCTGAAATAAGTTTAAACATTCCTGCCCGTCCATCAAGACATTACCAGCCCATATTTTTAAAACAATGCAAAACTAATTTTGAATTATATGAGCCATTCCGATATCTATGCAAAAGTTTTAACACATACTCTACCTACTTTGACATCTCTGACTCTCTATCCATTATAAGGAAAACTCTTCTTTCAATTCTTAACAAATAACAATTTGTCTACTAGATATAGTTTCCTTCTACTAATTTAGGATAATATGTATTTTATTGTTAACTAAGGAATGGCTTCTAAGTGTATATATAAACTTAAGTATGTGTAATCAGCTGATGAATTTATATTCTGTAGCTGAGCAGCATAAGAACTCGACGTTTAACAAACTCCAGCCACTCAACACCTTGGCAAAATTAAAAATATATATCCGTGCGTCATGCGGATTGCGCCCCTCGCGGCGGTCGGGCGGGATATGGAGGGTAAACCGTTGGGAATTATTATTATTATTATTATTAATTATTATTATTAAAATGTTTTTATTAGGCCACTTTATAATACCCATATATAAAAGTGGGCGTGGTCGTCAACCGATTTCGCTAAAATTTTCAACATGTATTGCTACAAGTAATAAAAGTGTATACACCAAGTTTCGTCATAATATATCAATTATTTGTCGAGATATGGGCTCCAAAATCTCGTATATTCCTGCTCCTAAAAGGAGGCGGTGCCACGCCCATTTTCCAAAATTTTTGTGTTTTTTGTTTTATGTCCTTAGTTGGAATCTTGCCATAAAATTTCATTGATATATCTTTATATTTGACAGAGATATCGCTTCAAATGTTTTTATTAGGTCACTTTATAATACCCATATATAAAAGTGGGCGTGGTCGTTAACCGATTTTGGCAATTTTTCGTCAAAACATTTGCGTAAGCAAATATATCACGCGTACCAAATTTCATCTATATATCTTCAATAGTTTCTGAGTTATGACTCATAAAACTTTCAATGTTTGCCCCTTAATAAGTGGGCGTGGCACCGCCCATTTTCCAAAATTTCATCAAATTTCTTCATAGGGGCCTGAGCTCAACACGTGGGTAAAATTTCATCGCTCCAGCTATATTAGTGACTGAGATACCAAATTTCCGATTTTTACTATATAGGGGAGGTGGGCGTGGTCATGGTCCGATTTCGCCCATTTTCAATACCATCCGTTCTCGTCTTGATACCAACTTGCATTCCAAATTTCATCAAAATATTTCGATTTTTGCGTGAGTTATCGTGCGTACAGACGGACAGACGGACAGACGGACGGACGGACAGACGGACGGACGGACGGACATGGCTCAATAGATTTCTCTTTTCACGCTGATCATTTTGATATATATAAGTCTATATCTATCTCGATTATTTCGTTCTGTTACAATCCACCGTTAGGAAATCAAAATTATAATACTCTGTGTACTAGTACAGCTGAGTATAAAAATCTTCATGCCATTGTGTACACACAACAATTAGTTGCACTTATTTGTACACATAAAACGTAACTGGGGGCAATCATGCGCCTTGATGTAACGTACATTTGCGAATATATGTATGTATGACACACGTGACCCTTTGAAATATGGCGCGAGTAAGTATATGTGTGTGCCGCTGTTGACATGTTGCTTAAAGACTCACGGCCGCTGTGGCTGTGTGTACATCACAAATATTTGTGGCCATAAACCGAATTTGCCTTTCTGCCTGAGTCTCACTCGTCATCCTTCGCAGTACAAATGTCCCTGGGGGGCTTTTAAGTCGATTTACATACATCATGTACACACCTTGTTTTCTTTATTTACATACTCGTGTGTAGATTGATATGTTATAATTAATGCTTAAGAATTTCTTTTTTTTGTGCGAGTTTGTAGAGGAATTAGCGAGTTAGGGATTACAGACATAAATATGTATGTATGTTTGTATATTATGTATTATTAAATTAACATTGTGTACATATTTTTAGTATGTATTCCATAAAGAAAAAAAACTTAACAACATGTTGCCAGCAATATTCAACATTATAATGGATACATAAGATGACATTTTATTATTAGCTACATATATAATTTGCATACTTTACAATACCATACAATATAATATTTCATTATTGAAAATGAATGCAATTAAAAAGCAGAATTAAAAATGTTTAAAACTCAAAGCGCGAAGATCAACTTAAATTGTTAAAGGTGCGTAAAATTAAAATCAATTGTTATTGGTGGCGGTGAAAGTTCACGCCTGTGCACAGCGGACAAACCGTGTAATTAAAAACTTCAAAAGCAAAAATTTAAATCGAGTGAGGGCTGCGATAACAACAGAAATTGAGAAGCAAAATAATACATGAACGATTTTATATACAAACATAAATACAATATACATACATATATACCCTGCAAAAAAATGGGATTAATCCGGGATGTATCCGGAATCAATTGCAAGGGAGCATGCAACTAAAACAACTTTATTTCCCTTTATGTGTAGTGAATTTATCGCATTTGTTAGAGCATTTCCTACGAAGAGACCAGTCATTCAAATTGTATAAACGAACCGGCACAAATGTAGATACAAATGTAGGGTAGAAATATATATAGATTAGTCACACTGGAATAACATTGAATATTTTTGTAGGATTTTTTTATATTCCAAGTCTAGACTAATAAATGTCGAAGAAAATCTGTAGATTAGTTGGAATTATTTAATGTTCAATTATACTCGAAAAAGATATCGTTGTCAGAACTGACCCGATTACTAAAGAATATAGGTACCTACATAAAAACCAATATAATATAACCGATTTTTAAGATAATAAAATTTTGGGGTTAAAATTCTCTTAAAGTACTAAATATTATTATTTTTTGATAGTTTAGTAACTTTATTTAGGGAAAAATAAGTGTTTTTTATTACTTTGTAAAATAATTAGTAAAAGAAATATGTTTTAAATGTTCCTTTTTTACCTTTGTGGGTACTCATTATTCGGATTCCGCTCATTTTTCTGAGTAGAAAACTCCTCCACGACATTTGTCTAAAATTAATTTGGACCAAGAAGAATTTTCGAAAATAAAAATTGGGCAAAAATCGACAAAAATATAACCAGGCCAATGTGCATACCGAATTTAAGCAGAATTTTATACTGAATCCAGATATGAAATCGGAATTAAAATCGGATGATCCGTTTTCGAGATATAGCCTGATTTCCGGTTATGGAGGCTGCATGCCCAAAATCGCACATTTTCGCGATTATCTCTTGCTGTGTACAATATATCTTACATTTTTTTGCGAATTTCTTATAGATAAGTCAATACAATATAGGAACAATATTTTTAAATATTAATTTATCTTCCGGTATAGGAAAACCAAAATGCACTCTTTTTTCCTTTGCCCAAAATCGCGGTGGGATCTCCATGTTATAGTCATCCGATATCGATGATTTTCGCTGACAACACTCTGTGTACAATCAATGCTCCAAATCCAAAACTTCAGAATTTTAGCTGCAAAAATTGAAGAGTTATACCCCAAATGTTTTCAAATATTTCTCATATATTGTATTGACTTATCTTTAAGAAATTTGCAAAAAATTATAAGATATATTGTACACAGTAAGAAATAATCGCGAAAATATGCGATTTTGGGCATTCAGCCTGCATAACCGGATATCAGGATATATCTCGAAAACGGATCATCCGATTTTAATTCCGATTTCATATCTGGATTCAGCATACAATTCTGCTTCAACCCGATATGCACGTTGGTCTGGTTAGTTTTTTTGTCGATTTTTGCCCAATTTTTATTTCCAAAAACCCGTCTTATAATAATTTTAGATAAATGTCGTGGAGGAGTTTTCTACTCACAAAAATGTGAGGAATCCGAATTTCGATAGCGCGGTATCGATTAATTTCCCTCCATACAAATCGCCCCACCTTAGTAGTCATGCTCTATAATTAGTTTATATTTATAACCTTTTGGGAAAAAGTGGTGGAAATTAGTCTACATTTATAACCATTGGGGAACAATCGGGGGCAAATCTCTTTCGGGATTAGTCGCACATTTTTTGCAGGGTATGTATATATTAGTAGTGTAGGTGTGTATATATATACATATAATTTGGATTAGAGCTCTAGATACCCGGGTATCGAACAAATCGAATTGATCGTTTTTGTTTGAAGCTCGTTTGTTGTTCAAATGCCCGTACAAACATTCGAGCATTCGAGCTTACAAACAAAAAAAATGTGTATCGACAAAACAAAAATAAAAACAACTACATATGAAGAAGAAAAAAAATAATAAACAAAAGAAAAAAACAAACTTCAAAATGCCCGAATTGTTCAAATGCCCGTACAAACATACGGGTAATAAACAAACAAACGACTGTTCGAGCATTTGAACAACATTTGTTCGGGCTACTCGAAAATGTTCAAAAAAAATCTGGAGCTCTAATTTGGATTTTAATTTGAAAAGTTCATAGGAAAGTAAATTATTTTTTTTATTGTTTTTTTTTGCCGAAACAAAGTGTAAGCTTTTAACTGAATTTTGCTTGAAAATTGCTTTTATATATATGCCGGCAATTATATATATACATATCTTCGTTTAAACTTCATAACCGCACAAGTGAAGCTTCATAACCGCTTTTGTCAAAGATGAGATTTGTTAAAACTGAATTCCTGGTGTCCAGCTATATCGATTCATAATATAAATTTGGTTTTTGTAAAGCTCGGAAAGCTCTATATTTCCTTGTATTATCCCTTTCAGCTCCGAAGTCGTAGAGCTGTGTGTCATGTATTAAATTCTAAGTGATAGCACAAGTGCCGGTTAGGCGGTTATGAAGCTTAAACGACGATATGTATGTATGTAACACAGCTGATACCCTGCAAAAAATGCGATCACTCCGGGATACATCCGGGACAACTCGCAAGTGAGCATGCGATTACTACCCATTTGTATCTCTTTATATGGGTTGAAGTGTTCTCTTTTGTTTGAGCATGTCCTATGAAGAGACTAATTGTACCCAGTTTGTACCCGAACGGGTAGCAAAAGCGCACAATTGTACCCGTTTTGTACCCGAACAGGTAGCAAATGCGACACATCCATTTGTGCGACTAATTGTACCCGTTTGATACCCTTTCGGGTACAATTCGTCTACAATTAGTATACATATGTACCCGTTCGGGTACAATTGGGAACAATTGTAGACTAATTGTACCCGAAAGAGAGCGCTCCCGGACAAATCTTTTTAGAGACTCGTCGCACACTTTTTTGCAGGGTAGATGATACTTGCTGGTACACGTACCCATACGTATGTATGTGTGTAAATAGTATCCTTAATGGAAAAAAATTGCACACTTCATAAAGAAAGCAAAACTTAAACCAGAAAGGATTATACATACATATATATGTAGTTATGTATGCATGTGTGTGCATTCAATTTATTTTTTATTTTTATATTATTATTTGTATAGTAATTACAGTTTTTTCTCATGCATAACGTTCGTTTGTTATTTCCGTTATTTACATAGTTTTATAGTTTCTCCGCTGTTTTTTTTTATTTATTGATACAATCGGTAAATTAACAAATAAATTAAGAACACAAGGAATGCTCATGTAAATAAATTAAAAACCAAATGGCGGATTCTGTTTCAATGCACACGCTGTTGCATATCGAATTTACAAAAGCGATTTCAAAAATAGTTGTCCGCAATTGTTGCATTTTGCTTTTTGCTTTTTGCTTTTTTCTTTGTGCTTTTTATACTCAGCTGTACTAGTACACAGAGTATTATGGTTTTAATCACATAACGGTGGATTGTAACAGAACGAAATAATCGAGATAGATATAGACTTATATATATCAAAATGATCAGGGTGAAAAGAGAAATCGATTGAGCCATGTCCGTCCGTCCGTCGGTCCGTCTGTCCGTCCGTCCGTCCGTCTGTAAACACTCTAACTCGCGCAAAAATTGAGATATTTTGATGAAAATTTGAAATGCAAGTTGGTATCGAGACTAGGACGGTTGGTATTGAAAATGGGCGAAATCGGACCATGACCACGCCCACTTTTCCTATATAGAAAAAATCGGAAATTTGGTATCTCAGCCACTAATATAGCTAGAGTGATGAAATTTTACCCACGTGTTGAGCTCAGGCCCCTAAGAAGAAATTTGATGGAATTTAGGAAAATGGACGGTGCCACGCCCACTAATTAAGGAGCAAACATTGAAAGCTTTATGAGTCATAACTGAGAAACTGTTGAAGATATATCTATGAAATTTGGTACGCGTGATATACTTACATAGGCAAATGTTTGGACGAAAAATTGTCAAAATCGGTTGACGGCCACGCCCACTTTTATATATGGGTATTATAAAGTGACCTAATAAAAACATTTTAAGCGATATCTCTGTCAAATATAAAGATATATCATTGAAATTTTATGTCATGAGTCCACCTGCGGACATACAACGAAAAACACAAAAATTTTGGAAAATGGGCGTGGCACCGCCTCTTTTTAGAAGATGGAATATACGAGGTTTCTGAGCCCATAACTCGACAAATAATTGATATATAATGACAAAACTTTGTGTGTACACTTTTATTACTTGTGGTAATACATGTTGAAAATTTTAGCGAAATCGGTTGACGACCACGCCCACTTTTATATATGGGTATTATAAAGTGGCCTAATAAAAACATTTTAAGCGATATCTTTGTCAAATATAAAGATAATTCATTGAAATTTTGTGGCAAGAGTTCCACAATAGACCGGAAACAAAAAATAGACAAATTTTGGAAAATGGGCGTGGCACCGCCTCTTTTTAGACAAAGGAATATACGAGATTTCTTAGCCTATAACTCGACAAATAATTGAGATATTATGACGAAACTTGGTTTATACACTTTTATAACCTGTATTAATAGACACGCAAAAATTTATTGAAATCGGTTTATGACCACGCCTACTTTTTAACAAAGATATTTCTGGAACACCCTTTGGGAATTTGTAACGTGACATCTTTGTAACTAGAAGTCATAAAGGAATGAAATTTTGCGCAAAGTATAATATTCATATGCTTAGTTGGATGACTGATAAAAATTTTGAAAATGGGCGCGGCTACGCCTACTTTATGCAGCAATTGCTTTATATAAAGTACCTACACCGTGTTTCCATCAAACGCAAACAAACAATGAAAGCATACAGCTGAGTATCTAATGTTCGATTCCACTCGAACTTAGGCTTCCTTACTTGTTTCTTTTTGCTTTTTTCATTTTGCTTTTTAATAGTTAATATTTCTTTATTTTTATTATCGATATTAGTGTGATGTGTGCTGATCAAAGAGCGAAATAATTTCTGCAAACATTGCGTTTGAGTTTGCATATTTATGAATATGTCTGTATGGAGATAAGCGATTTTATCAAACAAGCTTAACAGAATTGCCTTGCCTTGGGTTGCACAAAGTGATAAGATTACTTAAATTTTATGGAAACTATGCATAGAATTTGTTTACTAAATATACCTTATTCTCTAATAAAATGCCTAGAGAGTGTAGAAGAAAAAACTTTTTGAAATCTCATACATTCAATGGCCGGTCTAATATACACTTGTGCAACTATCGCGCCCAATACTGATCTGGTATGCAGAAAAATGAAATAAAATCCACACACTATTAACTGTATACGTAGAAAATCATAGAAAACATGTGAAAACAGTTATCGAACGGATATTTCCACAATTTTGCCAATTCAATCAATCAAACATTCAATTATTTTAAGTGAATCAAGTTGATTCGTTGAGCAAAAATAAAAGAAAAAAAGATAAAGCCAAAAAATCTAAAGCTTTGCTATATATTTGGCATGCATGTAGATACACATGAGAAATGCAAAAGATATATTCGCTAGTAGATTGAGTTAAAACGACAAACGTAACGAAAAGTAGGCACAAAATACGAGTACCTTATGTAAAATTCAATTGACATTGATGTTTGATTTGAGAAGCGAATGTCAGGTGGTACTTACATACATTACATAACAATGTAATTGTGTTAATATTATGTCGTTATGTTGTTGCCTTATATTTCTCAAACCAATGTACGTGTGCTATGCCGCTTGGGTAGGATTTCCGGCATTCTTTCGATTCGTCTTTTATTGTACATATTCTAAAATTTTAATATTTTTAAATTTTTATACTCAGCTGCACTATTGCTTACAGAACCACCAATATATATACCGATATGATCAGAATCATGAGCTGAGTCGCCCGTATGTCCGTTCGTCCGTCTGTGTGAAGGAAATCTATTACCTTAGTTTTTGAGATATTTGATTGAAATTTGGTATACGGGAGGGGCTTGATTTGTCGGAATTGGCCGAATTAGACCACTATAACGTATAGTCGTCATACAGCCGATTGTTCAGATATAAACTCTTTTGGGTATAATTTCTCAAATTAAACAGCTAAGGACATAAAACTTTGCAGGCATGGTACCCATATTGATCCAAATAATGTTACCGAAAATTATCAAAATGGGACCACTATAACATATAGCTCCCTTAAAACCGATTGTTCACATATAGATATTTTGGGGTATAACTTCTCCATTTAAAAAGTTTACTTCATGCCACTATTTTTCTAATAAACCTTTGGATAATAACCCGCAAAAATGAAAGGTATGACGACTTCGGTACTGCTGAAGACAGCTCCGTTTTTTTTTACTTTTGTCACAAAAAGTATTTATGTAATCGATATTTTATAAATTTTATAGGCTTATGAGCATAAGAATTGCAAAAAAATACATACATATGTATGTATCTATATACAAGAATATGCAAATAATTATGTATGTCTTTAGAAAATATAAAATTATATCTCACATTTGTAAATAAAATAAACTTAAAATCGAAAACGTGCCAATATTATAAAGTGAATTGTGGGTGCACTCTATACATACATATGTATGTATGTACACATAATTTAATAAAGAAAGAACCAACAATTGTTAAAGATTTCGATTGCATGTGACTTTTACAAACAAAAAAGATTTTAGCAAAACGTGATAAGATATTTGATTTTTTGTTTTCTTTTTTTTGGTGTTATGATTTCTTCTATAATTTTTTTAATTATTCGCTTTCCATCTGTGAATAATTTCGTTATATATCCGATTCACAAAAGGTTTTAGAACTTTCGAGAGTTTTTGATGACATACCGCGATAACAATTCAAACGCTTTAAAGGCACCTCGTATGAATCTCGAGCGCAATAATAATAACTAGTATCGCCGGTGCTCGAAATTCGACCATGCAATTTATTTTTTCAACTTTGTATTGGTACAAAAATTATTCCTTTTCGCGGAGATAAGCAACACTTTCCAAATTCCAGTTGTACCGCAACACTGATTTGCCCTTTTGATCACGGTCCGACGCGAAATCATGGTCAAAATCAAGGCAGATCTAGGAAGGTAGGCCCGGTGGTGAATTCAGAAATTTCCCATTTTAAATTTCCTATTTTACTTTGTTATTGTAATTGGTAGAGTGTAATGTCAAAATGATATTTCGTCGTGGTTAAAATCTGAATTCGCTTGGGGCTCGTCCATTCCTATTGGCCATGATGTGAATTCGCTTTGATTTGGAAGTTTTTCAATTCGCCGCCGAGCCCACCTGTTAGATATGCCTTGGTCAAAATTAAAATTACTCACTCTCTCTCATTTTTCGCTTTAATGGAAAAGCAATAGGAGATATTTGGCCCCGTTGATTTTGATCTGAGCGTAAACTGGGCCAATGCATATAAAATAGAGAGAGCGCTTTTAAATTAAAGCGACTTTTCAACTGTGTTTACGCTATTTGTAAACACGTTTACGATATCTATTTCTCTTAACTAAAAGTTTTATTTATTAATTATAAACAAATTAAATAATTTATAGAAAAAATTATATGCCTATGCACTGCTCCTGACTCATACGAACACATCCATATCAATTATATGTTGATATGAGTATGTTAAATGTGCTAAACAGCCTGGCAATTGTTTGTATGGAAAAAATGTTAGCCTATTAATATATAGATAGTCATATCGAGTGAAACTACAAAGAGCAGATGAACTTGCAAGACAAGGTACGAGAGAGATTAGCAGTGACTTACCGCAGTTGCTGCAGAAGTTGCAAGGATGATAAAGAGGAGGAGACGAACGAGCATTTCATCTGTAACTGGGCACTTGCCCTTGTCTTGGACTGTCTATAACAAGTCCTGAATATCGACCTGAAGACCTTGCTGAGCATGGTGAATGCTCACAACATGGTTTAAAGAGGCTGAGTATTTTGTGTTTTCATAGCATCACAATGGTCCTCTGTACTGGCCTTAGTTTGCCACTAATTTTTTCTCAAATAAAAAAAATTTTAAACATCTGAATTTCTATGCTGTGTGAAATTTTGAATGTTTGTCAGAAAATCTTTCAAAATTAAAACAGGCTAAAAATAGTTTCTGGTGAAAACACGTGTATTATTCATACGCACTGGTGTACCATAACAACTATCAAAGATTGGAAGCAAGAAAATAATACAAACTTTAAATGGGTAAACATATGAATAAAAATACACACATACATACATACAATTACTCATTACATATTATATCAAATTATTCGCAACAGCCATGATACAAACAATCAAGGTAGTTCCATTTCACTTTGACTTTGTCATTTTTGATTTTAATATGGATTATTGACGTCTCATTTTAAGTCACAAATTTAGGATAGCGTTGCCCAATCAAAAGTTTTTGGTTGAGGGTATATTTGAACAAAATATTGGGTATTTTAAATGAAATGGCGTTTTTCACATATGCTAATCAACAAAACAAATAAGCCGATGTAATGAGCTTTTCAAAGAAAATAAAAAATAAGTTATTCATAAAAAATAAAATAGATTTATGCAGTTATTATAGTCGAAAAATGGTATCAAAACGTCCTTTATACAATATTTGAAAACTGTTCGATTTTTTATGAATAAGGTAAGAGTTCTTGATTTTCTTTATATGTATTATTTATTGCGTACGTATAAATATATATACATATGCATATTTGGTTTCAATGTTTTATACAAGAATATTTCACATTTAAAAAATATATTTATTAAAAAAATTGTTTAGCACACTCAAAAAAAAAAATTTCTCTCGATCAAAGACATAATTCTCTTTATTTTGAACACGCGTCCCAATACAAAATTTTCTTTGTTTTGTGTAAATTTTCTCAAAAATGTGGAAAAAACATAAAAAAACATTCAAACAAATTCGTTGCCATGGGGATTTGTATGGGAATTTTATTTCTCAAAATTATAGAAATCAAGTCTTCAAAACGAGGAAAGTTGGGAATGGAATGGCGCTTAAAGAATTTTTCATTATTTTAATGTATGAATTTTTTCAAAACAAGTATATGAAACCATGGTAACGCATGTAACAACAATATTTTATAAACCTTTTAACATGTTTTAAGGAAAATTTACTCAAAACAAAGAAAGTAGTGTTCAAAATAGGTAAACAATTTCTTTGACCCCTCCATATATTTTTTTTCTCTCAGTGCAGTTATATAAGATTATAAATTTAGTTTAAATTTTTATGTTGCAGTTTTCTTTAGTTTTTACTTACGTTACTAAATTTATTTTCCTTTATTTTATTATTTACCTAATTCTGAAATAGATTCTTCGCAAAAAAATCTTTTTAGTACCTTTTCATCTAAATTAAATTTTGTATTTACTAATAAATTTTGCATATAACCATGCTATCGACCGCACATGTTTTTTCGGTTGGAAGTTCATAAGTCGTGGCAATATTCATAATTTCTAAACTACTGAAATTTTTCAATGAAATTCTCAGGAGGTGTAGTGGGAATGTAGTATGTACTATATTCCACAAACTTGCCGCAACTTATTTTAAGAATAAATCTTATTTTTTATATAATTATTTTTGATCTGATGTTATGAAGAATTTAACACGTAAATGTGCGTATTTATATATATACATATATATCAATATTTAAATTTAAAAAATTATTTTTGTTGCAATCGATACCATGATTACCATGGAAATAAAAAATAACATAAATGGAGGATTTTTAGCACTGAATATGGCAGCACGAAATGTCATAATCCATATAATTGTCAGGTGGTTAATATGGCGACAAAAATTTGACGTTTACACTACCTTCTTTCTTGTATCATGCGCAACAGCAATGGAAATAAGAGAAGTAAAAGCAAATAAAAAACTTCACAACCTGTCTGCCACTTTTCACCGGGCTTAAAGTAGAACTTTTCACTTCCTGCTTCTGCTACATATTATTCACACATTCGCATTCGTATTTGATATCTCAATCAGCTGTCAAATGAAGCTAATAAATTTACTTTGACGTATAAAACAAGCGGAAATTATCGGCATGCAACATTGATTTGTTTTATATTGCCGGCGCCACCGACTTTCGCGCTTACCAACTAAACAGCCCACCACCCAAGTGCGCCGGTGTGAGTTCAAACAAAAATAATTGACTTTCGTGTTCGCATCGATTTCAAAGTGTACACATATGTACATACATATACCCATACATATGTAGGGATATGTACATTAATAAATGGGTGGATTTTGTCATATTTCTGCCAGCTGAAGCAAGAATTCAATTCGTTTTGAAACTTTTTCTGAACTTTTAAATTGAATTTTGATCTTTTGAGTTGTTCAGTTGTGGATCGGATACCGATAAGCTTCTAATCAACCTTAAGGTGTGAAAAATTACGGTTATATATTAACACTTATATAACACAATTTAAACGTGTTATAAGTAGCTAGCAGCGTTAATACTGAAACTAGTATTAGATTTGGAAGCCCACGAAGAATCACTCTTGCCAAAAAGTGCTTTCGAAGTTTTATGGAGACATCACCTGCATTGGCGAGATCGCATATGCAGCAGAGGAAGAGATAAGCGAAGAATCAGGAGGCAAGATGGCATGTTTTGTTGAACTCGCCCAAGGTAACTTAGATGGCCGGTCCCGTGATAATGGCTGTAATTCTGAATATATATTTTCTTGATCTGCTAATTCTCTAATTCTTGTTAAGTTGTAGTCTGGTCGTGTTCTTGCATGTTGCTGTAGATTCCTACCGAAGTGTGGCCAGTTCCTTTTGTTTTTTATAGATGTCTCTTTTAATAGCTGATAGGGGGCAGCTTAGCGTAGTTGCTATTAATAAGCCCATAGACACACCAGCTTTAGCCATTTCATCTGGTATCTCGCTGCTCCCAATATACCTGTGACCAGGAACCCAGATGAGCGAGGTGGCTACGCCTTAGGCTGCTTTTACTTCAACAGCCCTTTTGCAGCTTCTGACGGTCTCGGCTGTTGTTATGGCGTCCCCTAACTGTACTTTCCAGCAATAACTCGCAGACCCGCTCTATGCCCTGCAACTCCGCCTGGTATATGCTGTCTGAGTCTGGAGACGGACAACCAATAACCATAAACATACATACGTATACATATAAGTATGTATGCATGAACATATGTCCAGCTACTTGCCAATATCACGAACACCGTCGGCGGTACCGAAATGACGTTTTCGGCAAATCAGCATTATGACAACCGACGGCGCTCCGAATCTTTCGAAGTTCGGTAAATCGGCATTATGAACGCCGAATGAACGAACATTTTGACAGTTTTTCGTGCAAAAATTTGCCGCAAGTATTTGGTTGCGGCGATATTAACAAAATATCAAAAATTACAATAAAAGTTTAAGTAAATTATGTAAATGCTTGTAGGAAGTTGTAATAAGTGATAATGAGTGTGAATATATGTAAATACATTAATCAACCGGTCGCGAGAAGCCACAAACATGGCGTGGGTCCATTGCATTTTCCACCGCGATTGAATTGCTGTTACATGCAAAGAAAAACTTCAAAGAAAAAATTGTGAAATAATGATAAGAAGAGTGATTTACGTGTGTATGTAGGTTTTGGAAATTAAAATATATTTTCACCCAAGAATAATAATGCATTTTCTGAAGTTGATAATTATTGTTTGACTACTATAAAAAAGCAACTAACGAATTATGAATGTGTATTACCAACAATTTACCATTTTAGTAAAAAATTTCGTCTCAATAAAGACGCGTTCAAATAAATATTGCAGGTGGTGGAAGGTCGGCTTCAGTATAATGCGCCCGCCGTATTTATTTTCAAACCACTAAGAATGTTTCAATGAATCCTTCAGGAAAAGTTCTGTGAATGATTATTTTACTAGTTATAACACTCCCGACTACGCAAAATTACTGTAAATCTCTCCAGATCTAACTCCAGAAAGGGAGTTCTGTCGGTTGAGGGCTACTTTTCAAAGCGCGGCGGCCATTGCATTGCATAAGGGTGTTTTACGCAAAAATACTGTTATTTAAGATTTCGTTTCCATTTTAGTTATCTATCGCCAAAAAAAAAGAAACGAAAAATTCCGGTGCCGGGTACATTGTTATTGAAATTTTCCCCTGTTTTTGTATACATTTTGCTTTTATGTAGTTCCAAATAATTCTATGAAAAACAGAAAAAAGGACAAGGTAAAGATTTCTTTCACGCAAAATTAAGACTATTTTTTTATTTTCAGTCTCTAATTAAATATACGCCTGTTTACTTAAAGTAAAAGCATTGCTATGATCTCCCAAAAACTTTCTTTCGTTCAGAGAAATCCTTTGCTCCTCTTCCTCTACCAATAAAGCTGCTATCGCAATAGAATCCATTATTTTATTATTTATATAAATTGTTTTTAGTAAAATAAAGTAAAAATGTATTTGGTTTCATCAAAAAGATAAGAAACCTGAGAAAAACCCGCTCAATTACGCAACAGCACTTGGTAACGCTGATTCAAACATAGTTCATATAGTTGGCAACACTTAACTTCGAACCGACGGGGTAGCTGATACGATTTTCGAGGAGTTCGGCACCGTGGCTTTCGGCGCTTCGGTAGATCGTTCGGTGTTCGTGATACTGGCAACTATCTCACTATCTCCTTCCTTAATTGAAATGATATGCTTTTAACCCTCGTTGTAATATATATTTTAGAATGAAATTGAACGGACATATCGACAATCAAATTAAAAATAGACAAAGAAATGCAATTTTATACATTGGCGCCTTTCAACAAACAACGAAGACAAATCGCACAAAGAAATTTAAAGTGAATGCTATCACGACTAAGCGATATGAGAATGTGGCGTTTGGCGGAGGAAAGAAAGCGAGAAAAGTAGCAAAAGTACGAGAATAAAAATTTTGAACAAAAGAGATTATTTCGCATGACACTGAAGCGAGCGAGCGAGCAAACCCAACCGACCGAAAAGAAACCGCAAACATGCAATGCCAAAAGGCGAGTGTAGAAGTAAAAAGAGCAAAAAAAACCGAAACGAATTTATATAAAAGGATCAGTCGAGTCATAAGGGATTGTGGTGGGATGAAGGCTGTGGCTAGGCAACGAGTATAAAAATGTATATAGAAAACATATTTATAACTTGTATGTGCATACACCCATATCTATGTATGAATAGTATTTACTTGCAGGAGCAACCACAATGCGGGAATACTTGCATACTTACCCTGCAGAGAACTCAATAACTAGTGAGCCAAATTTCTAGTTCCGTACTAGCGAAAAGGTGTCAAAAGGGAACTAGATCAATTGTAGTTAGACCCTCACCAGTTCAGAATGAGTGAATTGAGTGACCATTATAAGACACATTTTGATTTGTATGCAATTTCGAAGTGAAAAAAATTCTATGAAAATTTTTCGTTCCTTTAATTGCCGTCGGATTTCTACATTTCTGCAATTCTCAGATGTTTAGTAAAGCATTTTATATAAAGAGTTTTCTATTTGCTTCTTGTATGAAATGAAATGTTCCCCTCCCTCAGGCTTATTTTTAATTTTTTTTTATTACTTTTTAAATATTATTGTAAATTTTTATTAAATAAATAAATAAAAAATATTAGTTAAAAAAAAAATAAAAAAAATGATCATCCACCTTGACACCGACAGGATTCGAACCCGCGCCCCTCAGATTGAAAGGCACATGCGTTAATGCACTAGAAGCGACCTAGTTCGGAACTAGAGATTTTCCCTACAGGGTACAATCACATATATACATATATACGTACATATAAACACTTGACCGTAGAAGCGAATAAGGGTCAAATGAGCAAGCAACCGCAGCAGCAATCAGTAAGTGCAGGTTGCTGAAGTGGAGCAAGCAGGTACAGAAGTATGAGATGACCGCAAAGCAGCAGCAGCTGCAGCAGCAGATACTTGAGTTCAAAGCCTCCACAAAACAGGCAGACAGACAGACGGACCGACAGGCAGACAGACAAAGTTGCAATAAATATACTTTTTAACTCGTCCGTAGCGGTTAACGGTCAATGGTCCCAGCAGATGGTCGGTCTGATCCTGTTCTTACAAGCACTTTCTTTCCTCCTTTCCTCTCTCTATCTTCTGGCTTTCATTCACCTTGCCATGTAGTACAATATGTCAGTGTTAAAAAAAAAAAAAAAAAATATCTGCAAATGTAATCGCGCAAAGTGCATGAAATGAGCAACAGCGTTTTTTGAAAAAAAGAACTAAAAAAAATGAAGTGCAAAATGGCTGTTGTAACGGGTTTTGGAGGTCACAGAGAGTTCAGAGTTCAGTTGAAATGCACGCTTGCACAGAGTTTCGCAGGTGTTGTTGCTTGCAAAATGAGTGCCAAGGGAGTGAGCAAAAAAAAATAAAATTTAATACAAATACAAAGGATCGACGCTAAAACAAAAGCAAAAAAACATATGGAAAAGATGTGCCAGAATATTCAAAATTATGCAGCGTTCCTGGCGGCAAGTCAAACATGCATTTAAGCTCAGATGACGCTGAAACTGTTCTTCCACCAAGCGGAGCCTAGTAGTGTATTCAAGCCAAAGGTTGCCGCTATTCAAGAGGTGTTGGATTAGATTCTTTAAGAAGTCATAGAATATAACAATACAATTATTTAGTAAGTCAGATTGAACTAAAGGCAATTGTGTCAGTTTTTGCAAATGCACGAACCGCCGCCATTTTTTTGGACGAGGTGATATAGCAGACCTCTGCCACGCTGGTATGGTTGCCAGAAGACTGTAATAGCATTGACAGGCGGCAGTTATAATCCCGATTACCACAACACTTAATTCGATTAAAATTTTACCCTGACAGACGGCAAATAATGCGGATTAACAAAACAGCTGAAGGAAGGTAGGCGCAGCGGCGAATTCAAAAAATTCTTGTTTTTTTTCCAAAGGTAGGGTAATGTCAAAATCAAAACGAAATCACATCATGGTCAATAGGAATGGGCGAGTCCCAAACGAATTCAAATTGCAACCAAGGCGAAATATCATTTTGACATTACACTCTACCAATTACAATACCTACTTTCCTAGATCTGCCTTGGGTTCTTCTTTTTCTTCCCTTTCATTCACAATAGACATTTTTCACCAGGGATGTATTACAAAATGCTCTAATCTGCTAAAATTTTGAGGACTAATCCGGAGATATTCACATCATGGTCAATAGGAATGGGCGAGTCCCAAACGAATTCAAATTGCAACCAAGGCGAAATATCATTTTGACATTACACTCTACCAATTACAATACCTACTTTCCTAGATCTGCCTTGGGTTCTTCTTTTTCTTCCCTTTCATTCACAATAGACATTTTTCACCAGGGATGTATTACAAAATGCTCTAATCTGCTAAAATTTTGAGGACTAATCCGGAGATATTCACATCATGGTCAATAGGAATGGGCGAGTCCCAAACGAATTCAAATTGCAACCAAGGCGAAATATCATTTTGACATTACACTCTACCAATTACAATACCTACTTTCCTAGATCTGCCTTGGGTTCTTCTTTTTCTTCCCTTTCATTCACAATAGACATTTTTCACCAGGGATGTATTACAAAATGCTCTAATCTGCTAAAATTTTGAGGACTAATCCGGAGATATTCACATCATGGTCAATAGGAATGGGCGAGTCCCAAACGAATTCAAATTGCAACCAAGGCGAAATATCATTTTGACATTACACTCTACCAATTACAATACCTACTTTCCTAGATCTGCCTTGGGTTCTTCTTTTTCTTCAATTTCATTCACAATAGACATTTTTCACCAGGGATGTATTACAAAATGCTCTAATCTGCTAAAATTTTGAGGACTAATCCGCAGATATTCCGGATTACCTCCAGTTAATTCTCAAGTTAAGTCCGAATTAGCTAGATATTCCGGATTATCGCTGCTGTCTGTCAATGCTATAACATAAGTGGTGGTGAGTTGCCAGATGAGTAAGAAGTTGCACATCCGCTCTCCGCTCGTCGTCCTGAAATAGTTTGAGTATGCCGCTAATCACATGCAAGCTAATTATGAGGAGTTTCTTCGTAGAAGAAGTGGTTATTAGAAGCAGACATCTTAACGCCTGTAACAATTTAAGAGACGTATGACCGGACTAAACAGGAAAGACCTCTCACTTGCAATTTGCCTTTTTACTGGTCTCCTAACAACTGGACAGAAAGGCTTGGCGCATTATACTAGGACTTCTGTGGAGGCGTAAGAGGCCAAAAATTGTCCGAAACTTCAAAGATGCCGCACTTTGGTTGAAGACGCTGATATTTTTGTGCTCCTTCCATTACGGAGATCTCAAGTCTCGTCTAAAAGAGAACCTAGGAAAATTCTAAGAATCGATTAGTTGTACGCTGAGGATATCGACATCATCGGCCTTAACAAACGAGCCTTATATTCTGCCTTCCCTAGGCTAGATAAAGAAGATAAGAATATAAGAAAATGGGTTTGGCCTTCAATGAGGACAAGACAAAGCACTTCCTCTCAACACAAATAATTGGCGGATATTCACCTTGTCAGCTAGGTCATTGTTGCTAACAATAATTTTGAAATCGTGAAGGCGTTCGTCTATTTAGGAACCTGTGTTACCACCGAAAAAGATGTCAGGGTTAAAATCCAGAGAAGAACAAACAACAGGTGCTACTTCGGAGTAACTAGGCGATTGAAACGTAAAGTACTTTCTCGAGGTACAAAAATTTCGCTGTACAAGACGCTCATCATACTCATGATACATCGGATGAGATCGCTATTGGAGTCTTCGAGAGAAAATTTCTTCATAAAACTTTGACATAGTTTAGCGAATAAAAATTCAGCGTCTACGATGGCTTGGCCAATTTATGCGCAAGGGCAACAATGCTCCAACCCAGAAGATATTTCTATCAATACCACCAATGGCATCGGAGGAAGAGGGAGGCCTCAACTCCGTTGGAAACAGCAAGTGTAGAGGGATCTGGCCTCTCTTGGCCAGGCGCCATATATGTGATTCGGACCAAAATCGCCTAGGCGGTTTAGCTACATAAGGCCTAGCTACTTAAGATCCATTTGGCCCAGGAGTCAGTAAGTAAGATTTGTTGATTTGAGTATTAGTTAAAGTTCTCTCTCGAGCTTAATTGTATGCACAAGCAGCCTCTATAACCTAACCCATTCAATATATTACGAAAAAATCATTTTAGACACATTTTTAGGGATTCTGGAAAATGGCATTTGGGGGAGTTACATATAAGGCTGAAGCATGCCAAACGAAATATTTATATGATGAACGTAAAATTGTACAGAAAGTAACAAATCGAAAAAGTGGCCTTTTGAAATGTACAACAAGTCATTATAATCTATGCATTTTATTAACTACTTTTCCATTTAAAATAACCCTTGTCATATTTTGTTATGTAGATTTATCTTTAGTAGATATGATCACTTGTTTTTGTGTAATTATGACTGAGTCTGATAAGTCTGATTCTTCATTTTTTACTATGCCCACTTTACAAAGTGCACTTCTTCTAATTCCAAGGAATTTAAGCAAAAAGCAGTCGTAAAATCTTTTTATTTTTATTCGCTTTTATTTTACTTCTAACACTGGACAATATTTAAAAACTTAAATTCTCATACGAGTATCACTTCTGCATCACTTGCAAACATACACACCACTGTATTTACTTGCAGCAGATATTAGCTAACAATTGCTGCCATTAATTCACAAGTTGTAACTTTCAGAATATCTGACTGATACACTCCTGCTATAATAACATCCCATGACAGCGCTTAAGGCTAAACTCATTTTTATATTATTACTATTATCCAACAGCTTGCACAGAGTCTCAATGGCCGAGTGTGTTTATCCGTTGGGTCATTGCGGCTGAAGTTGGAATGGACTCGGGTTCAATCCCCGGTGCATCCACTTCCGAAAAGAGTGCTGATGATCGAAAATGGTTTTTCGTGAAATAGCTATACACTCAACCTTCGCTGTAAATAGTTGTTGAATTTTTTTCCACTTACCCCAACAATTACTATTATTATACTTATTGTTTTTTTTTTATTTTTTTATATTTTGCCTTCAAAAGTCATGCGCTGATAATGCTGCTGCTGCACACAAAAACTAAGTGACAGTAAACTGAGACAAGTTGTCAATTGGTTGGTTGAAATATTTCGTCGTCCTTGTGGTTGGTTGGTTCGTTGCTGCAGAAAACTGCAGGCGATTTGCAGTTGTCAATTGATAACTTCAATTTGTCGTTTTCATGTTCATTTGCATGGCATGACAGCAGCAGCAGCGACAGAGCAGCAAAATTCGTGAGTATTTCACAAAGCCAATTGCAGAGGCATAATAATGCGAAAAAGTGACAAGAATGCATCTCTGGCATTGAGTTTATGTATGTATGCATTGAACGTGTTCAGTGTCGGCTTTAGGGCATGCGGTGGTTGAGGACGGCCTGCTAGAAATGTGTAAAAATAATAATATTCACGATGAGCTTCTTCTGTACGGTAATAATATAGTACTTGAAATTGAAGTAGAAATGGCAGTTGAAATAATTTTGATATGCAACGGAAATAAGTCTAGACCAGACATAGGCAGCCCATACCACAATTGTGGGAAGTCAATTCACACGTATTCTTACTCTCTTCATCAGTCGTTTGCCAACTGTCGAACGACAAACATTGCGCCTGACTATGTCGCTTCGTGGTTGAACGCAAGCATTGACTTTATACGGGTAATGTATGTATGTATGTCCACAAATAAAACGCCCGGCGAGAAATTTTATATGATGGAAATGCCTTCGGCGATATGCAATGCCTTTTTTGCTATGAAGTATTTAAAAATAATACATATGATTATGCACTACAAAAGCAATGCGAAGTATTTCACAAAGAGTTTTTGTACTCTTATTTGGATGACTTTTGTATTCCGAACACTCTGTTTTAGCCAACTCCCTTTAATTTTTTTCAGAAGAGATAATTTTTTCATTAAAAAGTTCTTTTCCTTTCAAAAGCAAAAAACAAAAACAACAAAAAACCAAACATGTCTGTTCAACATATACGTATGTATATTCCACTTGAAGCGGATCAATTTCCTACTGGTGTGCGCATGCGGAGAACTTGTTTTGTTCTCACCAACACAACCTCATTTCAGATTTCGCCGACCACTGGTCTAGACAACGATATGTATTAGCTTTCATTAAGTTTAAGTTTTATTAGTATGAAAAACTTTATAATAATGCAAAGAACTAACGCCAGTTTATTTTAGCGCCGGTTAAATTATCGACTGCATTATCGACCATATATTAAATTTATGATTTTGATTAGGTTAGATTAGAATAGCTGCTGCCATAGTGGCGCACTTAAATAGGCCAGTGGAGAGGTCCATTGTGGTACTACGAGAAAACAGCTTAGATACTCCTCCTTTTTGAAGCAGTTTGAAAGCCTGATGTAGTTCAGCAGGTCCTTTACGTCGACTTCCACGACCTTATATAGGCTATTGAAGAAAGGCCTACCCCAAGAACGCGTCGCCTGACGCTGTGAAGAGTTAGACAGCGGCGAATGGGGTTTCGATTTTATCTTATTCATTGCTGCTTCTGCAGAATATGCGGTAGTGTGCAGTTAGCCTCTCTGCATGTTTCGCTATGAGGCGGTCTCGTGAGCATCCCTACCAGTTTCCAGAATTCCTCTCTCCCCTGCGTACACATTTCACGAGATCGTTTCTGACCCATTTTGACCAGGTTTGCCTTGATGTTCGACATAATGGGTTCTGTTGTCATCTACCACTTGCTAGTTTAGAGATGTGCTGCTTAGTTTGCATGTGGCAAACGGCATACCTATGCGTTCTGTGTCAGGAAGAACCTGCTCGGTAGTGCCTTGTCTTGCTAGTTCATCTGCCTTACAATTGCTATCGATATCCCTATGTATGTCCCGGGACTCACACCAGGTGCAGACAGTTCTGCTTGGCCATCTCCTGAGATATCGGCGACAGTCTAGTGTTAGTTAAGAATTAAACGAGCGGGAGCCAAGAGAGAGGGACCGAAAATAAAAATTATTATTTTTTTCGATGCTATAAAACTCCAGGGCTAGATTGTGTCCTTGGGAAAAATTATTAACTTTACTTTCGTCCCAGGACCTCCAGGATCAATAACCTGGGCTCTATTAATTTTACTGATTTTTAAAAAAACGCCAGCTATAAAATACAAATATGGCGTTTTATTTTTTACGGCAGCGATAAAATACAAATTTGGTGTTTTATTTTTTAGTACCAGCGATAAAATAAATACTTGGTGTTTTATATTTTAGATCCATCGATAAAACAAAAACTCCAAAATAAAACTCCAGGGCCAATAACTAGCGAACCCTTAACCGAATAGGTGGCACTTATACTAAATTGGAAAAAATTAAAAAAATAGGTGGCAACCTTGGTTTGAGTGGTAACCTTGGCATGGGTGGCACCATTAAAAACCTTACTGAATTACCTTTCATCTGATACCAAATTTATGCAATTAGGTTAAGGGGTTCGCTAGTTATTGGCCTGGAATTTTATTTTGGAGTTTTAGTTTTATCGATGGAGCTAAAATATAAAACACCAAATGAAATATTCCTCCAAATATAAATTTTTTCTTTGGTGTTTTATTATAAAAGAAATAAAACTCCCGGTCCCTGCTTGGCTGTCGCTGAAGATGGATAAATTCTTATGTGTAACATGCGTACGCATTTGGCTTGACCAACATCACAGCGTAAACGCGCCCACCTTCAACGTCATCGCGTAAACGCACCCACCTTCTGCGGCATCGTGTAAACGCGCCCAGCTGACAGACAGGTAGAGAATAAACCTGCCGCCATCATTCTATTCATTCTATTCTACTCGCGAATTTTAAACGTGTGAGCAGCTTTGGTGGTAACTAAAAAAATACTTCAATAAAATTAAATAGAAAAGTAAAAGTAGAAGTGTAAATAAATAAACTTAAAAATTAAATAAAGAAAAACTATAAGAGAATTTTTATTACAACGAAGCCAAGGAAACACAAATAAATAGAAACGGAAACAAGGAAGGTAATTTACGGACAGCTGCAGGAGCACCTGCGTATTAAGGTGAGACAACCAATCTCGGCAACCAATTAAGGTTGCACATATGGATAGGATTATGCCCTATATGCTTATCAGCTTCCATTATAGCTGAAACTTTAGCCTGGTAAACACAGCAGTGATCTGGTGGACTGAAAGATAGAAAAGACTCCGCCTCCTAATTTGTTGTCCAGAGTCAAGGAAACGCTAACTGGCGGTGTGTCTCTGTCTGTCTCTCTCTCTCTCTCTCTCTCTCTTTCACTTCCTTAGCAACACATATCGCTTTATGTGCCACTGAATCAGTTTTATTTCCAGCTCAGAATATGACTAGCGCACCAAGTCTCATATCTCAATTTCAAAACAAATTGCATTAACACACAAATGATGACAAGATTATGCGTAATTGCTGCACAAAACCAGAAAACGATTTGACAAAAATATTTTGAGTAAAGAAAAAAGCAAAACAAAAAGTAGTAATCGTTGACCCATTTATTTTTTTTTTTTTCATTCCATTTCTTTAATGTGGCGTTTACAGCATCAGCAACAACAACGCTTTTGCTCACTTGGTTACTTGCTCACTTAAATCGCAAATTATGTTAATTCTTTCGACAGCATTACAGCATTTTTTCTGATGTTGTCTGCAGTTGGCAAGTGAATTTTATTCGACATTACACACGTTTCCACATTTCCACATACACATATGCATACACACACATATTCAACTCTACCTTTGAATTGGTTGAAAGGTTTAACGGACGAGTTAAGCAGTTATTTATATACATACATAATAGGTAGTATGCAAGTCGGAAGGAATTTTCCAACCAAGCCTACGTAAGCGTAAAAAAATATGCATACGCACATACAGTTTTACTTGAAATGTGAATAAAAGAAAATAAATTGAATGTACTTACAATAATTTTCATGTTGTTGGAGGCATACATATACATGTATGTATGTATGTATCTGCACACCTACTTATCTACTTATGCTCAGCGGCAGCACAATCCTGTAAGGATATCAAAGATGAAACGGCGGCTGTTTTGTACACTTTTGCTCTGTATGTGGATAATAAATTAAACCACAGGGCGTTTTGTGCTCTCGCATGCCACTCACCACGGCTCATGTTCTGGTGTAAGAAAAAGCTCTGTATGTATGTATGTTAGAGTGGCCCTTATTTTCGAAAGTCGGAAATTTGCATGTGTTACCCCCTGATATATTTTTGTTTAATAAAACAATAATACCCTGAAAATTTTGGCCCGATAGAACAACTCTAAC
The DNA here is from genome assembly GCA_960531455.1 of Urophora cardui. NCBI lineage: Eukaryota > Metazoa > Arthropoda > Insecta > Diptera > Tephritidae > Urophora > Urophora cardui. The sequence goes on along the minus strand of OY482672.1, from coordinate 51,751,139 downwards.
CCATGCCACAATGAGTTGAAGTTGAAAAATTATCAACATCACTTTTAGTACGCGCTGCTTTTGGTTATGCCGCGATAAATATATGTATTTGCGAAAACCTAACTCTGAGATGTTTACAAGTTTAAATTTGCATAAAATTAATCAAAATACTTTTATTATTTTACCGTTGCAATTGCTTGAGTAGCAAGAATCGTAGAAGATGTATGTACGTATGTAGATGACATTAAATTTTGGTTCTCACGTATAAAGCAACATAGTATTAAAACAAAAAAATCAAACATTTCACTTAAGAATTGTATATTAATTTAAAATCATAGTCCATATTATTTTCTTCCAATACAATAATTTTAAAATGTGCAACTGGTGAAGTCAGTTAACTGAAGGACATGCCGCGCATAGGTACCTTTTTAGCACAAAGTGAGTTTCTGTCGGTATTGGGAAAGTTTGTGTCCGTATCATGGTCAGCGTAACTACCGTTTCAAAATGCTTCACAAATATAATATCGGTTTCCCATTCATCTTCCTCGAGGCATTTTGTAAGAATTTCATCCAAGGAGGCACTTAGAAAGTTAAAAGTTTCCAATTTTCTACATTTGCACACCATTTTAATTGAATTCTGATATAAAAATAAGAAAAGTTCCAAAATAAAATTTTGTCACAAAAATCACCTCCATAAGGTCCCTGGACTGTGGTATTTAGGTACTTTTGTCGGTGAATACCTAGTGAAATTCTATGGCGAACAATTTTCTATAACTATTTAACCCTCTAACGACCTTCGAACTTTTGCGGACTTTCTAAAAAAGGAGTAAAAGCGACGTCATCGTCGGAGAGTTAGAGGGTTAAAGTAGTATACGAAGTTACAGCTATTGCAATTGTTTGAGGGTTTTACACTGTGGATATTTCTTTCATTCTGTGTGAGAATTAGCTTGCTCAAAAGTGCTGTTGCAAATTGTTATGGACAAATGAAATAACCCGCAGTGTGTTGGGACTTATTTCATTTCCTTCTTTGGGAGTTATTTAATTCCTTTTATGTGGGAGTTATTACACTGCTCCGCAAGCGCTTTCAATGGACTTTCAAGAGAATTAAAGTTCTGAATTGAATCTGAATTTCTTATTTGTGTACGTATGCATGAAAAACAATGTACCATTATACTAATAGAGGGCACTTATTTTTAAAATTTCCCATATAAATATGTATGTACGAGTACATGAAAAATATTTATTAAAAATTTCAATTTTCTTAAATTGTTTGTATATATGAGTAACTAAGGATCCATGACATTTTAGTACTTCAATATGTAGAATATCAGTACATATTTTTTATTCATAAATCATTTATATGTGGAGCCTAATAAATAACAACATTGTAATCTATTAAAACTCAAAATATAAGAGAATTCGTCCAATATAAACGTCCACAGAAACATATAACCCTGGGTTCATTATTTCAACACATTGTGGCACGGGTTAACGTTGCCCAATCATGCAAATATTAAACAGGGAATATTTTCTTCGTACATGAAACCATTTCAGGGGGTAACGTCTCAAAAAAGTGGAAAAAAAATTTTTTCCATAGGCGTAAGGGCCACTCTAATGTATGTACATATATACGAACATCTCGAGAAACAATATAATGCGAACACACCTTCTTAAAATCACATAAACTTGTGGTGCATGAGCATGTGTTTGGTGAAATCTCTGGAGTGTGGAGCCCTCACATCATGACACACATACGCACATATAAGTATACTTTTATTTTTATACTCAGCTGTACTACACTGAAAAAACAACTTACTCAGATTATGGAAAAGTGGGAATGATTCGGCGCTAAAGACATATTTCCATATTTTGATGTACGAGTTTCTTCAAATCAAGGAATAAAAACCACGTTTTAAAGAAAATTGTACATCAAAATATGGAAATATGTCTTTAGCGCCGAATCATTCCCATTTTTCCATAATCTGAGTAATTTTTTTTTTGAGTGTAGTACACAGAGTATTATAGTTTTGATTTCATAACGTTTGATTGTAACAGAATGAAACTAGTAAACCCGGCCACGCTTTCAATTACTCTGTGCGACAATTTGAGGGTGGAAGACCACTTATTGCCACATTTGAAAATTTTTTGATATACCTTCATAGCTACTGGTTATTTTTATTTTCTGTGGACCTAGATTTTTTATACATAAATTTTGACCAAGGAGCCCCATAGTGAAGTTTTGTGCCGAATATTTTTCTAGACTACGGTAACCTTAAAGCGACCTACAAAAGGCCATTTGGCGCGCTCCTCCTTTTCTTTATAGTTCTCTTCCTCTCCCCATTTCCCCTTTATTTGCGCTTTATTTTCCCTTTATCCATTTTATTTTTCATATTTCCTCTTTCGCTTCCTGTCCTTCGCCATATCCGTTCCTTTCATTTTCCTATTCCCTCTCCTTTTATTACCCATCTTCAGTGCTAGGCCTTGCATGACACTTGAAATTTAAAAATGAGATAAACTGTAGCGTAAAAATGGATTATTGAACGGTGGCACCCTTTTTGTAAAAATTTTAATAAATTACTCATTTCCATGCCAAGTCCTTTTATATGACTCCTCAAATTTAAAAATCAAACAAACTATAGCGTTAAACTGAATTTTTGAACAGGTGGCAACCCTTTTTGAAAAATTTCTATTAAATTGCTCAATATCAGGTCAAGCCCCTTCATATGGTACTAAAAATTTTAAAATCAAACAAAATAAATTTTCAAACATCTGGCAACCCTTTTCAAAAAAATTAAACCTTCCTGCACATTTACAGGTCAAGCCCTTTCATCTGACACCACATTTTCGAAAATCGGTATAACGGTGTAAAAGTTATGGTGCTTACAAAAAATCGCTTAGCGTAATATATATGTATAAAGATAATCGAGATAGATATGGACTTATATGTATATATCAAAATGATCAGGGTGAAAAGAGAAATCGATTGAGCCATGTCCGTCCGTCCGTCCGTCCATCCGTACGCACGATAACTCGCGCAAAAATTGAGATATATTGATGAAATTTGGAATGCAAGTTGGTATCGACACTGGGACGGTTGGTATTGAAAATGGGCGAAATCGGAAATTTGGTATCTCAGCCACTAATATAGCTGGAGCGATGAAATTTCACCCACGTATTGAGCTCAGGCCCTTATGAAGAAATTTGATGGAATTTTGGAAAATGGGCGGTGCCACGCCCACTTATTAAGGGTCAAACATTGAAAGTTTTATATATCATAACTCAGAAACCGTTGAAAATATGTCGATGAAATTTGGTACGCGTGATATATTTACTTAGGAAAATGTGTCGACGAAAAATTACCAAAATCGGTTGACGACCACGCCTACTTTTATATATGGGAACTATAGTGACCTAATAAAAACATTCTACATTCTACAATAGACCGGAAACAAAAAATAGAAAAAGTTTGGAAATGGGCGTGGCACCGCCTCTTTTTAGCCAAAGGAATCTACGAGATTTCGGAGCCCATAACTCGACAAATGACTGAGATATTATGACGAAACTTGGTTTATACACTTTTATAACTTGTATTAATAGACACGCAAAAATTTATTGAAATCGGTTTATGACCACGCCTACTTTTTAACAAAGATATTTCTGGAACACCCTTTGGGAATTTGTAACGTGACATCTTTGTAACTAAAAGTCATAAAGGGATGAAATTTTGTACAAAGAATAATGTTCATATGCTTAGTTGGATGACTGATAAAAATTTTGAAAATGGGCGTGGCTACGCCCACTTTATGCGGCACTCGCTTTATATAAAATACCTACACCGTGTTTCCATCACACACAAATAAATAATGAAAGCATACAGCTGAGTATCTAATGTTCGATTCCACTCGAACTTAGGCTTCCTTACTTGTTTGCTTAAACAATAAGTACATATTCACAACATGTATATATGGATGCGTGTATGTATGTATGCCTGACTTTATATGCGCTTAGTTGATTGGGCACTTGCGCTGGCGCTTTATGTTAATGCCATCCATTACATGAAATGCGGATTTTATGGAAATTAAATTTATTATAGATTATATTTTGATTGTAAACATTCATGATCGATTATGCGCAATTTTTTTGGAAATCGGTTTCATTTGTCTGCACATTTCTCGTTTAGTTTACTACATAAAAAGTTTGGGTAGGTTATGAAAAAATGCCAAATATTTGTATGGAGGCATAAAAAAAGCATGAAATAAATTGCTCTAATTAAATTACCTAAACGTATTATTTATGAATGTTATTTAACTAATGATCCATATGATTGGTCATTTGGTTTTTTTTTTATTTATGGCTGAATATTCAAACACATGTACTTATTTTCTATGCACCACATATGTATTACTGTGAGCTTTCTTTTCATAATGGAGTCTGTAAATTTCCTTTCTTTGAGTATATGTAGGTTAGCTTAGGTTAAGTTGACCAAATTTAAGTTTTCCGCATACATAAATATGTATATGTACGTTAGTGTGGCCCCCCATATAAAATTAGCGATTTTCTTCGGCCTCATACGCTAATAATAGGGACACAAAATCGATAGTCCTATACTCAGGATAACACGGACGTTTAAGGGGTGTCGCACATGGGACACATATGATAATCTGAAGTTTTACCCCTATCGATACCCCTTATGCTAGAGACACACATCGTAGTATAGTAGAAATATTGCGATCTATACCACATTTATGTCACTCTCATATTGTAGTTTAATTGAAAATTTTCATAGTAAAGCCAAATCATAGTATTGATATTATAATATTCATACCACATGTGTGTCTGAGACATTAACCATCCCCGATCGAGACAGTAATTTATAGTTAGGTGGTATTTTCGACTATATTAGCATCGAACTAGGGGCTGAGGTTGAAGAAATATGATATGAACTCTATACATTTGGCGACCATCCTAAGTTACATATACTCTGAAAAAAAAAAAAAACGTTGTAAATCTAAAGACTTTCGCTGTTAAATCAACTACTTTCCGCAGTTGAAATGTGCCCAACAACGCTCCGTTGTTGTTTCAAAAGTGCGAGCGTTGTTGATTTAAGTCAACAACGGAGATTGTTGGAAAAAATTTTCACCTAAAAATAAATTTTTGTTTGCATTTTACTCTTCATCTTCTCTCCTCCCGGGTCCCAACTGCAAGTATGTGGCCTCCGCTTGTTCTCCTATTCTTCTCTCCTTCCTATCATTCACTGGTTGCTATCTTTATTTCTTATTCTGATTTTTCTTCTTTATTTTATATTCTCCTCCGGATTCGAACCATGACATCAACCTGAAATTCTATCCAATCATCACATAGTGGAACATTCAACATTATATTGAATTGTAGTAACCTATTTATACTTCCATTTCCAAAAAAGGAATCCATGAATTATTTGAATCATTGTAAAAACAAAATTTAAAAAAATTTGTTCTCATTAGTTTTGTTTACAACGGAAACTGTTGGGTCAAATACTTTTGCCTTTAAATCAACAACGGGGAGAAAATTGTTTTTCTCTTCATCTTCTCCCCATCATTATTTTTTTTTGTTGGTTTTCTCACAAAAAAATATTGAAATAAATATGAATCAAAGACGGAGATTCAACAGCCGAAAGTTGTTGGTTTAACTACGGGTATTTTTTTCAGAGTACCTACCAACAATAATTGATCGATAAAACAACAACAATTTTTTCTTAGGAAAGGAAGTGTGCAGAGCTGAGTCATTTGAGCCGGTATTTGCTAAATGCTTGTTATTGAAGGGAAATGCTCGAGAGTGCGGAAAGCGTCGACTTCGGTGCATGACACTCATGCTTGAATATATGTACGCCAGGTCCATTTACTTTACCTACTGTCAGTCTGCTGTCTGCTTTAGACAATGTCAAGACGTGAATTTGCAGTTTCGGCGTTGCAAAATCCAAGTATAATTCTGGCAATCCTGAAGGATGATAAGGTCTGCAAATGCAAATCGCTCTTGCGTCTTATTTCTAGATCTATGTATTTGGCTAATATGTTAGCTCGCTCACTTCATTCAATTCCTTGAATCAAGGTCCAGGTAATCAATCTAATGTGACTCATCTGTTCACACAGAGTTTCTCTAGTTTGGCGCTGCACTACCAACTTCGAAATCTTGTGCTTTAAAGATCTAAATAAATATTTACAAAATCGAGTTTATTTCAAACACGGAAAGCTTCTTAGTTATCATTACAATTCCAATTAAGTAACTCACCTTTACAGCAAAATAAATCAACGCCAATTTTCATATGGCATCTAAAAATCCAACTTCCAACTTCGAACATCTAACTTCCAATTAACAGCAATCTCTCTAGTAGTCGAATGTGCATGCAAAAGCATTTGCATACGCAAAATAAACTAACAGATAACCAATTCTAATTTTTTTTTTATTTTTATCGAAAATGGCACATCTTGGCAAATGTATTTTTGTTGTTTGGTTTTATCTGCAAATTTATTTAGCTTTAACTGCAAATTATAGATAACACTCCAGAAATACCAAAGCTGCAAAAGCACTTAGCACCAACACGAGCACGCGTAGCGAATGTGCATTTGGACGTTGTGCGTCTACCTATATTTATATATATAGATGTTCAAATGTATGTGTGGTTATGGGTAGTATCTACGCTACTTTGGCACAGCAACACTACATTAAATATATTCAAATCCCCTAAGAAAATGAATGCCACAACATCTTGACATTCCATTATCTTAACTCAATTCGATTTGACTTGACTTGACTAAACTAAACTCTCAACTTTCAACTTCATTCAACTGTTCAACTTTGTTTAATTGAACTCCAGTCAAGTTGTAGGTACTTACCACATATACTCGTACATACATATGCACATTACTTACACAATTTGAACTTGAGCTTGGGTTATTGACGGTTTGTAAGTAGTACGTGGCGGCGATGTGCATATTGAAATTCCATACGTATCTTCCGCCAGACGCGTTGATGAACTTCTTCTGCTTCCGCTCTTCTGCAATGATGCGGCCATTAAGTAAATTGCAATTTACGCGCAGTTATCACTTGTGTATTTCTAAGGTTTATGCTAAAACGGTATGCTTGATTAGAAATGCAGCGGGATTGGTCATTATATAAAATATATACATAACTATGTATGTATGTACATAGGCAGATGCGATTTGTGTGGAGGGAAACTAATCGAAGGCACGATAAAAGAGATTCCTCTAATTTTTCTGAATATTAGAAAACTCTTCCACGACATTTTTCTAAATTTAATTTTGATGTCCCGGGATTTGGTTTTTTATATACCAAGACGGATTTTTGAAAATCAACTGGGCCAAGTTCAAACAGAGTTTTAGGCTGAATCCCAATATGGAATCAGAATTAAAATAGAATGAGTCGTTTTCGAGATATATCCTGATTTTCGGTAGTACCCCACGGCGTATGAGTAACCTCGAGTTACTTTAGAGTTGAACAAAGTAAGAACCACACTCTAATACCGGGGACAGACATCTGGTATTTGCATTTTAGTAAATTTATTGTGGTATTTTAAATACTACCATAATGAGAGACAGTAACTTGTTATTTCAGTTCTGAAAAAAGAAGTAAACAACATAAAAATGGAAAACATTTCCGAAGTAAATCGTTACTTTCTTCAATGATTTTTATAATCTTTATCTCATTTTAACGCAAATATTTTTCTGCCGTTTGGCTGTCTCTTCGGCGAGCTCCAAACCTTTTTTTGTTTTTTGCAGCTGTTGATATTGTTGGTATTTCTGTAGCTGATCTTGTTGATGTTGATCCAGCTGGGAACGTTGAAATTGTCATCGATGAACTTGGTGATGCTGCTCGGCCTGAAGCTCTTTGTCGGACAGCACAATATTGTGCCGCTTTTGCAGTTCTGCGCACATATTTTGATAGATATGGCCGTTCTTATGCACACCCCTCAGTTTTTGAATGTTCTCACGCCACATATCTTTTATTAAATGGGTTTCATCACTTTTATGTACATACCTACGTTTATTTTTGCCCATTTTAATATTTTTTTATAATTTGTAAATATTTTATTTGCTTTTTTAATTTTTTTTTTTGATTTTTCGAATAAACGTTTTTGGTTTTTTGACTGACATTTGTCACATTTAGGTATGTTCAAAATTACAACCTACACAAAGTTGGATTTTTTACTACAAAAATACTAAGACGCTCGTGTAGTATTTTGAAGAATATCATAATATTTGGAGACAGATATATGGTATTATGAAATTGCTATGAAAAAATACTAGATGTCTGTCCCCGGTATAAACAGCATACGTCCACTCTTTGGGGTATAACTCTTCAATTTTCGCAGCTAAAATTGTGAAATTTTGGATTTGGGGCATTTATTGCACACCAAGTGCTAAATTTCATCGTTATTGGATGACATAGCCAAAAGAGATCATTCTACTCTGAAAAAAAAAAACGTTGTAAATACAAAGACTTTTGCCGTTAAATGAACAACTTTCCGCAGTTGAAATGTGCCCAACAACGCTCCGTTGTTGTTTCAAAGATGTGAGCGTTTTTGATTTAAATACTTTTCGTATTTAAGTTAACAACGGAAACTGTTGAATGAAATACTTTTACATTTAAGTTAACAGTTTTTACTTTTGAATTAACAGCAAAAATTTTTAGTCCAAATGCGAGCACTGTTGATTCAAATACTGTTCGTATTTAAGCTAACAACTTTTGCTTTTGAATTAACCGCAAAAGTTTTTGGTCCAAAAACGGGCACCATTAAAGCAAATACTTACGCATTTAAGTTAACCTCAAAAAAATTGTAAACAATAGTAATTTTTTTAAATATAATAGATATTATTTTATTTAGTTTTTTTTATATAATATATGTTTACATAGTAATATTAATACTAAGGCCCGGTTTCACCAAACAAACTTTTTCCATTCAGTGATGGTCATTTGATGCATCATTTGAACAACACGATGTGTGGAAAGAGACAAGGCCACAAAGGTTTGCATCATATTTTCACACCGCCAATATAAAGATTATGGAAACTTGTAGGCAGTAGTGGCACAAATATCCATCAATCCTGCACTCAAATGATATATCAAATGACTATCACTGTCTGTAGGGCTTTTTACACACACAAAAACATAAACACAACTGATTTTATTTTATTATTTCATAACACATTCTTTATATTAACTTATACCATGTCTCCACATAACGTGTTTCGCTCTTTTTTTCTGCATTTTCGCTCTCAGTCTTGTTTCGACACGGAAGCCAGTGCCGAAACTCGCCAATTTCTATACAAATTTCTGAGATCGAGTAAAGATTGAAACACTGTTTCATTCTGAATCATCTTGCCAACCTTGATGATATCGATGTCTTCTCTAATTTTGTATCGAAAATCTATCGAAATCTCACACAGGCCAAAACAAAAACGCAAAACTAAGCAAACATACAAACATTTAAGAAGAACAATAAAGAGAAATGTTAAACTGAATCATGATCAGCCACGTGGAGACGGGGTATTTTGCGAGATGTTTTGCTAGATGTTTTGTTGGCGAAACAGGTTATGTAGAGACGGGCTTTTACATTGTTTTCCGACCGCCAGATTTTTAGGTTTCTGCGCAATCATCGCCGATAAGTTTTACCTCGATTGCTCGCTATCGGAAAATGGGATAATCAAACATATTTAATCTGAAAATACAAAATATATGTATGTATTTATTTTAAAACGTACAAATGTACATATAATATTAATATATTATAATAATATCTATATAAATATTATTATTGTGACTTACCTTTATTTGTAATTATACATATATTGCATATACATATGTATATGTATGTATATATTTTTCCCGAAAATTTAAGTTTGAAAAAAATTTTTTCTATTTTTTATTTACTTCAAAATTTTTCAACAGAAAGGGAGTTTTTGACTCAAAAACGCCCGTCTTTGAATTAACTATGGAAAGGTCTTGAATCAAAAACTTTGCCGTTAAAACAAATACTTTTGCTATTGAATCAAAGACGAAGGTTCAACAGTGGAAAGTTGTTGATTTAACTACGGGTATTTTTCTCAGAGTAGTTCTCCTATACCAGAGGGTAAATTATAATTTAAAAAAATTGTTACTCTATTGAATTTATTTATCTTTAAGTAAATTCGAAAAAAATTTATGATAAATTATATACAATAAGAGATAATTGCGAAAATATGCGGTTTTGAGCATTCAACCTCCAAAACCGGAAATCAGGTTATGTCTCGAAACGGATCATCTGATTTTAATTTTGATTTCAAATGTAAATTCGGTAATTTTTGATTGTATTTTATGTGCATATTGGGATGATTAATTTTTTCGACATTTTTGTCCATAGCTTATTTTAAAAAATCTGTCTTGGTCCATAAAAATCAAATTCCGGAACATCAAATGAATTTTAGACAAATTTCGTGGAAAAGTTTTCTACTCAGAAAAATGAGAGGAATTCCAATTTCGATGGCACGATATCGATTAATTCCCCTCCATACACCAATTTTTTTTGGCCTGATGGGAAAGTTTCGAATACATAAACGCGTTAAACCCTATTTGGGCCATTGGGGTTACTAGGTGCCTCCCAGTACTTGGTTTATACCACCATAATGTACCTTTCATTGCCTCCATATTAAACATCGTCAAAAATCATTAATCTCTTGCAAAATAGTATTTCGGCCGCTTCAGCAGAACCCAAAATAAATCACATTCAACATTTCGAGGAATACTTATATATTTTTTGCTTACTGCGGTCTCTTAGTTTCATGTTACAAAGATTTGTTCTGAGAAGACTGCTACTGAAATTTTATGGCGAATAATTTTCTAGAACATTTTAACCCTCTAGCGCCCCACGAAAAGATTATTTTAACCCTATTTTGGAAAGTCAGGAAAAATAGTATTTTTAAAGTCCACAATGGAAATTTATTGACAGATGTACTAAGAGTAGTGTCCAGTAATAATTAGAACTGGCAATTTGCGTAACGAAAGAGCAATTAAATTTCATTCATTTGTCGAAATCAACTGATTTATGTGGGCCACCTGTTGCAAAACAAATTTCGAATACACTTACGCTTTCACATTAAAACAGTCATGATTTTGCTGCTATGCAGAAAATGTCAATTATCAGAAACTTAAAGGACGAAGGTGTCCTTCATTTGCGTTTTTATACACAGTAAATGAGATGCATAAAAGAGCAAGAAACCACCTTTTGCTCAATCAAAGTAACTGCATGCGTTTTGCACGACTGAAACTGATTATGAGAATTATGTGCTTCTAAAGCTGGTTTAGTCGGCAAAAGATAGGTCACAGCACAGTAGGTATATACTTATGTAAGTGTTTCAAACAACATAACGCCAGATAGATAGTCAATTATGTACGTATGTACGATCTGTCAGCATATTCCGTGGAACATACATACATATCTACATAGATGGTACCTATATATGCAGATTCGTTTGTGAATATGCAATCAAAGCTAATGCGTTAAAGCATAGATATGTATGTAGGTACACCTACGCTATATCTGCACCACAATCTATGTAAGTACATTTATTTGTATGTATGCATATATAAAACGTAGTACAAACATACGGTGCTACGGTAAGTATATGAAAAGTAAGTGTGTTCGTGCTAACTGCATCTTTGGAAATTGTCTTCTGTCAGCTTGTCTCCTCATTTCTTGTCTCCCATCTAATACTTTCGTCATTACTTAACACCCCTGTCATATCGTTTTTCTGCGGATATTGTATCTCAATATTTGCTCATTCACATTCATTTGTGTTTGATTGTTTATATTTCCTTCGTTGTCGTCATCGTTGTTGGTTGCGAACTTCGAGTTTTGCACAGTTGTTGTGCTCATTTAACAACGTTTTCCGTTTAAGTTTTGCAAACATCAGCGAAATGGGAAACAGTCAAACAATAAAAATAACAACAAGAGCAACAACAAGAGCAACAACAAGAGCAACAACAACAAACAACATAGCCACCACCAACCATATGATTTCCTTTCACAGCATTTTAAGTAATACCAAGAAGACCATAACAATTTCCATTTCTGCAAACAAAATCAATTGGCAATTTAAATGCAAAAGATAAATGATGTGATAAAAGACAAAGAAAACAAAAAGAAATGGATGAAGGGTGAGAGAGTGCAAGGGAAAGTAGCATAGCAAACAGCGCTTGAAAGCAATTTCATGCAATCGAAAGCGATTATGCCAATGTGGTAAAGCGAATTGATTCGTATGTACATATGTGTGTAAATTACTATGCAATGTAAATCATATATATTATTTCTAATTGGTGTTTTATAAATATCCCTTTTTCTGCACACATAATTTACCAAAATTAATAAATAAGGCATCGTTTTAAAGGTATTAATTAGCTATGCATGCGAAACGGTATTTTATTGGGCATGGTACTTTTTTTCTAATAGTATTTTGTAAAAATAAAATGTTTTAAACTAAAAGATTTGCGCCTAAAACTATGCCTTCAGAATTATGTTATTCTAACAAGAGTGCAGTGTTAAATACAAATTTCAAATGTAGATGTCGCCCCACATGAATAGTCGTGTATATTTTAAAACACATTTACATATAAGCTTCAGCTGTATGTTTGTATGTAAACATCACATTATTTTAGGCGAACACGTGTGTATTCATACTTACGCTGAATGGGGGTTTTTCAGCATGGGATATGCTTATTTATACACAGCTGTTCGTAGTACAATATATCGAGCCGTATGCGCCGGAAAGATGTAAAGGCCAAATTCAAAAATGTTCAGGAGAAGGTTTTTTAAAAATTTTTTTACTTCGATTTTTATTTCGATTTCTTTCTTTTGCTTTTCGACAATTTTTAATCAACTTTAACCACCAAAAATATAAAACTATACTTTTCTAAAACGAAATTTAACGCTGATCCCGAATAGCATATCCATTTTTTTGTGGCAGATCCTGTTTCTGAGATATCGGTAAAAATGTAGAAAAAAACCGGATATACAAGACATTGCATGACATACATAAGTGCATAAAAAAATTGTATTAGCCACCGTAGCGATTTGGCATCTAATAAGAACTGGTAAAGAGAATCCCAACAAACATTTTTTGCCTTTGCACTTAAAAATTGGTCAAGTAGTTTGGTTACAATGGCAAAAAGAATGAAAAAATCTAAGTTTGTATAAGGAATTTCGGATTCGACTCCTGTCTATCCCATAAAGAATTTAAATGTGAACATTTTGAGACTACTTTTAATGGGATGTATCAGTATTTATATTTACCTATTTTTTTGAGAGTTCTTAACCTAGCATTTTCCGCTTCTTTATAAAACTCTATTAAGGAGTAACATTTAACATTATTTCTTTCCATTTATTATGAGTTTTGAAGTGCACAATGTCTCCCAAAACAGCGATGAATAGGATAAAGAATTAATTGAATAAAAAAAATAATGCATTTCGCGATTTTAAGGAGAGGATAAATAATGATGGATATAAGTACTTTTGGCTATTCTTTTGTAATTTTCTGGATTTGTCTCCCATCATATCCTTTTTCCAAGATCCTTGATATCGCCTTTCAAAAACTATTAAGTTCTGATGAAATCTCTCGCCATGTTCATCACTTTCAGCATCTACGTTTGGAGGGAAATTATCGAGATTCAAGAAATTAATTTTGGAGAAATTTTAGAAATACACAACCAGTTTGTTTAAAACTGCTCTAAGCAGTAACAAAAGGGACCCTAACTATCGTGAAATCGTTAGAACTTTGTTCCAAAATTATGGAGCAATAAAGTGCAATATGCCGCACAAGAAAACCATATTGGTCATCGATATGTAATAAAATACAAAGTAGAAGTCTTCAAAGTGATAAAGCCCTTAGTTAAATTCCAACAAAACCCAGTTAAATTTGTTTATTTGTCACTAGTCTTCTATAATTTGAAAAGCAAAAAAGATGTAAAAGCCACTTCGTACTCACAAAAAAAGTAAACAAACTGAACTTATGTACTTACATCAAAATTGCTTTTCATAACGGTACATTTTTCAGACATAAAATTTCTGGAGAAGGTGTGGATGATGACAAGTAAGCCATTTCTACAAAAAAGTGAAATTCGGAAATCATGGCCTTTACATCTTTCCGGCGCATACGGCTCGATATGTACATTAGGCATATAACAAATTTTGACGAAAAATTTGGCATACCACCACGTGGTGGCAAATATTGTACAAGTAATGAATATCACTTTTTTAGGTGGTTTCGGTTCAAAAACGTTCCGCGCAAAAATGGATTTCTAAAAAAAGTCAGATTTTTTTTTTAATTTTTTTTAATATTTTTATTTTTGCATTTTTGTCAATTGTTATATGAAATAAGTTTTAAGTTTAAAGTACATATGTGATGATTTACACAATGGTAAAATGTCTTGCACAATTTTAATTGCACGCTCTGCGCAGATGTACAAAACTTTTTTTGTTTTTTTCAGCAGTTCTGATAAAAAACACGGAAACTTTTTTGCAATTTCCCAAAAAAAAAAAATAATGGGGTTCATACTTTTTTATGCTCTATTCGACTATGGTATGCCGTTTTTTATATTTGCAAAAATTGTAAAAAGTTATATGCCTAATGTACATGTATTTATAGTTTTGATCAAATAACGGTTGTACGTAAGACCATAAAATATTGAGATAGATATGGACTTACATAAATCAAAACGATCACGATGAAAAAAAATTTAATGAACGGCCGGTCGTACATAATTTAACTGGCGCAAAAATAGAAATATTTTTATGAAATTTGGTACACAGATTCTAATGGGAACAGAGAAGGTTGGGGTTGAAAATAAGGCATATGTATGTATTTCGAAAAACACGTAAAACATGATAATTAAGTCACTAATAAAGCCCGAGTGATGGAATTTCCTCCATGCAATGACCTCATACCGTTATGAGGAAATATGCTGAAATTCAAAAAAATGGGCCAAGAGGGGCAAATTTTCAAAGATTTATAAGTCAAAACTCAGGAACTGTAGCAGATAAATCGATTAAGCTTCGACCACTGATTTGCTTGCCAAGGCAAACGTGTGGAAAAAACTACCCAAGTCGGCAGGGACCACATATATGTATGTACATAAAAATATATGTAAACTATATAAAAATATAATGCACTAACCTATATACATAGGTATAATAAAAACATTTTATGCGATACCTTTGTCAAATATATAGGTAGTTCATTGAAACTTCCATAAGTTCCACCAAACCAAACAAATAATAAGTTTTTTTAAAATGGGCGTGACAGCACAGTATGTTTTGTTATTTTTTGCGCAAGATGCGCACGGGTCCGGCTAGTTTATTTAAGTTTGTAATTGCATAAATGTGTATGTATGTACTTATATATAACTATCCATTTTATTGCACATTATTCTTCTTTCAACATAAAAATGTGCACAAAATTTGTGGAATTATCGATGGTCAATCCCTTATTTGGAATTAAGTTTCAGCAGTGTACGTATTTATTTTTCCCGCGTATTCACATGCGAATTCCTTAATCTAACTCGAGTTAATGAGTCAATGCGGAGTTTAACATTAAACTCGCTACTCGGTAACTGCGAGTTAACCGTACAAATAGATAATTTTGATAAAATCGTCTTCAATTCCACTTTTATTTGGAGTTTATGGTCATGCGACTCTGCCAAAATTTTGTCGCACTTTTGAAACGACAGTGGTCGCAATATAGATACAGATGATTTGAGATGAGGACAGCTGAGCTGTTTGTGCTTCTTTTTATTTTTAACAAAAAAAAAAAAAAATTAGGGTTGCCACCTTTTTAAAAGAATGTACGTAGGTAATTAATAAAATAAAAACAAGTAAAAACGCGGCTGTCTTCGGCCGTACCGAAGACTTCATACCTTTCATGAGTGGGGAAATGAAAAGTTACCTATGTATGTACATAGCCGGATTAAGTTTAATTTATAATTTTAATTCTGTGGGTTATTTATGGAAAGATTTATTAGAAAAAATGGTGTCTTGGCTATTTAAATGGAGGAGTTATACACCAAAATGTCCATATCTGAACAATCGGTTGTAACATGTTATAGTGGTCCGATCTTGACAGTTTCCGGTAACCCTGTTTGGGCCCATATGGGTACAAATACTTCAAAATTTCACGCCGTTAGCTGTTAAAATGGAGGAGTTATACACCAAAATGTCCATATCTGAACAACCGGTTGTAGGGGAGCTATATGTTATAGTGGTCCGATCTTGACAATTTTCGGTAACCCTGTTTGGGCCCATATGTGTACAAATACTTCAAAATTTCACGCCGTTAGCTGTTAAAATGGAGGAGTTATATACCAAAATGTGTATATCTGAATAATCGGATGTTGTGGAACTATATGTTATAGTGGTCCTATCTTGACAATTTTCGGTAACCTTGTTTGGGCCGAAATGGGCACATCTACTTCAGAGTTTCATGTCCTTAGCTGTTTAAATGGGGAAGTTATGCACAAATTACATCCACAAATTTCATGTATATCTGAATAATCGGTTGTTTTCTATATGTTATAGTGGTCCGATTCAGCCGGTTCCGACAAATGATCAGCTGCATATAACAACATACCTGTATTCCGAATTTCATTCAGATATCTCAAAAACTGAGGGACTAGTTTGCGTTCACACAGACGGACGGACGGACAGACAGACAGACGGACAGACGGACATGGCTTAATCGACTCAGCTCGTGATTCTGATCATATCGGTATATATTTTGGTGGGTCCCCCACGCTTCCTTCTGGTACTTTCGACAAAAAATTTTTGGCACTAAGTTATAATACCATTTCATTCTCATGAAAGGTATAATTATGGCATATCGAGTATTTTTCGAAAATATGTAGGAACTATCATTGGAATTTTTTTCAGGGTTGCCATCTTTTTGAAATATTTTATATCAATAAAATTTGTAAAAGCCAATTAATTATTTCAGTATAGGCATCAATTTGACGGTGTTTAAAAAAGCTGATCGCTGTAAAGATGTTTTTTTTTGGTTGCCATATTCTTAAAAAAATTTAAATTAAGTAAATTAATAAAATAAAAAAACTTATGGCATATCGTGTATTTTTTCGAAAAAATGAGGGAACTCTAAAAAAAATTTTTTTGAGGGTTGCCACCTGTTTGATAATATTTAGCTGAATAAAATTAAAAAAAATCAGTTAAATATTACAATATGGGTATCAATTGGAAAATGCTTACGAAAGCTGATCGCTGGAAATATTTTTGTTAGAGCTGCCACCTTGTTAAAAAATTTGAATTGAGTAAATGAACAAAATAAAAATATTACAGCACATACAGAATATTTAAAAAAAAGTAGAAATTCTCATTGCAAAACAAAATTTTTCTTGATGGTTGCCACCTGTTTGAAATTTTTTAGCTCAATAAAAATTGCAAATATCAAATAAATATTACAATATCGGTTTCAAATTAAAGGAATTTAAGAAAGGTGATCGCTAGAAATATTTGTGTTAGGGTTGCCACTTTTTTGTAAATTGTAAATTCGATTTATTTGAACATAAAATATATGGAAATCAAAAAATCACTGAAGCAATGCAATCAATGGTCTCCGAGGATAATCATGCAAATATTGGATCTAAATTTACATAACTACAATCACCTGACATGGATTTTGTCTAGACCTATTAGGTTGTTCATCAAGACAGTGGGCATTTTCAAGCGAAACCGATTTTCTGCATATGTCTCTTTAGAGGTTTAATAAAGACTATAAATTTGTTAAATTGAAACTAGTAAATTTAATTTATTTATTTAGTTCTGCTTCTTCCCTTCAACTATTATAACATTTACTTACGATTAATTTAATTCCACATTCATAACCTTCGGTTCTCTTTTAATTTCTCACCTTTGTCGACATTTCTTTATTTGCAGTTTCCACTGTCGCCGTTGAGGCTGTACTGGGGCGCACCGCAACGCTACCGTGTGACATTGAGCCGGAAGCGAAGGATGACAGAGTTTATATGGTGTTGTGGTTTCGTGAGAGTGCTGGCAAACCACTTTACAGGTGAGTGAAAAAGCTAAAGAGCAAAAAAAAAGAAAAAACAGTAAAAAATAAAAGAAAACGTGGCCACAGAGAAACAAACGTACACACGAGTACATAGCTAAACTTCAGAGACAATGGTAGATAATAAAATTAAAAAGGGCTCTAGCACCAGCCTGTGCGAGTGAGTGGTGCATGAGAAACAATTGCAAGGACGCGCAATGGTAGAGATAATCAGGAATTCGTACATATGCATTAAGGAATAAAAGGTTCACCTAAGCGTGGGCAAAAAATAATAGTGGCACAAGTGGAATTTAATTGGATGCGGCTGTCTGTTTGTAGCTTTGCAGCTGTCAGTCAGAAGCGTGGCAGGGCAGCAGCAGCAGGAGCAAATAGAGCCGTAGCTGAAGCACACTCAATGAGGAGGTGTGCCTTGGGGAGTTAATGCGCATACGTGCTCATCTTTATATGCATCCATACATACATACATATGTATGTACTTATGTATAAGCGTTTGCGTTGAACATTTGCATCAGCAGGCTTAGATGAATCCATGAGCATACTCCATGGACGCTTTGTGCATTCGTTAGTGTACATATAGCTGCGATTTTTTTTTCAGTGCACCTCAAACAAACGCTTTTTTCTCTGCCTGCTTCAGAAGCTGTTTCATTGGTTCACTGTTAAAAAAACGTGTTTAGTTTTCATTTAGTTAAGGCTTCGAGGTCTAATGCGTGTGCTTTGTATTTTTATTTTTTCGTCTATGGCTTATGGTTTTGAATTGAAAATAAATTGTTTGCATTTGTTTTTGCCTGTCTGTGAACTGGGGCGTTGCTGCACTGGCAAATTCAAACATCTCCGCACAATTGCATTTCCTACTGCTAGCTATCTGGATTTAAACCAAGTTTTACATATAAATACTAGGGTAGTCTTTGAATATCAAATATGTGATATTTTTGGGTTCCACCCTATTAATCACAAATTCTGGGCAGCAATGAGGTAGAAGAAGAAAACGGTGTCCCCTGCAACGATTAACTTGGCTAAAATAGAACCTAGGGAAATTCTATTCTGCATATATGCTTTTATGGTCTAGCAGGTCCAGTGCAGGGGTTCTGTAATCAATTTGCGAAAATTTTCCTATCGATATCTTAAATTTGCGTACGATTTTTCTGTCGAATTCTATCGCAAATTTTTACAGTTGCTTCCCGATAATCATCGCAGACGTATCGATGGAAATTTTTTTGTCGGTAGACTTTGTGATTTTCGGTCGCCAAATAAGTTACAGAATCCTCGAAAAGTTCCCGAAAATTCTGAAGACCTGTACCCGGATTCTGGATTTCGCCATCGCCAAAACGCTAAAAATCGCCAAAATTGCAATCGCCAAAAATTATCCGGACTTTAGGCGATTTTTCTAAAATGCGATTCTGGATTGCATATCGCCAAAAATCTCAACAAACATCGTAATACCTTTATCCGCCGCAGGCGTCGCTGTTGTCAAAGCAGAATTACCAGGTAGGCTCGGTGGCGAATTCAGAAATTTCCAATGTATTTTTTTATTGTTATTGGTAGAGTGTAATATAAAAATAATATTTCGACGTGTTTAAATCTGAATTCGACTGGGACTCGCCCATTCCTATTGGCCATGATGTGAATTCGCTTTAATTTTGACATTACATTCTACCTTTGTAAATAAAAAAAAAGTAGTTTCTGAATTCGCCACCGAGCCTACCTTTGTAGATCTGCTTGTAGTGGAAGAAAAATGTCAAAGTTTGTATACATATTTGGCGCGGTTCCACCACATTTTACATTGATTAGAAAATATTATATTAAATAAGTATTGAGATAAAAAATATGTGGTCAAAATGAGTATGTTCCGAAGTTATTTATGTCGCATGTCTATATATTCTCAGCGAGAGTAAAGAAATCGCTTGAAAAGTAGAAGAAAACTTTTGCGGGAGTCCACAGCTCCATTCTCTATTGCAGAAGAACTTTTCGTTGAAATTTTGCAACTTCCAAAGCAAATATGCAGAAATATTTTTGCGGAAGTACCGTGTATTTTTGCTCATTTATTATCCTTTTTGAGTTAAAATTCTCCATTTTTCCTATAATTATGAAAATTATTAATGCGATGAATTATTTTAAAAAGGAAATTAATATACTTTTTACCTTTTCAACTTAAATAATCTTTTTGGCAACAAATTTTTCGGGTCGCTAATTTTGGAGAAGTTTGGGCTAATAATGGCGATTTTTGGCGATAGCTAATTTATCGGAATCGCAATTTTAGCTAACTGAACTGTCAAAAAGTGTTCATTCCTTTTATCCGGGTTCATTTTGTTCATCGCTAAAATCCGCTAAAAATGTGCTAAAATAGGCAATTTTTAGCGATTTTTTATCACGCATTTTTATGATAGAATCGCAAAAATCGCTAAAAGTTGCTAAAATCAATTTGGCGAATTTTGGCGATGGAGTTTTGGCGATAGCGAAAACTAGAATCCGGCCACTGAACAGTCTTACAGTCACAGTCACAAATCACTCCGTTCCTCAAAGTTCACGGGATCGGTCATCTCTAGTAAAAGCACGTCTGTTAAGTACGGGTTAGTTGAAACTGCTCTAGAAGTAACTATGGGTGCAGTGAACTTTTTTTTGCGTTATTTCACTGCACCGTAACTATGTAATTCGGATATTCAGATTATCAGCTCCAAATTTTATTCTTTATTTTTGCATATTATTATTGCATCTGCAGGGTTTTGATAGATTTTCGGTTAAAATTAGAAGGCAACGATATTAGCGAATACGTGGGATAATTCAGAGCTAATACCTTCCCATTGAAAAGCTTCGCTCTCAAATTTTGCTTATGGAATTTAATGCAAATTATGTTTGGGAGAAGGGATTACACTAATGTTGGCAAATTAGGTATCGAGTAGACATTATCTATATATATATAAAAATCAAGCCCATTTCTTTGTCGCCGGCTTTCGCCCAAACGCGTGGAGGGATTTTGACCAAATTTACACACCAGCTTAGTACCTTGCCCTAGATGGTTTATATGCATATTTTTTTCAAATCCCGAAGTCGGTTCCCGAGATATAGGTCAAAAGGTCAAAACGTGGATCCAGCTTTCTCCAGCATATTTTTGGACGATAAAGGTATCAAATGAAAGGTGTTGAGCAGAGAATTTACATTGAATAGTACTCATTGTGATTCCTGTGTCGGGTCTCCAGATATGGGTCAAAACGTGGACCCGAATGACCCTCGAATGTTTCTGAGCGATATTGGTATCAAATGAAAGGTATTGAGCAGAGAATTTACATAGAATAGTACTCATTGTGATTCCTGTGTCGGGTCTCCAGATATGGGTCAAAACGTGGACCCGAATGACCCTCGAATGTTTCTGAGCGATATTGGTATCAAATGAAAGGTGTTGAGCAGAGAATTTACATAGAATAGTACTCATTGTGATTCCTGGGTCGGGTCTCCAGATATGGGTCAAAACGTGACCCCGGAAAATTTCTCAGCGATATTGGTTTCAAATGAAGGGTGTTGAGCAGGGATTTTAGATAGAAATGAACTCATTACGATTCCTAGCTCGGATCCCAGGGTGTGGGTCAGCACCTGGACCCGGATAACACCGGGATATTTCTCAGGGATATTGGTACCAAATGAACGTGAACCCGGATTGCCCCGGTAAATTTCTCAACGATATTGGTGTCAACTGAAAGGCAGGGCTTTTACATAGAGATGAACTCATTATGATTCCTAGGTCAGGTCTCCAGATGTGGATCAAAATGTTGATCCGGATGGCCCCGGATAATTTCTCAGCGATATTGTTATTTAATCACGGTGCATGACGATTCCTAGGTGGGATCCCAAAATATGGGTCAATATGTGGACCCGGATAACACCGGGATATATCTTAGGGATATTGGTACCAAATGAAAGGTGTTGAGCGGACTCTCATGTAGAGCCGTACCCATTACGATTTCTTGGTCAAGTCTCCAGATATCGTACCCATTATGGTTCCTATGTCAAGTTCCCGGATGTGGATCAATAAGTGGACCCGGATGAGCCCGGTATGCTTCTAAGCAATACTGATATAAAATGAAATGTGTTGACCGGGTCTGCTATATAGAGATATTTTCATACTGATTCTTAGTCCCGATACCCAATTATAAGTAAAAGAGACGATTCGGACGCCACGGAATGTTTTTAAGCAAAGTTGGTATGAAATGAGAAGTGGAATGCAGGGTATGTTATGCTAAACCCAGTTTCCTAGGGAGAGGGGTACAGTAATCAGACTGGGAAAGGAGAGGGAGGATATCATAAAAATGGAATGAAGAGGATGGGCAGAGATACAGTAAGACAGGGAATTATAGAAGGAATAAGAGGGGGGAATAAAAAGGAGAAAGACAGAAAAGGAGAGGTAAGAGAGAGAGATAGAGAAAGAGAAGCGTAAATGTGACGGGAAAGGCAAAAGGAAACGGAAATGAAAGAAAAGATAAATGGAAAGAGAAAGAGAAAAGTAGAGGGAAAGGGAGTTGGAGAGTAATACGAAGAAAAATGGGATAAGAACATGAAGAGGGCAAACTTTTGAAAATATCAATTTTTTCTTTCACTTTTTTTTTAATTAACTGACTTTTGCTGAGCTCTGCAGCCCGAGGTAATTTCGGTTTCTAGATACTTCCAACATTTTTTAAAGTGTGCGTTTTTCCCTTCAAGTACCTATAATAGGAAGTGGGCCAAAGCAAAGCTTGGCTGGGTACAGCTAGTATTATATAAAAAAAAAACACCCAAGGTGATTTCAAGTGGGGGGGGGTGATTTTACACAAACATTTTAACTATAATCTTGAACGTTATGAAAACCTACTAAATGAAATTATTGTGTTATGTATGCATGCATGTATGTAAATGTATGAATATTTCGTTAATCTCTATAATGGAGCATACATATTTACATACATACTAAATGTAACGGAAACCCATTTGCTAACAACATTATCCCCCAGTGTTAAACATTTTGCAAGGAAATGTTTTCAGTTAATTGTATACAAATAATTTATGTGCTGTTATTTATTTGGCATTGACCTTCGGCAACAGCTGTATTGTGCGCATGGATATACATACAAATGTACATATGGCCCAGTGTAACCTTTAGCTTTGTTTTCAGGCACACATACATACATACATTGGTAACAACATAAAAGCTTCATACAGTTCATCCACACCCAATTTTGCCTCCTGAGCATTTCGTGAATGTGCTCAAATTTCTTAGAGCCGGAGTGTGAGCGTGAGTTCGTGTATGTTGTTGTCGAATTGTTATTTATAGTCATGGAGCAAAAAGTTTAATATGTTGCACATTATAAACAGGCATCGATGATATCCTTTGGCCTTGTCATTTTCATTTCCTTTCATTTGGTTGCAATAATAGTCAACTTTTTCATACCTTTTCTTGGCTTTTTGGAGCTTTTCATTTCAATAAACTCGAGGAATGATGGAGATATAATATACATGCATATGATGCGAGTATGTATGTGTAGGTGTACTTGTATACGTAGAATTGGCAGTAGGTTTCCTTAATTTGGTTCCACGTACGCTCAAGTACTTAATTGAAGACAATAAATTTTATTTTTTGTTTTTTTGTGTTCAAATTCTTTATGCTGTTATGTATACATGCATGTGGGTTAGACCGTATCGGAAAAAATAAAGTTCGCCGTACGCCCCCCCATATGATGTCTTTTTGGAAAACATTTCCGGAAAATTTTTTAATTTTTTTTTGGACGCCGCTAGATGTCGCTAAAATTTGTTTTTCTCATATCTTCGGTATTTATAGTCCGATCTCTAAGTTTAATACAGAAATGTCTTTGGCTTGAAAGGGAGGCTTATACTGTAGAATATTATTAACCCTATGTGCGCCATTGGGGTCACTACCACCCAGTACTTAGTTTATACCACCCTAATGTACCTTTATTACGTCTGTATGTTAAACGTAGTCAAAAATCATTAATCTTTTGCAAAAGAAATATTTCGATCGCTTCAGCGGAACCCGAAATAAAACACGTTCAACATCCCGAGGAATATAGGTTTGTCGGTTCCTTTGGTCTTTTAGGTTAATTTTACAGAAAAATTTTCTGAGGAGACCCATAGTAAAATTTTATGCCAAATAATTTTCTAGAACATTTTAACCCTCTAGCGACCTTAAAAATACTATTTTTCCTGATTTTCTAAAAAAGGGGGTCAAAATAACCCTTTATTGGCGGTGATAGAGGGTTAAAATGTTCTAGAAAATTATTCGCCATAAAATTTCAGTAGAGGTCTCCTCAGAAGAAATTTTTGTAATATGAACGTAAAAGACCAAAGGAAGCGAAAAACTTATATTCCACGGAATGTTGAACGTCTTTTATTTCGGGTTCTACTGAAGCAATCGAAATACTTCTTTTGCAAAAGATTAATGATTTTAGACTACGTTTAATATGCAGGCATAAAAAATTGCATTAGGATGGTATAAAATAAATACTGGGTGGTAGTGACCCCAATGACGCACATTGGGTTAATAATATTCCATAGTACAAGGCGTCCTTCCAAGCCAAAGACATTGGTGTATTAAACTCTGAGATTGGACTATAAATACCGAAGATATGAGAAAAATAAATTTTAGCGACATCTAGCGGCGTCCAAAAAAAAAATAAAAAGCTTTTCCGGAAATGTTTTCTAAAAAGACATCATATGCGGGGGCGTACGGCGCACTTTATTTTTGCTTCCCTATAATGCGAGACGGCCTAATGTGGGTATGATGTTCCATGAAATGTAGAAAGCTCTTTATTAAGATTCATTCGTGTGTACATAATTCCGTGGAAAAGTGCTCAAATTGGCAAGGTAAGTTCGCAGATGCGACAAGAAAAAATGAAAATAAAGAAGTAGAGAAGTAAACACATATTTTATGACGAAGTGAGAGAATACTTGTGAAGTTTTATGGAACAATATAATCTGCGTATGTATGTTCATATCATGTATGTATGTGGTAAGTATATATAAAAAAGTACCTACGCTAACAACGGAATTTCGCAACAAAATTCTGCCATTGAGTCGAAAATACCTTTTCGTATGTGCAAAGAATTCGTACTTCATTTTTGTTTCGTTTGTTTTTCCTTAACGGATATAAGAAATAAAATCAATTCACGAAATCTGATGGCGTCGCGGTTGTAGGTGGCAAATTGAATAAGAATGTCGAGAGCGAACTATAAATAGGCAGTTACGTGCATACACACTTAAATAAAACATTCAAAAACTTTTATTTTGTATACCTTGTTGCACAATTTTTAGTGAAAACATAATGATTTCCGAGGAGAATTTAGTGCCGGTTCTTTTTTTTTACTGAATCAAAGTTTCCCAGAATGATAGAAAATATAAGATGTTAAGTACCGTTTAACTTGCGTTGAGCTAAATTCCTTGCAAAAATATATCCTAACTTAATTAGCTTAAAATAAGGACACTTAAATTTTATTAACATAACTTAAACTTAAACTTAAACTTAAACTTAAACTTAAACTTAAACTTAAACTTAAACTTAAACTTAAACTTAAACTTAAACTTAAACTTAAACTTAAACTTAAACTTAAACTTAAACTTAAACTTAAACTTAAACTTAAACTTAAACTTAAACTTAAACTTAAACTTAAATTTAAACTTAAACTTAAACTTAAACTTAAACTTAAACTTAAACTTAAACTTAAACTTAAACTTATACTTAAACTTAAACTTAAACTTAAACTTAAACTTAAACTTTAACTTAAACTTAAACTTAAACTTAAACTTAAACTTAAACTTAAACTTAAACTTAAACTTAAACTTAAACTTAAACTTAAACTTAAACTTAAACTTAAACTTAAACTTAAACTTAAACTTAAACTTAAACTTAAACTTAAACTTAAACTTAAACTTAAACTTAAACTTAAACTTAAACTTAAACTTAAACTGAAACTTAAACTTAAACTTAAACTTAAACTTAAACTTAAACTTAAACTTAAACTTAAACTTAAACTTAAACTTAAACTTAAACTTAAACTTAAACTTAAACTTAAACTTAAACTTAAACTTAAACTTAAACTTAAACTTAAACTTAAACTTAAACTTAAACTTAAACTTAAACTTAAACTTAAACTTAAACTTAAACTTAAACTTAAACTTAAACTTAAACTTAAACTTAAACTTAAACTTAAACTTAACTTAAACTTAAACTTAAACTTAAACTTATTGCCGCATGTTCAATTATTTATCAGCAAGCGCGTAACATTAGCACAATACAACAAACAACTAAACAAACAATCAATACCAAACTGTAGCAAACAATTCCACGAATTCCTTCCACTTTTACATCATTTCATTTCAACTTGCGTCATCGTCACACCAAATGAATTGATGGCATCTTTCTTTGGAAACTGTCAACGAATGGCATTTTCACATGTTTTTGACATATAAGCAAAAGTTTTCTGCTAAATAAAATATGAGCGCGCTACAGTAAGTACTTTTCAGACTCATTTGCTGGGAAGCTAGTCACTAAGTGTTTGTTTATAAAAGCTTGTTGTCAATAGTACATATGTATGTGCATACCTATTGCTGTGATAAAATTTTTTTGTCAGCAAAGCTAGCTAAAATTTTGTCAGCTTTCAAACACAAGCTAAGCATGTGCTTTTAAGTACTAAGCTAGGCGATATGATTTAGAGAATTGTATGCTTTTGTTTGTTGTAATTTTATACGGTGGTACTCGTATAATGTGTAATTCTGCTTCTGAATACACTGTGGAACAAATTTAGGTCAACAAAAGTTAACTCGGTTCTGAAAGTTGGGGGTGAAAATAGAGGCTAAATTAGAAGACCCGTATCGCGGCGTTTGCTTAGGTTAGTTCGAATTTGTTTTTAATCGACCTTTGAACTTTGCAGGCAAATGCCGATTTTCAGCATATTGTTTGTATGGTTTTTTTGCTATAACTCGTCGACTAATTGAGATTTTTGTTGATTTTTGATGCATTGCCCGACTTGACTGTATTTACATGATCGCCTATAACTTTTCCATTTTACCATGGATTTTCTTCGTTGATAGCTTATTTTTTTGCTAATAGAATGTAGCTTCACGCAAGGGAGTAAAACCGAAGGTGAAAATTTTGGTTTTAAAGATATTGCCTGACAAATTCAATTTTTTCTTTAAAAAAATCGAAAAAATTCAAATTGAATTATCAATATTTCAGAAACTATAAGAGGTAGAGAAAAATGTTATAGACCCCTTGTATAGGAAATTTAATTTTCTTTCGTTTGCTGTCACTCCAACAAAAAAATCTCAATTAGTCGACGAGTTATAGCAAAAAAACCATACAAACAATATGCTGAAAATCGGCATTTGCCTGCAAAGTTCAAAGGTCGATTAAAAACAAATTCGAACTAACCTAAGCAAACGCCGCGATACGGGTCTTCTAATTTAGCCTCTATTTTCACCCCCAACTTTCAGAACCGAGTTAACTTTTGTTGACCTGAATTTGTTCCACAGTGATATTCTATGCTTTTTATGCTTACAGTGACAGAAGGCAAGCTTTTGAATCTAATGAAGTTAAAAGGTTTTATTTTTTTTTCATTTCTCTATTGCTTTCAATTCGACAATTCAATGTTCTCTGTGTTCCATAGCACCTAAAATTTTGCAAAAGTATAGTTTATATATATTTTCATTCATAAATTCATATTTCTTTTATTTTTTTTAACTTTCCAAATCAATGAGGCATCAATATTATTTTGCCTGGAGTTGAGTGGAAGCAAGTAAAAAACGAAGAAACACACATGTAGGTGAAACGGCAGCAATAACTATCGCTTACTGTTCCCAATCAAGATTCCAAAAAAGACATAAATAAACTTTGTACCAATAAAAATTTTATTCAGCAACAATAAAAAAGTCTTATGAAGCTGATTGAACATTCGTCAGTCAATGGCAAGCAGTAAGTTACCTTTCAAGTGGCTTAATAAAAAAGAATAGTTATAAATAGACTGCGGATCTTTATGCAAAAAATTTAAAATGATTTATTAAGAGTTATATTGATTCAAAACTATAAATTCACATTCCAAAGCGAATTTTCTTGCTCTGTTTTGGATATGCAAAATATAGGCAACTTATATGCAGGTTATATGCAAGTTATATGCAAATTAAAACTACACCTTTTTTACATCAGATATGGAATTTTAAGTGATATACACAATAAGTAAAGTATAGTTGAATGCAAAAATCATATGTTCTATGCTGAATCTTTTGTTCTATGCAAATATAAAACCCATTAACACCCAAAAATAAACTGCAAATGGGAACTAATTTTTATTATAATAATTTTTAATGTAAAGAGGTAATTTTAGTTGTAGTTAAGACCGCAATACACTACAAGTGTTTTCTCCACATTTTCAATGGAAACATTGTGACGCTTATCGGTTAAGATCCGTTTATATGCTGAAAATGAACGCTCAACATCACAAGATGCAACCGGAGCATACTTAAATTCGCTCCGAAATTGACTGGGAATCTGTATTCCAGTTTCTAATATTTTGTTGTCACCTGAAAGTATTTTGGCTACTTCTAATATGACTTCAAAAGCAGGTTTTTTTGAAATAGCTTCAATTTTGACCAAAACTATTTGCCCACATGATCCTGACGTAGCGTCAAGTCCTTCAAAAGCTTCTGTTATTAGGGCCATTGAAGCCATTAGGGGAACTCCGCGAGACTCTAACTTGCGGATTAAAACTACTAAACCTCAATTATTATGCAAATATGCAAGTTATATGCAAATATGCAAGTTATATGCAATATGCAAGTTATATGCAATATGCAAAATATGCAGAAATAAATATGAAAATTTAGAATATTTTGTTAGTAACTTTCATTTTCCTCTTTGGAACCATATCGCTATCTCTTTTCCTTAAAAATATGCAATTGCATAAAGATCCGCAGTCTAGTTATAAACAAAAAATGGAATTAACCCATGATAAGCATTGCTCTAAATCTAAAACAGACACACCAACCAAACAAACAAACGCCAGCTGTTATGCCTTTTTAAACCAATAATTAGCCTCTTCTTATATACTCGTACATACATACATACTTACATACACAATTCCCTTCATAGCTTACGAGTTACACACCGTTCTCGTGTAAGTCAATATACTCGTAATTTGTTCACATGCTAGCTAACTGATGAGCATTTCCTCTTTGCCGTTTGATGGCGGAACAACCCCAAAAAACCACTCTCAGCTACTTACTAACTACTAAACCCAACCACGCCAACCAAACAGGTCATATAAATACGTTGACCTCTCATTTCCGCTGCATTTTAATAGCGTTTCAATTTGAACTCATTTTCTTACGATATACGAAATTGTGATTTGTCTCGCTTATTTGACAACAAAAACCATGACAACAACAACAACAATAAATGTATGTGCATATGTATACTATGTACATTAGTATGTGTATCGTTTGTATGTGTGAGCTTGTTCGTTAATGTTGCCAAAAAACCAACAGCCAAAGTAGCAATACTTTCGTAAATTTATGCAACTATGCAAAGGGCAAACAAAAACTCAAATTTCAGGCCAACGTGATACGCGAAGGAAGATTTGGTATCGCATGCAAACGTAGGGGCCTAATTACTTATTTCTGGTAATCTTTTGAAAATGTTAATTCACCTTAGCCACCTTGGCCACCTTTGCCATCAACTATAAGCATAGCAGACGTGTTGTTGTCACGCTGTGTAGCCAGATCAATAGGCGCATTTCTGTCGTACCCAAGCATGAAAAGAATACTCGCTTATTCATAAAATTACCTTCAAAGCAACAACACCAACTCGACTATTTTTAAAATAGTCGAGTTGGTGTTGTTGCTTTGAAGGTAATTTGATGCATAAGCGAGTATTCTTTTCATGCTTGGGTACGACAGAAATTCGCCTAATAAAAAGTAGCATGTTTAGAATTTCTAAATTAGAAATCAGGGACGTAACGGTTATAAGAGAAATGGGGTAAAAGTCATATTTAACCATTATCATAAGAAAAAAAAATTTTTTGGTCCTTAATAACCATTATAAAAACCAAAAAACCGTTTTGGGACTGAGTAACCGTTATGGCAACCAGAAAAGTGTTTTGGGCTTGAATAACCGTTATGGCAACCAAAAAACTGTTTTGGGCCTGAATAACCTTTATTCAGATTTTTATTTTTTTTTGGTCAGCAATAAAAATCAAGCCTATTTATTTGTCAATATTTCTGGGCGATATTGGTATCAAATGAAAGGTGTTGAGCAGGGATTGTAGCTCTGATTACTTCTTTTAATTTTATACCAATATTGCTTAAAACATTTCAGGGCATCCGGGTCCACTTTTTCACCCATAACTGGGAACCCGACCTACGAATCTTAACAAATACACCTCTATGTAAAAGTCCTGCTCAGCACCTTTCATTTGATACCGATATTGTCCAGAAATATTGACAAATAAATAGGCTTAATTTTTATTGCTGACCAAAAAAGAATAAAAATCTGAATAACGGTTATTCAGGCCCAAAACAGTTTTTTGGTTGCCATAACGGTTATTCAAGCCCTAAACACTTCTTTGGTTTCCATAACGGTTATTCAGGCCAAAAACGGTTTTTTGGTTTTTATAATGGTTATTAAGGACCAAAAGAAGATAAAGGTTATTTTTGCGTAACCTTTTCACCACGCAAAAAAAATATAACCGTTATTTTCGGTCCCTGTTAGAAATCAACATTGAATATTTTTTTTAAGAACAGATAAAATAACTGCTTTATACGTTATTGCTTGAAGCTGAATTGTTAGATGATCGCTATGCTGACCGGGTTTTTATTTCGACAGGCGCAATAAGCGCACAGAGCCAGGATGAAAAAAGGGGATGTTGATACGGTTCATTGCTTCATTCAAACCAAGTATTTCTCTCAAGAAAGTTCAAGGTTGCTTCTTCTTCTTCTTAATTGGAACGTTACCGTGTAGACGATTCTGGTCGTGTCCAATACAACGCGCGGGTCGTGTCGGTTTTGTGCTGTCTGGCGCCAATTGCAAATACCAAGGGAGGGTGTGTCACTCTTCACCTGATCTTCATAACTCTGTGGAGGTCTCCCTTTTCTTCTGCCTTTAGCGGGTTTCGATAGAAATACTTTCTGGGCCGGAGCACCAACCAACGGGCAAATGTCCATAAATCTTGCCAAGAACTTTTCTATCCAATACTCCAAGTGTCATCTCATCTGATTTAGGCATCTTCCATGCTTTTGCGCCGTACACGAGGACTGCAACGATGAGCGTCTTGTAAAGCATGATTTTTGTTCGATTGCTTACTGTGAGATGATTCCGGACACTCGCACAAGAAGTGAGTTATCGAGTGTTTACTGTCCTGGATCTAGTGTTAGTACCTGTGATTCTGTAGATTCCTTTTCGTGACCTACCTTGAGCTGCTAACACATATGTTGGTACATCGCATCCTCTAACTGTGGAAAGAGAGTGAGACTCTTGGTTGCTCAGAAAAGACCCCAGATCCTACAACTGAGTCTATTTTGAAGTCCTCTATATAGATTGGGGTTGTTTTTCTATACCGTCTTATCCAATGCCGTGTTAATGACAACACTGACGAATATCTATTTTAAATAGAAAGGAAACAGCAAAATTCACAATGTAGATATATTTATTGTGAATGGACCGATAACAAAGCAATGAATTTAATAAATTAAAAGGTTAATGAAAATAAGAAAAAACTAGTTTTTAATCCTTGCAATACAAAACAATGAACTCAATCAACATCAATCAGCTCATTTGTTAATCCGCATTTTTATCTACTAACAAGGTCAAATTTTAAATGTGTGAAGTTGACAGGGATTAGCGTTGCCAACTGTCAAAGCTTTTAATCTGTTTTTCGACTATGGCACATTTATTCTCTTAGCACTAGTGAAGCGCCGGTTTACGTGAAGAGAAAACAATTAATGAAATAAAATGACTTTTTTTCTGCTTAAAAAATATGCCTTATCCATGCCTTTTCTCAGTTCTGCATCACTGTTTTATATATTTATGTATGTATGTAAATTCAATATTTCCACAACGATAGTTAAGAAGGTTGCTATGGTCTGGGCGAGGTTAAGGTGCCTAGATGTGCATCTCAAGTTAACCAAGCGTAAATTTCCACGTATTTCCAAAACAAACACATATACCTATGTATATGTGTATATACCCTGCAGGGAACTCAATAACTAGTGAGCAAAATTTCTAGTTCCGAACTAGAGAAAAGGTGTAAAAGGGGAACTAGATCAATTGTAGTTAGACCCTCACCAGTTCAGAAGGAGAGAATTTAGTGACCATTATAAAACACACTTTGATTGTATGCAATTTCGAAGTGACAAAAATTCTATGAAATTTTTTTGTTGGTTCAATTGCCGTCGGCTTTGTATATTTCTGCAATTTTCAGATGTTTAGTGAAGCATTTTATATAAAGAGTTTTCTATTTGCATCTTGTATAAAATGAAATGTTCCCCTAATTATGCTTATTTTGATTTTATTACTTTTTAAATATTATTGTAAATTTTTGTTAAATAAATAAATAAAAAAATATTAGTTAAAACAAGTAAGGAAGCCTAAGTTCGAGTGGAATCGAACATTAGATACTCAGCTGTATGCCTTCATTGTTTGTTTGTGTTTGATGGAAACACGGTGTATTTTATATAAAGCGAGTGCCGCATAAAGTGGGCGTAGCCACGCCCATTTTCAACATTTTTATCAGTCATCCAACTAAGCATATGAATATTATTCTTTGTGCAAAATTTCATTCCTTTATGACTTCTAGTTACAAAGAAGTCTTGTTACAAATTCCCAAAGGGTGTTCCAGAAATATCTTTGAGTAGGCGTGGTCATAAACCGATTTCAATAAATTTTTGCGTGTCTATTAACACAAGTTATAAAAGTGTATAAACCAAGTTTCGTCATAATATCTCAATTATTTGTCGAGTTATGGGCTCCGAAATCTCGTTGATTCCTTTGTCTGAAAAGAGGCGGTGCCACGCCCATTTTCCGAAATTTTTCTATTTTTTGGTTGCGATCTATTGTAGAACTCATGCCACAAAATTTCAATGAATTATCTTTATATTTGACAAAGATATCGCTTAAAATGTTTTTATTAGGCCACTTTATGATACCCATATATAAAAGTGGGCGTGGTCGTCAACCGATTTCGCTAAAATTTTTAACATGTATTACTACAAGTAGTGAAAGTGTATAGACCAAGTTTCATCATAATATATCGATTATTTGTCGAGTTATGGGCTCAGAAATCTCGTATATTCCTGCTTCTAAAAGGAGGCGGTGCCACGCCCATTTTCCAAAATTTTTGTATTTTTTGTTTTACGTCCATAGTTGGACACCTTCCATAAAATTTCAATGATATATATATATCATTATTTATATTTGACAGAGATATCGCTTAAAATGCTTTTATTAGGTCACTTTAAAATACCCATATATAAAAGTGGGCGTGGTCGTCAACCGATTTTGGCAATTTTTCGTCCAAACATTTGCCTAAGTAAGTATATCACGCCTACCAAATTTCATCGATATATCTTCAACGGTTTCTGAGTTATGACTCATAAAACTTTCAATGTTTGCCCCTTAATAAGTGGGCGTGGCACCGCCCATTTTCCAAAATTTCACCATATTTCTTCATAAGGGGCTGAGCTCAATACGTGTGTAAAATTTTATCACTCTAGCTCTATTAGTGACTGAGATACAAAATTTCCGATTTTTACCATATAGGGGAGGTGGGCGTGGTCATGGTCCGATTTCGCACATTTTCAATACCATCCGTTCCTCTCTTGATACCAACTTACATTTCAAATTTCATCAAAATATCTCAATTTTTGCGCGAGTTATCGTGCTCACAGACGGACAGACGGACGGACATGGCTCAATCGATTTATCTTTTCACCCTGATCATTTTGATATATATAAGTCTATATCTATCTCGATTATTTCATTCTGTTACAATCCACCGTTAGGAAAACAAAACTATAATACTCTGTGTACTAGTACAGCTGAGTATAAGAAATATAAAAAAAATTATCATTCACATTGACACCGACAGGATTCGAACCCGCGTCCCTCAGATTGAAAGGCACATGCGTTAGCCAGTCCGCCATCGCGCCACTTGCATGAAGTTTGTCAAATGCTGCTCTTAAGCTGCAGATGTAAAACTTTAGAATTTTTAAGTACTTGTAGCTAGTTCAGAACTATCGAAATTGTGCCAATAAACGAACTAGTGTAAACTGTAGAATTTAGTACTAGTTCGGAACTATCGAAAATGTAGTGCAGGGAGGGACAATTGACACCGCCTAGGACATCGCCGTGTTAAATTCGCCAGTTGATAACATGCAAAAGAGATTTAGCTCCAACTAGTAGTGTCGAAAAATGCACTAGAAGCGACCTAGTTCGGAACTAGAGATTTTCCCTACAGGGTACATACTTATGTATATACATACTTATGTATATACATACTTATGTATATACATACATACATACGGCATGTACCTACGTTGTGAAATTAAATTGTTTACGTCTTCATGTGTATCTTTTTACCAACAATCTTCCTGACGATAAGCTGCGAGTAAGGCATTGCTGTTCTTGTTTTGTTGTTGTTTTGCTGTTTTTGTGAAAAGAAATTCACTTGCAAGGACATAAAAAGGTGAAGGTTATCGCAGTGTAAGGATCTCGTGGAACACGACTTGAATGCTTAATTGCGCAGCTTCAGATTTATTATCTGTTCGCCTCATTTTGGCGTGTTTGAAAGAACAAAAAAAAATGTTTTAATAAAATGCTATGTCGGCGATATACGTACATACATACATACACAAATACATGTACATATATGTACACAAAGTGTCCGAGACCATTTTAAGTTAAGTTGTAAATTACGAGATTTCATAACTCTCGGCGATAATTGTAAAACTGCTGGGATTTTTGTTGCTCGTTTTATGTGCTTTTTCTTACACTTTCTTTCTTTCTTCGATTATCTCTGTGCTTTTCGTTTTTCGATGAAAGTTATTACTTTCCCATAAAGGTTTACATGAATATTTTTCGTTTACAAAAAAGTGGTTATCTAGGTACATGCTTTTCTAGATAAGTTATGAAATATTTTTTTTTTGCTGTAACAAAGCGAAGAGTTCAAAGTATCGAGACAACCCAGACTTATATTCATATTTTAAATTAATTTGGCAAGATTTTGGAATTGTTTTCTGAGCTTCCTAACATATAGCTACGAACTTAAAAGTTTATGTGTGCTTAAGAGACCATTAAGCTCAATTTAAAGCGCTAATTGAGCTCTATTTATTATTAAAAAAAAACTCAATTTACTAATTGACTATTAAAAATAAATTAACCTAAAATTAAGTGAGATTCCCTATGCAAGTTTGCGGTGTGTTTAGGGAGAAAACAATATCATACCGGCAAACCAGAGCAGTCCATTAATTGCTTATTGATGACACCCTTTGTGGATGGCTCACCTTCCTTAGGAGACTCCGAAAAGGCTTCCAAAAACAAAAAGGTAAAAAAGTGTATCTGAAGGAGAAAGTTAATTTTAGAATAAAAAAGGTACTTTAAAAGAATATGGTGCTTATTTAGAATTCTTTAAATGGGAGCTTTAGGAGCTCCAAAATACTCTTTAGAAACCCAGCAATGACTTATGTCTCCTCAAAGGAGGTATTTTGGCGTCCGAGCAAGCCTTCATTATTTAAAAAATCACAATCGAGTAAAAAGTTGACTCGCTACTCGACAATACAACCAAAATGTATTTGTAATTGTTCCGAGTCGCAGGTTGTTTCGAAAATGAGTTATTTATTACAATTTTTACAAAAATGATTGCCACCTATTCAAAAATTTAATTTTACGCTATAGTTTGTTTGATTTTTAGATTTGAGGTGTGATATGACTGTGATTTACCTGTAATTTACTTATTATAATTTTTACAAAGAGGGTTGCTACCTGTTCCAAAATTCATTTTTACGCTATAGTTTGTTTGATTTTTAAATTTGATATCATATGAAGGGGCTTTGCCAGAAAAGGAGCAAAGAAAAGGGAAAGGGGAAGAGAAAGAGAACTAGAAAGGAAAGAGGAGTACGACAAATGGCATTTTGGAGGCCGCTATAAAGATAAAATATTCTAGAAAATTATCCGGCATAAAACTTCACTATGTATGGGGCTTCGCGCACAAAATCTTTGTATAAAAAATCTATAGGTCAACATAAAATAAAAAAAATTATAGCGTGAATAACGGGTATTCATGTACATTGATGTGTAAACAGTTTCGAAATCGGATATTTATTCCCTTTTCCTTATTCCTTTTTTCCTGGTTTTCTATGGATTAAAAGGCGACTATCGTTTTTGTAATTTTTTGTTGGCATTGTGACTGCTACTATTTTGTTGTTTTTGTTTTTTTTGGTTTTTGGTTTCTGGCTTTTGATTTTTTATATTTTGTTTTGTATTGCTCAGAAATATGCAAGATCATCCGAGTCCACGTTTGACCCATATCTGAAGACCAGCCTAGGAATCATAAAGAGTATAGCTGCGTGTAGAAGCCCTTTCATTTGATACCAATATTGCTCAGAAACATTCAAGGATCATCCGGGTCCTCGTTTTGACCCATATCTGGAGACCCGGCGTAGGGGTCACAATTAAAAGAGCTGCAGATCAAAGTCCTGCTCAAAACCTTTCATTTGATAACAATATTGCTCAGAAAATCATATCCATACATTTGCGTACATGTTCAAACAGGTTGGTCCTTTTTATTTTGCCTATTTGTCGCAATGTTGCAGAAAACAACAACAACTTCACTTCGCTTCGTTGCTCTTGTTGTTCATATTTGCATTTTCACGCTATGCATGCAAGCATTTGTAAGTACAGGTCTATCTACCTACCTACCACTGACAATGCCAAGCGATTCACACGGATACAGCAGTGCACTCACACAAAGGTCATTTACGTTTACGCGTAAACCTTACCTGTTTTTCGAAATTACTCGTAGCTACAGCAAAGATGTTTACACATCAATAACTAATAACTATGCAATTAATAAGAGTCTATGGGCTTAAAGCCGATTTATGTTCTGTCAGTTTGTGGCAATAAGTGGTCTTCCACACTCAAATTGTCGCACAATGTAATTGAAAGCCACAGCATCGCGTGGCCGGGATTACTAGCACAATTTATTTGTGTAGATATTCATTTAATTAAATATGTGTGAACACCAAAAAACCTCCAATCTTTATCGCTCTACATACTTCTCTCTGTAACAAGGTTTCCATCTAACTCGGTTATTTAATTTCTGTTCAAAATTAAAAAAGCTTGTGTACTTCAATACGCTTACCCAGCAGTATTTATCAGCTAAAAAACAGCACATATTTCCTACTGAATATTCAGTAGAGATGTAGTTCTAAAATCTGAACTTTCTCTTTCGTTTTTATATAAAGGTGGCGTCGAAAATCAACTACCTGAAAACTGCAGAATGAGAAGGGAGAGTTTCTGTATGAAAAAAGGCCCGAATACACAGGGAGAACTTCCATAGCATATATTTCAATACACCTGATGACTTCAGTTCGTGTTCAGTTATTTTTTCAGCAATGAATTTTGAAATCAGTTTCAGGTTATTTTTCATACTGAATATTCTACTGAATATGCACCTCCTTACCTCAAATACTGCTGGGTAGTAAATAAATTAAATATACATATGCATATACATACATATTTAAACAACAAAAAATCAACCGTAATGTCACACCTAATAAAATTACGACATCAAAGTGATTACGCCTAGGACACTCTAAACGAATTCTCGCAATCATTAATTTATTTATTTGATTGCGTTTAAATGCCAAATCAAAAAATAGACACGAATGTTAACACGAAACAAAACATGAAATCTGTAAATGAAATAGACGAAAATCCTTGAATAAAGATATAAAATAACATTTATTCCCGGTAATCACAACAAATTCTTTAACTTGCATATTAATTTGATGGGCCGCCTTTAGAATGAGAAAAAATAAGGGAAGTAAAAATATTATAAAAAAAGAAACAAACAACTGTTGCTAAAGACAAAAAAAAAAAAAAACAAGCAAAAAATCGGACGGAAAAAGAGAAGCATTTTTCATGGAAGGAAACTTTTTTGGTTTATAAAAACACACACGCGCACACACAAGTACGCACGCGGTGTAAAACCCGTAGCGACAGACTGCCGGCGCAGCTACGTTACGAAAAAAGGCGAGAAGGCGCAAAACCCAGTAGTCCTACCTAAGCCAACTGTCACGTTCAATATTGAAACCTGTCGTTTTTCAATAATCCCATCAACATCAGCAATTTTCAGTGGGAAGAATGTCAAATGGTGGGGAATGAAAGCAGCAGCGGCAGGTGAATGGAGGCAGCAGTGGGAGCAAAGCAACAGTCGCACAACTAAAAAAAAAAAATTTAAAAGAAACAAAAAAAAAAAAAAAAACAGAACTTCAATTTGGAATTAAAAACGATAAAAAAATATTAATGTGTTGCGAGGGAAAAAGGCAAGTTGAACGCCCGCCTCCTCCCCGAGGAAAAAGCCGAAAATCATTTATATTTGCTAAGACCTTCGCCACGCCATAAGTTTAAAGGCTAAATAAAACATTGTCGTTTGCACGTAAAATCGACAACAATAACAACAACAATAGAAACAACAAGAGCAGAAATAACAACAACAATAGCAACAACAACACTCGCCACCATCAATGTGCCACAAGCAAAAATAATAGCAACAGGAATAGCACAAAACTACAACAACACATAAAGCGGCAATGGAAAAGTTAAACGATATATACTCGTACATAAATATACATAAATATATTCATAGAAATTTGGTATTCATCAGCAATACACACATACGTATTTATACATCAGTACTAATGTAGATATTTGTAAGCATACTCAGTGGAGAATATTATGGTCCAGGTCAATGTCCTGGTGACAAAGTGATACTTGCCCAGATATTTTCAGTATTTTCAATTTAGTAAAAAGGTATCACCCTCATGAGTAGACTGCGGATCTTTATACAATTGCATATTATTAAGGAAAAGAGATAGCGATATGGTTCAAAAGAGAATAATGAAAGTTATTAACAAAATATTCTAAATTTTCATATTTATTTCTGCATATTTTGCATATTGCATATAACTTGCATATTGCATATAACTTTCATATTTGCATATAACTTGCATATTTGCATAATAATTGAGGTTTAGCAGTTTTAATCCGCAAGTTAGAGTCTTGCGGAGTTCCCCTAATGGCTTCAATGGACCTAATAACAGAAGCTTTTGAAGGACTTGACGCTACGTCAGGATCGTGTGGGCAAATAGTTTTGGTCAAAATTGAAGCTATTTCAAAAAGAACCTGCTTTTGAAGTCATATTAGGAGTAGCCAAAATACTTTCAGGTGACAACAAAGTATTAGAAACTGGAACACAGATTCCCAGTCAATTTTGGAGCGAATTTAAGTATGCTCCGGTTGCATCTTGTGATGTTGAGCGTTCATTTTCAGCATATAAACGGATCTTAACCGATAAGCGTCACAATGTTTCCATTGAAAATGTGGAGAAAACACTTGTAGTGTATTGCGGTCTTAACTACAACTAAAATTACCTCTTTACATTAAAAATTATTATAATAAAAATTAGTTCCCATTTGCAGTTTGTTTTTGGGTGTTAATGGGTTTTATATTTGCATAGAACAAAAGATTCAGCATAGAACATATGATTTTTGCATTCAACTATACTTTACTTATTGTGTATATCACTTAAAATTCCATATCTGATGCAAAAAAAGGTGTACTTTTAATTTGCATATAACCTGCATATAAGTTGCATATATTTTGCATATCCAAAACAGAGCAAGAAAATTCGCTTTGGAATGTGAATATATAGTTTTGAATCAATATAACTCTTAATAAATCATTTTAAATTTTTTGCATAAAGATCCGCAGTCTACTCATGAGAGACACAAATATTTGCAAAAACTTGTTTGATTTAGATTAAGGAAGACATTTGCCTTTTTTTTGTTGTTCGTTTTTCCGACAGGGTAGCAGTATGATGAACGAATGTATTTACGGAAGATGGTACATCGCCGAAACCGGTTTAAACCTAAATCAGAGTAGACGAGGGATGACGCAAATTCATTCCACAATACATCAAAAATAAAATCATTGTCTTTTTAATGGCCCAAGAACTTTATATAGATTTGTTTTGTATCTTTAATTAAAACATATTAAAATCATCCGCTGTGGTGTAGTGGGTAGAGTGCTCGCATGCGATACCAGAAGTCTCGGGGTCTAACCCCGTCCGGACAAGCGTCAAAAATAAAAATGTTTCTAATTAATTAAAAATCGAATTGTTGAGTTTTTAGAATTAGAGGTCAGCCCTCGGCAGTTGACTTATCACGAAAAATGCGTTCGCCGTTCGGAACCGGTAATAGACTGTAGGTCCACGAAATTAGTAGGAAAAACTAAAATTAAGGACAACGCCTCGAATTGGGAGAGCATCTACTTAATCGACTCCTTCTGTACTGGTGAGGATCTAACTGCAATTGAACCAGTGCCCCTTTACTACTACTTTGTGTTCACTGTTATTGATTTCGCTGCAGGCTATTTAAGTACGC
The DNA here is from genome assembly GCA_960531455.1 of Urophora cardui. Taxonomy (NCBI): domain Eukaryota; kingdom Metazoa; phylum Arthropoda; class Insecta; order Diptera; family Tephritidae; genus Urophora; species Urophora cardui. The sequence goes on along the minus strand of OY482672.1, from coordinate 51,710,380 downwards.
CAAAATATACGTACATAAAGATATACTAAGTATGTAAGTATGTACATATTGGCATTCCACCAACTGTGGGCATAATATCTTCTATAAGTACATATATATTTTACCCCAAATATCGTAAACTGTGCGTGCATACACGAGTATATACACTCAGCAAAAAACGCACGTAAATCTGACTATTTACACCTTGATTTGACTATTTTTACCAATGGTTTTGCGCCTAGGATGAAAATAGTGATTCTGACTACGTTGCACTTCATACCATCATAATAAATATTAAGTAGTTAAAATGAAAATTAACCATACTCGACTTGAAGTGTTCTCATAGTAAAAACAACTATGAAAAATAGTTGTCCTAAATATGTTGAAAAATTCAGCATACTCACATTGAATATTTTATAGTCAAGTTAAATTTACAACATAGTTGTTTTAAAAAATGTTCATATTGAAGCTGACTATGACATATTCTTAAGTTTACTATGATTCATATTGAAGTTCAATATGTTTTTATTCAACTCTAAGAGACAGCGTATTTGTTTTAAATATATATGAAAAATGGCTTTAAATAAGCCAACTCATTTCCCTTGTGGAAAATGAGATATATTTGAGTTGATCAATCATGCTATATAGCTCGAACAATGTATAAACCATCTAAGAATTAGGAAATTTTAAAAGCCGCATTCAAATGAAGGAACGAAAATCTACGCAGCATAAATTGTTTTTACTGTGCTAAATATTTAAGTTTACTATGAATCATATTGAAGTTGAAGCATCAACAGTAGTTAAAATAAATATGTTTCAACTTGAAGATGACTATTACAAATTTTATAATGACAGGTGTTAATACTTGTCCAGTTAGATTAGTATTTACTAGTCAACTCAAAGTTTTTGATATTCAAGTTGAATATCTTTCATACTTGAACGGTTGAAATAATAAGTTTATATTCAGATCAAGTTGTTTCATAGTCATATTTCCGTGTTTTCATAGTAAAAAAGCGAATAGTAAAGCTGAATATTTTCATAGTCATTTTCACGATGCGGGTTTTCTCTGAGTGTATGAATGTATGTAAGTACACTGCTTGCGGACGTGAGTTGGCTGTGAGTTGGGTTGGCTAACCATGACCCGGGGTGCTGTTCTACATTGAATCGAGCACCCAAACACGTACAACAATCAAGGTTAATTGATTTTTGAGGCTAAAGCAACTATTATATAAATATTTTCAATGTATGCGTGAAAAAATGTGATGTTGTTTTTTTTTTTTGCTCGTACGTTTTTTATCGAAAATTGTGAGTATGTATGTATATACAAGTTTTTTTTTGCTATTCGTCTTACTCTGATTTATGAACCCAAAAATTTGTTGGCTCTGTTTAGAAAAGGCTTTGCTGTCAATCACGTGGGCCATGTTTGAGCAATCACTAATACATACACATGTTTGAACATGTTTGTGCAAGTATGCATTCACCTGTATTGATTGCGCGCCGTGACGAGCTTTTTGTTTAACGTTGTTGTTTTATTGCTTCTGTTGCAATTTATTGAATAAATTTGCAATGCCTTTTGTTAGAAATCGGTTTTTGTTTGAAATTTTATCGTTAAGCAAGGTTACGGTTTTTTTTTGCATTTTTTCTTTGTTTGAATTTGCATGCCATTCATTTACTGTAAGCGTATCATGTTCTCAAAACATTTCCATATTTTTGTATGCTACGAGTAGATATTGAGAAAATTAGATATAGAACTGATTTCCAACAAAAATTTTTTTAAGTGCAAGCTTAAAAGTATATCAGTAGGAGATTGAAATTATTATTTTGTGGAACCTACTACGATTATCAAATAAATTTTTGAAACATTCTTGATAAAATTGGATGTATGTATGTCCTTTCGCTCCTCATACATTTTTTTAGGGACTAGAGATAAAATGTTGATTTATAAAATTCTTGGGCAACGAAGAGAACACATTTGATTTAAGGGTGATCTAATGTATGTATATTAGGCCATCACGCCTTGTAGGGACTAAAAAACTGCACCTTCCGTGGGAGGTTTCTACTATATAATCGCATTAACCCCATGTGCGACATTGGGGTAACTACCACCCAGCACTTAACTTATAACACCTTAATGTAACTTTCTTATGCCTGCATGTTAAACACCGCCAAAAATCATTAATGCTTTGCAAAATAAGTTTTTTCAATCGCTTTAGAAGAACCAGATTAAAAAACATTTTATATTCTGGGGAATCTGTTTCTTGCTTCCAGTGGTCTTTTTGGTTCATTTTACAAAGATTTTTTCTGAGAAACCCCTTACTAAAATTTATGGTGAATAATTTTCTAGAACATTTTAACCCTCTAACTCCAACACGAAAAGGTTATTTTGAGCCCTTTTTAGAAAGTCTCAAAAAATAATATTTTCAAAATGCTAGTTGCGCACACAGGGTTAATACCATTATATATCTAGTAGAAAATTTCCTGTTAAGCCAAAGTCGTTGGATCGGACTGTAAACACCAGATGTATAAAAAATATTTGGGCGACATCTAGCGGGTCAAAAACAAAGTAAAAAATTTCCGAAAATGCGGTACAGTCTAATATATATATATACTCCCGGTGGTCGCTGTGGTGCAGTGGGTAGAGTGCTCGCCTGCTATGCCAGAGGTCTCCGGTTCAAACCCCAGTCCGAGCATAAACCAAAAAAATGTTCCTAATTAGTAAAAATCCAATTATTGGATTTTTTAAGCGCAGCGGTCACCTCTCGGCAGTGGACGGGATACCCTCCGAGTGTATTTCTGCCATGAAAAAGCTTCTCACAAAAAATGCATTCGCCGTTCGGAGCCGGCATAAAACTGTAGGTCCACCCAATTAGCAGGAAAAATAAAAAGGAGCACACCTCGAATTGGGAGAGAAGCTCGGCCATAAAACTCGTCAGAGTTATAATAACGCCATTCTATTATATTATATTATTATACTAGCTGTACCCGGCCAAGCTTTGCTTTGGGCCACTTCCTATTATAGGTACTTGAAGCGAAAAACGGCACACTTTAAAATATGTTGAAAGTATTTAGAAACCGAAATTACCTCGGGCTGCAGAGCTCAGCACAATTCAGATAAGTTTAAAAAAGTGAAGGAAAAAATTGATGTTTTCAAAGGTTTGCACTCTTCATGTTCTTATCCCATTTTTCTTCGTATTACTCTCCAACTGCCTTTCCCTCTACTTTTCTCTTTCCCTTCCCCATCACATTTCCGTTTCCCTTTCTCTACCGCTCTCTCTTACCTCTCATTTTCTGTTTTTCTCCTTTTTATTCCCCCTCTTATTCCTTCTCTAATTCCCTGTCTTACTGTCTCTCTCCCCATTCTCTTCATTCCATTTTTATTATATTCTCCCTCTCCTTTTCCGTCCCTTTGCCCTTGCCTTTCCCAGTCTCATTACTCTTCCCCTTTCCCTAGGGAACTGGGTTTTAGCATAACATACCCTGCATTCCACTTCTCATTTGATACCATCATTGCATAAAAATATTCCGTGGCATCCGAATCGTCTCTTTTACCCATAATTAGGTATAGGGATTAAGAATCACTATGAAAATATCTCTATATAGCAGACCCGGTCAACACATTCATTTTATATCAGTATTGCTCAGAAGCATCCCGAGCTCATCCGGGTCCACTTATTGACCCACATCTGGGAACTTGACCTAGGAACCATAATGGGTACGGTATCTGGAGACTTGGCCAAGAAATCGTAATGGGTACGGCCCGACATGAGAGTCCGCTCAATACCTTTCAATTGGTACCAATAAACCTAAGATCCGGTGTTGTCCGGGTCCACATATTGACCCATACCTTGGGATCCCACCCAGCAATCGTCATGCGCCGTGATTAAATAACAATATCGCTAAGAATTTATCCGGGGACATCCGGATCCACATTTTGACCCACATCTGGGGACCTGACCTAGGAATCATAATGATTTCATCTCTATGTAAAAGCCCTGCCTTTCAGGTGACACCAATATCGTTCAGAAATTTTCCGCGGCCATCCCGGTCCACGTTTTCACCCACATTTAGGGACCAGACCTAGGAATCATAATCAGTTCATCTCTGTGTAAAGGCCCTGCTCACCACTTTTCATTTGGTACCAATATGCCTGAGAAATATCCCGGTGTTATCCGGGTCCTCGTGTTGACCCACATTTTGGTACCCGACCTAGGGATCCTAATGAGTTCATTTCCATGTAAAATCCCTGCTCAAAACCCTTCATTTGATACCAATATCACTGAGAAATTTTCCGGGGTCATCCGGGTCCACGTTTTGACCCATATTTGGGGACCCGTCCTAGGCATCACAAATAAATTAGTTCTATGTTGAAGTCCACATCAAGACCTTTCATTTGATACCAATATCGCTCAGAAACATTAGAGTGACCCTGTCCACGTTTTGACCCATATCTCCAGACCCGATCTAGGAATCACAATGAGTACTATTCTATGTAAATTCTCTGCTTAATGCCTTTCATTTAATACTAATATCGCTCAGAAACATTCGAGGGTCATCCGGGTCCACGTTTGACACATATCTGGAGACCTGATCTAGGAATCACAATGAGTACTATTCTATGTAAATTCTCTGCTCAATACCTTTCATTTGATACCAATATCGCTCAGAAACATTCGAGGGTCATCCGGGTCCACGTTTTGACCCATATCTGGAGACGCGACCTAGGAATCACAATGGGTACTATTCTATGTAAATTCTGTGCTCAATACCTTTCATTTGATACCAATATCGCTCAGAAACATTCGAGGATCATCCGGGTCCACGTTTTGACCCATATCTGGAGACCCGACCTAGGAATCACAATGAGTACTATTCTATGTAAATTCTGTGCTCAATACCTTTCATTTGATACCAATATCGCTCAGAAACATTCGAGGGTCATCCGGGTCCACGTTTTGACCCATATCTAGAGACCCGACCTAGGAATCGCAATGAGTACTATTCTATGTAATTTCTCTACTCAATACCTTTCATTTGATACCAATATCGTCCAAAAATATTCAGGGGAAAGCCGGATCCACGTTTTGACCTTTTGACCTATATCTCGGGAACCGACTTCCGGATTTGAAAAAAATATGTATATAAACGATCTAGGGCAAGGTACTAAGATGGTGTGTAAATTTGGTCAAAATCCCTCGACGCGTTTGGGCGAAAGCCGGCGACAAAGAAATGGGCTTGATTTTTATATATATATAGATTACTCCCGGAAATTATCGAACAAATCATTACTAACGAAAAATATACCTCTATATATATGCACATTTAGTATATACATATATATGTAACTACATATGTAGCTAATTTGTACACTTCACTAACTTTTCACATTTCAATCAATATCCCGATAGAGAGCAAATAGCAACAACTACAAAAAAGAAAAACACAATTAATTTAACAGACAGTTTAGGTAAAGCTTAACGCTGCCCGGCAAAGTGCAAATAGATAAATAAATAAATAAATTGAACAACACATTTGCATTAAACAAACCGCAGCAATGCAGTGCAATTGCCATAGTTGGCATTTGGTTGGAGTGAGAATGTACATGCACCCTGCAAAAATCATTGGATTATATGGTGCTATTGTGGTAGGTTGGAGTACTTTCAAAGTGATCATTAACATACCCCCAAACGACCGATCTGTATCGGCTCATAGTTAGCCGAAAACGGCAACGAAAACAGATGTTTATCGCGATGACGACGAAGCAAGTGTATACGTACCTACATATTTATGTGCTTATGTTAGGTACTCCATAGATTAATTTGCAATGACATGCCATGCTATTTGGACCATATTTGATGTATGAAATGTGGCTGGTTATGGAGTACTCGGTTTGGCCATAGCGAGCACTCCATGGACAATCTAACGAAGTACCTACTCGCAATTTTTGCTGGGCATACATACATACAAACATGTGTATGCATTTGCGGAAAAATAAATCTTTTGGGAGTATGCGCATGTACAGAGATGAGCAAAAACGAGCTGATTCAGAAGATTACCGTGGCAAAAGCACAAGCAACAGCAACATTTATTTGCATTCAAGCAGCAACCAATTGCACCCAAAATCCGCAAACTAACAAGTTTTGCAATCAAAGTTTTTACTTAATGTTTGGGCAAGTGTAGGTTTAAGTGTATGAGTATGTGCGTGTATGTGAACAGTGACCCAAAATCACTTATTTTGAAATGTTTCAAAAAGAAAAAATAAATTTGCAAATTGAAATGAGACAAATGCGCATAGAAACATAAACATGCACTACTTAATGCTTGTACGTATGTAAATTAGGATGGTGCAAAAAAAATATATTAAAACACGGAAAACCATTGCGAAATATGGCTATTTTTATGCAATTAGTCCTAAAACAATATGTGTTCCCTTTTTTTAATGATATAAAAAAACTTTTTGTTTAATTCCAAAAAATTATGTACCTACACTGAAAATACAACTTAGGTACTCAGATTATAGAAAAGTGGGAATGATTCGGCGCTAAAGCCATATTTTCATTTCTCCAAATCAACGAATAAAACCATGTTTTAAAGAAAATTGTGTTAAAAACAATGAAATTATATCGTCAGCGCCGAATCATTCCCATTTTTCCATAATCTGAGTAACTTTTATTTTTTTGAGTGTATAATCACTGATGTAAAAGGAGATGGAAATTTGAAGGCATTTTCGCATCCTCTAAACTTTAATATATTAAAGCAAAATTTTCGATATAGATTTCCGTTGTAAAATCGCATGAAATGCGGGTTGTTCAGCGAATTTTGGCAGAACCTTATTTTCTTCTTCTTGCAATTTTGGGCCACCCTAATGTACATTGTTATTTTAGAAGTTTGAATTGAATTGAAAATATCTCCATATCGTCGCTATAGAAGAAAGAAGACGCAAACTGTTTTGTTGAGGAAGAAAGACGCAAACTTTTTGTCTTTCAACGAAAGACGCATTAAAAATATTTTTCGAAAGAAAGGCTCTTTTTTTTTTTTTGATAACGAAGAAAGATGCTTTATTTGTTTTTACTATAAAGAAAGACGCATTTAAATATTTTTTAGAAAAGAAAGACGTATTCGATTTTTTATTTTTCTTTGTCAATATTAATGCTAATGCGTCTTTCTTCGTCGAAATATTTTATAATGCGTCTCTGTTCGTCGAAATATTTTTTAATGCGTCTATCTTCGTCGACATGTTTTGTAAAGCGTCTTTCTTCCCCGACATATTTTTAATGTGCCTTTTTTCGTCGAAAAATTACTGACATGCGTCTTTCTTCTTCCGGAGCGACGATATACCCTGCTAACAATTTTACCAGACTATTTCTGATTCAGAAAATTCTGAAAAAAATCTGAGTACAAAGTTGACTATGTAGACATATCTTATAGATTTTTTATAGATTTCTATCAGAATTCTCTAAGTAATTTTACTTTTTCCCATCCATAATGCCAAGTTATTTTATTTTTTCTTAAATATTTTTTTTTCTTCGTTCAGAAATCTATTAGATATCTGTCTGAATGGTCGGTAACAAACCGATACTTTCCCAGACATGTCTGTAAGAATTCCTGTCAACGTCTCCATACACTTCTCTTGCAGAAGTCATACAAAAATCTTATTGATTTCGGAGTTTTTCCGAAAACCTGACAGATATCTAACCGATTTCGGGTAAAATTATTAGCTGGGTATCTTGTTATTGATTTTGTATACAAAACAATCATGCAAAAGTATTTAAGCAAAAATGTACATTTCTTCTATAGATACTCATATTTCAATTAGTACTTTTTACTTATTGTAATTTTTTTAGACACAAAGATATAAAAGAAAATTTGTTCAAAAATTCTAATATCACTTTAAAATCTAAATAATACTTCTATTCTTTTTCTTCCTAATCTTTTTCTTCTCTTACTCATACTACTTGGTGCTAAACCATCTGCACAATTTTAGCTCAGTACAATAAAACGTCACACCCGTTTCTAATTCATGATAACGTCGCCAATTAGAAACTACCAACATGGAGGCCAACACATTCTCCATCTGATTTATCCAACGCAGTGGAGACCTCCCTCTAACAAGTTTTTTTTTTGAAATCACCTTATAAACCTACACACATGGAAAGAGAAATGGTTTGCAAGCGTTTTGAACGGGCTCCCATCCAATATACTCCCCATGATTTACACAATTTTCCATACCAGATATTCAATTCATTTATACAACAAAGACGACAGATATACTATTCCGTTAACTGCTCATTCCCTGTAAAAATCATAGGGTTATATGATCCATTTTGTGGTAGGTAGGAGTACTTTCAAAGTGATCGTTTATCTGCATCGGCTCATAGTTAGCCGAACATTGCTACGAAAACCGAATGTATGTATGTATATCGCGATAACGACGAAGCAAGTGCGTACATTTGTATGTGTATGTATGTATGTATGTACATATGCATGCTCGTTTCAACGTGCACGATTTAGTAATAAAAAGACATTGAACGCGACACATGTTGGTGATTGCGCTAGAAAAATTTTATTATTTTATTTTTATTAAAGAAAGGCTTACTTATATATGTATGTAATGCTAATAATCAAATTGAATTGACAGTAGTTCAAATCTGTTCAGAGATAATTAAATTTCATAAATTTTAGTACCTACTCCATGAATTACTCCCATGTAGGTACCCCATGGATTACTCCTATGTAGGTACTCCTTGGATTACTCGGGTGTCATGCGGAAATCGGAGTATGTGATCCCTGCCTAGGACATCGCCATGTTAAATGGACCATATTTTTTATATGAAATGTGGCAGGTTGAGGAGTACTCGGTTGGTCCATAGCGAGTACTCTATACACGCGTGCATGGAGTACTCGGCTTGTTTGCAGGGTTTTGAGCTGAGAGAGGAAGTGAGAAGGCGATAACTGTTCACAGACACTTAAATAAAATTGGCCTACACGCAACTAACATATAATTCGAAAATGTGTTTTACAATAAACATTTAATAGTCGCATTAAAAACTTACAACTTTTTACTTACATACATACATGCATATACATACACAGACTAGTAATTTACAAAAAAGTACAAATGATGGTCATTCGCCTCTTCGCTTTCCTGCTGATCGCAACCATAATTTTTCGCGTTTTATCTACGTAAACACATCGTAACAAGGAATTATATTTACCAGGGACTGTAACGGTTATGAGTTATATCCAAAAAGTTGATTTTGAATCATTGTTTGCTCAGTTTTATTTTCTGCTCACAAAATAAAAGTAATTTCTTGAGTTTTATTTTTCCATCAGAAAATAAAAGTTATTTCTTGAGTTTTATTTTTCCCTCAGAAAATAAAAGTTATTTCTTGAGTTTTATTTTTCCATCAGAAAATAAAAGTTATTTTTTGAGTTTTATTTTTCCCTCAGAAAATAAAAGTTATTTTTTGAGTTTTATATTTCGCTCATATAATAAAAGTTATTTTTTGAGTTTTATATTTCGAAAAATAAAACTCAAAAAATAACTTTTATTTTCTGATGGAAAAATAAAACTCAAGAAATAACTTTTATTTTCTGAGCAGAAAATAAAACTCAGAAAATAATGATTAAAAATCAATTTTTTTATAAAAATCGAAAAAATAAAAGTTAATGCACCTAGAGATAGTCTGCGTTACGGTGATTACATCTGTGTACTTCTTTTGCGTTTAGCATTTCTCCTTCAGTATGATTTTTTTTAGTCAAAATTTAAAAAATAACGATTATTTGCAATCCCCGATATTTACCCACAAAAATTGGGCAAGTGGGTTTGCTGCTCAGGTGTCAAAATGTTAGCCAAAGTGTTTTGCACTTCTGCTAATTTGCACTTAGCATAAAGTTTTCGCTTTTTGCCCCACAATATATGTATGTATGTGCCTGTATATTTCAGTTCACTTCACTTCACTTCACTTCACTTCACTTCACTTTCCTTTCATTTCTTTTCAAAGCTTATATTGTACTTTATATTCACTATCAGCTGGTATTAATGCACTAATCCGCATGTTTACCAAAAAAAACAAAAAAAAAAAAACAACAATCACCCACTTCATTCCCTAGAATTTACTTTATGCTCTGCGCTCATTCTTTATGGTAGTTACATAAGAATGTATGTATGTATATATGTACTATATATTTACTATTCGCTTTTACTTATTACAACACTCAATGTTCGCACATTTACTATCGTTCATCTTCTTGATTGCGTTTGTTTATATTTTGTTTGCGTGGCTGTTTTTTAAAAAAAAAGATGCCGTGCTGAATGTTGTTGCAAATATCTATATGTGTGTATGTGTGAGTGCTTAAAGTATGGACAAAAGTGTGGGCAAAATTAAAGTAATTCATATAATATACCCTACTGTGCTAAGGTCGAATCTTCTTTTCTTTCATTTGCGCTTAACCGTCTGTTATGATTTTGATCGAGTTTAATAAAGCCGATTGGTGCGGTTCAGTCTGGGTGAGAGAAATCTTCTTCTATACTCACTTAAAACCAATTGAAAATAGAACTTTATGAGCTTGCAGGGAAGAATTCACAGAATGTTTAATTATTTCACTCCAATTATTCGGAGTAGATGGTACGAGTATACAATATTCGAAAAATGCTTCAGATTTTGAATAGTGAGGTGTTCTCAGCATCATATTTTCAACGCAGATAAAACACGTTTCGTTCACATTTTCGTCAACAACAGACTTCCAATTTCATTTTCCACACTACACTTGAATGCTAACCAGATGCTTAGACGGTGATGCTAGTTGCGCGCCAGCCATACCTATATATATGTAATTATGAATGTGCATTCCCAGTAAACATTCGGAGTCAGAAAGGAATCCTAAACCGGAGCGTGCGCATTCGTAATAAGCTCATTTTGGAGTCCAAAAGGTATGTATTTCTCTTCCTGAGGTGGTCGTCTGATATGAGCCTAATTTTATAAATCATATGAGCCTGTATTAGAGTCATCAAATATTTATATTAAGGACTCTTTTTTTCCTTCCTTTATGATTAGCAAAAAATTGATATTTTTTTTTGCATATTCCTTGCCTGACCCATTTGTCTTCAAACGCAGTTTCACCCCCACATGTTCTCATCTTTGGCAGTCCTTCTTCGCCTTCACTGCTTGCTTTGTAGTATTGTCTATTTTGTATTCTCCTCCGGACTCGAACTTGACATCAACCGGAAACTCAATGCAATGCCATCATATAGTGGTACATTCAACGTTATACTGAAATTTAGTGATACTTTTATGCTTGCCTTTTTTCGAAACAGAATCTATGTATTACAATCATCATTTTAAAAAAACAATGAAAAATTATAAAGAAAAAATTCTTAAGCTCATATTAAACACATATTTCGGACTCATATCGCACTCCAAATTATGAGTGCTCAGAAAATGTTTGCTGGGTTATAATGTGGATCATTGTACCTACCACGAGGTTGAGAGAATATTAGATATGTATGTGAGTAGAATTGCTAATTTTTTTGATACAAAAACCGTACACTTTTCTTCTGAATATTTACATTAACTAACTTTTTGGAGGTCTTTGTTTTTTTCTGCAATGTTGACAGCGGTGGTTTATTTACACACCTTTTTCCTCTCTAGTTATGCTGGCTTTGTAATTAAAACTGAAGTGAAGGCACTGTAGCAAAGTGGCGCTAAATACTTAGTACTAAGTAATAAGTAAAAATAACATTTTTTTATATTTAGGTGATAGTAGAAGTAAGTAAGTAATACATACATATCAAATTCACCCGAAATATCATAATTTCGTGCGCGCGTGCGGGTCAAGTAAATAACAGTTTTTAAGTTGTTTGTCACTTTTAAAAGTTTATTATTTACTTTTCAAGTAGTAGGAAGTGTGCATGTTGATATTGATGTATGTATGTACGTGTGTTTTTGTGAAATTTCGCCGAAATCCAATATCCTTGGCATCCTTGAGCCGCGGCGCCTATTAAAGTGTTTCGTGCCACGTGCTTGCCAGTTGCATTTTTACCAGCTGCAAATTTCTTAATTTTTTTGCATGTTTATTGCCAATTTATTCGTTATTGACACAAAACTGTTGACGTTCAAGCGGCTTTCTTGCAAAATTCGTTGTAATTTTTGTTAAAAAAGAAAAGCAAAAACAACAACACGATGAAAAAAGTCAACAAAATTTGGCAATGTGCTTTTAACATGCTATGCGAAAAAGAGAAATTTCATACAGTGCTGTGACATTAAATAATGTATGAATATTTGTATTGAAATTTAAGTTTCGGTATGATACTTAAAATTATATGTAGCCATGCAACTATTGCATTTAATTTGGAAAAATAATAAAAGCAAATAAAGAAAACAAGTAAAAGCGCCGTACCGAAGACTTCATACCTTTCATGAGTGGGGAAATGAAAAGTTACCTATGTATGCACATAGCCGGATTAAGTTTAATTTATAATTTTAATTCTGTGGGTTATTTATGGAAAGATTTATTAGAAAAAATGGTGTCTTGGCTATTTAGATGGAGGAGTTATACACCAAAATGTCCATATCTGAACAATCGGTTGTATGGGAGCTATATGTTATAATGGTTTGATCTTGACAATTTTCGGTAATCCCGTTTGGGCCCATATGGGTACAAACACTTCAAAATTTCACGCCGTTAGCTGTTAAAATGGAGGAGTTATACACCAAAATGCCCATATCTGAACAATCGGTTGTAGGGGAGCTATAGGTTATAGTGGTCCGATCTTAACAATTTTCGCTAATCCCGTTTGGGCCCATATGGGTACAAATACTTCAAAATTTCAGGCCGTTAGCTGTTAAAATGGAGGAGTTATACACCAAAATGCGTATAACTGAATAATCGGATGTTGTGGAACTATATGTTATAGTGGTCCGATCTTGACAATTTTCGGTAACCTTGTTTTGGGCCAAAATGGGCACGTCTACTTCAAAGTTTCATGTCCTTAGCTGTTTAAATGGGGAAGTTATGCACAAATTACATCCAAAAATTTCATGTATATCTGAATAATCGGTTGTTTTCTATATGTTATAGTGGTCCGATTCGGCCGGTTCCGACAAACGATCAGCTGTATATAACAAAATACCTGTATTCCGAATTTCATTCAGATATCTCAAAAACTGAGGGACTAGTTTGCGTTCACACAGACGGACGGACGGACAGACGGACAAACGGACATGGCTTAATCGACTCAGCTCGTGATTCTGATCATATCGGTATATATTTTGGTGGGTCCCCCACGCTTCCTTCTGGTACTTTCGACAAAAATTTTTTGGCACGAAGTTATAATACCATTTCATTCTCATGAAAGGTATAAAAAGTGCATTCTAGTTCTCCTATACAGGAAGAAAAATAATAATTTTAAAATATTATTGCTACATTAGCTTGACTTATTTTCAAGTAATTCACAGAAAAATTTAAGATAAATTATACACAGCAAGAGATAATCGAGAAAATATGCGATTTTGGGCATTAAGATTTCAAACCCGAAAATCAGGCTCTATCTCGAAAATGACTTATGCGATTTTAAGTGCTTCTATATCTGGGTTGTGGCCGCTGTGGTGCAGTGGGTAGAGTGCTCGCCTGCTATGCCAGAGGTCTCGGGTTCAAACCCCAGTCCGAGCAAACACCAAACAATTTTTTCTAATTAGTAAAAATCCAATTATTGGATTTTTTAAGCGCAGCGGTCACCTCTCGGCAGTGGGCGGCATACCCTCCGGGAGTATTTTTGCCATGAAAAAGCTTCTCACAAAAAATGCATTCGCCGTTCGGAGCCGGCATAAAACTGTAGGTTCACCCAATTAGTAGGAAAAAAACAAAAGGAGCACACCTCGAATTGGGAGAGAAACTCGGCCATAAAACTCGTCAGAGTTATAATAACGCCATTCTATTATTATTATATATGGGTTCACCACAAAATTTTAATTCAATTTGATGTGCATATTAGCCAGGGTATTTTTTGTCCATTTTTCATTTTCAAAAATCCATCTTGGCCCATAAAAAACAAATTCCGGAACATCCAAATTAATTTTAGACAAATGCCGTGGAAGAGTTTGCTACTCAGAAAATGAGAAGAATTCCAATTTCGATGGCACGATATCGATTAATTTCCTCAATATAAATCGCCCCGGCCTTATGCATATGTACATATATTTATACCTTTCATGAGAAAGTCGAAAGTACCAGAAGGAAGCGTGGGGGATCCACCAAAATATATACCGATATGATCAGAATCACGAGCTGAGTCGATTAAGCCATGTCCGTCTGTCCGTCCGTCCGTCTGTGTGAACGCAAACTAGTCCCTCAGTTTTTGAGATATCTGAATGAAATTCGGAATACAGGTATGTTGTTATATGCAGCTCATCATTTGTCGGAACCGGCCGAATCGGACCACTAGAACATATAGAAAACAACCGATCATTCAGATATACATGAAATTTTTGGATGTAATTTGTGCATAACTTCCTCATTTAAACAGCTAAGGACATGAAACTTTGAAGTAGACGTGCCAATTTTGGCCCAAACAAGGTTACCGAAAATTGTCAAGATCGGGCCACTATAACATATGGTTCCACAACATCCGATTATTCAGATATACACATTTTGGTGTATAACTCCTCCATTTTAACAGCTAACGGCGTGAAATTTTTAAGGATTTGTACCCATATGGGCCCAAACAGGGTTACCGAAAATTGTTAAGATCGGACCACTATAACCTATAGCTCCCCTACAACCGATTGTTCAGATGTGGACATTTTGGTGTATAACTCCTCCATTTTAACAGCTAACGGCGTGACATTTTTAAGTATTTGTTCCCATATGGGCCCAAACGGGGTTACCGAAAATTGTCAAGATCGGACCATTATAACATATAGATAGCTCCCATACAACCGATTGTTCAGATATGGACATTTTGGTGTATAGCTCCTCCATTTAAATAGCCAAGACACCATTTTTTCTAATAAATCTTTCCATAAATAACCCACAGAATTAAAATTATAAATTAAACTTAATCCGGCTATGTACATACATAGGTAACTTTTCATTTCCCCACTCATGAAAGGTATGAAGTCTTCGGTACGGCTTTTACTTGTTTTATCTATATATTTTTATGTACTAGGTATTATATATAGGCAAGTTTAAAATTCAATTATAAATCCCTATGTGGTGTGATAAATTTTCCATATTATCAATCAGTGTTTATAATTCATTGACCTAAGCTGTAAAACTGGAAAGAAAGTAAACATAGCGTGCCGTACTCATTAAGTAAGCATAGATATATTTATGTGCACGTATGTATATATGTATGTATGTATAATCCTCCTAATTGAAAATATTAGATTTCTATTAAATTAAATCTATTTATACCATAACTATCTTGCTGTTTAAAAAATAAATTTACTTAAAATTTTAAAAATGTAATTGTGCTATTTTTATGCATTGTCTACGTGTTATTATGCAAAACTTTTGCTGTTTTCGGATATGTAAAACTTAATGTTTTCTTTTCGCTGAATGCGCCAAAAAGAATATATTTAATCTCTCCTGTATAAATTACATACTAGAGTGCTGCCTACTGTCGAAACTCGACAGTTTTTCTAGATGTTTTCTTATGACTAAAGTGCAACTATAGTTTTTGTATAATTGTTTGTTGCTACTGTCACTGCTACTATTATGTTGTTGGTGTTCCAAATTCTCCTACCTACTTCTTTATTTCTATTCTGCTCTTTTCTTTCCTAAATTTCTTTCCTACTTATTCTTTCTTATCCTACTTATTCCTTGACTTTATGTTTTTGTTGTAGTGCTTTTGCTACCTTTTTACGTTTCTACTTATTTGAAACTACACACCACATCCAGCCAAACATGTTCAGAATTGCATGGTAAGTTTGGTGAAAAGCACAAAGTCAGCTACATATGCTTGCGCATTGAGACAGCTCTGTTGTGTGCAAAAGCATGCAAAAACAACCACACGGCAATTTTCCAACGACGATTGTGGACGCATTTTCCAACCAATTTTCATGAAAATTGGCGCAGTTCTATTTGAGAGCAATACCTTTCTAATGGTGTGCTTAGTTTTAAAATCGGTTCAGTAGTTTCGACGGAGAAGATGGAACAAAATTTATGTTAGCGTATTAATAATATAGATACATACATACTTATGGCACTCGACACCTCGTCGCCTGAGAAAACGAATGTCGTATGTAGCAAAACATAGTTTCGAGAAAATCGACTTTGAAGTTTAAATTTGAAATTCTCAAAAACTGTATAACAGATATTTCTGTTATTTGGAAGAGCTGTAGAGAGTATTATATATTTTGACTTGCAATTTGCAAAAGTTGGATATCTTTAAAATTATTGGAGATAAACGACTTTTCATTCAGTATGCATTTGTCGTATGTGACGTCTGAGCACCAATACCTGTTTATGATAGCACATACGACAAAAATTCTTCTCTTTTTTCAAACCGGAATGGTTATGAGGCTCACATTTTTTGAGATATCGACTTGAAATTTGGCAGTTGCATATATTTTGATGATACGTTGATCATTTGTCGGAATCCACCACATCGGACCAATATAAGATATAGCTCCCATACAACTGATTGTTCAGATATAGCTGTTTTCGGGTATAACTTCTTTATTTGAGGAGATAAGGATATGAAACTTTGAAGTAGTTGTACCCATATGGACCTAATAAATGTCACTAAAATTTGTTAAGATTGGACCTGATTATTCAGATATTGACATCTTGGGATATAATTTCGCTATGTAAAGAGATAAGGGCATGAAAATCATTCAGATCGGATCACTATAACCTATAGCTCCGATACAATATTTTGGTCTATTCTCAGTAGCTCAGCGGCACATACGACATTTGTTTAAAATAAACAAACACGAATTTATATGGAAATTTGTCGCATGTGTGTTACATACGACAAAAGCTTACCCAAATGGTAGTAATTTTGTAACATACGACAAATGCATACTCAAAAACTAAAAGAGATAGAAACAAGTAAGGAAGCCTAAGTTCGAGTGGAATGGAACATTAGATACTCAGCTTTATGCTTTCATTGTTTGTTTGCGTTTGATGGAAACACGGTGTAGGTACTTTATATAAAGCGAGTGCTGCATAAAGTGGGCGTAGCCGCGCCCATTTTCAACATTTCTATCAGTCATCCAACTAAGCTTATGAATATTATTCTTTGTGCAAAATTTCCTTTATGACTTCCAGTTACAAAGATGTCACGTTACAAATTCCCAAAGGATGTTCCAGAAATATCTTTGTAAAAAAGTAGGCGTGGTCATAAACCGATTTCAATAAATTTTTGCGTGTCTATTAACACATGTTATAAAAGTGTTAAACCAAGTTTCGTCATAATATCTCAATTATTTGTCGAGTTATGGGCTAAGAAATCTCGTTGATTCCTTTGTTTAAAAAGAGGCGGTGCCACGCCCATTTTCCATATTTATTATATTTTTTGTTTCCGGCCTATTGTGGAACTCATGCCACAAAATTTCTATGAATTATCTCTATATTTGACAAAGATATCGCTTAAAATGTTTTTATTAGGCCCCTTTATAGTTCCCATCTATAAAAGTGGGCGTGGCCGTCAAACCGATTTCGCAAAAATTTTGAACATGTATTACCACAAGTAATAAAAGTGTACACACCAAGTTTAGTCATTATATATAAATCATTTGTCGAGTTATGGGCTCAGAAATCTCGTATATTCCTGTTTATAAAAAGAGGCGGTGCCACGCCCATTTTCCAAAATTTTTGTGTTTTTCGTTTTATGTCCGCAGTTGGACTCCTGCTATAAAATTTCAATGATATATCTTTATATTTGACAGAGATATCGCTTAAAATGTTTTTATTAGGCCACTTTATAATACACATGGGCGTGGCACAGCCCATTTTCAAAAATTTTTCTGTTTTTTGTTTTCTGTCCATAGTTGGACTCATGCGACAAAATTTCGATGATAGACCTTTATATTTGTCAGAGATATCGCTTAAAATGTTTTTCTTAGGTCACTTTATAATATACATATATAAAAGTGGGCGTGGCCGTCAACCAATTTTAACTATTTTCCGTCCAAACATTTGCCTAGGTAAGTAAATCACGCGTACCAAATTTTATCGATATAGCTTCAATGGTTTCTGAGTTATGACATATAACACTTTCAAGGTTTGACCCTTAATAAGTGGGCGTGGCACCGCCCATTTTCCAAAATTTCATCAAATTTCTTCCTAGAGGCCTGAGCTCAACACGTGGGTAAAATTTCATCGCTCCAGCTGTAATAGTGACTGAGATACCAAATTTCCGATTTTTTATATAGGAAAAGTGGGCGTGGTCATGGTCCGATTTCGCCCATTTTCAATACCAACCGTCCTAGTCTCGATACCAACTTGCATTTCAAATTTCATCAAAATATCTCAATTTTTGCGCGAGTTAGAGTGTTTACAGACGGACGGATAGACGGACGGACGGACGGACGGACGGACATGGCTCAATGGATTTCTCTGTTCACCCTGATCATTTTGATATATATAAGTCTATATCTATCTCGATTATTTCATTCTGTTACAATCCACCGTTATGTGATTAAAACTATAATACTCTGTGTACTAGTACAGCTGAGTATAAAAAATGGATTGGAAAAATTAAAAGATTAGGTCCGATTTCGTTAATCTGCATAAAAAACTAGAAATCGTCGATTTTCACATACGACATTCGTTTTCTCAGGCGACGACCTGCCGCAAGTATCGTGACTGTAGTTAATTACTATTACAATTAATATTCCATATTCTTACAACTTTGTATGTGTGAGAAGAAATAAAATGTGTAATTTTTGCTGCTTAAGAAGTGTTAAAGTGTGAATTATTAATTACAAATAAATTAATGCGCAATAAGAATATAAATTTAGTGCATTTAACAGTATGATGTGTGATGTAATGTGATATGTTATTCATGTTATTGCGGTGTGATGCGATGTAATGTATGGTTGTGTGTAATATGCTGTGGTTTGATATATTGAGCATTCGATTTGTTTGAAGTTATCGATTTAATTATCTACTTTGAGACGCTTTGTGCTGTGCTGCGATTGTGTGACTCTGTTACAAAAAATGAATCCGCTAAGTGACGCTGGAATCGAGATATGTGGCATTTAAGGGAAAGTGATTCCTATAATCTACTGTTAAATTATATTTCAGGATTATCACTTTCTTTTTGCATATGTAATTTTCAACTACGCTATACATTTGCTGATTAGTACTTTAAGTTTCCTCACTTAGTTGCAATATAGTCCCACACTATTTAATAAAATATATCCGCTTGAAAATAATATTTTTTTTACTAAAAGCATTACTCCATAATGTATTTTATTAAGCGAATTTAATGGCTTGTATGATTTTAAGTACATAGCAACAAAGAAAAAAAAAACGTTTATCCGCGAGCTTTTGTATGCAGTTGTATATATATACATATATCTACATATTTATACATATACATAAATCTATATATCATCGCACTACTCGCAATACTCAGCCATATTCTGCACACATAAACATACCAACAATATTTATTACTTACCAAAATCTAAAATCTATAAAAAACTATTCCAAGGTTGCTAATTTTATCTTTTATTCGCTCGCAAACAAATCGCATAAACAAAATAACGAAAATTTGTTGTTCATATGTAAATGATTTTTTTTTTGCGGCAAAAAGAAGGCTAACCCAAATCAGTTGCAGTTTTTCGGTTGGGTATGCCTGGGAGTACACGTGGGTGTGGAAAATATTGTATGTAAACAGAATCCTTTTTCAGTTGCGAGCATCAATAACGCCAATAAAATAACAGAAAATGGCAATAAGAAATTTATGTAATATGTAGACGAGAATTAAGTAAAATAAAAAAACAAACAAGAAAAATGGGTTACAGATAGAAATACAAAAAATGGTAGCGAATAAAATCGTGGTAATACCTATGTTTGTATGTATGTATGTATATTTATTATATATTTATATTTACGCTCATTTTGTTTAAAGATGTATTGAATTGAATACTTTAGTGTTTTTAAACTGAAATAGTACTTTGAGCAACTTTTATTCGTATTTATAGGGCATATATGCAGTGAACCAATGGGGGAGCAGCTAAGTGGGCTAAATTATTCGGAATCATCACTCGTTACTGCTACAATTTGCGAAATAATTGTCTGTTATGCGAAAACAAAGTTTTGATCATTGTCGCATTTAACGCGATCAGGGAAACCTCCCCAACCAAAAAGTCGATTATTTGCTTTGTCACGTAGCAACTTAATTATAAAATACTAGCCGGACCCGTGCGCATCTTGCGCAAAAAATAACAAAACATACGTGGCGCCAGTCGGTATGGTTTGTGCTGTCACGCCCATTATTATTATTTATTTGGTTTGGTGGACCTTATGGAACTTTCAATGAATTGCCTATATGTTTGACAAAGATATCGCATAAAATTTTTTTATTATCCCTATATAGGTATGTATGTGCAATATATTTTTATATATTTTATATATATTTTTATATGCGTATATTGTGGTTCTTGCCGACTTGGGTAATTTTTTTCCACACGTTTGCCTTGGCTTAATCGATTTATCTGCTACAGTTCCTGAGTTTTGAATTATAAATCTTTGAAAATTTGCTCCTATTGGCCCATTTTTCAAAATTTCAGCACGTTTCCTCATAACTGCATAACGTAATTTCATCACTCGGGCTTTATTAGTGATTGAATTATCATGTTTTACGTGCTTTCCGAAATACACACATATGCCTTATTTTCAACCCCAATTTTCTCTGTTCCCATTAGAATCTATGTACCAAATTTCATTAAAATATTTCTATTTTTGCGCAAGTTAGAGTGTATACGGCCGGACGGACGGACATGGTTCAATCATTTTTTTCATCCTGATCGTTTTGATATACTCTTATATATTAAGGTGGAGTGAAAATTTTTTTTTGGAAATTCAATTTGTTCCAAAGCCAGAACGGCACCTTTCTAGCCCAGTAATAAGCCTTTAAAATTTGATTGACCTACTCGCATGTTTAGAGGTGCCCCCAGCCCCACAAAGTTGAAAAAATAGCACGATCTGGTACAAATTTGAAATTTCTACAATTATGAAATCAAAAAAACGAAGTATGAGGATTGATAAACAGGCTAAGTTGAGTATAAAAGTGAATTTTTTTTTTGGAAACAACAACAACCAAAGTTATTAAAGGTCAAAGTTTATATTATGCATTTTTTAAATTGCAATTACTTAAAAACTACTGAACCGATTTCAAATATTTTTATACCATTCGATAGGTATTTTGATTCCCTTTAATTTGATGTACATTTTATGTGGGTTCCATAACACTCCCCGCTGCGGGGGTAAACCCCCCTTTTACCCCCCTTACTTTTCATATAAAGTACCACGCCCAATAAAACACCGTTTCGCATGCATAGCTAATTAATACCTTTAAAACGATGCCTTACTTATTAATTTTGGTGAATTATGCGAGCAGAAAAAGGGATATTTATAAAACACCAATTAGAAATAATATATATGATGTATATGAAACTTGAAAAAATTGGTCTTACATAATTTACGGGATGAACAAATGGATGAACTGGTAGTAGCCAAATCCGTGACATCCATTATACTACTAGTCCTGCACATTGCCATTAAGGCTATCTTGCAGTCCGCCATACGCATGGGTGAGGTTCTATACGACAGAAACGACTTTGTAGCCGCCGGAATATCTATGGAAAAAATAAGAGGTGAAATGGTTATACAAATTGTAAAGAAACGGATTCGAAGGAAAGAACAGCGACAACACGAAGCTCTAAAACAAACAAAGAAAACAAATTTTTTATATTATTCAATTAAGCGAATAGTTTTGTGCCGCTGTATGTGCGATTGTGTGTATGTATTTTTAATTGCGCTTATTGTGCAAGTCTGTTAAATATATAAATTCACACTCCAGTGTACAGTATCTGCGGCGAGTAAATATTAAGCACTTTTTTATTATTTATGCAAATCGTTGCATTATTGCTTCAGTCGGCCGCATTATTATTCATAAGTCAGAAGAAAAAATTACTGCATCACAGATTCACCCTTGACAAAGTTTGCCTTTCGCATTTGGGAAATTTTTGCACCGTCGTCTACTATACTCTGGTAGTCCCTGAACATTGGCCATCGTTCGTCAAATGACATAAATTTCCCCACCATATTATTAACATCAAAAGGAGCATGCTTTCTACAATTTTTAACCAATTCCATCCACTCATCCGGCGGTGGCCGCTGTGGTGCAGTGGGTAGAGTGCTCGCCTGCTATGCCAGAGGCCTCGGGTTCAAACCACGGTCCGAGCAAAACACCAAAACAATTTTTCTAATTAGTAAAAATCCAATTATTGGGTTTTTCAAGAGCAGCGGTCACCTCTTGGCAGTGGGCGGCATACCCTCCGAGAGTATTTCTGCCATGAAAAAGCTTCTCAAAAAAAATGCATTCGCCGTTCGGAGCCGGCATAAAACTGTAGGTCCACCCAATTAGTAGGAAAAACAAATAGGAGCACACCTCGAATTGGGAGAGAAGCTCGGCCATAAAACTCGTCAGAGTTATAATAGCGCCATTGTATTATATTATTATCCACTCATCTTGTGTAAGATCATACTAGTCTATGGTAGTCTATGCTAGTTGGACCACTTTAGAATTTCATGAAATGACAAAAGGACGTGAATTCTAAAGTGACATTTTTAGCGTTTGGACACTTTGGTGCAGAAATAAGACCTACATCAATTTTGCACCGATAAATTTATGATTTTCAAGTTCAAAAATGTACATAACTCGATTTCTGAAAAAATGTTAGATAGACCAGTTTAGTTCTACGCTAGCCATATGTAATTTTTTCCATAGGTCTACTACGCGATTGTGAAAAGTTCACAAATGTTTCATATATGTATGTATGTACAAAATTACCTATGTACGTGTGTGTAAATATAATTGCTAGCGGCAATTTGTTCACCTTTGAAACATTACAAGTAAACATGTGTGTTTAATTTAGAGCGAATAGCGCCTAATTGTTGTCAACAATAAGAGTAGCAGAAAAAAGTCTGTATGCTTGTTGACATATTAAATGGCAGCAAAATTATTTTTTGGCAAATAAAACACACATATGTACATATATATGTATATACCCAGCAAAAAAGGTTTGCTTATGGCTGAAAAATCAGGTCTAAAAATTTAGTACGCTGCTTCTGTTATGCAGTCACTCTGTCTGCTTCTAACTCTCTAATACTTATCTAGGCCTTATTTCGCATGGCGGATAAGCCTTTGGAATAGATGAGATGTGCTCTCAGAGAGATAATACTCCTTATGGCCTGATGACATCAACACAGGAAATTCAGCCATATTTTAAGCCTTACGCCATACAAATTTGCTACCCTTATAATTTTGAGGCCTTATTTCGTAAGCCTATAAATCTGCTGTTCTAATTCTTAAATGAGGCTTAGATTTATTGGTGGGTATGTAAATGCATATATCTACTTACATATGCTTATGCTTGCTATGTATGTTGCGCATGCTTATATACTACCCACGTACGTCTGCGAGTGTCCTTGCAAACGCTTTGTTAATACATAGCTACGTATGTATATACATATTTGTTGTCGCAAAATTATGCCAACTGAAATCGGATATTTTTTTATGGTTTAGCGCCTGAGCCAAAAGGGCCAATTTACTTTTTCCTTTGATTTGGGATTAAACGCTATGAGGGAAGGTGTTTGTGCGTGCACACTTTTTTCCGATTACATTTCCATTTGTATGGCAGCCACTAAAGCTGTTTGTTGGTATGAAAATAATAAATTCACTTTGACGCTTTTCTCGCTTGTCGTGCATAAATATTTGTATTTGTATTGGTGTTTGTATTTGTAGGAAAAAATTGTTGATCTCCAATTTTGTGTTGATTTTCCATTTTCCACTTTTTCATTTCCTTTTTTCCTTTTCGATTTATTTCTACTTTTTTGCTTGACTTTATGACAATTTATGCGCGTGTAACCCTTTTCGGTTGACATTTCTTATTTTTGCGATGTAATTGCCTATTGAATTGTATATGACCCACATACATCTAGATATATGTATGTATATACGGATGCACATAAATTGGTGTGCTTGAATTCTTTCACCTTTCGATACAAAATCATAGCTTTGTTATTTGATTTCGTAAAATTGTCACGTGTGAAAAGGGTTCAACATCGATGCATTGTAGCTTATAAATATGTGTATGTATGTATATTGGAATATAAAAATTCATTTGACATTTCTAATAACTAAAAGCGAGAAAATGTAACGCTTATGTAAATTTGCGCATAAATTTGTTTTCCTTAACATAAATTACGTTCATTAACGTGGCGCAAATAACGAGGAGCAGCATGAGATGAAATCTCATAAATATTATTGAAAAGGCTCTTAGTTAATTTATTTTAGATTAAAAAGTGTTAAGCCATGTTTATTTGTTTCACCATAGCCATAGCTGCTATACCAGTGCCCAGAATAGCTTGAATCGAGCCATAAATGATAAATGCGCTTTATGGCAGTCGTTGGTATCACTAAGGTTTGGGGAATTAAATTTAAAGAGAAATGCACATAATAAAAAATGTCTGCTTAACCCTTCTTATACATCAGAAGCATTTTTTGAGACTTTCGCTGCAGCGGTGTAAATGTTCGCTTTATAAAATTATTTAATATTACGTCTACTTGGGATTTGGTGAATTTTCCCTTGAAGCATATTACATAAGTTTAACTATACTTTTGGGTTAATTACTAATTAATCATCATAATTTCTTTCAAGTCATATAAACTTTATACACTCGCTCGTATCTGCGAGCAAAGTCGATAATCTACTTGTATAGTTCATACTAAAATTGCACGTTTATGCTAAAAGCAAAGATTTCAAGCTAGTCGGAAGCAGAAAATATAAACAAATTAAAATGGTTCAACAATAATAAAAAAAAACATGAAATTCAAAAATAACCAAATCAACAATAACAAATTGTTACACTTAGCTGGTTTTGCTTAATACAAAGCACAAATCTGCTATGGACACGCACACACCATCACACAGCAAGTGACGACACGGCGTATACGCAACATCTAAATACATAAAATATTTAGCTAAAAGTTTGAGGTATCCCCACACGGCACAAAATTGCCAATAAAAACCATAAGCAAATTATATTAAATTTAAAAGAAAAGCAAGCAAACAAACTACTATATATACCTTTTGCAGTTTAGATTCAGATTTAGCTGGCAACTCTCTGTTTAGCCGCATGCAATCGCTGATTAGGGACGGTGTTGCATAAATTGCGTGACATGCCTAATAACTTGAGTGATATGGTGATTATTTGTAATTTTATGTGTTTAAATTGTAACTTTCTGAATTTAACCGTTAACATACGACGTGGTGGTAATTTTTACACCGACTTGCAGTTTCTTTAAATATCTCTTTTAACTTACCATCCAGCAAGTTTACTCTCTTAGTATCTTCCCATCTCGTTATAATTATTGACCCGTTTTGTTTTTATGGAGGAAGGTGTAACATTTGACGAGAAATGATGATGGTGGGGTAAAAATTACCCCACGTCTAGGGTAACGTTAGTTTTTCTTCGAATGCAATTTTTGGAAATTTACCACTTCTCACTTCTCTGCAGCATTTTGATGCGTTTAGAATCTACTCATGTCATCATAATTATCGATCAGTATAGTTTCTATGGTGGAAGATCTCCAATAACGGATAAATTATGATATCGGGGTAAAAATTACCACACCTCGACGTTAGCGTAACTTTTTCTTCAAAAATAATTTATTTCCATTTAAAACTTCTCTCACTGGTAATTTGAATAACGTGGATTATTAATTTTACCACTTCTTCAAATGATTATTGGAAGAGAAATTAAAAAATTCGTTTCGTGATTCATTTTATATGGTCACGTTATTATGAAAAAAAACTTCAAAAAGACTGGCCAGCATTTTCTACAAAAAATTTTTTTTTAAATAAAATTCCTATTATATATTTAAAAATATATATTTTTTTATGAAAAACCGTCTCTAAAGTTTAAAGAAAGTTTTTGTTTTACCTTTTATCTATAAGGTTCTCATGTGATATTTTCGCTATTTTGAAAGAAAAAGGCCTTGTGAATTATAGTAAAAACTTTGTTGACTTAAAAAATTTAATTAACTTTTTTTATTAATTTCATTTGAAAAAGGACTGGCCTCTTTCCAATGCAAAAATTATTATAAAAAAAATTATTTTTTATTGAGAGTTTTAAGTAAAATGCGTAGAAAAAAATTTACCAACACGTCGTAAACTATGTCACAAAATTTCACCTCGTCACTTAAAGGTTAAATTGTAACTTTCTGAATTTAAATTGAAAAGGTGTGGGTTAGGTTAGGTTAAACAGGCTGGCCATTAATGGCCTCACATAGACTAGGAAATTCCGTAGTGTTACCAGAATAGTTCTTGAACCTGAACAGCTCTAAATTAAACGCATGCACGCAAACTGAAAAACAACACAGTCCCTTTGGCAAATGTCAAGAGTTTCCTCAACCCTATTTTGGTTACAAATTCGAGATCACTGAATACAAATTTCCCTAGTAGAAGAATCCGAAGCCGTAGCCTGGGAGCAGATAACATTTTCTAACGTCACATCATGCAATCCGCATCCCCTGCATTCGATTTCACCAACCAGTCCGATTTTGAACGCATGTTATGCTAAAAAACAGTGTCCTGTAAGGACGCCGATCGTAAGTCTACATTCATACCTTCTCAGTAATAACAACAATTTAGTTAAATTCGAATCGTACGATTTACACATAATTTTGAACATCTTACTGCCTTGAGCTTGCTTCAGCGAGTGTCATCGCAAAACCCATGGAGTGTTCTACTCCGAGACCTGCACTCCTCTTCGCCAGCCTATCAGCTTTCTCATTCCCGTCTATACCCCTGTGGTCTGTTATCTAGTAGAGATAAATAGTACTAGTTCTGCAAGGTGTAGAAGAAATTAACGTAAAAATATAAAAATAAACACAAAAATAAAAAAAAAATAAAATCTGAGTTCTTTTGAATAAATTGGAAACGCTTTGGCCAAAGTTTGAAATTTCCTGCTGCCATTAAGGTGCATGCCACAAATAGGCAGAGAAGTACGGCCTTAAACTCGTTCAGGCGTCAGTTATAACTATTATATTTACGTGGGTGTATATTTGCTTGCGACTTACTTACATACTTACAACAAAAACCCATTAGCATGCATAGCCTATAATTACCTAATATATATTTCATTGAAAGCACACGCTTTGTGAAAACTCAAAGAAAAAAGAAAACTTGAGAGAAAATTCTTTGAAACAGCGCCTGCTTGAAGTGCGCATAGTTGAACTCCCTTAAGATAAGAAATAAAACGCAAATTCGCATACTTAACATTTTATTTATTTTTGTTTTTTATTGCTTAACACATTCCCAATGGATAAAGAACTTTACCGAACAAAACCAAATCCTTTTTCGCCATTAAATTTGCACACGCCGCACACACTACATACACACACTTGCACGTAGCTGTGTTTGTTTGCATTTTTGTTTTTGCTTTTTTTCAATGTTATGCTAAATTTAACTCACTCATTCCTCACTTAGCCATTCAAGCGCAAGATAAAGCACTTTCAATTAACGCAAAATAAATAAAATTCAGCTAATTGTTTGAAACAATAGAAAAGAAAAAAGAAAAAGTGGATTACTGAAATGCTGAAAGGAAGCGAAGGCAGAAAAACAGCAACGTAGCGGCTCACATAAAAGTGGTATAACATACGAGTTTGAGTTTGTACATGAAATTAGTAAGAGTGGAAAAAATTAGGAAAGCGGTGAAAGTGTGCAAGTTTAAGAAGTAAGAAAACTTAAAGCGTTGGTATATATATGTAGTTATTTCTATTTATATACTTATGTATATTAAAGTTTTATTTCGTGCCAGCACTTTCTTCTGCGCTGCACACTTTTGTGTATAGATTAGCTACACTAATATGTACATACTAGTAAACCCGGCCACGCGATGCTGTGGCTTTCAATTACACTGTGGGACAATTTGTGGGTGGAAGACCACTTATTGCCACATTTTGAAAATTTTTTGATTTAACTTCATAGCTACTGGTTTTTTTTTGTTTTCTGTGGACCTAGATTTTTTATACATAGATTTTGACCAAGGAGTCCCATAGGGAAGTTTTGTGCCGAATATTTTTCTAGACTATGGTAACCTTAAAGCGACCTACAAAAGGCCATTTGGCGCGCTCCTCCTTTTCTTTCTAGTTCTCTTTCTCTTTCTCTTCCCCTTTCCCCTTTATTTGAGCTTTATTTTCCCTTTATCCATTTTATTTTCCGTATTATTTCCTCTTTCGCTTCCTGTCCTTCGCCATATCCGTCCCTTTCATTTTCCTCTTCCCTTTCCTTTTATTACCCATCTTCAGTGCTAGGCCTTGCATGACACTTCAAATTTAAAAATGAGATAAACTGTAGCGTAAAAATGGATTATTGAACGGTGGCACCCTTTTTGTAAAAAATTTAATAAATTACTCATTTCCATGCCAAGTCCTTATGACACCTCAAATTTAAAAATCAAACAAACTATAGCGTAAAACTGAATTTTTGAAGAGGTGGCAACCCTTTTTGAAAAATTTCTATTAAATTGCTCAATATCAGGTCAAGCCCCTTCATATGGTACCAAAAATTCTAAAATCAAACAAACTATAGAGTAAAACTAAATTTTCAAACATCTGGCAACCCTTTTCAAAAAATTAAACCTTCCAGCACATCTACAGGTCAAGCCCTTTCATCTGACACCATATTTTCGAAAATCGGTATAACGGTGTAAAAGTTATGGTGCTTACAAAAAATCGCTTAGCGTAATATATATAAAGATAAGATAAACTGTAGGGTAAAAATGGATTTTTGAACAGGTGGTACCCTTTTTGTAAAAATTTTAATAAATTACTCATTTCCATGCCAAGTCCTTTCATATGACACCTCAAATTTAAAAATCAAACAAACTATAGCGTAAAACTGAATTTTGAACAGGTGGCAACACTTTTTGTAAAATTTTTATTAAATTACTAAATATCAGGTCAAGCCCTTTCATATGGTGCCAAAAATTTTAAAATCAAACAAACTATACAGTAAAATTAAATTTTCAAACATCTGGCAACCCTTTTCAAAAAAATTAAACCTTCCTGCACATCTACAGGTCAAGCCCTTTCATCTGACACCACATTTTCGAAAATCGGTATAACGGTGTAAAAGTTATGGTGCTTACAAAAAATCGCTTAGCGTAATATATATAAAGATATGCGATTTTCTGCTTTAAGTTTATTGTCCCACAAAGAGCACCGCCTTTAACGGGGCTGGATCATTTGCTTTCAAAAATCAAACGCGCATACACCATAAAGGGGGAAAAAAAGCGCAAAACTTCTGCAAACTTCAAATGTACAAGATCATAAAAAGCATAAATTTACTCGCTGCTTAACCAACGCATAGCGAGGAGTTTGGTGTGTGCTGTAAAATAGGCCTTAAAAGGAAATCTTTTCACAGTTTTTGGGCCATCATTTTTCTATGTATGTATATATGTACATATACTCAGAGATATACATACATGCATATATATTTACGTTTTATCTGCTTTTATCCCATTCAACACTTTAGTTTGCTATTAAAAAGGCAAAACAGCATAAATTACTTAAAGCTTACCGTTAGGTAGTTTAAGTCGCAAGCAAACATTGCTTGGGTGTTGCCATTCACCACGCGAATGCCCGAAGGAAATTTTCAAAACTTTTCAAATTTATTCAATTGCTTCCAAGTGTTTTTAGGCAACAGTTTTTGGTCTGCTTTGTTTCTATTTTTTGTGTTTATTTTTATTTTTATTTGCTTTTGTTTTTTTATTTGCTTTTTCTGTTTTTTATACTCAGCTGTACTAGTACACAGAGTATTATAGTTTTAATCACATAACGGTGGATTGTAACAGAATGTATATCAAAATGATCAGGGTGAAAAGAGAAATCGATTGAGCCATGTCCGTCCGTCCGCCCGTCTGTCCGTCTGTAAACACTCTAACTCGCGCAAAAATTGAGATATTTTGATGAAATTTGGAATGCAAGTTGGTATCGAGACTGGGACGGTTGGTATTGAAAATGGGCGAAATCGGACCATGACCACGCCCACTTTTCCTATATAGAAAAAAATCGGAAATTTGGTATCTCAGCCACTAATATAGCTAGAGCGATGAAATTTTACCCACGTGTTGAGATCAGGCCCCTATGAATAAATTTGGTGAAATTTAGAAAATGGGCGGTGCCACGCCCACTTATTAAGGGTCAAACATTGAGGGTTTTATAAGCCATAACTCAGAAACCATTGAAGATATATCGATGAAATTTGGTACGCGTGATATACTTACTTAGGCAAATGTTTGGACGAAAAATTGTTAAAATCGGTTGACGGCCACGCCCACTTTTATATATGGGTCTTATAAAGTGACCTAATAAAAACATTTTAAGCGATATCTCTGTCAAATATAAATATCTATCACTGAAATTTTGTGGCATGAGTCCAACTATGGACATAAAACAAAAAACACAAAAATTTTGGAAAATGGGCGGTGCCACGCCCTCTTATTAAGGGGCAAATATTGAAAGTTTTATGAGCCATAACTCAGAAACCATTGAAGATATATCAATGAAATTTAGTACGCGTGATATACTTACTTAGGCAAATGTTTGGACGAAAAATTTCCAAAATCGGTTGACGGCCACGCCCACTTTTATATATGGGTCTTATAAAGTGACCTAATAAAAACATTTTAAGCGATATCTCTGTCAAATATAAAGATATATCATTAAAATTTTATTGCAGGAGTCTAACTACGAACATAAGACAAAAACCGTAAAAATTTTGGAAAATGGGCGTGGCACCGCCTCTTTTTAGAAGCAGGAATATACGAGATTTCTTAGCCTATAACTCGACAAATAATTGAGATATTATGACGAAACTTGGTTTATACACTTTTATAAGTTGTGTTAATAGACATGCAGAAATTTATTGAAATCGGTTTATGACCACGCCTACGTTTTAGCAAAGATATTTCTGGAACACGCTTTGGAAATTTGTAACGTGACATCTTTGTAACTGGAAGTCATAAAGGAATGAAATTTTGCACAAAGAATAATATTCATATGCTTAGTTGGATGACTGATAAAAATGTTGAAAATAGGCGTGGCTACGCCCACTTTATGCAGCACTGGCTTTATATAAAGTACACCGTGATTCCATCAGACGCAAACAAACAATGAAAGCATACAGCTGAGTATCTAATGTTCGATTCCACTCCAACTTAGGCTTCCTTACTTGTTTTTATTTGCTTTTTTGTTTTTTTTCTTTTTTGTCATTTTTTGCTTTTACTCTAGTGTATTTTTCTTCGAAAATTAACATAATTTTTTTATGTTTTTAGTTGCCACTTGCGCCGTGTGGTTACTTACTCGTAAAACTTTTAGCTAAATAGGTATTTTATTTATATGTTGCGTATATGCCCTGCAAAAAGTTTCATAAGAATAAGCTGAACCGTAAGCTGTTAAAACTGTTATGCGCTCACTCGCTATGCTCCAAACTTTTTAATACCTAATTTTCTGTTATGCGCTCATATCTCAAATTGGCCTTATTATTAAGAATTATTTAAGCCTTATTTGCCATGGCGAATAAGTCTAATTATAAGGTATATATACACTACACAAGGCCTTAGTATAAGGAATTATCAAATCCTTATTTCCCATGGCGGATAAGCTTTGAAAATAAGGTTTCCTCTTAGAGAAAGAGAGCAGTCCTTACAGCCTGATGGCGCCAACACAGAAAAATCAGCCTTATTATACGCCTTCGCTTATAACTTTCAAAAATTTATTTCGTAAGCCTTTAACTCTTCTGGAATATACATTAGCTAAGGCGTAGATTTTTTGGAGAGCGCAATGTTTGCCGTGTGTCTATGTATCAGATTTGTGCTTTGTATGAAGCAGAATTAGCCGGGCACAACAGTTTGTGCTTCTTTATTTTGGTTATTTTTGAATTCAATGTTTAGTATTTACTTCTTTTTTTTGTGCTTTTCTTTGTTTGCTTATTATTTGCTGCATTTTAATAATTTTATTGTTTGTCTGTTTATCTTGCTTATATTTTCCGCTTCCGACTACTTTAAGAGTTTAGCTTACAGTATAGATAATTATGCAACTTTAACATGAACTATGGGTTATAGCATTTGATTGCTATTACGAGCTCCTTTATAAAACCTTTAGGACTTTAAAGTGTTACCGTTGATAAATTAGTAGATAATTAACCTTCACAAATTTGATTCAAGATGAAAGTTCCCAAATCGACAGAATACGTAATATTAAATCATTATGGAAACGGAATATTAACAGCAATACCGCTCATAATACAAAAAATTATGGTAGAAAGGAATAATTAGAATTATTTTTATTATGCCATTTCTTTGTCCATTCAACTCCCTCAACCTTAGTAGTGCCAACAGCTGCTATAAAGCGATTTCAAATTGACGCGTCGCATTTATCTTGCAATCAACATGAAAAGATAGACAAACGAATGTGTCTGTAAATAAACCCTGCGATAGAAAACACAATCCCGTATAATTGCATAAATTCATCACTCAAACGCAACTTAACTTCCACTTGCTTGAACGCAAAATACGACGACAAAGTGCTGGAAAATGCTATTAAAAAAGTCAGTCCGCTAAGTGTTACTTAGAAAACGGTAAGAAATAAAAAAAAAAGGAATAAAAAATAGCAACTACTATATGGCAAGAAGATGGCATACGGAAAAAAATTACCATAATCTAAATGCATTAAAAAGCAAACTATATATTCGAAATGCGTAATAAGTACAAAGCGGCAAACGTGTTTGGGTGGGAAATCAGAGCTTGTCAGGGCACAAAAAATAGAAGAAGAAAACTGAATTCTATATACTCAACGAACAACGGTATCTCCAAACACATAATTAAATACTACTTTTTCGTTGCTTGCTTTTCCGACAGGGTAGGTATATGATAAATTGTGGAACGATTTTCCGTCATTCTTTGTCAAGTTTTGTTTGGAGACAAACCAGTTTCGAACAAAAAAGACACTGAAGATGGCGCATATTAGCCGAAACCGGTTTGTCTCCAAACCAAATTTGACAAGGAATGACGGAAATTCGCTCCACAATACATCATATTTAAATACCTTAGTTTCTCTGTCAACATTAGTTTAGGTTTTGAAAAAGTCTTTTGTGCAGTTTTGCATATTATTTGTGATATCTAGGGTTCTCTAATGAGGTGTCTTTAATATAAAACCTAAAAAAGCATTGGCCTCACGACAAAAAAAAGTAACAAAAATACAAATCACATTTTGGAGAACCAATGCACAAGAATTTGTACACACATTTACTACTTCAACTTTCGAAACCAAAAAATATTCGCACGCCGCACACAAATGATGACGACGACATGCTTTCGGTGTGATAAGCACAAGAAATATGAGCACAGGATATAAATTGTGTCAGCGGTGAAATGATAAAAAACCACTTAAAAGCACAAACAATAGAGCGGCTGCCAGTTAGCAGCAGCAAGCAACGATGCTTTTGGCTAAAGTACTAGAAAGCATTGGAACTGGTGTATGAGAGTAGAGCAAAGTCGTGGAGAGGAGCATTATGCAGCATTAGAAGGAAAAAAAAAGCGAAACATTGTAGAAGACAATTGTGTTGACAATGCTAATAAGGCGACCGACCGCAATTCGGAGCCACAATGCTGAATGGGGAATGGTGAATGGCAAGGTATTCCGTAGTAGCGATAGTGATAATGCGCATGAAGGTGATTGTGTGTGCCATTCGTTAGAGCCGTGAAATGTGGAAGCCACACAGATGCGGCAATTGGAATGGCGCAAAAAGAAAGCAGAAATACGTGGGCAATTGACCCACCGACTGCACATTAAGCGAATAAAAGAAGGCAATGGAACAAATGCTAAGTAGCCACTGCTCAAAAAAAAAAAAAAAAAAACAAAAAATAAATAAGAAGAAAAAAAAAACAAAAAAAAAAATAAGAAGAAAAATATATATGCACACACACAAACATACAACTTTAAGTTTAAAATAAAAAAATGAATGAAAAATCTTACCGCAAGCAAAGCTAAATACGTAAGGCAAAAGAAAAATTTGAAAAAAAGCATAGCTAGCCAAAAACAAGCGCAAAAATTTGAGCGCAAACAAAAAAAAACACCAGAATTATGCGAAATGCAAACAATACACAATTAAAGATTTAAATACTTGCATACCAATGTTACAGGGGTTGCGTACGAAATGAAATCCAACGACAGGATAGTCATCTGCGGAAAGATTAATTAAAGAAAATGTATTTTAATGTTAATGCAAATATGCCGAAAAATATATATTTATTTATTACAAAAAAAAAAAAAACAACAAAGATCCAACAAAAATTATCAACACTCTCTAAGCCATGTCCTAGTGAACCAACCTGCCACCTCCCATAAATAAAACAAATAAAATTTCATTGTGATTTTACGACCGACTCTAACGAAAGTGAAAAAGAAGTTAATGTTATTCACAATCTACAAAATGAATTGTGTTGTTTTTTGTTTTGTTTTTTTTTTTTTGTTTTGGTGTTAAGGGCTTTATGAGGTGTAATTAAGATTAAATATTGCGTGCCACAATGGCATAGACACACTTTCATACATGCAAGTAGGCATTTGCTGCTGTTCCAATTGGTTACTCTCGATTGCTACAATGAAAATCGTATAATTAGACAAATTGTAATTACTAGTAAGTTAGCCTTTCGACCTTGCAGGTATTTTGTAGTGGAATTTGTAAAATTCATTTGAAAACATAATACATTTACTTGAATAATAACAAGGCAGTACAATGTAGATGAAATGTATCCAGGAATACTTGCCAAAAGAACTTAAGTATATCGCCACTTTTGATTTATTATACCAAATGTATAGATAAGGTAAAAGAGTAAATTCGTCTTGGCTTGCTGGGGACTAGTGAAGTTTTGAATATGAAATACAGAGAAACCTCTCCTAACGGACACCTCCCTTGAGCGGACATTTTTTCATGCACCAAGGTTTAGGTTCAATTTTTAGAACAAATTGTCCTATCTTAGGCGGGCACTCTCTTGGCCGGACGCGGACAGTTATTTACTATTGAATTAACAATGAGAAGAAAAAATTATAAAAACGATAGTCGCAAAATCAGGGAAAAAGAATAAGGAAAAGGGAATAAAAAACCAATTTTGGAACTGTTTACACATCAATGTTCATAAATACTCGTTATCCACGCTTTAATTATTTTTTTTTTAAAAGCTAGCGCAAGCTTTTTTATTCCTTCCCAAAAATAGGATTTCCAAGACTCTCAAATAGGCATTTGTTTCTGTGATGACATTTTGATTTGACCCGAATCTCTTACCACCCAGCCATTTATTCCGGGTTGTCAAATAGGAAATAACCAGAGAGGGCCAAATCTGGAAGAATATGCTGGAAGAGATAGCAATTCGTAACCCAATCTATGAACTTTTGCCATGGTGACTACACACGTCTGCGGTCGTGCATTTTCAGCCGACAGACCCACTGTAGCCTTCTTTGGCGCACGTTAGCGCGAAGAAACTCACTGTATTGATTGTTCCTTGGTTTCTGGTGTGGTGTGATTGATCCTGCACTAAACAAGGCGGTCAAGGTTCAGATTACTATGTGCAACACTAAAAATTAAAGTCCTCTATGGCAATCTGAACTTTGACACCCGTTAAACACCACTAAACCGTCATCAATCGGGACAAAATGTTATACTTGTTGTCCTTGGGTATAGAAGTATTAATTTTGGTTGTTAGATAATAAAAAAATTGGGACCAATATTTATGTACATGTGATATCTGTAACCATGTTACTACCGATTGAGGTGCGATACAGTCTTTTTATGAAGTTTTTATTTTTTCATACAAATTAAACGCACTCTAATATATGTACATACTAAGCATAAACGAAACTTGATGTTTGCGCGACAAGTGCCACAAAAAAAAAAAACAAAAAAAAAACTTCAATTAAAAAATAACTCAAGAAAATTGGCGATCTGTTATGCATTGAAGTGAGATTATTGCCATTATACGCTCATTAATATTTCTTATCAGCATTTAAAAGGAAAATGTTCGAAAGCGCAAAAAAAAGAAAGAAAATTTCATAACTATGACAAAAAAAGTAAAAACAAAGCAAACAAGACAAAATCCATTAAAAAAACAAAAAAAAAAGAAAAACGGCAAACGTGACAAGACGCTCCAACGCTCGCTGACCAAGTGTTCAAAGAAAATTAAAAATAAAAAGAAAAAACGACATTTGTCTTTAAAAGAAACTTCTTGATGTTTGCGCAACGCTCGCTCAACAAGCGGAAGTTGAAGATTATTATTTTTTCAACGTCTCGTGGAAAATTTCACACCCGAACAAATTTTTGTGAAACATTTCTTTGAAAAGAAGCAAGACGCAGAAGAAACTTACTACAGCTTTAGCTAACTGAAAAAAAAAATGAAATAAAATTTTGTAGTCTTAAATAATTTTTTGCACTTCTTATCATCACTTTCTTATTTCCTTCTCCACAAATTCTTTTATATTTCTTGGTTGCGTTGAAGAAAACGAAAAAGCGTTAAAGTAACAAGGAAAAAGGATAAAATAGCGTAATATAATAAAAATGAAATAACAATCATAACAGAAAGTTAGGGTTTTTTTTCAGAGGAATTACTTTTTTCGTGAACTTTTATCTTTCGTCGTTTTCTTTGTCTTGCTTCCTCTTGTGTTCCCCTGCCAAAAATTTCCGGCCATTAGGCGAAATATGATAGCGACTGCTAAAGAAAATATTTAAAGTTCGCTTTAAATTTATAGTTAAGCATGTCTATTGTACATTTTGAAGGTTATTATTAAATTTTCGTCATTCCTCTCTCCAAAATAAACGACAAAAAATCTATGTATATAAATAAATTACCACACCGTTAAGCATATTTTGTTTTACACACAATTTTGTTTTGAAAATACTTCATGTAACAAAATTCCTCTTATTATTTCTAATATTTGTAATTGTTGAAATAATAAAAGCTCTGCACCTTTTTCGTGAGCTGCGTGCTATCTCCGTAACAAGAGCAGACGTTAATCGGATCAAAAAGAACCATTGATGATTTGTCACAACACAGTGCTCACCACTAATTTAGTTTGGGAAACACGAATTTGTTACAAACATACTCTTTCCCTTGCACCTACTGAAATGAATAAAAAACTGATACCAATGCGTTTATGTTAAATGATTTGAAAATGTAGAACATAACTATGAAACAGCGAAATAAACAAAACAGAAAATAACCCAAAAAAAATTTCTTTAATAAAATATATTTCTTCCTTTCTTTCTTGCAGTTTCGATGTTCGGGGGAGAGCCTTCGAAAAGGCATTGTATTGGTCAGATACAAATTCCTTTGGGCCGCGCGCATACTTTGTGACAAATAACCAACCTGCAAAATTAACAGTCGAAAACATTCAACTGGATGATGAAGGCGTAAGTTATAAAAAAATATGTGAAAAATTACAATGAAATGACTTAGAAATAGTTATACATACAAAAGTTTGATACTCGTAATGTTGCCTCTGAAATTGCAGACGGAAAAAATATCTGAGAAAATTATTTAGGAATAGAAATAAGACGCAGACTACTCTTACAAGATGGTAGTTTTAACTGAAAGTCAAATAAATGAGCTAGATTCGTGGCTGTCGTAAAAGCGGTACACTTAGGCCAGTACTTAGTTCTATTGTGATACAACAATACATACTACTCCTCGTCTTTAAACCACTTTGAGCAGAGCACCAAATCTCACCAGGTCTTTAACGTCGATATCCCTGACTTGGCTTAGGCTGTCCAAGAAAGGAGATCCCTGTGATACCCGTCTGCCACTATTCAAATCCGAACAGTTGTAGTGGAGGGTCTCCATCATCCTCTTCTTAGTAATCCTTGCAAAATTTCCCAGCATCTGCGGTTGGGCCCAGTGAGTACTGTCATCAAGTGAAACTTCTCCACCCTTCTTAGAGTGCAAGATCGCTGCTGATCTTATTTGGACTGAATTTGTCTTGATAACCAACATCAGGTGCTCTGTTGCCATCATTCACCTGTTTGTTTGTAGATATGCACTTATAAACATTGGCGTGCATGTGGGAAATGGCTGATCGTGCTTTGCCCTAAAAGATCCATACAATTCCCCTCCATGGCCCTGTATTTCTGAATATGTTTGACCTTCCCCTGTAGAAATTGGCAAGAGTTCAATATTAATTCAAAATTGAACGAATGAGTATCAAGGGACTTAATAGCTGCTTGGCTGTCCCTGTAAATTATACCAATAGGATAATTTCCTATCACTTCCACATCTTTCACAATTGCTCAAATTTTATCCTGTAAAAAACTGAGATGATCGGACAGCCGGAAATGAAGCTGTAGATCCCGATCCTGTGAAAAAAGCTTTATAGTCGCCGCCGTAAAATGAATCGCTACCTGGGGCTGCGATTTGAAACCAAGTTTTGAACTCGGGCGATCATCCACAAATTTACACTGTTATAAATATTGGAATATTTTTTAAACTTTGATTTGGTGTGAAAGAATTTTAAAACTTTTTTTGGGTTAAATTTCTTATTCCCTTTTGGTTTAAAATTCAAACTTACAAAAGTTCAAATATTTCAAAGTATTTTTTGGAATAAATTTCATACTTTTTTGGTTTAAATCTTACTATTTTTCTCATTTAAACTTTTAAGGTTTAAATTTTAAACTTCCATTGGTCGCAAGATTTTATTTTAACAAAATAATTTTAATTTTTGATTTGAAATTCCAACTTGCTTTTACGAGAAATGAACAATATAAAAAGCTCATTTATATTTATTAGACAATTTGAATGAACGACTGTGTGTCGTTGTTTGAATGGAGAAACAAAACAAACACAAAATAATTATGGAAAAATATAAAATGAAGAAGGAAGAAAAGGAGAAAAAGAGGATAGGAAAAAGATACAATATAGAAAAGGATTAAGGGGATGTTGAGGGGAGAACAGTGTGGAAGAAAAGGAGAAAAAGAGGATAGGAAAGAATATACAACAGAGAAATGCATGAAAAGGATTTGGGAGCAGACATTTTTTTGAATTTAAACCAAAAAAAGGTTTAAATTTTAAACTTTTGAAAGTCTTAAAATAAAATTTAATTTGAAATAAAATCTAAACCTTAAAAGTTTAAAAATCTTTTAAACTTTTCAAAGTTTAAATTTTAACAATTTTTCGGTCGTTTCCTATATATCGACCAAAAAAGTATAAAATTTATACCAAAATTTATTTGAGTGTAGGTATCGATATGAGCTAAATTTGTAACTTTAACACGTAACTAAAATATTCTAAGCTTTTTGTACAATATTTTTTGCTTATTTATACCATAAAAATTTATTCTACATTTTGCATTATAATATTTACATTTTTCTTCATATTACACAGGTGTACAGATGTCGTGTCGATTTTCAAAACTCTCCCACACGCAATCATAGAATTAATTTAACGGTTATTGGTATGTATAAAGCAGCAAAGCATTTTCACATACATATAGGCATATTTGTATTTTCATATACATAAATAACTTTCAAGTATCAAAAGAGAAATTAAATTAAAAAGCGCATGCAAGTTTATTCGATTCATATATCGACGGCTGAGAATAAGATCGCCCTATTTCAAAAATTGTTTCAAAAACGCCCTATTTGAAAAATTGTTTC
This sequence comes from Urophora cardui, assembly GCA_960531455.1. Taxonomy (NCBI): domain Eukaryota; kingdom Metazoa; phylum Arthropoda; class Insecta; order Diptera; family Tephritidae; genus Urophora; species Urophora cardui. The sequence goes on along the minus strand of OY482672.1, from coordinate 51,670,460 downwards.
AATGACGTCCTATTTCAGATTTTGCTTCAAAAACGCCCTATTTCAGAGAAAATTCCATATATATTTCTCTGAAATAGGGCGTTTTTGAATAATTGTCTGAAATAGGACGTTATTGAAAGAATTTTTCAAATAGGGCGTTCTTGAAGCAAAATCTGAAATAGGACGTTATTCAAACAATTTTTGGAATAGGGCGTTTTTGAAACAATTTTTGAAATAGGGCGATCTTATTCTCAGCCGTCGATATATACATACATATGTACCTATACCTGTATGTAAATGATACTTCATTCTATAATACATACTTAATTTAGTTAAACATGCACCCAAATAATAAATATTAAATAAATATGCTTGTAAACACTATTGATCATACTTATATTAATGCCTTTTCTCATTTTGTGCAATTTTTTGCCACTTGTGCTGCAGTTCCTCCACATCAAATTCTGGTTTATGATGCCTCCGGCCGTGATGTCGCCGGCGCTGTGGGTCCACTGCTCGAAGGCGATAATATCGTGTTGACATGTGAAGTGCGTGGCGGTAAGTAAAATTATCGACTTGTCGCTTTTTAGCCTTTTTTGTTATCGCGAATATTAACATAGAGTATATCTCTTTAAGTGTGTATAGGCGTTTGTGTTTACATGAGTTTATATTTTTATTTATTCACATGCGTGTAAATATATCCATATGTAAGTTTAATATTTCCTATAATTCTATAATTCTACATACATATGTACATCTACGCATACATATCTAAAAGTGTATATGAAATATGATAAGAATATATAAAATAAGCGCAATGCCCTTATTGCTGACCTCTTTCACTTAACTTTACTACCCTTTAACAGCGAGTGAATTTGCCATTTTCTTTTGAAGCCTTCCCTTTATAAATATTTTACTATTATTTTCGATTGACGATTTCACATTTCCAATTGACGATTCTCATAGTGTAGTCTATGCTAAACAAATACAATCTTGAAGAATATTTAAACCCTTCCCTGAGTTTCCGTTAAAAAAAAAATCAAATAAATTTATTTTGCGTAGAAAATTTATTTTTTTAAATTTGTACATTTTTACAACTTCAAATAAATAATCTTCTGCCACCACATTTCTTTAAAGAAAATCTTTCTAGCCATATTTAAAAGTTTTTGTAACAAATAGGTATGTATCTCCTTTTTTTACCCGTGAACTCTTACCTTCTACCACCTTCTTTTACTCCCGTGCGCGGCGTTCCATGCCTCGATGACCCGCTAGCATTCACAGAATCGTAAATCTCATGGAAAACCCTCAAGGTGCAAAACCACAAGACGACGAAAATCGTAAAAAAATGAAAAAAAGAGGAAAAAGCAAAAGAACGAAAAAAGAAAAGGAAAAAAGAAAGCAAAAGCGAGCGAAGAAATAGTACCCATAAGAGAAACCAGCTGCGAAAAATGTGTAAAAATTGTGTGGCGTTGAATGTGAAAAACAGCAGATGCCGTCGCCTTCTCAACACGTTGGCTGGCCAACAACAACCAAAACTGCCACAATTTACAATAAGGCATTACTCATAAAAATATACATACACACACATACACTTAAAAGCAGTAGAATATACATATTCACTCGGCACATGCTGAAAAAATGCGCTTCCAAAAGCAGAGCAGCTCTACCATGCAAAAGAATTACCGCTCCAAGTTCTCTTGATTTTGTTTTTATGCCACTATATTTTAGCTTTCTTCCATTTAATTTTTTTAATATAATATTTTTTTTAAACACTGTAAACGCTCTGCCTTTGCTTTGCGCGCCGCATAAGCGTAAAAAATATATAAATAATAATTTTTGCCTGACAACAGTGCAAAATTTTCCGATATTTTTTGGCAATTTTTTACGGTAATTTTATTTACTTTTGTTGAAAAAAAATACATTATCCGCGAGCAGTCAACTCGTGGGTGTTTTTGCAATAAGCAAACAATTTAAAAATTTTTGCAAAAATTGCATTAAAGAATAATAAATTTAAATTGAAATAAAAAAGCGTTAAAAATTTGAAAAATTCAGAAAGAAAAAAGTTTTCAAATAAATTACAAACAAAGTAAAGGCGCTCATAAATAAAAGTCAAACGCGTGTATATTAAATTTGTATGCTTGTATCCATTATTTATACAATTGGATATGTAAATACCCATCAAAAATCTACGCCTTATTTAAGGTTTATTCAAGAAGGTAATAAGGGATTCGAAATAATGCCTACAAATTCTAAGCGACAAAAAGTTGTATGAGAAAAGTCTTATAATAAGATTGATTTTCCTATGTTGATGTCATCAGGCTGTAAGGACTACTCTCTCTCTTAGATAATTTCTTATAATAAGGGTTTATGTGGTGTTTACATGACTTATAATAAGGGGTGATAACAAGGCGTTTTTTTAGCTGCTTAGTTCAGATTTTTTGCACAACTTTAGCGTTGCAGCTTATTTAATAATACAAAATATATTCTGCTAGACTTGAAACGTTAATATTTGTAAATTTATATACATAGAAAGAATCTATGAAACTAAAATTAGTATTTATATTAATTTGTCGTTTGGTTTTGTCCAGGTCCTTTGTGGAGATATCTGTAGCTTGGCCCATTTTCGCATGTTTATTTAAGCGGTTGCAAAAAAACTTTTGCGATCCTATATTGTGTTTGCGCATAAGACTCAATTCCCTCTCTCTCTGGATTTGAGATATGAGCGCATAACAGAAAATTAAGTACTAAAATGTTTGGAGCAGAGCGAATGAGTGTATAACAACAGGCAGCGCTGCCAGCTTTTGCCTTTTTGTTTCCAGCGCATTCCGTACTGCTTAGGAACCTTTTTTCAGTGTACTGCATGTAAATGTATAAGCACGCATCCATATATCTACCACGCACACTTTGCCCATTTATTTAGAGACGCTTTAATGGTAATTTGCGGCATGTTGATTACATTGTGTTTAGAGAGCGAGAGAGTTTTCGAAATTATACATTGGCACACTAATTCACCAACCAAATTGTAGGGGAACAAATTTACACATCGGCCGACTTCCGGCTTCCGTTCATGACTTTCATGTCTTCACTTTTTGTTTTTTTTTTTTGCAACTTTGCCAACTTTTCCTTTGTGCCCTTAACGCCATGAAAAGCTTCGCAATGGCGGATATACGGGCAACGGGCAACAGGCATTATTTGTACATTAACTAAAGCAATTCGTTGGCAGCAAGTGTGTAAAAAATTATATGGAAGGGGTTTTACTCTTTTTCTTTTGGCTCTTTGGCATTTTGGTAATGTGCTGTAAACAATAGCCTTCGCACAATTTATGAGCTAATTAATTAAATCGATGTTTTAAGTGCAGGAAAAATAACTAAAACAAAAATAAATAAAAGAAGAGACGAACGTTAGACAAAAGAATGTTTTAAATAGAAGAGTAGAAAGTGTTACTAAGTAGCGGTAGATATATTTTAGGCCGTTAAAAGAGATATGTATATATTTTACTAGGAAAGTGTGCATATGTATCATAGGTTGCTCACCGTGCTACTCCTTATTTATGTCACATACACTGAGAAAAAAATATATATGGAGGGGTCAAAGAAATTGTTTCCATATATTGAACACTATTTTCCTTATTTTGGGTAAATTTTCCTTAAAACATGTTAATGGATTATAAAATAAAGTTGTTTACATGTGCTACCATGGTTTCGTGTACTTTGTTTAAAGAAATTCATACATCTAAATAAGGAAAAAAATTTTAAGCGCCAACTTGTCCTTGTTTCGAAGATTTGATTTCTTTAATTTGGTAAGTTGAATTCTCATACAAATCACCATGGCAACGAACTTGTTAGATTGTTTTTTTTTTTCACTCTTTTGAGAAAATTTACTGAAAACAAACAAAATTTTGTATTGGAACGTGTGTTCAAAATAAGAAAGATATGTCTTTGATCGAGAGAAGTTTTTTTTTTGAGTGTAAAATATACTTATGTTTTTCGGAATGTGCGTAAACCAGCAAAAAATTTGCTAATGGTCTTTTAAGTGTATAATGCTGAATTTGTGCCACACAGGTAATTCTATTTTAAGCAGACGGGGATAATACCACTGGATATCTTAAAAAAAAACTAATATTTAAATAATATTACGCTAAGCGATTTTTTGTACGCACCATAACTTTTACACCGTTATACCGATTTTCGAAAATTGGATGTCAAATGAAAGGGCTTGACCTGTAGATGTGCGGGAAGGTTTAATATTTCTGAAAAGTGTTGCCACGCGTTTAAAAATTAAATTCTCCTGTATGGTTTGATTGATTTTTATATTTCAGATACCATAGGGTCAGAATTTTTCAAATCAGCACAAAAATTTTTTTTTTCTTTGATTTTTATGATTCGCGTCTTAATCGATAGCTCTCCGTGTCAAGAATTAGTTCCCGAAATATTTTTGCAAAATGAACATTTTTGCAATAGTTATTCGCCAAGAAAGTTTTACATCAACTTCTTTAAAAAAAATTATTGTTAATCGACGGTACAATTAAATTTAACGCGAACTACGTCAAATGGTAGGTAATTATGTATATTTTAAAATAGTTTTTGAAAAAAATTAAAAAAAAAATTTTATGTATCCTTTTTAAGGATAATTGTTGTTATCAATGTTCTCCGCCTACACTCTAAAAACTGCGTGTAAATATGCTACCAAAATATATGTAATTTTTAGTTGAAAATTACATTTCTTTCGTAGATTTACACTACAACTGTGTAATTTACAGTTCTAAACGAAATTTTACGCACTTTTCAGCAAAAGTGAGCATATCATGCGATTTTACACGCATTTTGGATTAAAATTGCATACAGAAATTGTAATTTCAAATCTCGTGCGCGAAATTACAATTGAGTGGAGTAAAATTACATAGTCAATTTGTAATTTTGTTTAACTTATATGCGAAATTACAATTTATTACTCGATTGGTGTTTAGATTTAAAGTTTGTTTGTGTAGGCTTTACACTTTTATTGTTTAAATTTAAACAGCTTATCTGTTGAATTTTTCAGTGTGCGATTTTGCGCATAATAAGGTAGGAAAAAAGTAACCTACCTTTTTGTATGCAAAATTACACGAAAATTTCTAAGAGTGTAGGAAAAATTCGGAAAAAATATTGTAGATGTAATGATGCATCGTAAGCTGAATTCCGAAGAAAAAAAGATGGGGACTCTTACCGTTTAAATGCAAAATGCGATTGAACGATTCCCCTCTTCAGCTTAGTAACATTACACTACTCTAAAATTATTAATTTGAAATAATTCAAAGAGATTCAGGTATAGGGGAGTTGGTCCGGTCTTCCTGATCTCAAAAATTGTTTTCTTTATATTTTGTATGGTTAGTTTTCGAGATAACGGTAAATTTTTGCAGTTTTGGGTATCACTACATTCAAACCTATTTTTCGCTAAGGTTGCAAGTGCGATAACCGCAAGCAGTACCTTGTTAGAAACATAATTAAAATACGCTTCTAACGACATGCAACTTGCAGTGATTGAACAAACCCTTGCTCGTCAAAATCAGAATTTTGTTGGATTTTCTGATTCATTTTTTTATTCAAATATTAATCGTTTTTATAAAAAGGATTATGCACAGTATACAAGTTTTGGCAACGGTTGGTATGAACCAGTGGTACAATCGAGTTCCAACTATGGTCACAGTTGATAGTAAGTAGACCATAAAAGGATAAATGAAAAAAGTGAGCCAGAAAATGTAAAAAAGTGGTAGGTAATTAAGTGCTCACTAAATCGAAAAGAATGCTTTAAGCACTCGTTTCTAGTAAACCATTACCATAGTTGGAACTCGATCGTACCACTCGTTCATAACAACCGTTGCCAAAACTTTGTAATGTAGAGAATCTACTGTGTATACTGTGCATAATCCTTTTTATAAAAACGATAAATATTTGAATAAAAAAATTAATCAGAAAATCCAACAAAATTCTGATTTTGACGAGCAAGGGTTTGTTCAATCACTGCAAGTTGCATGTCGTTAGAAGCGTATTTTAATTATGTTTCTAACAAGGTACTGCTTGCAGTTATCGCACTTGCAACCTTAGCGAAAAATAGGTTTGAATGTAGTGATACCCAAAACTGCAAAAATTTACCGTTATCTCGAAAACTAACCATACAAAATATAAAGAAAACCATTTTTGAGATCAGGAAGACCGGACCAACTCCCCTATACCTGAATCTCTTGGAATTATTTCAAATTAATAATTTTAGAGTAGTGTAATGTTACTAAGCTTAAGAGGGGAATCGTTCAATCGCATTTTGCATTTAAACGGTAAGAGTCCCCATCTTTTTTTCTTCGGAATTCAGCTTACGATGCATCATTACATATACAATATTTTTACCGAATTTTTCCTAGGCGGAGAACATTGATAACAACAAGGATACAGAAAATTTTTTTTTTAATTTTTTTCAAAAACTATTTTAAAATATACATAATTACCTAAAATTTGGCGTAGTTCGCGTTAAATTTAATCGTACCGTCGATTAACAGTAATTTTTTTTAAAGAAGTTGATGTAAAACTTTCTTGGCGAATAACTATTGCAGAAATGTTCATTTTGCAAAAATATTTCGGGAACTAATTCTTGACACGGAGACCTATCGATTAAGACACGAATCATAAAAATCAAAGAAAAAAATTTTTTTGTGCTGATTTGAAAAATTCTGACCCCATATTAAAGGGCTTGACCTGGAAATGAGTAATTTATTAAAATTTTTACAGAAAGGGTTGCCACCTGTTCAAAAATTCAGTTTTACGCTATAGTTTGTTTGATTTTTAAATTTGAGGTGTCATATGAAAGAGGTTTGCTTGAAAATAAGTAATTTATTATAATGTTTATAAAATGGGTTGCCACTTGTTAAAAAATTCAGTTATACGCTATAGTTTGTTTGATTTTTAAATTTGGGGTGTCATATGAAAGTTTGCTTGAAAATAAGTAATTTATTATAATTTTTACAAAAAGGGTTGCCAACTGTTCAAAATTTTAATTTTACGCTTCATTTTATATTTTATTAATAAGAATCTATGGACTTAAACCAATGTATATTCTGTAATTTTTAAGGGGAAGTCAAATTTTAAATGGCAATACAAAAAATTGTCAAATGTGGCAATAAGTGATCTCCCACCCTCAAATTGTCGCACAGTGTAATTGAAAGCCACAGCATTGCGTGGCAGGGTTTACTAGTATTTAGATAATATGAGTGAGTTAAAAATTGAAGGTATTCACTACATTAGCTTACATCATTTTAAAGTCCCATTGTGATACCACGAAAACACGGATTACTCCTGATATAGGCTGTACAGAATAGTAGCTCCAAAGCAATCGCCTTCAGATACACGTTAAGCCAGGCCACTGCAAGTGAGTTGCTCAATCGTTTACTACTGCTCATCATTATTACAACTTCTGCTGCATATTATGTAGGCCACTTCTAGTCACCACTTACTTATGCAGTTACATTCAGTAATTTAAAACTGCAGTTACTGCTGCATCAATACGTTCTCATGAGCGCCCAGCAAGGCAACAACAACAACAAAACAGAGAACACAGTTCTTTGTAAGATTAGCAAAGCCTATGGGTAAATTGATTTCATTAGTTGATCAGCCACTAAACGGTTTTTCAGCATATGTTTGTAAATCTAAAGAGATACCAATGTAGTTTGCCATGCTTTAATGCAGATTGCTTTTGTAGCATATCTAAGACATGCAAAGCATTTTACCCGTACGTAATCTGACTAAAGTGAAGCAAGCACAGCAATGTTAACAATGATCTAAAACTGAAATGTTTTAGAAAGTTGAAAAAAGGTAAAAATGAAACCAATCAGTTGGAGTGCAAATCTACCAAAAATGGATATTCTATATGCCCTTCCTTCCTTTCACTTGGCGTATGTTTTAGTGCGTTCGATTTTGCTACGATATTCTCTAACTTAACTAGAGTCATTGGCAGGGCCGTGCGCACGGGGGGGGGGGGGGTTTGGGGGTTAAACCCCCCCCCCATGACCAAATCTAAGTTGCAATGATTTTGCAAAAATTTTCAAAACACAGTTTATAAATTTTGCATTGAATCTTGACTCATAATTTTTGACAAAATAAGTACAATAATTTTACGGAAGAAGAAATTGGTGAAAGTTGCAAAAAATAAGGTTGGCCAATACATAAGTTCGGCACTTTGAATTGCACTTGGAGCTTTCCGAAATTACAAAGTTGTGTAGCATATGTTCGTTTGAAATTTTTCAAAAAATTGTACTGATAACAAAAAATTTTCATTTTGTGAAAACAGTGAGCAGTTTCAATTAACAAGTACTGTAAACAGTACTATTCAGGACCTGGTTAACTAGGTTTTGATGAATCAGAATTAGACCAGATAAGTCAACTATTTTGGCAAAGGGATGTTCTCATTGTTTGTTTACGTTTGACGGAAACACGGTGCATTTTATATAATGCGGATACCGCTTAAGGTGGGCGAAGCCACACCCATTTTCAATTTTAGTATCAATTATCCGACTAAGGATATGAATATTATTCTTTATGGAAAATTTCATTCCTTTATGACTTTTAGTTACAAAGATGTCACGTCAAAAATTTCACAAGGCCATTTTAGAAATGTTTTTGTAAAAAAGTAGGCGTGGTTATACACCGATTTCGCTAAATTTTTTAACGTATATTAGTACAAGTAATAAAAGTTTAACCCTAAGTTTCGTCATGTGGCCGCTGTGGTGCAGTGGGTAGAGTGCTCGCCTGCTATACCAGAGGTCTCGGGTTCAAACCGCAGTCCGAGCAAACACCAAAAAAATTTTTCTAATTAGTAAAAATCCAATTATTGGGTTTTTTTAAGAGCAGCGGTCACCTCTCGGCAGTGGGCGGCATACCCTCCGAGAGTATTTCTGCCATGAAAAAGCTTCTCACAAAAAATGCATTCGCCGTTCGGAGCCGGCATAAAACTGTAGGTCCACCCAATTAGTAGGAAAAACAAAAAAGGAGCACACCTCGAATTGGGAGAGAAGCTCGGCCATAAAACTCGTCAGAGTTATAATAGCGCCATTGTATTATATTATTATTATTATTATTATTCGTCATAATATATCAATTATAATAATTATTTTTTGAGTTATGGGCTCCGAAATCTCGTAGATTCCTTTGTCCAAAAAGGGGCGGTGTCACGCCCATTTTCAAAAGTTTTTCTGTTTTTTGTTTCCGGCCTATTGTGGTACTCATGCCACAAAATTTCAATCAATTATCTTTATCTATATTTGACAATGACTCATTGGGTAGTCACAGACTCGCCCTACCTCTTTGCATGTAATTCCAAAAAGCATTTTTTTTCATGCTTTTATAATTTAATATCTTTATCTCTGTTTATTTTTTTGTGTGTGTGTGGAATTTTCCTGTTGTTCTTTTGTAACTTGTTTGCATTTTACTTTAGCTTTTGTTTATGCAAGGACAGTGATGCCACTTAAAAATGTAGCTGAACAACAACAACGCCAACGACAACGACGATAGACAATTACACCAAAGAGCAACAAGGTTGAGCACGACTATAACAATAACAAAGGTCGTTTATGAGTGTTATACCTATATACTGACATGAAATTTTTCCGTACCACAAAAATACAAAAACAAAAGCAAAAAAACAAAACGAAGAACAATAAAAAAGAGTCCATCTAGGTATTCGAATCTCCTTTTGGACGTTGCGTTTGTCTTATCTGTCAAAGAGCTTTTATATTTATACCTTTCATGAGAATGAAATGGTATTATAACTTAGTGCCAAAAAATACTTAGTGCCAAAAATGTCGAAAGTACCAGAAGGAAGCGTGGGGGACCCACCAAAATATATACCGATATGATCAGAATCACGAGCTGAGTCGATTAAGCCATGCCCGTCTGTCCGTCTGTCCGTCGGTCCGTCTGTCCGTCTGTCCGTCCGTCCGTCTGTGTGAACGCAAACTAGTCCCTCAGTTTTTGAGGTATCTGAATGAAATTCGGAATACAGGTATGTTGTTATATGCAGCTGATCATTTGTCGGAACCGGCCGAATCGGACCACTATAACATATAGAAAACAACCGATTATTCAGATGTACATGACATTTTTGGATGTAATTTGTGCATAACTTCCCAATTTAAAGAGCTAAGGACGTGAAACTTTGAAGTAAACGTACCCATTTTGGCCCAAACAAGGTTACCGAAAATTGTCAAGATCGGACCACTATAACATATAGTTCCACAACATCCGATTATTCAGATATACACATTTTGGTGTATAACTCCTCCATTTTAACAGCTAACGGCCTGAAATTTTGAAGTATTTGTACCCATATGGGCCCAAACGCGATTATCGAAAATTGTCAAGATCGGACCACTATAACATATAGCTCCCATACAACCGATTGTTCAGATATGGACATTTTGGTGTATAGCTCCTCCATTTAAATAGCCAAGACACCATTTTTTCTAATAAATCTTTCCATAAATAACCCACAGAATTAAAATTATAAATTAAACTTAATCAGGCTATGTACATACACAGGTAACTTTTCATTTCCCCACTCATGAAAGGTATGAAGTCTTCGGTACGGCCGAAGACAGCCGGGCTTTTACTTGTTTTGAATTGCAAAAGGGCGGTTACGCGAAATTATGGTATGATGATTTTTCTTCATTCAGCTTGTGGAGCGTTACCAACGTATACTTAAAGCTCAAAAGCCCGCAAATATGGGGACAGTTATGCTCATGATTATAAAGAAAGTGAATGTTACGAAAAAAGAATATACAAAAGCACATCTTAGTAGACAATCTACTTACATTCAACTCTGCGGTTCACCTTTAGCTACGCAGAGTGCTGATAAGCGATATTAATGCAAAGCAATTTATTTGGTAAAGAAAAGAAAATAACGACGGAAGAAGATCACTTTTATTTTAAGTATACAAGGAAATAATGTGCATTCGACTTTAGTGTCCAACAGTCAAGGTTTCGAAACTTTAGTAATCTAAAAAGAACGAAAGTGTACTCCGAATGGGCTTACGGTCACTGTAATGTAATAGCAAAAACTCAATAGGCATTGTTCGCGTAATTCATCATGAAAAGCTTAATTATAAAGCCGAAATTTTATCTACAATTAAATGAAAATATACAAGTATATGTATGGAACATAAAAACATTAAAAAAAGCTTTAAAAAATGGCTATTTATCCTTGCTCTTTATCAATCAAAAAATCAATTCAAGCAGATGAAAATAATGAAAAATCAATAGCACTCTTACAACTCAACAACTAAGCAATAACATATTCACTTTCAATTAAACGATCTCAATTTGTACAGAATTTCAATAGACACACTTTTTTGCTCGTTTATTAAAAAAACTAAGTACATCAATGAAAGCCCATGACCAAAGCAGAGGCACACACACAAGTGCAGTTTTTCGGCTTTATTTTTTTGGTGAGTGCAACACTTAGAACGTGGCATCACTGGACATTTCATTCGTAGGCAATGTGTTAGTTACTTTGTGTATAGCAAGTTTTAATGCCGAAATTCGCTCTTTGATTGGTTTCCTCTTCGAAAAAATTTAATCAATTTAGCAGCATGAATATAACAGAAAGTGTAAAAATAAAGCAACTAGGGAAAAGAGTTTTTGGCGTTTGCAACATTTGTGTGCCCATAGTGGAAATAGTAAAAGTATTAGGAGTTATATGGATTCAATCACTTGTTGCTTATGTACATACATATGTTACTTATTTACATACTATGTGCAACATACCAGTATGATATAAACAATTACAAAAGGTCAATTTTCAGCTTCAAAAAGCAAAATTAGAATTTTCTTGTTTACCTTCTTCATATAAACTTTAACTTCTTGCTTAAAGTTTTCAATTCAGTTCCATGCCTTTATGATGATGCGATCAGTTAATAAATTACGTACGTAATCTTCTATATATTAATGCGCTAACATAAATTTTGTTATATCTTCTCTGTCGACACAACTGAACCTACGAACACCATTAAAAAGGTACTGCTCTCAAATAGAACTGCGCCAATTTTCATTAAAATTGCTTGGAAAATGCGACCACATTCACCGTTGTAATATTGCCGCGTGGTTGTTGTTTTGTGCACTCGAACACAACAGAACTGTGTCAATGCGCTTGCAGAGGTGAGTTTGTGCGTGCTCACCAAACTTACCATGCAATTGTGAACATGTTTGGCTGGAAGTGGTGTGCAGTTTCAAAGAAGTAGAAAAATAAAAAAGTAGCAAAATGACCACAACAAAAACACACAGTCAAGTAATAAGAAGGATAAGAAAGTATATGTAGGAAAGAAAAGAGCAGAAATTGAAAGAAAGAAGTAGGTAGGAGAATTGTAAAGACGAGTAATGACAACAATACCAACAATAAAATAGGTTTAGTGACATTAGCAACAAAATAAACAGAATCAACAGGAATAACAACAGAATAGTAACAATGACAAAACAACAAACCATTATACAAAAACTCTAGTTCCACCTTTGTCATAAGAAAACATCAAGAAAAACTGTCGAGTTTCGACAGTAGGTAGCACTCTAGTATATGTAATTATATCAATGTATGAAATTATGTAGGTATGTTTATCGGTTATGAGAGAAATGGGGTAAAAGTCATATTTAACCATTATCATGATAAAAAAATTTTTTTGGTCCTTAATAACCATTATAAAAACCAAAAAAGTGTTTTGGGCTTGAATAACCGTTATTCAGATTTTTATTATTTTTTGGTCAGCTATAAAAATCAAGATAAGTTATTTGTCAATATTTCTGGACGATATTGGTATCAAATTAAAGGTGTTGAGCAGGGATTGTAGCTCTAATTACCTCTTTTCATTTGGTACCAATATTGCTTAAAACATTCCACTTTTCACCCATAACTGGGAACCCGACCTACGAATCTTAACAAATACACCTCTATGTAAAAGCCCTGCTCAACACCTTTCATTTGATACCAATATCGTCCAGAAATATTGACAAATAAATAGGCTTGATTTTTATAGCTGACAAAAAAAAAATAAAAATTTGAATAACGGTTATTCAGGCCCAAAAGAGTTTTTTGGTTTCCATAACGGTTATTCATGCCCAAAACGGTTTTTTGGTTTTTATAATGGTTATTAAGGACCAAAAGAAGATAAAGGTTATTTTTGCGTAACCTTTTCACCACACTAGAAAGAAATAACCGTTATTTTCGGTCTCTGCTATTGAGCCTATCGGCAGCTATGTATGTAAGTAAAGCGCTATACCATGACAAGTCATTTCAACTTGGCCATATACATATCTAAGCCGTGGGCTCAACCGGGATTCAGATTTTTGGTAACCATAGCAGCGTGGTCAAGATGAAAAGCGTTATTCGATTCCTTTCTCAGTAGTTTTCGGCTTGGTCGCAACTTTAAATTTAATTTAATTCAAAAGGGAACATTATTTGGCAAAAATCGTAAATTTTATAGAAAAAATGTTTCAAAAAAACTTTACTTTTTGAATTTCAAACAAAAAGTCGCTTAATTTTTCCACCCACTGCCTACGCACGCACCACACCCTACAAACATTTTGTACAATTTACAAAGCACGTTCGTTTCTGCTTGACATTTATTTTACGGCTAAAGGACAATAGTTGAGTGAGTTAGTCAAGGATGTCAGCGCAATACAGATTGAAATAGAGTAACTAATTCTTTTCATTAGCTGATGCCATTTTCACTTTTCCAAACACACGCACGCATACATGCACTTATGCAATTATGCAATGAATGCGGAATGTATTACAAAGTTGAATGTGGCATCTGTTGTTTTATAGCTTTTGTAACTACCGAGATATACATATATGTATATATAACATATGTACATATGTATGTCGCTAGAATATTGGAATTTTCAATACATACATACATAGATATCTACTGGCAGCGCTTAAGCATTACAAAGTTCGAGGAAAGTAAGTACGAAAGGAAGGAAACGCGTATGAATGAATGCCAGCCAGCTGCTCAATTCTGCTGCACACTCAAGATAGTCTCTCGTATATTTAGAAATAATTGGCAATTTCATTTGCAATCAGTAAATTAAATTGCAATTAAGCAATCGAAATCCGATCAGAATACCACAACTGATTTGCCCATTTTTTTTGCCTTGAGCTGACTTCCTAGCTATTTTTTTTTTCACCTTCAATCCCTTGCGCGTTGAGAGTTCACGCTCTCAACTACTAATTCACTACACACGTTCGTGAGGTCGAGAGTTCGTGAGCAGTGTTGCAGCATGCTTGGCTGCATTGTAGATGACTGTTGTTGGTGTTGGTGTTGTTGTGGTTGTTATTTTGTTCTTTCTTTATTTCATTGCTTTTGAATTGTGTGTGATTTCAATTGGAAATAGATAAAGCCGCTGCGCCATGAGCGCACGAATGTAATGAATGAAAAGCGAAATATGCCCGCGGTGCTGCTCTTATTTTAGGAGTAGAGGATTATTATTTGTAGATTTGTTGTAGCAATAGCAATGGTTTTAAATGTATGTAAGTTAGATTGACGTTCCCAGCCATGCAATGTCCTGCTGTCCGAGCTACCCATCGTCCATGTGGATATTGCACGTGTGCGAATTACGTGGACATTTTGATTTGTTAAGCTTTTACTTGCGCGCGGTTTCAATTTCGTGGCACGATGGCTTCCAGAACAGCAAGAAGCTTCAACTCAACTGTATTTTTGTAAAAATTTTACTATCATCAGCAGCTTCTGGACTTACTTACACAGTCAAGCTGCGTTGACAAGCTTGAAATCTGTCATGCTTAACTGCAGGGCCGTACGCAAGATTGGCTCTAAATCTCTCATAGAAATGTGTGTGTATTTTTTTATACCTGGTATGAGTCATTGCGCACTGATAAAGCAAGCTGTTATTGGGGGGGGGTATCCGCACTACTCACGCCGCTCTACTTGAATAGGTTTATGAATCTCGCTATAATGGAGCAACTCTTCTCCAAAGAAGTTTTAGTTTTAGTTTTAGGGTTTGGGTTTATTTATTTTAATTTTATCTTAATTGCTTTATTAATTTGCCAAATTTTAAAATTACAATTAAGCATAACAGAAATGCCTTAAATACTTAACTACATAACACAATTTAAAATTATCTTCTTCATAAAATCATCTGTAAAACTTTATTTTTCTTAGAGCCTGTAATACCCACATAGATTCTTAATCAGTCCAAACATGAAACTCCGAAACATTTCTTGTATTTGTAATGGCTAACGAACATTCAAAAAGTAATTTAATATTATTCAAAATTCTCAGTTGAAACGCCTACCGGACACGCAATTGCCACATTCAGCAATACTCGTGCTCCATTGAAGTGGATAAATATTTAAAATGTACATGCAACAATGCTCGTTAAATAACTTAAAATTTATTTATATATATTTTAACTAAATTCCAAACTTGTAAACCATAAAATATTGCGGTTGCTGGTATAACTAACAGACAGACACTAAAAATTATTCAAAACACCTACGAGTATTATTTCTCATTGTCCCTCTGGTGTGATTGGAAAGACGCAACGCGACGCGACTCGGCACTAGGCACAGTGTTCTGAATCGATAAAATTTGATAATAAACTGGGAATATGTGTAATTCCATTATAAGGCTCTGGCTGAACATTCTCTTCAACTCACGACGCAGAGAAACAGGGAACTTGGGCCCTTGTGGGGTTGACTACAGAGACCTCATTATGCCTATCTTGTTTGGAGGAGGACGACCATGGCACAGATCATTCTGTCCGGACCTGTCCGGCCTTGGCGGATGCATATTCTCTAGCACTCGACCAACTTATCAAATTCATAAAAGAATCTGGGAAGTTTGCAGAGAAACCCTGATCCCACCTTTTCCCTACATCCTGATCCCTTCTAAGGCATTAAGTACAATGGACAAATATACCTGAGTGCTTGGGAAAGACAAAGTTTTTCCCGGTCTACCACAATTCCATTCAATTATCAGATTAGTGCTGATTAGATGAGTCAATTTAGATATTTTTCTTCCATCACGTCTCACTAAAGCTCAGTTCCGTAACACAAGTCTTTAATCTTAACCAATTTCAGTTACATTTGCTTTTAATGAACCATTAATAATTTGAGTTTGTATATGGTAAATGGAATTGGTGCGCAACCGTCTAGACGATTCTGGCCGAGTCCAAAAATACGCGCCAGCTGTTTCTGTAGGGTTCAGCATGATGCCACATGGGAATACTTGGAGGCAGCATGACTGTCCACCTAATATTCCCAACGCAGTGGAGGTCTATCCTTTCTTCTGCGTTCAGCGGGTTTCGATATAAATACTTTCTTGGCCGGAGCACCTTCATCCATTCTCACGACATGACCTGCCCAGCGCAGCCGCTGGATCTTTATTCGCTGATCAATGTCGATGTCTGCGTACAGCTCGTACAGATTATTGTTAAGTCTCCGTCGATACTCGCCCTCGCCAATGCGCAAATTTCCACACTCAGAGAAAAGTTGCAGACTAGAAACAAGTCGTACTTGAATTAAGAATTATAGAAATTGAGGGAAAATAAATAAAATTTAAGTTTCCCCAATCTTGAATCAAGAACGGTATTCTTGAAATAGGATAAAAATATGAAAAAATCTTGGTTTAAGAATGGAATTCTTAATTTAAGAATACTAAACAAAGTGTTTTTAAAAAATACATATACATGTATATATATGTACATATGTAATTTTCGAATTTTATTTTTTTGTGAAAATGGAAAATATTTATTAAAAAATAATTTACATAGCAAGATGGATGAAATTAAAACATCATAATTATGTATGCATAATGCATATGTTCCATTGGACGCGTATGTACATGTTGACGAATCAGGATGCAACTCGTCGATGAAGTACATACATACATAGTATGTATGTGGGAACGCTGCGCTTAGATTCGGACCAAACAGTTCACAAAGCGGAGGATAACGAAAGCCGTTTTCTCATATTTAAAGGGTGAGTTATCCGTTCGGGATATGTGCCCCATCGATTTGAGTGGTTAAACCCATTATTTATATAAATTTAGGTGATTTATCCACTAGGTTGACTAAGCGCAATTACCCGCGAGTAATTTTAATTAATTTGAAAAATGCATTTTTGTGGGATTTTTTCGCTTATTTGTTTATAAGTGAAAAAGTTAGATAAAAAAAATTCATTCAAAATTAATACAGCACCATATCCTTCATAGACAGTTTCGCTGTACTATCTCCAATCCTTAATACAATTTTATGTAACTAAATTCAACAAATTTGTCCATATTTTTACCTAAAAAAGTTACTCATACGGCTCGTCATACGAATGTTTTGTATGTAGTTTTTACGGAAATATAACAAAATTTATTTGTAAAAACAATATATGCGCTTAGGAATCCTAGTAGATAAGTAATCCACTTATGATGGATATAAAAATAGAGGCAATCACTCAACTCGTAGGTGTTTCTTCAGTTGGATCTCGGACTAGTATAACTACATACATATGCGTGTATTAAAACTTGTGCTATACATTTATAAAGATAACATATAATAGACAATCGATTATAATTTAAATTTTTATAATAATTTTAAATTTTTATCTTTTATTTCAGATTCTCAAGATTATTTATCAGTTGTAATATTCAACGCAGTGCTTTCCTCCCCATCTCGTTTCTGAAGCTGAATTGTTGATTTAAAATCTTTTATTACAATTAAATATCTGTAATAGTTATAATTATAGTTGTAGGTATAGTTATAACAATATCTGAATATGTAAATACTTTTGGGTTTATAATAACAATTTTATATGTAATGACTGAATTATATATACCTATATATTATATATATTACTATATATGTATGTATATAAATATCTGAAAATATCTGAAAATAAAACGCATTGCAAAAAATAACCACTTTTATGTTTTATTTTTGTTAGGTGGGTTAAAAATTTCGAATTTTGAATTTCGAAAAAGTGGAAAATCAAGAATAAGTATTCTTAAAACGAAGTTGAACATTCTTAAATCAATCATGGGCAATGCTGAAAATAAGTTTATATAAGCTTATTTCAAAACAGAAAATTCTTAATATAAGCGTTCTAAAAATGAGAATATATTCTTGATTTTAGGATTTTCAAGCTTAACAGACTTTCATAACGTTTTCGGCTTGATTCAAGCCCGCTATACTTAAATTTAGGTTGCTTTTTCTCTGAGTGCATAGATCCTCCGAAGAACTTTCCTCTCGAATACTCCAAGCGCCATCTCATCTGCTTTTGATATAGTCCATGCTTCTGCGTCGTACATGAGGACTGAAACGATGAGCGTCATGTAGAGTGTGATTTTTGTTCGTCGAGAGAAGACTTTACTATTCTGTTGCCGACTTAGTCCAAAGTAACATTTATTGACAAGAGTGATTCTTCGTTGGTTTTCCACGCTGACATTATTTTTGTTATTAATGCTGGTTCCCAAGTAGACGAAGTCCTTAATGGTTTCGAATTTGTAGCTGTCAACTGTGACGTGGCTGCCACGGTTTATTAGGCCCATGTCTGAACTTAGTAAATATTACACCATAATTTTTGCTCGCTTTGCCACAATGTACCCACCATTTTGGCTTGGCTTAGCGTGGCGCGGCGCCTTTTTGCACACTCGATTGCCTTTTGGGTGTACTTACGTAAAAAATTTACATTCCGTTTCCGGTATTAGCATTGCTCATACAGCTTATGCAACTTTTAATCCATACAATACAGTTAGTTCGTTCGTTGTACTTGCATTGGAATTGGCTGCCAGCATTTGCTTGCATGCTTTAAATCTTTGCTCTTCACTGGTTGGCGTTGTTCTTCAACTTTGTTTGTTTGCTTGTTTGTTACTGCTCTCTTTACTCATTTCCTTCTATTGTTACAATGTCATTCGTTTTCCTTTTTGCCTTTTGCCTTTCCGCTTTCGTAGTTGTTTCGTATTAAACTGACGATTTTTGTTATGTGTATGTTTTGTCTTTGTATCCTTGTCGACTTTGTAGTAGTGGTAGTGTTGACTATTTGAATGTCCGACTTGTTTCACATTTACTTCTTCGCAATTGTTTACGATTTTTATTGAAGTTATAACCAGTTGTTGGAAGGGATGGTTAGGCTACTCTGTCATTGGTTTGAGCTTAACTTACATATATCTATGACAGTTTGCCTGATAAGCAATTCCAAATAATTATCAGTAACAACAGGGAATATTTTTGCCTAATTGGCAAGTAGAATAATTCAATCTGTAGTCAAGAACAAAGTGAGATCCAACCCAAAAGTTATATCCTATTTGTACCTATACTAGTATAGTAAGCGGTTAAGTTAAGTTAGGTTGGCCAGGATACAGTGATCCATCACATAGATCCTTAGTATTGCGTTATACTAAACTTGGAATGCAAGACTTCGCATGTTTCGGGGAGGAGAGACGGAGGTCCATTGCCCAGGCAGCAAGAAGAAGAATTTAGTGACTGATATACTTTCGACCAGTGATCTCCACAAAGCCCTTATGGAAGCGCGGGCACCGTTATTTTGAAATAAAAATCATGGCCGACAATAAGAGCAAAAAAATTGCGGCCGCCCACTTCCTCCATTATTAAAAGTACACCCGAAAATTTCGAAAATTTATAAATTGATATTTTTGTATGGTACTGATGTTGTGCGTTGTTATATTTTTCATAATTAGCGCACGCTTTAATAGTTAAAGTATAATTTATACTATAAATTTTATAGTATAAGTTTTATAGCTAAAACAGCGCCATCTGATTGAATTAATCTCATTAGCAAATATATTGCGTATTTTTAGGCACAAAGAAATAACTCATATGCATACAGGTGAAGCTAATAAAAATGTGTTAAAAAAATCTACATAAGTACATACATAACACACTATTGAATTCCGTATCAGATCTTAATTTACAACAATTTGTCTCAGTGTGTAGGCGGCGACTCGCTGTAGCCCGCTTCTGCAGAAAATAAAAAAGAAAAATGGAAGCCAAAAATAGCGTGTACACAAACCCCGTCGGAATTGATTGCTTTGAAAATTCAGGTTTCATTAAATACTTTTAAAAGTGTTCAATATAATAAAATAAACTAACACCATAATTTGTCTTCCAGGTCTGATAGTGAAAAAAATTGTTTGATACAAAAAAAAATTCCAAAATTATTCCTTTATATGTAATTTCACATGAATTAATAGTAATTTTGCGCCGCTGTCTGTTCCTAATGGGTATAGCATTAAACTTCGTTTGTAGGCGAGAGGATAGAATGCGCGGTCGCGGTGATTTTCGGCGCGCTTGCCTATGCTTAAGCGCGGCACAAAAACAAAAAGCGCGGAAGCGCGATAGCTGTGAAGACCCTTGCTTTAGACTGTAGATATTTCCACAAATGGCTATATAATCACCCTTTCAAAATGTAACTTGATTTTTTTATTTCTGTTCTCTGTTTTGTGTATTTGCTTTAGTTTTGTACATGAGTATTTTGTAAATGCCTCTTTCGTATTCATTTGCATTGTTGCAAGTCTGGAGTTTGTTAGCCTACCACGACGAAACTCTCTGTGAACTGTGAATGTACAATTTGGGCTCTTGTCTCACTAGAAATTCATGTTGCTTCCCCTTTGCATGAATATACATATTTACATTTTTTTTGTTTCTTGATTTTTTTATTTCTTTTGTATACAAAACATTTTTTTAAACAAGTTGTTTACCTAGTTTTGTTTTTGTATTAACTATATTCAGTAGCTTTCCGTTCTTTATATGCATATTTTCAAATGCCGACAAAAAAAATAAATTGGGATTGTATATATGTATGTACGTCGTACATATGCAGATCGTTATCTAATACACCTCGCAGAACAGTGAGTCCAAAAACAAATCTCAAGCAGTTGCTTTCCATTCCTCCAAAAAGGCTCACTTACCAGCCGCCCTACAAAATCTATTCAGAATAAAGAAAATTTATTTGCTTTTGTAAATGTATTGTCAAAGTTACCACTTTGCGGTTGTAACAGATAATATTTTACAATATCCTTTAGTTGATAATAAAATAATTTCGTATCTGTGTTTAGCGGAGAGATTGGCTGATAAATTTTATTTAATAAGTATTTTTCTCACTTTATCATGCAAATGTATGCAAATTATTCATATAAAAACTTAATAGCGGTTCCGCTTTGGCACAGTGGGTTGGTGCTTGACTGCTAAAACACGTGGTCCCACATACGAATGCGCTGACCCGGAATAATGCTTCTCTACTCACACAAACTAAGTTACGAGTACTTAACCGCAGAAAATCGCGATAAATTACTTTTTAAAAGAGTTCTCCATAATTAAAATTTCAATTTTTAAGCAAAGCAGCCGTAATGTTACATTGATTAATTATATTACTCAGAAACAAAATAATAATAAAGTTTAACTATCAACTCAATTAGTAGCACATTTGGGCTGCTCACATAATGTTGCTGATGTCCGCTTTGTGTGGTATGTATGTATTTTATATCAATTCTTCACTTTTCCGGCAATTACCAACACTGCACAAAAATACATATAAACGCAAATTCATATGTATGCAAATATATTCATGTTGTCGTTTACAGCTAATTAAGCCACAAAAAGTTGCTAAGCTTAATCTTTTTTTTTTTGTTGTTTTGCTGTCATTATATCATAAAGTAGAGAGTGATGGAGATAAAAAACGACAAAAGGGAAGTCAAAAAGTAAATTAGCAAACTTTTAATCATGTGCGTAGGACTTTTTTCATCAATTTTATGCAGCTGCTCTAATTGTTTATTATAAAAATGAACTGAGCTAGTGGAACTGATAGCAGAGAGAAATTTCATTATAACACTGCTCTACTTAAAGGATCTAACATAGATGACTTAAGGATCACAAAAATCTAGCTTATAAAGTAAATCGCATTTTTATTCGGAAACCACTAAAGACAGTACAGAAGTCAGCTCTAAGCAGTGCTAGTGACTCTCCAGATGACCATCAAATATGCTCGTGAGAATACGACTCATTACTAGATATAAACTTTGTCTTTCTGGCAAACTTAAGTAAAGCCAAAAGTGCCGAATGCACCATTTAAAATACAACCTTAAAGTGTACACAGTGGGTATTCAGTAACCAATTTGGCGGTGAGGCGTAAAATATTCAAGCCACAAAAAATTACCAAGGTCAATTGAATGATTGATTATATATAACTTTCAAGCAATTTACTTAAGTTATGCAAATTTCCTAATGCACACGGCACTTCAGTAACAGCACCAACAACAAAAAATGTAACGTGCCATGTTGTTGTGATTCAATATTTTGCCAAATGCACTTCACACAAAATCACTTCAAAATTCATAAAAATAAAATAAACTTACCAATTACTTTCTCTCTCTCGCTCTCTTTCTTACACACACAATTTCGCGCAGTCACTTGTGTATGATCGGAAGGCGCTGCTTTGGTACAAACTAAGCCAATAACAACAACACCAAAAAATAGCAAAAAGATCTTGACTCAATTACATTTACGTCATTAAATCTATATTTTTCGCTTGCCTGCATCGCCGGAACTTGCTGTAACCGAATATTTGCACACATATACCTACACACACATACTTACATATACAAATACGTACATACTTCTATCTAATGCATATTCGTATGTACATATATGAGTTGCCAAGATCCACATCAAAGCGCATATTATGCAGAGTGAAAGCAGCTTTTGGCGCCTGGGTGTGTGCGAGTCCCGTAAAGGAACGGAATGCATATGACGCAAACAGCTGACATAGGGGTCAGGCCACAAAACGACGGTAAAGCAAAAGTAATCAAGTAAGCTTGTGGTTACTGCCTTGCGGCTGCAATGCAATGCTGCAACACCAACAATTTATTGCAGACACAGTAGCAGCAGCAGCAAGGACCGCAACAAATACAACAACAGCAACAATAAGAACAACATAGGCATTAAATAGAAATGTGGCGAAAGGAACACAAAACGAAAACTTTGTAGACCCGCATACTTGTTTGTAGATGCATTTGTGTGTATTCAGCAGGGATGTTTGTCCCGTTAGTTGTGGCAACTTACTTAGTTATTGTTCGAATTATTATATAAGTAGGTATTAGTTGGGAGAAATTTTTTTAAAAAACTTTTTCTTAATCTAAATTTTCCGAATACAATAAAAAAAATTACTCCCGATGTATGTAAAAAAAAAAAATGTAGAATCGTAATTTAAAACAGCTTTGGAAACATTTTTGAAAAAAAAAAAATATTTTAAACATTTGAATTTAATAAAAGTTTTGAGATGTATAATTTGCTTTTATATATACATATTTGAACTTTCCTGTTTTCAAAAAAAAAAGTATTGGAAAAATGTCGAAAAGTATTTTGAAAGAAAATAAATAAAAAATATAATTCGAAACATTCTATATTAGAAAAAATTTCTGATCTATAATTCTTGTAGGACTTGGGGTTTGCAGTTTCGAAATTTCAAAAAAAAAAAAATAAATAAATAAATATTTGAAACATTCGAATTTAAAAAAGTTTTGAGATATATAATTTTCAAGCTTCAAAATTCCAAAAAAAAAATCAGTATTTGAAAGAATGAATGTCGAAAAATATTAAAAAAAAATAAATTAAAATGAAATAACAAAAAGGGTTTGCAATTTCGAAATTTCAAAAAAAAAAAAGTGTATAGCTATACAAAACAAAGTTTTGAAAAAAAATATATAAATATTTGAAATATTCGAATTTAAAAAAGTTTTGAGATATATAATTTTCATGTTTCGAAATTCCAAAAAAAGTTATTTGAAAGAATCAATGTCGAAAAATATTTTCAAAAAAAAAAAAAAATAAATTAAAATGAAATAATAAAAGTATTCGAAACGTTCGAAATTAAAACAAGTTTTGAAATGTATCATTTGCTCTTTTTAAAAAAAATTAAAAAATAGTGGAAACGTTCGAAATTAAGAAAAGTAAAGAGATGCATAGCAGCTGAGTATAAAACGAATAATGGTCCCTTATAATTCAAGCACTAATGAAGGAACAGTTAGGATAAATAATATTTATAAAATAAGCTCCTGAGAATTGCGGGATCAATAAAATGGAAATTCTGTCGACCCTAAAGAAGTAACAGAACATTACACACAAACACAAACATAACATACTCCTAGTACAGAATTTCGTGACTATAAAACTGTAAAGCAATTCAAACCAGTTGATTTGCCCTAACGTCCCCTGCCGCCAATGTAAATATGCTGTATGTATGAGTTTTTATTACAGGCCTGTTGTAGGTATATATGTATGTATGTATGTAGAAATCACTGAATCGGGACCGTAACGCTGTGCATTACTTAAAATAATAATAATTCTGTGGTTTTCATTTCCTGCGTTGACCCAACCGCCGTTACCGCCACCGTCACCATCACCATCGTCAGCCTTTTAAGTGCAACAAAATTATTGCATTTCCTTATGAAGGTGTCACTAGACGCGAAGAAAGGGCGAAAGCGAAAATTTTCCATGAATGTACTCTTACATATTTTGGAAGTTGTGGAGCGTAAAGTGCAAATAAAATGCGAAGTAAAGATGCACTGAAAGGCTAACCTAGTGGGTTATGGCCGGGGTGTTGGTTCTGTGTGTGTGTGTTTTTAAGTTGACAATCGTCTGTTATAGGTTTATGGTTTTGCTAAAAGTACGCTTTTGCAGTAGCCATAACATTTGTGGAGTAATAAGAAAGGAGTTGAAGAAGCAGTCAACGCACTCCACATTTAGTGGAAATGGTAATGTGTATGCTACTTACTTAATTTATACATTTATACAGCATAAAGTTTTTGATGGAAATTGAGAAAAAAAAAATAAATAAAAACAAGTAAGGAAGCCTAAGTTCGAGTGGAATCGCACATTAGATACTCAGCTTTATGCTTTCATTGTTTGTTTGCGTTTGATGGAAACACGGTGTAGGTACTTTATATAAAGCGAGTGCTGCATAAAGTGGGCGTAGCCGCGCCCATTTTCAACATTTCTATCAGTCATCCAACTAAGCTTATGAATATTATTCTTTGTGCAAAATTTCATTCCTTTATGACTTCCAGTTACAAAGATGTCACGTTACAAATTCCAAAAGGGTGTTCCAGAAATATCTTTGTTAAAAAGTAGGCGTGGTCATAAACCGATTTCAATAAATTTTTGCGTGTCTATTAACACAAGTTATAAAAGTGTTAAACCAAGTTTCGTCATAATATCTCAATTATTTGTCGAGTTATGGGCTAAGAAATCTCGTTGATTCCTTTGTTTAAAAAGAGGCGGTGCCACGCCCATTTTCCATATTTATTATATTTTTTGTTTCCGGCCTATTGTGGAACTCATGCCACAAAATTTCTATGAATTATATCTATATTTGACAAAGATATTTATTAGGCCCCTTTATAGTTCCCATGTATAAAAGTGGGCGTGGCCGTCAAACCGATTTCGCTAAAATTTTGAACATGTATTACCACAAGTAATAAAAGTGTACACACCAAGTTTCGTCATACTATCTCATTTACTTGTCGAGTTATGGGCTCAGAAATCTCGTATATTCCTGCTTCTAAAAAGAGGCGGTACCACGCCCATTTTCCAAAATTTTTGTGTTTTTCGTTTTATGTCCGCATGTGTACTCTTGCTATAAAATTTCAATGATATATCTTTATATTTGACAGAGATATCGCTTAAAATGTTTTTATTAGGCGCCTTTATAGTTCACATATATAAAAGTGGGCGTGGCCGTCAACCGATTTTGGCAATTTTTCGTCAAAACATTCAGAGACGAAAAATAACTCTTATTGAATTTTTTGAAATCAAAAACGTTGGGCACATTTCAATAAAAAAATTTTTCCCTTAGATTTAAAAGTTATTATGGGAAAGAAAAATTTTTCTGTTGCTCATAACGATTATATTCAGATTTTTATTTTTTCAATTGCCTCATAACTGTTATTCACGAGAAAATTTTTTTCCGTTGCTCATAACGTTTATTTTGAAATTTTTATTTTTTCCGTTGCCTCATAACAGTTATTCATGAAAATAAATTTTTTCTGTTGCTTATAGCTAATTTCTATTTCAGATTTTTGATTTTTACGTTGTATTGTGAGTATTATTTTGTGGAATTGGTTCCTTTTTTTGCTCATAGGACTTCATCTTTCGGTATCTAGTGTATGTAATTGGATGGTGCTATGTAATACAGTATATTTATTTTATTCCCAAACCCGAAGCTAGAATGTTTCAATTGGTACTAGCTGTAAATATATCCTAACTAAAATAAAAAAATGCTGATTAGAAATCGGTTTAGGCCCATGGTTTCATAAGCAAAGTTACTTAGAGTGCGTTTAAAATTCAAATTAACGATATTTTACTGTATCGCCCCCTCAACATGGTTAAAGAAATCACGGATAAATTTTGGTCCAGATTGGTGGCGGTTACCCGGCGTCTCCTCAAAACAGAATTCTGTCATCACAAGCACCATTATAACATAGATTTCAAATGGAGACCGCCTCTGTCTTCTGGTATAACAGAGATGCCAAGGCAATTGCTTTAACAAGATTGCCTTAACATGAGCTGTCAGTTTGATGATTTGACAGCTAATTTTTCATTTCAACGAAAAATTCACAGTGCACTGAGAGAAAAAAAATATATGGAGGGGTCAAAGAAATTGTTTACCTATTTTGAACACTACTTTCTTTGTTTTGAGTAAATTTTCCTTAAAACATGTTAAAAGGTTTATAAAATATTGTTGTTACATGCGTTACCATGGTTTCATATACTTGTTTTGAAAAAATTCATACATTAAAATAATGAAAAATTCTTTAAGCGCCATTCCATTCCCAACTTTCCTTGTTTTGAAGACTTGATTTCTTTAACCTTTAAGTGACGAGGTGAAATTTTGTGACATAGTTTACGACGTGGTGGTAAATTTTTTTCCACGCATTTTACTTAAAACTCCCAATAAAAAATAAATTTTTTTATAATAATTTTTGCATTGGGAAGAGGCCAGTCCTTTTTCAAATGAAATTAATAAAAAAAGTTAATTAAATTTTTTAAATCAACAAAGTTTTTACTATAATTCACAAGGCCTTGTTCTTTCAAAATAGCGAAAACATCACATGAGAACCTTATAGATAAAAGGTAAAACAAAAACTTTCTTTAAACTTTAGAGACGGTTTTTCATAAAAAATATATATTTTTAAAAATATATAATAGGAATTTTATTTAAAAAAATTTTTTTGTAGAAAATGTTGGCCAGTCTTTTTGAAGTTTTTTTTATAATAACGTGATCGTATAAAATGAATCACGAAACGAATTTTTTAATTTTTCTTCCAATAATCATTTGAAGAAGTGGTAAAATTAACAACCCATGTTATTCAAATTGCCAGTGAGAGAAGTTTTAAATGGAAATAAATTATTTTTGAAGAAAAAGTTACGTTAACGTCGAGGTGTGGTAATTTTTACCCCGATATCATAATTTATCCGTTATTGGAGATCTTCCACCATAGAAACTACACTGATCGATAATTATGATGATATGAGTAGATTCTAAACGCATCAAAATGCTGCAGAGAAGCGAGAAGTGGTAAATTTCCAAAAATTGCATTCGAAGAAAAACTAACGTTACCCTAGACGTGGGGTAATTTTTACCCCACCATCATCATTTCTCGTCAAATGTTACACCTTCCTCCACAAAAACAAAACGGGTCAATAATTATAACGAGATGGGAAGATACTAAGAGAGTAAACTTCCTGGATGGTAAGTTAAAAGAGATATTTAAAGAAACTGTAAGTCGGTGTAAAAATTACCACCACGTCGTATGTTAAAGGTTAATTTTGAGAAATTAAATTCCCATACAAATCCCCATGGCAACGAATTTGTTTGAATGTTTTTTTATGTTTTTTCCACATTTTTGAGAAAATTTACACAAAACAAAGAAAATTTTGTATTGGGACGCGTGTTCAAAATAAGGAAAATTATGTCTTTGATCGAGAGAAATTTTTTTTTTGAGTGTGGCAACATCTCCACATGGAACGTGAAATTTCGCACGGCGTCCATTTTGCTTGAGTGTTTTGGCTTAGGAAATAAATAAAAAGAACATTAAGTGCATATATACAGTTTGCGAGCATCATCGCCAATTTTAAACAATTTTTTTTAACTTTCTAAGTGCTTCTTCCATATTCCCAATATCATTGATTTACGCAAATAGACTCCGAGTTATAAGGATTTTAAGGACTTCTACTGAAGGGGAAGGAAAGTAGGGGGACTTTTCTGTGTACCATATATGATTTACACGAACGCTTATCTTTTAGATCACTTGCGAGGAGTAAACGCTGTTTTTAAAAATCATAACCGAAGATCTTTAGCATGGATAACAAATTCCTACCACACTAAGCCATCTAATCGCACATTCACGTACATATGTATCTCATATTATTCACCAAAAAATAAAGTCCTATAACCAAAAAAAGAAACATATTCTGCAAAATAATACTCACAATATAACGAAAAAATTAAAAAATTTGAAATGTAGAAGTTATGAGGCAACGGAAAAAATAAAAAATTTAAAATAAAAGTTACGAGCAACGGAAAATTTTTTTTCTCATGAATAACAGTTATGAGGCAATTGAAAAAATAAAAATCTGAACATAATCGTTATGAGCAACAGAAAAAAAAATTTTTCAACAATAATAGTTACGACTGAAAAATATTTTTTTTCGGTTTGAAATAACTCTTAAGAAATGAAAGAAAAAGATTTTTGACTTTTTTAATTGTTATGAGGCAATTTTTTTTAATATTTCTTATAACAGTTATGTCTCTGAAAACATTTGCCTAAGTAAGTATATCACGCCTACCAAAATTCATCGATATATCTTCAACGGTTTCTGAGTTATGACTCATAAAACTTTCAATGTTTGCCCCTTAATAAGTGGGCGTGGCACCGCCCATTTTCCAAAATTTCACCATATTTCTTCATAAGGGCCTTAGCTCAATACGTCTGTGAAATTTTATCACTCTAGCTCTATTAGTGACTGAGATACAAAATTTCCGATTTTTACTATATAGGAAAAGTGGGCGTGGTCATGGTCCGATTTCGCCCATTTTCAATACCAACCGTCCCAGTCTCGATACCAACTTGCATTCCAAATTTCATCAAAATATCTCAATTTTTGCGCGAGTTAGAGTGTTTACAGACGGACGGACGGACGGACGGACGGACGGACATGGCTCAATCGATTTCTCTTTTCACCCTGATCATTTTGATATATATAAGTCTATATCTATCTCGATTATTTAATTCTGTTACAATCCACCGTTATGTGATTAAAACTATAATACTCTGTGTACTAGTACAGCTTAGTATAATTATATAAAACTATCGTGGAAGGCAAAACATTAATTATTTTCATATTTTATGCCTATTTACATAAATCTAGGTCGGCCCGAACCCATTGTCACTTGGCTAAATGGCACACAGCATTTGGAATCGGGTAATGGAGTTTCGATGGGACGTCATGTGACCGTCAATCGCCTAGAGGTGCCACAAATCACACGTTCAGCGCTGAACAATACCTATCGCTGTCAGGCGTCAAATACGAAATTGGTGCCGCCAGTTGAGCGGAGTATACGTATTGAAATGTTGCGTAAGTCAAATGTTTTAGTATTTCTATGTATATTTCTTAATTTTCTATATTTCTTTCATTTCATATATTACTTTTTAGTAAAACCCACATCAGTAAGCCTCACCAACAAGCCGAAAGTCTTCTCATCAGCTACCCAATATAATCTAACATGCGTGGTCGCTGGTTCAGTACCAGATACGGAAATACGTTGGACGCAAAACAATCGACCATTCAAAAGAGGAACGGTGAGTTAATGAACTGAGTACATAAGAGTTGATTGTCTATGTTTTGGAATTTAAATTAAAATTTAGTCAGTTTTTTCAAAAACTAAACAGGCTCTAAACAAACTGAAAAGAAAACAATAAAAATTTATTAAGCCAAAAATTCACTAAAATTCTAATTCAATTGAAATTGCATTTATTTTCAGCTCACAACAAAGCAAAGTAATGGAAAGGTCTACTCAATGCTCTCTTTCCATCCGCAACCCGAAGATGATGGCACAATGCTAAAATGTGAAGGTTCTAATCCACGTTTGCAAAATTCGGCGATTGAGGATTCATTCATGTTAAATGTGATGTGTAAGTTAAACTACTTATATTCAAACATATACACATAGATAATTTTAATAACCAAAAAGAAGACAAATTAATTTAATTAAGATATGTGACATGATGTCATTCGTCTTTGGAAACTATAAGCTTATCCTCATTAAGTTTCAGTAAAAATGCCAAATAAACTTCTAATGACATTTTAACTTTTCTATCCAAACAAATGTGGTATTATAACTTTTTGACGCGTGCGGATATGTTTCTAAAATATTAATTTAATTTAATGTATGTATGTATGTACATACATTTATTGTCCACTAACACGTAACAGTTGAAACAATCAATTGTCAATTATTTGGCAATTCAAATAAATCAAACAAAAAACGAAGCTACATATTTGCTGTCATTGAAGCTCACGAGTTAATAAATACAATTTAGATATGTATTTGCAATGGCAAAAACAATATTCTACCTTTTTCGACATAATAGTTCAACAATAAATTTCCACTTTTCGATTATCTAAACCGCAAACATGTCAAAACTCCAACGCGCCGACAAGCAAATGTTGATAAAGAACAAAACAAAAATCTAACGAAATTGTTAGTAGCTATAAATGAAACACATATGAATGTACATACATATATAATGTACATACGTCCCTGCAGGAAAGTCAATAACTAGTGAGCACAATTTCTAGTTCCGAACTAGCGAAAATGTATCAAAAAGGAACTAGCTCAATTGTAGTTAGACCTCACTGGTAAAGAAGGAGCGAATTGTGTGACAATTATAAGATATACTCTGATTTGTATGCAATTTAGAAGTGAAAAAAATTCTATGAACATTTTTCGTTCGCTCAATTACGGTCAATCCTGCATATTTCTGCAATTCTCAGATGATTAGTAAAACATATTATATAGAGTATTCTATTTGCAGCTTCACTTGAATGCAATGAAATTTTGTGCTTTGCTTGTGCAAGTTCTAGGAAAATACTACTTGACTAGTTCTTTTGATATCTACACAGCGATATTTGTCTTATTTGTCAAATTTTGAATATTTTTGACGTTTTTATTCAATAAAAAAAAAAAAAAAATAATTAAAACAAGTAAGGAAGCCTAAGTTCGAGTGGAATCGAACATTAGATACTCAGCTGTATGCTTTCATTGTTTGTTTGCGTTTGATGGAAACACGGCGTATTTTATATAAAGCCAATGCTGCATAAAGTGGGCGTAGCCACGCCCATTTTCAATATTTTTATCAGTCATCCAACTAAGCATATGAATATTATGCTTTGCTCAAAATTTCATTCCTTTCTGACTTCTAGTTACAAAGATGTCACGTTACAAATTCCCAAAGGGTGTTCCAGAAATATCTTTGTTAAAAAGTAGGCGTGGTCATAAACCGATATCAATAAATTTTTGCGTGTCTATTAACACAAATTATAGAAGTGTATAAACAAAGTTTCGTCATAATATCTCAATTTTTTGCCGAGTTATAGGCTAAGAAATCTCGTATATTCCTTTGTCTAAAAAGAGGCGGTGCCACGCCCATTTTCCAAAATTTTTCTATTTTTTGTTTCCGGTCTATTGTGGAACTCATGCCACAAAATTTCAATGAATTATATTTATATTTGACAAAGATATCGCTTAAAATGTTTTTATTAGGCCCCTTTATAGTTCCCATATATAAAAGTGGGCGTGGTCGTCAACTGATTTTGCTAAAATTTTGAACATGTATTACCACAAGTAATAAAAGTGTACACACCAAGTTTCGTCATAATATCTCATTTACTTGTCGAGTTATGGGCTCAGAAATCTCGTATATTCCTGCTTCTAAAAAGAGGCGGTGCCACGCCCATTTTCCCAAAATTTTTGTGTTTTTAGTTTTATGTCCGCAGTTGGACTCCTGCCATAAAATTTCAATGATATATCTTTATATTTGACAGAGATATAGCTTAAAATGTTTTTATTGGGACACTATAATACCCATATATAAAAGTGGGCGTGGTCGTCAACCGATTTTAATAATTTTCCGTCGAAACATTTGTCTAAGTAAGCAAATTACGCATACCAAATTTCATCGATATATCTTCAACGGTTTCTGAGTTATGACATATAAAACTTTCAATGTTTGACCCTTAATAAGTGGGCGTGGCACCGCCCATTTTCCAAAACTTCATCAAATTTCTTCATAAGGGCCTGAGCTCAATACGTGGGTAAAATTTTATCACTCTAGCTATATTAGTGGCTGAGATACCAAATTTCCGATTTTTTCTATATAGGAAAAGTGGGCGTGGTCATGGTCCGATTTCGCCCATTTTCAATACCAACCGTTCCAGTCTCGATACCAACTTGCATTTCAAATTTCATCAAAATATCTCAATTTTTGCGCGAGTTAGAGTGCGTACGGACGGACAGACGGACGGACAGACGGACGGACATGGCTCAATCGATTTCTCTTTTCATCCTGATCATTTTGGTATATATAAGTCTATATGTCTCGATTATTTCATTCTGTTACAATCCACCGTTATGTGATTAAAACTATAATACTCTGTGTACTAGTACAGCTGAGTATAAAAATGTTGATACCAATAGGAATCGAACCGCGGTCGACCGATTCCAGTTCAGAAGCGTTAGCGGCTATGCTATGGAGCCACTTTATATTAAACGTGTCAAATGTTTCACTTAAGTGACAGATATAAAACTATAGAATTTGCAGGAGCTTGTAGCTGTTGCTGGACTATCCAAATTCTGCCAATAAATGAACTAGTGCAAACTGTAGAATTTAGTACTGGTTCCAAACTATCGAAAGTGTAGTGCAGAGGGTGAGAATTAACACCGCCTAGGACATCACCGTCTTAAATTCGCCAGTTGATAATATACAAAAGAAATTTAGCTCGCACTAGTAGTTGCGAAAAATTCACTATAAGCGAACTAGTTCGCAACTAGAGATTTTCCCCACTGGGGTGCATTCCATTATAAGCTGTGTGTGTCTGTATACCAAAGTCAAAAGTAAAAAAAAGGAATAAACTTAAATGCTTTCGGCATATTCAGAAATTACAAAATATATGGCGGCTTTTCGCTGTCACACCTAGTTGTATGTGCATGTGCATTAGGGTGGTTCCCAAATGTATGGAGACAAATTGTATATGATATTTCATGAGCATCACCGCCTGGGTCGATGCTAATATAGTCGAAGATACCACATATAAATTTTTGTCTCGATAGGATACAGCTAAGTGGTGTCGTGCAGGGGTCAAACTACCGAAAACTGTATGAAGGCTGAAAAAAATTGGAGTTTTTTATATCTAATATATAAAATCGATAGTAGCACATTCAAGGATACCATACCTAAATTTTGGTCCCGATCGGAGACAGCTCGGTGGTGTCGCACATTGCTCAAATTTCAGACCAAAGTAAGGACCAAACAATTTCATAACATTTTTAGGTCTCAAAAAGTAAGGCCGGTTATTAGTTATAGATATTCCCGTAAGGAATTTACGGTTACTTATTTGCGTGTTTGTATGATTTTCAATAAAGTTGTCAGCGTTTGTTTTATGATATTTGCCTCTATATGGATCTGTGGGCAAACTCATGCATATCTATCTACGTAAAGTTCAATGACAGCGTGAATGGGGGTCCCCTCTTTTAACATAATCATAAATTTATTGAAATGTTGACTTAAATAGAAAATTTATTAGCAAATTCAACGGAAAACAATGTGTTGTTGAGTAGGAGGTAAAGTTTCACTCGAATGGAAGGTGTGAAGTTGAGAAAACACTGCCAACGATGTCCCACGGTTTTAGCCTGCATATGTACTTACAGTAGAGTGTAATAAAATAGCATAAGTACGATTAAAATTTACTTGATTTGTTCACATAAAACCACATCTTCATTGCACATAAAAAAAAATCTTCTAATCGATACAAAATTTTTATAAAAAAATTTGAAGTGTCTCAAACACGCAAATTTTCAAAATCCAAACGAATTTAAACATATTTATGAGAAGTACTCCAAGCATTTTGTATCTTTTTTAAGGTATTTTCACAATAAAATCAAACTCACAATAATAAGGACCGATTTCATAATCAAATTAAGAGTTCCTTTAAATTCTAAAGGAGCCTTTAATTTGCTGAACGATTTCATAAATTCTTTTTGAAGATAAAAGTTCCTTTAAATTTAAATACTCAAAAACGGTCATTTAAGTTACTTAAAGGTTCCTTTTGTCAGAAAAAATTTCATTTCTGAAGTCTGTGAAAATCAAATATCAAAAATTTATTAAAATTTTTTAAAATTTTTGAACCCATTTTGTTTGCTGTTTTGTTTGTTGAGTCCTCTTTTGTGAGGTTGGATGACCGCTTCCTATTTTTTCTGCTATGGGTTGCCAAATAGCGCTTCTTTGTTCTTTCTCTTTAAAAATAAAAAAATAAATCCACAATCAAAAAATTTATTTATTTTCAGAAAAAAAATGTCAAATTTCAATATTTTTAAATTTATGACAATCATTTGACGTTAAAGAAGCCTTTTAATATTATATTATTATGAAATCACTCCCACACTAAAGAACATTTAATTGGCTCTTTAACTAAAAGGCTTCTTTAACAAAAGGAGCTTTAAGAATTTCATTATGAAATCGGCCCTAAACCATATAAAGAAAAGCTGCTGCTGCTATTTTTTTGCACACAATTGTACGTATAAATAAATAGATGTATCATATCCTTTTTTTTTATAGAAAAAGGATGTTCGTGAGGCGTACAAAAAAGTCACCTATCTATACTCGAGCATTTGTACACATATGTATGTACTTACATCCATACAATCGTCTATCATTCCCGGCCTCTGTGCCCCGCCGCCGCACATACATAGTCAAACCAGCTAATCGGTGGCATGGCATGTTAAAAGCTATGAAAGTTTTATTTCTTTGCAAACGGTTATAAATAATAAATTGCACGATGTGACAAACAGACAAACAAATTATAAATACATACATAAGCAGGAAATGAATCAGGAACAGAATTTCAAATGAGTTGTCGCTTGGCGTGCGACAGAGAGAAGGCGGTCGGTGCGGTCGGCTATATATGGAATGGAGTAAAAACATAAATAATTTGAGTTAGCGAAATATGAGGGGAGGGGTGTGGGGGGTGTTAGGATGACACACGTAAAAGTTGTTTTGTGAGCAATAATAAAAAATTTATTGATAATAATTTCGATTGTGCTGAATATTGAGAAATTAAAGTCGGTGCTTATGTTTTTTTTTTTTTGGATTCTACACTTAGTAAGTACACAGTATGACAAGTGAAAATGAGAAATAAAAGGGAGTTGTGTTTTGTTTTTATTTATTATTTTTGCAGCGCTTTGAAAATTAAAGGCAGTAGAAAAAGGTTTATAAATAAAATATTGAACTAAATTTTGTATACAAATTTTTTCCAGTTCTTAACTTTTACGAGTGTCACTGAAAAAGTTCGCCGAAAATGTAAACAAAAACACAAATTGCGTTATGTAAATCACCTTACTGGTTTTCAAAATTTTCTCCCTTAAGATATATACACTCTTGCATCCGATGAAACCCATTTTTAAAGCAATTTTGTCGCTCTGAACGAGGTACTTCTAAAAAAAATTGACATAAACGCTTCAACGGCCTCTGCAGCGTTGAAAACGCTCGCTGCGCATTTTATTTTTGATCTGTCGAAATACGAAGAAGTCATTGGATGATAGATTAAGCGAATATGGGCAATGAGTCACTAATTTGATGTTGTTACTGGTTAAAAACTCTACAGTTCTTCGTGCTGTGTGAGCGCTTGCATTCTCATGATGAACAATGCTTCGCCGGTATGTTGTTGTTCCTTCTGATTTCAGCGATAACTTCCGGCAAAAAAATTTAAGTATGCCAATCAGCATTAACTGTCCTTCGATCCGCTAATGCAACAGTTACAACATGACCCATTTTTCCCAAGAAACAAGTAATCATTTTTTTCTAGACGCTCTGTGAACACACCACCTTTGAGGGTTTAGGCTCATTTTGGAAACCTATACACGTACAGCCAATGGCGGTCTAGTTTCAATCTCACATGAATATATCCAAACTGCGTCGACTGTTACGATGTTATATACCGAATTTGAGCAACCCCCTTCGGATGTATCTAGCATTTCCTTCCTCAAATTGGCACATGCCTGTTTTTGTTCTTCTTTCAAATTGTTTGAGGCCCAACAACTTCCAAGCTTCCTGACATACAAATCAACTTGCAAAATCGTATGTACTTATTTAATTCGCTGCAATACCTATAGTTGCCTCTATCTCAGTATTGGTCACATGCCGATCTGAAAAAATCATTTCACGTACAGCATCAATATTTTTCGCCACAACAAAGGCGCGAGGATCGTTATAAAACGTTGGTCTTCCACGCTTGAATTCTGCAAACCATTTGTAAACCACAGTTTTGAATGGTGCTTCATCTCCAAATAAAGAATTAATTTTTTCTACACATTGGTGCGGTGTTAAATCGTAACGGAAATCATAAAAAATCATCACTCGGAAGTCACGATACGAAATTTCGATTATTTTTGAAAATAAATCGATAAGTTTGAAATCGAGCTGTGAACTGAATTACAGGACAAATTGTATGAATGTCACAATCGCAGAACGCTGTCAATACAGGAAGTTATTGATTTCGCGAACATTTGCAGTGAGACTCGTATTTCCTAAAAATAGTTACGTATACGTCCTGTCATACGCTTGCCGTGTAGGAATTTTTCTTTGTAAAATAACACTATTTCCCCTATACTCGTATGTACTTATATGCATATATATATTATATTATTATTATATATATATATATATATCGAAAGCGTTTTTGATAAATTTGTAAAGTCTTTTTTACGCAAAAAGTTTTGAAACCTTATTCAAAGAGAAATGGTAGGCATTCCTAAATGGCAATTATTGCCACCATATACGATGAAAGTTCAATAATTTAGAAATGCACATAAATATGTACATAAATGTTTCCTGACTCTACCTCATTGAAATTTATGTGCTTTTAAATTTTGTTCGATGTTTATAGCATTTCATTGCCCCCACACTCGGCAAGCACATTCGTTGAAAAAATCTAAATATGTTTAGCCTTTTTATACTCAGCTGTACTAGTACACAGAGTATTATAGTTTTAATCACATAACGGTGGATTGTAACAGAATGAAATAATCGAGATAGATATAGACTTATATATATCAAAATGATCAGGGTGAAAAGAGAAATCGATCGAGCCATGTCCGTCCGTCCGTCCGTCCGTCCGTCTGTCCGTCCGTCCGTCTGTAAACACTCTAACTCGCGCAAAAATTGAGATATTTTGATGAAATTTGAAATGCAAGTTGGTATCGACACTGGGACGGTTGGTATTGAAAATGGGCGAAATCGGACCATGACCACGCCCACTTTTCCCATATAGAAAAAATCGGAAATTTGGTATCTCAGCCGCTAATATAGCTAGAGTGATGAAATTTTACCCACATGTTAAGCTCAGGCCCCTAAGAAGAAATTTGATAGAATTTTGGAAAATGGGCGGTGCCACGCCCACTTATTAAGGAGCAAACATTGAAAGCTTTATGAGCCATAACTCAGAAACTGTATAAGATATATCGATGAAATTTGGTACGCGTGATATACTTACTTAGGCAAATATTTGGACGAAAAATTGTCAAAATCGGTTGACGGCCACGCCCACTTTTATATATGGGTATTATAAAGTGACCTAATAAAAACATTTTAAGCGATATCTCTGTCAAATATAAAGATATATCATTGAAATTTTATATCAGGAGTCCACCTGCGGACATACAACGAAAAACACAAAAATTTTGGAAAATGGGCGTGGCACCGCCTCTTTTTAGAAGCTGGAATATACGAGATTTCTGAGCCCATAACTCGACAAATAATTGATATATAATGACGAAACTTGCTGTGTACACTTTTATTACTTGCGGTAATACATGTTGAAAATTTTATCGAAATCGGTTGACGGCCACGCCCACTTTTATATATGGGTATTATAAAGTGACCTAATAAAAACATTTTAAGCGATATCTTTGTCAAATATAAAGATATATCATTGAAATTTTATGGCAGGAGTCCAACTGCGGACATAAAACGAAAAGCATAAAAATTTTGGAAAATGGGCGTGGCACCGCCTCTTTTAAGAAGCAGGAATATACGAGATTTCTGAGCCCATAACTCGACAAATAATTGAGATATTATAACGAAACTTGGTTTATACACTCTTATAACTTGTGTTAATAGACACGCAAAAATTTATTGAAATCGGTTTATGACCACGCCTACTTTTTAACAAAGATATTTCTAGAACACCCTTTGGGAATTTGTAACGTGACATCTTTGTAACTGGAAGTCATAAAGGAATGAAATTTTGCACAAAGAATAATATTCATATGCTTAGTTGGATGACTGATAAAAATTTTGAAAATGGGCGCGGCTACGCCCACTTTATGCAGCACTTGCTTTATATAAAGTACCTACACCGTGTTTCCATCAAACGCAAACAAACAATGAAAGCATACAGCTGAGTATCTAATGTTCGATTCCACTCGAACTTAGGCTTCCTTTCTTGTTTTTTTTTTGTTTTCACACATAAACAAACTTGATGAAATATGAGATTTTTCAACTCAAAATACAGTTTAATCTGCTATTTTTGGCAAGGATGCTTTGCTTTAAGCATCACTTTATGGTTTTGGAAAGCTTTAAAAAAATTATGTCATTCCTTTATTCTTAAATTTACATACGTAGAAACAAAGATATCTTTAAATTATACATTAGCTTTATAAACTGCTAAAGGCATACGATATTTCAAATGAGTAAGTTACGCACCTTCAGAATAATCATATTTTAGTCCCTTTACAACAGCCCCTTAAACACAATTCCAGCCCAAAAGCTCAGTTGCGTCATAAAAGTCGAAATATATATGTATATAGATACATGTATAAAAAAACCAGTATATTCATAAATGCACATGCATATTTATATGTTCATATAAATATTTGAAGTCATATGCATATATTTATTTGCTGGAGTGCAAATATATCCGCACATATACACACAAAATTCTTCCACGAAAACTTATTTGTCATAAAGTTTCCTACTTCGGTTTTATTCTACATTTGCTTCAAAAGTTTTATTCAAATATGTAATGAATATAAATGTAAATGTTGTTACACATGTATGAGCATATGTATAGTGTATGTATGTGTGTACATACATACATATCTGCCTTAGTTAATATGTGCCACATTCAAGAACATTATGTACATATGTGTACATTAGCACACATTCCACGTAGTCAAATAAGCCGCCTGAAACTTGCTCAGTACTAGTGAGAACATCAAACGTAACTAGGCAGAAACTACTTAATTTCTTTCAATGAAAGCAACTGGTTTCTTTAGATTTTACGTTTCAAAGTTTTACCGGTTGCATATATTTAAGCAAAATGGAACTGATAAGCTAATTATATTAACATAAATTATTGCTTGAGAAGTGGTTGTGTTATAATGTGAAAGTACTAGTTAAGTATAAAATAAAAAAAAAAAAAAAATAAATTTAAATTTAAATGAATATGATATTTTTCTTCCGACAAGTTTAATCACATAGCAAAATGTTGTGTGGTGGACTTGTGTTACTTGTCAAATATTTTATGTTTAACTGCGTAATTCAAAATATTACACAAATATGAAAATGCTTAAGAATATTTCAAAAGTGGGAATAGAGTATGTAGTAGCAGCTTTAAAGTTTTTTTGTTTAAAGAATTATTGTTTTATCATGGCATATAATAGGTTAGGTTAGCTTGCAGTTGCTGCTTTTACGCATTAGCACATTTAAGTCTCGAGAGACCCATTCCGATACAATGTAGATACAAAGACCGTCTATTGAAAGCGTCGTGTTTGCTACACAAATCTTAGAATTTTATTACGTTACAGTATAGCAATATCGTCTACATCTTTGGAATATTAGGAACTCATGTGTTTCAGCATACAGAGGATATGTCCGGTTCTTCCTCCTCACACACCCCCTAGTAGATAGTCATTGTAGGGAGCACTTAGCCTTTTAGAATGCTTTTCGAAGATTATGTGGCTGATTAATTGGCTAACCATCTGTGATGGTACGTAGACTGCTTGTCGTACCGCTCTGAAAAAATGAGTTTTGCGTGATTACAAGTGCTGAGATTTTCCAAGCTTTGATTTTATTCATTTCAGTTGAGGTAGAGGTAGAATTTGCCTTTAGTCAGAATTTGCCGGTAGCGATTGTAATAATGGAGAGGCCTGCTCTCTGCAATTCATCAGCTATCTCTTTGGGACATTTTACTCAGCATCTGAGAAGATGAGGATGCCTTTGTACCCAATTTCCACTGTTTTAAAGGATCCTACTACCTCATATATTGCAGTTCCTCTTCCTCTTCTTGATTGGCGCTTAACCGTTTAGATTCTGGCTGAGTCTAACAGAGCGCGCCAATTGCTTCTGTTTCGTCCATTCTCACGACATGACCTACGCAACGCATTCGCTAGATCTTTATTCGCTGAAAAATGTATATATATATATATATATATGTTATATATAAGGGAAGGGCTTTTTTGAATGAAAATACTTTGTTCGAGGTTAAAATATATTATAGGCCTTACCAAGCATTCGAGGACTGCATACTTATAATATCCAAAATCTCTAGTTAGGGGCCAAGAACCCCTTATTCATAGGTATATATTGTACCATAACTTTTTCTCCGTTTATGGTATCAACATGATTTTAATGAATTAAATTAAATTTAATTAAAAATTTATTCATTATTTATTATTTTTTGAATGAAGAATAAAAATTTATTCTTATTTTTTCGTTATTGAATTATTAAATTTTTGAATAATGCCCATCCCTGTTATATATATATAATTTATATTGCAGTTACTTCAAGCTAAAAGGCGCTGGAGTGGTTACGTGGGCAGAATGACATTTTCAGCCTCTATTGCGCTGTAAACAAAATAGCGCTTCAGATAAATACTCATGTATATTCGATTTTGCAATCTGTGAATTTTGACCGTAGTGATACCAAGAACATAATTTGAATTATATCGACCATTAAGATTTTAACCTTCTTAAGCTTGATTGTTATAACATGGCCCGAATAAATACTTTACCCCATACTTTTGGTGGACTTAAGTGAATATTAAATAATTTTATATCACAGAATAAACATTAAAATGCATAAGTAAATATGCACCTATGTATTTATACATGCGCATTATAAACCTTTAGTATATCAAACTAAAACTTTTAAATTAAATTTTGCAAAACAAATTAAATTATGTATAAAATATTAAATGCAATAGAAACCATTATTATAATTGAATTTTAAAGCGCTGCGTCGCGCCGCACCGCGCCTTCGTCGTCTAGGGCAAGTTTTCAAAAATTATGCCTTTGCACCGGCTAAGACAAAAAACCAAAAACCAGAGTGGACAAAAAAAGAAAAGAATGTTCAGCCAAAGTAAAGCGGCAGAACTGTGAAAAGTTTGTGTGCTGCAGCAAAAACTTTTCTGACAGCAAAAAGTTGTGCACGACAACTTCAACTTAAAACTTAAAAATAAAAATTAAGGAAATGAGAATAAATGAAAAAAAGGACATACATACATACATACATACATAAATTTCAGCACTTTTTCCCAAAGTGTTGCCGAAAATAAAAGCAACAAAGTAATTATGTATGCATGTGTGTGTATGTGTGTATGCCTGCATGCATATCTTCATGGCTGTGCAAGTTGGAAAATACCCTGTAAAAATCATAGGATTATATGATCCATTTTGTGGTAGGTAGGAGTACTTTCAAAGTGACCCAAGCGAGCGACTCGTTTATCTGCATCGGTTCGTAGTTAGCCGAACATTGCTACGAAAACCGAATGTATGTATATCGCGATAACGACGAAGCACCCTGTAAAAATCATAGGATTATATGATCCATTTTGTGGTAGGTAGGAGTACTTTCAAAGTGATCGTTTATCTGCATCGGCTCGTAGTTAGCCGAACATTGCTACGAAACCCGAATGTATGTATGTAAATCGCGATAACGACGAAGCAAGTGCGTACATTTGTATGTGTATGTATGTATGTACATATGCATGCTCGTTTGAACGTGCACGATTTAGTAATAAAAAGACATTTAACGCGACACAACATGTTGGTGATTGCGCTAGAAAAATCTTTTTATTTTATTTTTATTAAAGAAAAGCTTACTTATGTACATATGTATATAATGCTAATATTCAAATTGAATTAGCAGTCTTTTAAATCTGTTCAGAGATTATTAAATTTCATTAATTTTAGTACCTACTCCATGAATTAATCCCATGTAGGTACTCCATGGATTAATCCCATGTAGTTACTCCTTAGATTACTCGGGTGTCATGCGGAAATGGGAGTATGTGATCCCTGCCTAGGACATCGCCATGTTAAATGGACCATATTTTTTATATGAAATGTGGCAGGTTGAGGAGTACTCGGGTGGTCCATAGCGAGTACTCTATACACGCGTGCATGGAGTACTCGGCTTTTTTGCAGGGCAAGTGCGTACATTTGTATGTATGTATGTATGTATGTACATATGCATGCTCGTTTGAACGTGCACGATTTAGTAATAATGAGACGTTGAACGCGACACAACATGCTGGTGATTGCGCTAGAAAAATTCTATCATTTTATTTTTATTAAAGAAAAGCTTACTTATGTATGTATGTAATGCTAATAA
Source organism: Urophora cardui (assembly GCA_960531455.1). Lineage (NCBI taxonomy): Eukaryota > Metazoa > Arthropoda > Insecta > Diptera > Tephritidae > Urophora > Urophora cardui. The sequence continues at coordinate 51,627,504 of OY482672.1, read as the reverse complement.
TCAAATTGAATTGGCAGTCATTCAAATCTGTTCAGAAATTATTAAATTTCATTAATTTTAGTACCTACTCCATGAATTACTCCCATGTAGGTACTCCATGGATTAATCCCATGTAGTTACTCCTTGGATTACTCGGGTGTCATGCGGAAATAGGAGTATGTGATCCCTGCCTAGGACATCGCCATGTTAAATGGACCATATTTTTTATATGAAATGTGGCAGGTTGAGGAGTACTCGGCTGGTCCATAGCGAGTACTCTATACACGCGTGCATGGAGTACTCGGCTTTTTTGCAGGGTAATTGCATGCCATTTAGCTAATTAACCTTTAACATACGACGTGGTGGTAATTTTTACACCGACTTACAGTTTCTTTGAATATCTCTTTTAACTTACCATCCAGCAAGTTTACTCTTTTAGTATCTTCCCATCTCGTTATAATTATTGACCCGTTTTGTTTTTATGGAGGAAGGTGTAACATTTGACGAGAAATGATGATGGTGGGGTAAAAATTACCCCACGTCTAGGGTAACGTTAGTTTTTCTTCGAAAGCAATTTTTGGAAATTTACCACTTCTCGCTTCTCTGCAGCATTTTGATGCGTTTAGAATCTACTCATGTCATCATAATTATCGATCAGTATAGTTTCTATGGTGGAAGATCTCCAATAACGGATAAATTATGATATCGGGGTAAAAATTACCACACCTCGACGTTAACGTAACTTTTTCTTCAAAAATAATTTATTTCCATTTAAAACTTCTCTCACTGGCAATTTGATTAACATGGATTATTAATTTTACCACTTCTTCAAATGATTATTGGAAGAAAATTTAAAAAATTCGTTTCGTGATTCATTTTATACGCTCACGTTATTATGAAAAAAACTTCAAAAAGACTGGCCAGCATTTTCTACAAAAAAATTTTTTTAAATAAAATTCCTATTATATATTTAAAAATATATATTTTTTTATGAAAAACCGTCTCTAAAGTTTAAAGAAAGTTTTTGTTTTACCTTTTATCTATAAGGTTCTCATGTGATGTTTTCGCTATTTTGAAAGAACAAGGCCTTGTGAATTATAGTAAAAACTTTGTTGATTTAAAAAATTTAATTAACTTTTTTATTAATTTCATTTGAAAAAGGACTGGCCTCTTTCCAATGCAAAAATTATTATAAAAAAATTTATTTTTTATTGAGAGTTTTAAGTAAAATGCCTAGAAAAAAATTTACCACCACGTCGTAAACTATGTCACAAAATTTCACCTCGTCACTTAAAGGTTAAAGTTATAATATAATTTACTCATACACACATGCATGCGTGCATACATATGTATATGCATCTACGAATACGTATGTATGTATAAAGGAATGTATGAAATTCATGCACTTTTTTTCATTTTAAGCATTTTAATTAATTATCTCTCACTCAAAGATTGATTTTAAATAAAGACTTCTCATAAATAATGTGTTCAATAAAAACTCGTTTCCAAACCTATTCAAACTCAAAATCTTTCCACTAAGTCCAACACTGTCTAACCTCCGCAGCACCAATAGTGGAGATGGTTGTATCCTTGAAAACAAAAGAAATTAGAGCCAAAGGTGTTTGAAATAGCGAAGCTACCTTAAAAAAGTTTGAAGCTGTCACATGCAAATTCACTCAACTGTAGATAACTGCCGCAAATCTCTCAATGAGATGGCTGACTAGTTTTTATTGACCTTATATGAAAACCTGGAACTTGCTAAAGATGGAGGGAACGTCTTGCTTCCAACCAGAGTTGTTAAAGATTTCATTCCTTTAGGTCCCAGTTCTTGCTTTGCATACGTATGTATGTACATGCGGTTGTTTTTATTGCAAACACAACAACAACAAAACAGAAAGCCTGTTTCTTATTGGCTTGCATACGGGAGTGAATTGAATGAAATTCATAGAGGCTATTTTGAAGAGAGGTAACTTAAAAGCCTCAATGAAGCATAGAATATAATGTTGAATGCCCACTATATGATGTCGGTGGGCTGAATCTCATGTTGATCTCAGGTTTCGAATCCGGAGGAGAATAGAAATAATAGAAGAGAGAACACAATAAAAGTAAAGTGAATGTTTCAAAAAAATAATGATTGAGTTAAACGTTGGAACTTTTAGGATGGGATGAAGTTACATACATACATACATACATACATACATACATACATACAGGTGAAGCTAATATAAGCGTGTTAAAAAGGATTGCAAGTGCTAGGCTCCTCTTGTAGATTTCATGTGTATCTTTATTGAAGAACTGGCATTTCAGTTTTCTCTTCACTTGTTTTATAAGGTAACAATTTAAGGAGGGTGTGAACATAAAATTCGCTCTTGATATCAAATCCTTAGGCCATTGAAAATATTAACCCTCGGTCTGACATGACCAGCACCTTTTCACTTTCAAACTACAAAAAAGGAGTATTTTAAATTGGTCTAGAGACTTGAAATTTCGGTTTGCTTAATTGAATTTAGTTTTCTAGCGATCTGCAAAAAAAATAACGTTGATATATAATGTACTTAGCTAGTTATGCAGAGTTTTTGGTTAATACATCAGATTCGGTACATTTGGGTCTGGCTGCATTCACATACAAATTATATGAAAACTAGCTGACCCGGCAAACTTCGTTCTGCCCAAAATAGATTTTTTTATTAATTTCATTTCAAAAATGGTTATTACACCGGTATTATTTTTAATAGAAAATTAACGACTTTTCACTACTTCATTGTGTATACAACTTCAAAAATATATAATTTAGTATTCAGTTTAAGGCTGCACGATACACAACATTTTTAGTTTTCTGTTCCGGATATTTATTTTCACTGAGTATTGGCTATTTTCACTAAGTAAGTAAGAGGATTGATATAGTATACCTCCATAATGGTTTTCAGGCCCCTCCTCCAACCCTTTTAGATATATTCAGCCTCAAAAGTTTAGTACGTATGGGAGGTGCAATGCCCCATTTTTCGATAAATCTTTTCTTTTTTTTTGGGTGAACATGGTATTGATATCGTATATCTGCATAGTGACTTCTATGTACATGCCATGAACGCTTTTAAGGATATTTAGCCTTAAAAATTAAGAACGCGTGGGAGGTGCCACGCCCGCTTTTCCGATAACCTACACTTTTATGCGCAAAAATTGTTTTGATATCATATATCTCTGTACCAATTTCCAGGTCCCTGACTTAAATCCTTTTAAAGATATTCAGCTTAAAAAATTAAGTGTTGTTGGGAAGTGCCACGCCCCCTTTTCGTATAACTCCTATTATTTTGCCTTAATATGGAATTGTTATCGTTTATCTCCACACCAATTTCCAAGCCCCTAGCGTAAACAATTTTAGAGATATTCAGCTTGAAAAATTAAGTTTGTATGGGAGGTGCCACGCCCCTTCTTCCGATAACCCCCATTTTTATGCGTGGTTTTGACATCATTTAGCTCTATACCAATTTCAGCTCCCTACCTTGAACTGTTTTAGAGATAATCAGCTTTAAAAATTAAGGTTGTATGGGAGGTGCCACGCCCCCTCTTGCGGAGGGTACAAAACTCGTTTATTTTGTCGTGATGGAGAATAAACAGGATAGAGAATCACAACAACACATATCGAAAAGGCCCTTCACTACAGGGAGTGTGATAGGTGTGACAGGTGTCTTGCCTTTAGGAGCGTCTCTGTTGCGGCGCTATTGGAGAGGCTCGAATTGATCGGAATATCCCAAACATTCGGCGCTAGATCAAGGACCCTCGGAGTTGTCAGACGGTGACGGGTGGGTGGAGCCTTTCGATGACGCCAAGGAGCGCACATAGGGGCACCCTACAAGGGGGATGTACCCTAACCCCTGTTGTGGAATCTTGACGACTAGAAATACTCTTCATAAATACACAAAAAAATCTTCGTAAAATACACAAAATACTAAAAAAATTGAAATTCCAAGTTTAATTTAACGCCTCCAGCATGATGTTGGTCTATATGAAGGATCACTGTATCCGGTCAACCTAACCTAAGCTAACCTAATCTTGCGAGCCGGAAGACCATCCAATTTGTATTATACCAATTCCGAGTAGGCAATAATCGGAAGGACTAATTCGAACCCTAAATCATAAAGTGGCACAACTCAAAATTTTCAGGAGGGCCAAAAAACTTCTACTTTTCTATAGGCAATGATATGGAAATAGGCCACGTATAATAGTTATTTTCAGCTAAAAAAAAAAGACTCTGATGGAAAAGATTTTTTGACAGTCGCTAGATATATATTCCGTGTACCGGTTTATGAAACCGATTTCCAAAAATTTTGAGTTGTGTCACTTTATGATTTAGGGTGCGAATTGTAGGGTAGAATTCGTACACATTTTTAACAACCAGGTTAACCCTAGATAGATGACGCAAGATAAACATACGTCATAATGACGTATCTTCATTTAATGGCTTTTAAGGAGGTGAAAAATATAAAACTTATTTGTTTTTTGACTGAGATAATTTATTTCATTTATTTCCAGTCCTATGTGGAACATTTAAACATAAAATTAAAGATAATATGAGATTAATAAAGAAATTCATTTTTTTTTTTTTTTGACAAAAAGCTACAAAAATTAGACAGCCCTCACAAAAAGGTGCAAATTTCATTCTTAATACTAAGTTCATAGAGTTTTTTTTGTTTACTTAACAAAACAACCCTTTAAATAATATTTTAAAACAAAAAAAAAATAAAATCAAGCAAGATTATATGCATGTGTTACAAACTTGGTTTTGGTGTTGTCCACACAGAGGTGTGTTACACTTGAAACATTATTTTTTTGGCATGCGTCTTATTTTAGAAGGACAGCACCAACAGTATTTTATTTTCTGGGAAGAGCCTGATTTCTACTGCCTTCGAGATCATTGCTGGTGTTATTTTTTGTCGTCTTCTTGGGTATCACTAACTCCATCTGAATTTTGTAGGGCAACTTGTATGGTGTTGCGCAAAGTTCTTTGCAAAGAAGATATTTTAAGTCTTGTTTTCATCCGTAGATTTGTTGACAAATTAAAACTAAAAAAAAAACAAAAACAACATATTAATCTAATAAATTGAAACACAAAAGTGATAAAAAATTCATGCAATGGAAAAACCAAAATGTCACACTAAAGTTAAAGCTACGTCGTTTTGACGTACTTTGTGATCATAACTCAGATAAAAAAAAAACTTATGGCAAAAAATCGAGCACCAGCAATAACCTACAACCACCGACTGAGAAAACTGAGCGTATGAAGTTGCTTCAGAAATAAATGAAAGTCTGAGAGAGTAAAAATAAAAATGAATACGTCATTTCGACGTGGTTTATCTAATTAGGGTTAATATGATCAGCATAAGTTAAATGTGAGTTTATCATATAATCAAGGTTTGTGATTTCGTTGACATTTTTGAGTGGCTCATTCCCAATTAATACAGGCGATAAGAAGTCAAAGTCTTAGATCTCTTATTAGGTATCGAAAGAACAAATGATTTTTTAACTCAAGTAGAAAATTTAGCAAATTCTGTAAAAAAAAGCGACATATATAAATAACTACAAATATATAGTTATTTTAATTTGCATTTATTTTCTTTTCTCTTACCTTTCCATGCCACGTAACACACGACGATGCCTAAAACCAAAACAACAACATTCGAAATTTGCAACTTGAACATCGTAAACATTTTGACTGACGATGTCAAAAATATCGAAAATACGTTGATAAAAAACGTTGCTGGCAATCAAACGCAATCCCATAAAAAAATGCTGCCAATAACAACAAAATACAACAACGAAAATAACATGGATTTAATAACCCATCATAAATGGAAATGTTGAATACACTTTTAAACTTTTTATGCAAATTATTCAATCTCTGTAGACCCGCCACAAGTGACATTGTCATTGGGCTCAACACTGAAGGCGGACGACATCAAGGAAGGCGATGATGTTTACTTTGAATGTCATATCAAAGCAAATCCAAAAGAGCATCGTATTACATGGTCACATAATGTAAGTATTTAAAATAATAAGAATTTAAATAAGCATGTATGTATGTACATATACGTGTATATTAAAGTAGATATAACCTAGACTGATAAGTTTGCAAAACTTGCAAAAGAAACATCACGGCAAATAAAATTTTTGTCTGCCTAACTTTGTTTGGGCTATTTTTTTATAACAAAAAGTAAGCGAAAGTTTTGTGTCCACGTTAAGGAAGTTTAATCACTTCAACCCTTCAATATTTTATTTCCAATTCACGTTGCAATTATTTGGTGCGCGAAATACGCACTGGGAACCGTATGATTTCTGAAATTGCAATCAACAATAAATCAACTTGTGCCCGACAATCTTTTACCTCTGATAAAAGGCTTTTAAAGTGTACTCTGCTTTTACAATTACATATAAATAATATACATACATACATATAAAACAAAACTTACTTCAAACCGCCAAAAATTGCTTTTACAACACCAGCAATGTAAAAGCGTTGGAATAATTCAAAATATAAATAAATGCCACAAAAAATAAAGAATCGCAGCAGCGTGAAGGTGTGTTACACAGAACAGAAACAGAAACACTTGCACAAACGAGAACCAGATGAAACACATAAAATGCCAAAAATAAAGGAAAAATGAAAAACTTTAGTTTTTCAGCTTAATAATAAAAGGCGCCAACCAATTGCGAAGGGGAATACAATTTAACACATACAAAGTAAAGCCACTCCATATTCTCAGAACGTAGTAGTATCGCGTGCATTGTGCTGCCGTTGTCTGCTGCATTTTTTGTGTGATTTTTAGTCTTTCAGTGTGTTTTAAAATAACTACTCACACATTTCTACATACACATGTATGTATTTTGCTTATGGGTAAAATAGCTCACATAAATGCAGTTATTATTCATTTTGTGACAAATCTGCAGTACATTATCATGAAAGAATAAGAATACCCAAAAATTGCACAAATGTGAACCCGCTAGTACACTAGATTATCCACAGAGTGTATGAGATTTGAGATAGTGTTAGCTGAAAACGGTTACTCATACGTCACGTCATACTGTTGCTTTTTAAATAAAACGTATGCAGAATTTTGTTTCTATAAGCTCCACAGGTCGTTTAGTTTCCTTGTTTGGGGATTATACTACATGGATAGTGGTGATTCCTTCTGTATAGGATTTATTTCGCCCCCAGACAAGAACCCCCAATTTGTGCCACAGTATAAAGGGTAGTCTAATGTGCATAACTGTGTTCATTTTTGCTGTGAAGTTGCATGCTAATGGCACCTACTTGAGTATTTAGTCGTACATTTCAGTGCCGGAGAAAAGCAAATATCAGCGTTTATTATTTTCATATGTCATCCAGACTAAGCACGGCTACCAAGAACTTCTTCTTCTTCTTCAGAATGTGTTAAGAGGTTTACAAATTTTATGACTGCATACATATGTGTAGGTGAACAAATATACATACATACAAACTTAACTGCTTTCATTTGTATGCATAATTTTTGTAGCTCAATTTTTATTTTCACGTGGTTAAATTTTATGTCTCCTAATTTTTGCTTTCCTTTGCTTGCAACATATGTATGTTTGTATACATGTACGAATGAATGTATCTATGTATGCATGTACGAATGAATGTATCTATGTATGCGTATTTCTGCGTCTACTCACTTGCTCCCAAACAAAACCACGTATGATCATTTTGTGTACATATTTATTTCAGCATGCAAACATTTGTATGTCTGTGGTATTTTTGCATATAATTTCTGCTTTTATTTGCGGTGTTGTTGTTGATATGCAAAAATTGTTTGCGTAAGCTCTTACGCCAAGGGAACAATGAAACGAGCCAACAGCAACAAAACACAGACAACCGCATAATATGCAAAGTAATAAAATGCAAACAATAACCGAAAAACTCGAGACAACATGTAGCATGTAGGTATGTATATTTTATTTGTACGAGTACACATACATACATACAAGAAAAAATATATAAATAAAAATATGCAGTATACTAGAACTCATATATATTCTAAATCTGCAGAATCGTATGTAGTTGTCAACAGATAGAAATTTATGAAATAAAAAAAAACTTCGTTTTGGGATACGCTTATTCGGTGATGATATTTAGGGCCGGTTTCTGCAAAAAAACATCAATTTATGCTTAGATTGGACTTCAGTTGGAATGGAATGAAGAGAATGGAGTGGAATAGTATGGAATGGAATTGTGGTAGTCCGGGAATAACTATGTCTTTCCTAAACACTCAGGCATATTTTCCCATTGTACTTCAAACCTGTAGAAAGTAACAAGTTGTATGGAAAAGGCGGTATAGTAGAATTATAGTGCCTCTGCACACCTCCTAGTTTCTCTTATAAACCTGAGAAGTTTAACGGATGGTAGAGAATGTGCATCCACCATTCTCAATTCATCTGACCCGATTGCATACGGAATTTTAGTCTTACGAAAGCCCGATAGGTGCAGAGAAAATTCTGTGCCGTCGTCGTCCTCCTCCAAATAAGATACGCAAAATGAGCTCTCGATGATGCCTATGGTCCCCATTGGTTATGTCCTGTAATCAATCCCACAACTGTTCGAACTCCCTACTTCTCTGCCACAGGAGGCAGTTTGCTACCTCCCTGTTGGTATTTTTCAGCGTCTCTCGTGGGTTTCCCTTATGAAGTCGCTGATCTACTTCACAGTGTCCACTATATTTGCTCCTGTTATTGGCTGCAGTCTAGTTTGTTGTTCCGCAATTTGCCAATTCATAAGCCAGTTCGTTACCTTGAATACTGCGTGCACACATAAGTCGAAGCTTATTCCATTTTGCTATGGCGACAAGCTTCAATTTACATTCGTGAACAATTCTTGAAGAGGTTCGCACAGTTTCCCGTTCTGTCACTACCTGACTGTCACTGCAAATACAAATTTGGTGTCCGTGCCACCTCTCACCTATTATCCATTCCAATTGAAAAACCGTCGCCATTATACCTAAAGCATAATTGCACCAGTAGTCGGCTTATAAGTGCCAGCCGGGTGCGATACCATATTCTGTTTTTGATCCGTCTGTGTAGCTGATTTTCTTCGGTCTTTTCAGTAGAGTTTCTGGAAGTCTCCATTGATCTCTTGTGACAAAATCGACGGTGAAGAAATTTATGAAAGCAACATTTTGTAATAGGATGTTAAACCACCGAAGAACTTTTTCAGATACATGTTACAGCAAATTTAGTGAAAAAAGGACAAGCACTTTACTCGCGGTGGCCAACAAATAAGCTTGAGAAGATTTTATTTAGACGCTGTTGCAAAGTGTAGTACTAAAGTCTATGCTAAAACATATTTCTTTAATCAAAATTTTTAATAAATGCATTTCAAAATGAATAATAAATTTACGGGTGCGAATACATTGAGGACAAACAAATTGATTATGTGTATGCTTTTCGCCTAAAAATTTTTTCCTACCCTTTACTTAATTTATTCTTATACCTCACTTTTCATTATACAAAACTTTTATTTTATCTCTTGCAGGGCATTCCAGTCACGCAAAACGTCTCATGGGGCATCATTATTTCCACACGTTCGCTGGTCTTGCAACGCGTTGCACGCATGCACGCCGGCTTTTACGCGTGTGCAGCGGCCAATGATCGCGGCGAGACGCAAAGTTCGCTGGTTAATCTGCGTATACGATGTGAGTGATTTTCAAATTTGCACACAAACCTAGATATACGAGTATGTATGTCATTGCATTTATTTATCTTTATTTGCATTCATTCTTCATTTCGATTTGCCCTAAATCCATTTTCACGCATTTTATGCATATTTTTTTTATGCTGCAGTACAATGCAAAGCAGCTAACACGTATTTTATATAGAAAATAGTGTGCAGATAATTGGATATATGTATATCGCTAGCTTAGAGTGCAAACTTTGTAGGTCCATTTTTATGAAAAAGTGTATTTTTATGTAGAACGCTAGAAAAATCAAATATGCACCACGCTAAACAAGCCTGTGATACTTGTCATATTTCTGCTCGTTGTTATTCAGTGATACGCATATTGTGTAAGTCCAAAAAACGAAGAAAATCGTGTAAGTCCAAAATTTTACATGAACAGAGATTTTTTTTTCATTTCGAAATTTTTTTATTTTTTGTTTTTTATATCTCCTACAAAGTTTGAAAAAAGGACTTACACAATTTGCACTCTAAGCTAGCGATATATATATGTAGTTGAAATACATATTTATGCACATATTTTATAAATCGTGCTGCATGAAGTTTGATTTTTGAAATGTCCCAAATATGTCAAATATTTATTTTATAATTTCGTGCAATGCAACATTATTAATATGCCTCAGTGAGTTGCCAGTGTTCGTGTTCACTACTTTTGGTGCTTTTAATCATACATAAACATTAGACTGTATCGCAAAAGAAAAAGTCCTCTGTACGTCCGCCCATATGATGACTTTTCGGAAAACATTTCTGGGGAAAAAAATTTTTGACGTCGCTAGATGTCGCTAAGATGCATTATCTTCATATCTACTGTATTTATGGTCCAATATTTTTGGCTTGAGAGGAGGGTTTCTACTTTATAATCATATTAACACTATGCGCGCCATTGGGGTTACTTCCACCCAGCACTTGGTGTATACCACCTCAATGTAACTTTTTTCCGGTATGTTGACAATCAATAATCTTTTTCCAAAAAACTATTTCGATCGCTTCAGTAGAACTGGAAATATAACACATTTAACATTCTGCGCACATTGAGCATTCTAATTAAATTTCTTTCAAAGTACACTTGTAGTTGGGATATTCATTAGGGGGTTCTATTTTTGGTTTCGCTTTACATTAAAACTCCCCTATATACGTATTTCTGAAAAAATAACTTGTGTAGAAGGTATTGCCACTAAAGTCAATAACCGTCATTTTAGGAACATCTTCAGACTTTGGTTCAAAATTCGCATAAGTAGAATTTGTGCACCAAAGATGCGCAGATTTAGCGTCAGATCTTTTAACTTATCGCTGATCTCTAACAAAATACGTGAGTAGCGAAAACAATTTTTCAAATCACATATGTATGTAAATTCTGTGGACGGCCTAGTGTGCATATTATGTACTTTTGTGTACGTACAAACATTTAGTTTTAGTTTATTACATTAATTGCAGTTGTTCCGCCGCGCCGCTTCAATGGAATAGCGGATGTGGTAATGTGTCATCCAATGTACTCCAAATGTAATGCATAATGTATGTGTATGTATGTACAAAATGTGACAGTGTTAGTGTTAGACATTTATGAATTTCCCATCATTTTAGCAAAAATTCTGGAAATAATACTAATAATGACAACAATGTGTATGCTTATGTACATAAATACTATTTACAATATGGATGAATTCACACAATTTTACAATGAAATTATACAATAGACAAAAATTAAATTAATTCAAATATATGTATCTATATATGCATTGTTTTTATTATATTTGCATATGAAAATCAAATTTAAAATTTGCATTTATAAAACAAATGCATGGTATTATTTATTGAGGTTAATGCATTCTAGTGGTTTTATAAATATTTAATACTAAGTTGGCGCATGCATACATGTACATTAGGGTGGTCCTTAAAAATCAACTTAACAATTTTATTCAGTCTCACCTCCTACATCGGCAACAGCACAGTCAAGGATATCATATACAAAATTTGGTGCCGATCGCAGATTGTTAAGGGCTGTCGCAGAGGGGTCACCTCCAGAAAACTGATATAATATTTTTCTCCACACATTTGGGGACCACCCTAATGTACATGCATATGTATAAAAGTATATGTGTGTAATCATATTTGAAGTCGTTAAAAATGTCTGGGGTATTGCAGGAAGTGCGAAAATTGTAATGGGCAGAATGGTATGACAGTTTTATTTTATATTCAGACATAAACCTTTCAGCTATTTCCAGCCTTTTCTGAGCTCTATTTACCATATGAAACTTAATTCAATTTATATATCTATGGTCCATTAATAATAAATTTAACATAAAATGTACCTAGTTGCTAAATGCGCCCCCAATAATGGTTTTTTTTAGCAAAAAAAATAAACAAATGTCAACAAAAGTAAATGTCCGTTAAGTGAAATGGTGATCTGCTGATCTAATGTTTTTTTTTTTTTTTTTCCAACCTTTTGCTTAGTAACAAAACTGTATGTGTTTACTTAAATAGTTATTGCATTATAAGTGGTTCAATATGTGCGAAAAATAGTGAAAATTTATTGGAAAATTGCATAAAAAAATGAATTTTTTGTTTGTTGCCACAAAAATTAAATTAAATTAGCCGCTTTTGTAGTTGTACACAGTTTGTTATACAATGAAGTGTTAATTACACTAGTGCATAGGTCAACTATTTTATTTATTTTATTTAAAAAATATGGATATTTTAATACTAGATTATAACATATTATATGTACATCATATTTATCTGAATTAATAGTTAATGCTTTTTGATAGAGTTATTATGGTTTATTACATTTTTCAGCAAAAATAATTATTTAATTCAACTATTCATTTATTTCAAACATAAAGTTAAATTGAGCACATTCTTCACTTGAAATAATAATATGTATGCCTGTAAATTATGTTTGCAGGAAATGCCTTATACGTAACACACTAAATGACTTCGGAGAAATAGTATTATCATGAATAATATATAAATAGGTGTATATGTATAGTTCAACTCAAACGACCTTCCAATAATGATTCATAGAATCATATTTTCTATGAATATAATGGAAAAGACCAGTAAGGTTGTGGCTGTCTACGACTGAGTATCTTTATACCCCAAATATATGAAAGAATTTTATTGTGATTCTTATTTTTTTTTTGAAAGAGTTTTTAGTGCTTAGCACGAAATTTTTATTTTTAATTCAATTTTTAATTGTTGGGGTAAGTGGAAAAAAAATTCAACAACTATTTACAGCGAAGGTTGAGTGTATAGCTATTTCACGAAAAACCATTTTCGATCATCAGCACTCTTTTCGGAAGTGGATGCACCGGGGATTGAACCCGAGTCCATTCCAATCCCCGGTGCATCCACTTCCGAAAAGAGTGCTGATGATCGAAAATGGTTTTTCGTGAAATAGCTATACACTCAACCTTCGCTGTAAATATTTGTTGAATTTTTTTCCACTTACCCCAACAATTAAAAATTGAATTAAAAATAAAAATTTCGTGCTAAGCATATTATTATTATTATTATTATTATTATTATTATTATTATTATTATTATTATTATTATTATTATTATTATTATTATTATTATTATTATTATTATTATTATTATTATTATTATTATTATTATTATTATTATTATTATTATTATTATTATTATTATTATGTTCTGATTTTGACTATCGATACATATGCACTTTCAAGCTTCTGTCAAATCGCCTTCTTGTACAAATAAATATCGCGTTTTTTTCACTTTTTATTATTAACATTTAATGTCGCTGGACTACAAATTGAAACTGAGGTATCATTAGTGTCAAGAATGAATTCATAAATATAATTCGTAAAATAAAAAGCAGTATTACAGTAAAAGTATTTTTTAGTAAAATTTTTAGTGAAAAGTTAAAATATTGAAAAAATTATATTCTACTATGCTTTAAGGGAAAATTCAGTTTTTAATTCATTTTTTGCTTGAATAAATTGCAATTTTGTTTACAACTAACTCATCACAAAAGTGGGCAATGAATTGATACATCTCTAGTTTTGTATGAATACATAAAACGACAGGCAGCAGGTACGAGGATTATATAGAAATAAATATTTTTTTAGGAATTTAAATATATTTTTAGAACAAGTATTTAGCATATACACACACATTCAAATTTCAAACACATCTTATGTCTGCTAATTAAATATGTATGTATGGACAAATACTCGAAGATATGTACATCACTGCATATTCAGGTGTTCACTAATACGTAATTTGATTAGTACCTACATGCAGATTGTTATTTACACTTGTACGCCAATTGAATTGAATTAGAAACTGTCATCACACGTTCGTATTGTTTATCTTCAATTGCGCTAGTTACTATATAGCAGTTTTCCACGGAAAGTGTTTATAACCAATTAATTAATAAACCTAAATGCTGTATGTATCTAGTTATGTAGGTCCCTTGCATATTACATATATTAGGTTGGTTTTTTAGAAAAGAAACAGTGGGAAGTGGACGAACTAATGGGTCACATTTACCTATATATATGTATTAAGTTATACATGTGTGTATGTATATACGCAAAACAGCGTGTACGAGCGGATTTAAGAAGGAGTACGACAGGGCGTATGAGTGATGCGAATCTTTTATGTAGATACTATAAAACTTAATATAATTAAAATTTGTTTTTTTTACTTCTCTTATATCTAAGTAAATTAAATCATTGTGTAATTGAAATAATAGGCTTTTACGTGCAATATATATATAGATATGCAATTTTGAAAATAGCGGTCACCCCTCGGCAGTGGGAGGCATACTCTCCCGAGGGTATTTTTGCCATGAAAAGGCTTTTTAAAAAATTAGTAGGAAAAACAAAAGATAAGGAGCATTCCCCCAATGTGGAGAGAAGCTCAACCATAAAACACGATGGATTTATATCTTTCCCACTGCCGAGGTGTGTGTGACCACCATTTTTAAAAACCCAATAATTGGGTTTTAATTAATTAGAAAATTAATTAAATTAAATGTTTGGTGCTTGTCCGTGCTAGGGTTTGACAGGCGAACACTCTAACTGTATTTTTTTTTTTATCATAAAAGCGGAATTAAGCGCAATCTAGGGTGGTTTAGAAAAAATTTGTTAGAAATGTCTTAAAACAATAGATAAATTACATGCTGTTGTCTGTTTAATTTGTTTGCCTGTAAGGCGGGACGGCCTAATGCATAAATATGACGTGACATTGTTGTGGAACTTTTCGTTAATATGAATAACTTAAAAGTTTTATTGTTTTTTCTTTAGTCTTTTATCAATTTACTCACACAATTTACTCACACAATTTACTCACACAATTCACTCACACAGGCTTTGTTCAGAAAGTCAATTTGAAGCGCAACCTGCTTTTGTAGTAGAAGCAGAGCGTTCATAAACGTAAATTTTGCATGAAGCGTCGCTCATCACAATCATCAAAAAAATAATTACTGCCGCTGTTGCGTTTCATGCTGCGTTTCTGAACATAGCCACAATTCATCTATTTGCTGTTTGGGTAGTAAAGTTTGGCAGCGCGTAAATTCGCAAATTCACGCAAATAAATATGCACTAAAGTATGAACATTAGTCTCTTGCTGCACATGTAGATATGCTTTACTTTTGAAGCTCTTGCCTCCATCGCAGTTTCTTCAACCGGAAATTACGCACACACACAGACACACGCACGCAAAAAATACAAACGTCTTAATTTCTATTAAATTATGCATATAAAACAAATATACATACATACATACATACATACATATTTATATATTGACGTACATAAATACATACACAGGCACATACATATATTCCCTGCAGGGAACTCAATAACTAGTGAGCAAAATTTCTAGTTCCGAAATAGCGAAAAGGTGTCAAAAGGGAACTAGATCAATTGTAGTTAGACCCTAACCAGTTCAGAAGGAGTGAATTGAGTGACCATTATAAAACACACTTTGATTTGTATGCAATTTCGAAGTGACAAAAATTCTATGAAAATTTTTCGTTCGTTCAATTGCCGTCGGTTTTGTATATTTCTGCAATTCTCAGATGTTTAGTGAAGCATTTTATATAAAGAGTTTTCTATTTCCATCTTGTATGAAATGAAATGTTCCCCTAATTATGCTTTTCCGATCCCTCAGGCTTATTTTTAATTTTTTTTATTTTATTACTTTTTAAATATTATTGTAAATTTTTTTTAAATAAATAAATAAAAAAATATTAGTTAAAAAAAAAATATCATCCACCTTGACACCAGGGTTGCGTGATTTTGATTTGACTGAATCACTAATCAAAAATATTTTCTGTTTCTTGATTTAAAATATTTTCAAATCAAAGATAATTTTTATTTGTGATTCGTTTCAAAAAATAATCAGAAATACCCTTTGATTCGTGATTCAAACTATTTTCAAATCAAAGATAAATTTTATTTGTGATTCGTTTCACAAAAGAATCAGAAATACCCTTTGATTCGTGATTCAAACTATTTTCAAATCAAAGATAAAATTGATTTGTGATTCATTTCTCAAAAGAATCAAAAATCTTTTTTGATTCTTGATTCAAGCTTTATTTCGAATCAAGATTCTTAATAAATTTTTGATTCGAATCAAAAGTTCAAAAAAGATTTTTGATTCTTTTGAGAAATGAATCACAAATCAAATTTATCTTTGATTTGAAAATGGTTTGAATCACGAATCAAAGGGTATTTTTGATTCTTTTGAGAAATGAATCACAAATCAAATTTATCTTTGATTTGAAAATGGTTTAAATCACGAAACAAAGGGTATTTTTGATTCTTTTTAGAAATGAATCACAAATAAAAATTATCTTTGATTTGAAAATAGTTTGAATCACGAATCGAGTTGATTCTTTATTTGAAATCAAAATTGATTCGAATCACGCAACGCTGCTTGACACCGACAGGATTCGAACCCGCGCCCCTCAGATTGAAAGGCACATGCGTTAGCCAGTCGGCCATCGCGCCACTTGCATGAAGTATGTCAAAGGCTGCACTTAAGCGACAGATGTAAAACTATAGAATTTGTAGGTACTTGTAGCTAGTTCAGAACTATCGAAATGGTGCCAATAAACGAACTAGTGTAAACTGTAGAATGTAGTACTAGTTCGGAACTATCGAAAATCTAGTGCAGAGAGTGACAATTGACACCGCCTAGGACATCGCCGTGTTAAATTCGCCAGTTGATAACATGCAAAAAAGATTTAGCTCGCACTAGTAGTGTCGAAAAATGCACTAGAAGCGACCTAGTTCGGAACTAGAGATTTTCCCTACAGGCTTCATACTGGCGAACCACTTGAACGCAAATTTCAAAACACAACTGAAAGTGTTGTTGGTTCATTTGCATTTTCTTAAATCTTTATTTTGTCGCCGTTATTATTTAAGTGAGCGTGAGCGTGTGTGTTTTGTCTTGTGCAAAAATGAGAAATTGCAATAAAATTTCAAACTCAATCGCTTGGAAAGAAAATGAATGAATTAAAGAAGGCGGCAAATAGTATGCGTTCTATGCATGTACATATGTATAGGTGCTCCAAGGCGATTGTAGGTATATGTGCGAATTGGCACGTGTTTACATTAGAGAGTATCGTAAAAAAGAGGGTTGAAATGTTCTAAAAAGTTATTCGCCATAAAGTTTGAGTAAAACATTCTCTCAGGCAGAATACCGAAGATATGAAAAATATGCATTTTAGCGAAGACTATCGGCGTTCAAAAAAAATATTTTTTTCCGTAAAGACATCATATGGGGTGGAGGCGTATGGTGGATATTTTTGGTCCATATAAGGCGAGACGTCCTAATGTACATGTTTGTGTTCTGCTTATGTTTCGGCTGCTGTTTGTTGCGTGTGAAAAAAATTAAGAAGAAATATGAGTATGCAAAAATAATGGCAAAAAAGTCTTTAGGTGGTACATATGAACTTACATAAATATACACACTTATTTACATATATATAAATTTATTGTTGCAAATATTTCTTACGCTTAAATGTTGCGTATTTATTTGTGTATTTATTGTGCGTATGTGTATTTATTTGTTATTCCAGTTTTTTTTTAGCTGTTTGCACGCACGAGTGCACAGCAAGACCTCAAACATACAGCACACAATCATAAGCAAGTTACTAACACACTTCAACACAAAAATACACAAACTTGCACGCGCGTGTTTTACTATGCCACAGGAAAATTTTGTTGAATAGTGTGTGATATGACGTATGACAAATATACACATGTGTAAATATTTGTTTTGCCAATTTTTTTTTTTGTTGCTTCGTTTCGTTTCTTCTTCTAATCTTTGCATATCTTTAACATATTAATATCACTGTATAATTGAGCGTGCAAATTTTGTTTGTTTGTTGACATGCTTGATTGTGTGCTTGTGTGAAATTAATTTTAATAGACACATTGTAGAATTTTGATTTGATTGGTCGCTCAAGCGAAAGTATTTATCCGATTAAAAGGTAGAGATATTTACAAAAAAAAAAAAAAACACGTAAAGCAGTATCCGGAAAATCTGTTGTGGTGGAGGTATAAGCCATAGTAGCCTAATTTCCTCGATTTTGGAAATTTATCAATTGTATGTAAAATGCCCCTATAAATTAAATTTCGATAAATTATCGTGGTAATAGTTTTTATGTGAATTTTATATGAGCTATTGGCCAGTTTTTAATTAAGAAAAATTTTAAAAATTTTTTTGTACAAGTTATGGATCCATTTCGGAGACCACCACATCCCCTCATCAGACTTCTTCAGGCGGCCTCAATCGAGGATCGAACTTAAACTTATGAATTTTTCTTAATTAAAAACTGGCCAACAGCTCATATAAAATTCACATAAAAATCATTATTAGAATTAAACGGCCATGTAAAAACAAATGAAAATATCGTGGTTTGTGCTCAAACAAAGGGACAAACATGGCTTAATCATAATCAACTCAGCTCGCGATTCTGCTAATATCGGTATATATTTAGCCGAGTGTAGCTTTTCTACTTATCATGCCTATAATAATGTGTTCTTGACCAAAGATATAATAAAATTTCATGTTCATGAAGGTTAAAAGAACGGATTAAAATGTTACTCATACGCACCATACAATTGACTGACAAACTAATGAAATTTTTAATTGCTAGTCGGTATATAAAGCAACTTCAACGTAAACAAACTGTCTCACAATTCCATCACTATACTAAAACACTTCCTAACCGAAAGTGCCTACGTTTTACATCCAGTTAGCACTTTGTTTTACATAAATATAAGATGAGACAACCAAATCAATTGAGACTAATTTCTTTATTTTTTTCTTTTTTAATTTCAGATGCACCTGTTTGCAGCACGAATACAATGATTGTTATTGGCGCTTCATTGGAGGAGGCTGTACCCATACCGTGTCGTGTTAATTCCGATCCACCCGAAATCGATTTTGAATGGACTTTTTCAACTAGTGGCGAACACTTTGAGGTGCCATCGGGTCATTATGCAACCATACAAGAGGCTACGACGACCGGCGATGTACATCGTACAATAATCGAAGCAAATGATACACATTTTGAGACATATGGTAATGCTATTTAAATACATATTTATTACTAGCAAATACCCGTCACACTTCGCTGCGACAAATCACACTATGCCACTACCTTCCCTATCGGTCTCCCCACCAGTCAGCATTTCCCGTTCCACCTGTCTCTCTCTCCCCGTCTCACGTTCCTTATCAACAACTTTCCATGGCCATCCGGTGCACATATCGGTGTACATCATGATTACTAATATATTTTGGATAACCGACTGGAAAATTGGAATGGAAAGAAATTTCTATTGAAGCCCTGATTGATACCTTTAATTTGATACCAACAATGCCCAAAAATATTTCGGGGGCTATTTAGGCCCATGTTTCGGCCTCAATCCAGAGAACCGATGGAGGTATCCGTATAGTGTAAAATATATATGGATACCCTGATCAGTACCTTTAATTTGATACCAATATTGCGAAAAATTATTTGGGGCCATCCGGGTCCACGTTTTGGTCTCTATCTAGAGAACCGACTGGAAAATTGGAATGGAATGAACTCCCTATTGAAGCTCTGATTGATACCTTTAATTTGATACCAATATTGCGAAAAAACATTTGGGGTCATCCGGGTCCACGTTTTGGTCTCTATCTGGAGAACCGACTGGAAAATTGGAACGGAATGAACTCCCTATTGAAGCTCTGATTGATACCTTTAATTTGATAACAATATTGCGAAAAAACATTTGGGGTCATCCGGGTCCACGTTTTGGTCTCTATCTGGAGAACCGACTGGAAAATTGGAACGGAAGGAACTCTCTATTGAAGCACTGATTGATATCTTTAATTTGATACCAATAATGCAGAAAAATATTTCGGAGGAATCTGGGTCCATATTTTGGCCTATATCTCGGGAAGGGGTTGAGATACCAGAATTAAATGTGGTCATAATTTCAATCTAATACCAGGTGATCATTGTGTCAAAATTTGGATGTGATCGGCCCGGTAGTTTCGGCGTCCATAGGGAACAAACATACAAACTATCTGTTTAAAAAAATTTACATATATTTTTCTTTAAATAAATAAATTGCATTCATGTTCATTATGCAACTGTTGCCTTCTGCCAAGCAATTTGCATCGATTTAAATAAAATATTCTACATAGTAATAGATACTCAAGAATTGTTTTACTCATTGCAATTAAATTTATATCACGTTTGTGGAATTTTTAACTCCCTAACATCTTGAAACTTATGCATCTCAGTTTACATGCAAAAATTTATATATGACACATAACATTCCAGCTTCTCTCTCTCTCTAACTCAGCTCTTAATACACAACATGCATATTTCAAGCAAATTCAATTTATTTATCTATAAACGATAAAATAGATTTTCCCAAAGAAATTTCTCTTCACTATTCCATATCATATTAGATTTTACTTTATTATATGTAAGCATAGATGTGTGTATGTACATATATCTTTACTAACACACACTTCATTGTTTTCTCTTATTTCTTTTTCTTATAGTAGAAACTGTAAGCGAGTTGATTTATACGCCAAAAGGTGAACGAGATTATGGAACATTGGCATGTTGGGGCCAAAACTCAATTGGCAAACAATCAGAACCATGTTTATTTCAAGTTGTACCAGCAGGTGAGTAAATATATGCATAAATACAATACAAGAAGAAAAACAGACATAAATATAATTTTATGAGTATAGAAATAAATAGTAATGTAGGAATACATACATATGTATATAGATATATATGTATATAAATATCTATTTAGTTATGTACATTAGACCACCCGCAGATTGTGTGCGATTTGAAAGATAAAAGAAATTAGTTCAGATGCATTTCGAAGTACTGTAAGTGGAAAAATATGTTTTTCAATGCTCTATTTGATCATGTTAAGCTAATCTTATGTACACTCATCTAGCTTATTTATATTGGGTATTGAAAAAAAAAAATTAAAAATTCACTCTAACTTATTTGTGCTTCAAAGAACACTTGTAAGTAAAATAAGCTAAAGAAAGCTTAATTTATATTACATCCTTTATTTTCCAATGAATTACTTATGGCGTTTTCTTTTCTCGAAATAATGTTGCCCTTTTTGATTTTCTTAGCCATTTTGTAAGTTTGTATGGTCCTTTCACCAAATATTGACCTCTAACTAAGTAAGAGGGCACCCTTATCTACAAATTAAGCCATATTTTAGAAAGTCTGGATACGTAATTCGATAATTGGGATAATGGAGGGCAACATTTTTTCGTAGAAAAGAAAACGCCATTATTTACTTGTTTAGCCATTAAAGCCATTAACCACTTGTTTTTGGCACATATTCGGACTTAGGATCAAAAATTCAATTTTTTCAATATAGTTACAGATTTTTTTTTAAAGATATTGTCTTTTATCTATATCCTCTAAAAAATGCGCGGGAAGCGAAATTAATTAACACTTTTGGTGGACCGTCTAGTGTTCATATGAACAAGCAAGAACATGAATATGTGTCGATATTTATGTATTTGTGATGTAAGAATTATGTATTACTTGTTGCAATCACAAATAAATTGCAACAGATGTACACACAATATCTCTAAATTGTGTAAACATTTGTAGTGGAATGTAGATAAAATTAAATAAAAAATGATATAGTAACTAAATTGTGTAGATCTAGTTATAGATGTAGTAGGTAGATGTGCTACATACATATGTACATATAAAAATGTATCTAGTTGCATATTACAAATCTTATCTCTAGCAACAAATGGCAATCATGCAACAGAGGCAGAAGACAGAAAAGACAGAGAAATAAAAGAAAAAGCAAAAAACACAAAAATAAATCTTAGGTATCATTGTTCAGTTAATTGAATTTCGCACACAACAAATGAAATAATATTTTGTCATACGACACAGTAATACATATATTTATGTATGTATGTATGTCTTCATGTGCGTTTTCTAACACCTACAAACAATAGGGTAAGAATTTCTGAAACGGGCCACCCAAAACATAAAATATTTCCGTTTTGGTCGGCAGCCACGTTTTTGGAAAGCTCTTTGTGACACCAATAAACACCTGATGTTGTTTTTGGCGGCAAATTTTTTTTTTGTTATATATAAGCAATTAAATTTTTTTGACCTTTTTTTTTTAAACGCGATTGCAGACGATCTACCTAACCGATTTTGACAATTAAACCAGCATTTTCTTTGTTTTTAAGTTTTTTATTATCATATGTTTAACAAAAAATAAAAAAATTTTTAAGTTAAATTCTTATGAAATTTCTTGAAAGATGGTCGCAAAAATTGTGTTCTCCGCCTCCTTTCCATAAAAAAAAATTAGCCGCATGTGCAAAATTTAACTACCTATAATATTCAGAAGTCAAAAAAAATGGATCGCAGTAGGGAAAAAATTAGTAATTTTTTATATGAAACTGAAATATGAAAATCTGTTCTTTTAAACGCTTACAACTCTTGAACCGTGGTACGGAATCGCACGACATTAAGTACGCTTATTTACTATAATACCGTTAAGTCGTAAGACATAATCTAGCCATCATCGGAAAAGTGGGAGTGGTACCTCCCATACTAACTAATGCTTTCAATTCATGTAAATCTTTCAATATTTTTCGTAAAACAGTGACGATAGATAGATAAGTAAAGTGGATGTTGAATACATACAAAACACTGGAACTTGTTTTGCTTTGTAATGCTGCTCTCAGAGCTTCATGCCCGGAGATTACGACCAGAGGCAAGAAGAAGCCATACTGGTGGAACCAGGAAATCTCCGAGCTCAGGAAAAACAGCAGAAAGCTCTTTAACCAGGCCAAGAAAACCGGTGATTGGCATGCCTATAAGGAAGCCTTAAAATCTTTTAAATGGTCAATCCAGAGAGCCAAAAGGAACTCTTGGAAGGACTTCACAAATAATATCGAGGAAGTTTCTGAGGGAAACCGGCTAAGAAAAGTCCTCTCGAAAAACCCGACGGCCCCCAGCTGTATACGAATGCGGGGGGGGCGGCTGGGCCACATCTAGCGAAGAAATTTTGGACACCCTGGTAACCACTCACTTCCCAGGATGCTCCGCAGAACCAGATCAAACTCTCTTTAATCCAAGGACAGACAGCTGCCTTGAGCACATTATAAACTGTAGCAGAATCTCTTGGGCGACCAAAACTTTCAAGCCCTTCAAATCACCAGGAATGGATGACATTTCTCCCGCCGAACTACAAGCAGCCACTGACATCATCAGTCCTCTGCTTGTTCCTATATATAAAGCCTGTCTAACCCTGGCATACATTCCTAAGGAGTGGACTAAGGCTAAAGTAATTTTTATACCTAAAGCAGGTAAAACATCTCTTACCCATCCAAAGGACTTCAGACCAATAAGTCTGACCTCTTTCCTTCTTAAAATCTTAGAGAGGCTATTAGACCGCCACATCAAAGTGACGGTGAGTCCGAACCTAATTTCACAAGATCAACATGCATATTCTAAAGGCAAGTCAGTAGAGACGGCCCTACACTCCATCACATCAAGGATAGAGAAAGGACTAGCCTTCAAAGAATTTACTTTAGGCATCTTTCTAGATATAGAGGGAGCCTTTAACAATGTTCTTCCGGAAGCCGTTACGGAGGCCCTGCATAATGTGGGGGTGGAACGGCATCTGGTCAATTTCATCGAATCTTTACTTAAGAGAAGGACCATTCTAACGTCAATGGGGACATCTTCTATCACAAAATTTGCCAGCAGGGGTACCCGCAAGGGGGAGTTCTCTCTCCCTTACTGTGCAACCTAACGGTGAATACACTGCTTGTGCGACTGCGGCACACGGGATGCCAGGTCATTGCGTATGCTGACGATATTGCTTTGATCGCGACAGGCAAGTATCTCCCGGTGCTTAGCGATTTGCTGCAAAATGCGATTAATGTTATAAACACCTGGTCTAAGGAAAGCGGGCTAAGCGTCAGCGCCGAGAAGACTGAAATGGTGCTATTCACACGAAAATATTCTATACCCGACTTTAATCCACCTCGTCTTAACGGGGTAAACATCAAACTCTCTACCGAGGTAAAATATCTCGGAGTTATTCTGGATAGGAGGCTTAACTGGAAGAGGAATGTAGAGGAAAGATCCAGGAAAGCCACTATGGCACTCTATGCATGCAAGTCCGCAATCGGAAAAAGATGGGGACTTAGGCCTAATATTGTACACTGGATTTACACAGCAGTAGTACGTCCAATTCTTTTCTACGCAGTCACCGTGTGGTGGCCTGCGCTCGAGGTTGAATCAGTTAAAAACAAGACAACTAAGGTGCAGCGATGATGCTCATAAGTGGGGCCCTCCCATCTACACCCACAAAAGCTCTAGAAACTATTCTTTTTCTTCTCCCAACTGACCTTTTTGGCAAATACACTGCCAGTTGCAATGCGGCCAGACTAAACGCCGTGAAGCCCTGGAGGGACTGGAGATTTGGGCACACCCGAATACTAAAAACAGTCCCAGAAAACTACTTTGAGTTAGACTACACAATACCTGTTATATGTTGGAACAACAAGTTTTCCACTAGAATCCCTGAGAGAAGAGAGTGGGAAAAATTGATTGGGCCCTTACCCCATACTTCATCGATTTTCACGGACGGCTCTAAGCTAAATGGCAATGTAGGCAGCGGAATCTTCTCTAAGGATTTCAAACTGAACGCTAGCCCACGGCTACCAGACCATTGCAGTGTCTTTCAGGTGGAGCTGTTTGCCATCTGGGAGGCAGCCCGCCTTCTAGGACAACTGCATTTAGGCAAAGCTGTCACAATATTTTCTGATAGTCAAGCGGCTATAAAATCTCTACAGAGCAGTGACTCCACATCGCGGGTCACCATTAAATGCAGGGAGGCCCTAAACCAACTTGCAGAAAGGTGCAGCCTGAGCGTCGTTTGGGTCCCAGGACACAGTGATATCCCAGGAAACTGCGCCGCGGACGAGTTGGCAAGGGAAGGAACCCTCCTGGAAGCAAAGATGGTCACCAGCTGGGTGGCCCCTCCTCTTAATACATGTAAAAACTACCTTCGGTCCTATTTTGTAAAACAAGCAAATGACAGGTGGGCTGAAGAACCCACTTGCTTGACTTCCAGACAAATATGGCTAAAACTGGACCATGCAAGGTCTAGATCAATAGCTCTTCTCAGTCGGCCCCACACCGGCCCTTTGGTCGGCATAATAACGGGCCACTGCCTCATGGGAATCCATGGTACTCGCATGGGTCTCCTTACAAACGACTTCTGCCGCAGCTGCAGGGATGAGGAGGAGGTAGAAAGCGTAGAACACTATCTATGCTCTTGTCCCGCGCTGTCTAACTCTAGGTACGCTTGCCTCCACAGACACTCCTTTGGGGGTCTGGAGGAGCTCGAAGAAGCAAAGGTATCTGACATCTTACGCTATATGAAACGGACCAGGTGGTTCAGTTTTATAGGCGTCTAATCTCTCAATATAGGGGAATTTTTCAAATCAAGAGTTCCACGTGGTATCACAACGGGCCGCCAGTCCTATGTGTGCCTCTGTTTTCGGACGAACAGGGGCAGCCACTTTAACCTAACTTAACCTAGGTAGATCGTCTGCAATCGCGTTTTAAAAAAAAAGGTCAAACAAATTTAATTGCTTATATATAACAAAAAAAAATTTTGTCGCCAAAAACAACATCAGGTGTTTATTGGTGTCACAAAGAGCTTTCCAACAACGTGGCTGCCGACCAAAACGGAAATATTTTATGTTTTGGGTGGCCCGTTTCAGAAATTCTTACCCAATAATGAATAAATAACTTTTGTTGATATAAAATAATAAAATGCTATTACTTATGTGTACAGACATACGTACATATGTATGTATGTACATATGACTTGCAAAAAAAAAATCCTTATAATAATATATATTCAGGTATATATACTGCGCATCCAGATACATACATATTTATATACTCGAGTACATTAAGACCTCTCAATTCGGCAAGCTATTAAAAAGTTAAGGAAGTCTTTCAAGAGATTACGTTTTATAATGCGCTTAGCTAACATCATGTTGAGAAAACTAATTATCCGTGCTTTCTTAATTAAAAGTAGAAGAAAAGCACACAAAAATAGACATATGTATGTACATGCACACAAACATACATAGCGCTGAAGTTTATAAAAACCACGCACAAAAAAACACAGGCATTGAGGAAGGAACATTTTTTATTTGTTTAAATTGACTCCTCTTCCGCTTTTATTTATGCATTTTTTACAGCTCTTAGGCCGTAGTAAATTTTTTTTTTTTTTGTAGTTGAATGGTTGCTAAAGTTGTGGTTTAAGTTATTCAAAAAAGCTTTTGGAAAAATAAGTAATTCTCACTTAAGCCTATGAAGCCATAAAAAATTCGCTTGCCAGTTTCGGGGCTAAAGGCTTTGGGGCCTACAAAATTAATGAAATATAAGCCTTGGTATTATTTTTTTTTTACTTATTTGATTACGAAGTTAGATATTTAAGTTAAGGCATTCAGTATTGGAGAATAGAGCCAAGGGTAAGGAAAAATTCAAAGGCTACGGGCCAGGGAAAACAAGAGGGAAGACTAGGTTGGGGACGTGTGGCCATGGGGGGTGACCACTCCCAAGTCAGCAGCGAGGAAAATCGAGGAGCGGGCTAGGAAGCCATGGAATTAGGCTAATTTTTAGACTAAATACTAGTGTAAGCTAGATAACTAAGCGAATATATTGGAATTAAATGAAGAGTGTATTTCATAGGAGGTCTTTCATTATTTTTTAAGAGAACCTATTTTGTTTCCAAAACAGGAACTTTATTCAAAATTGGTTACATTTCAGGGCATTTCAAATGGATCATGCCAATAACAGGTGAAGACTTCGATAGCTGACATTTAATTGCAAAAACAGCATCCTTGGCTTACATAAGTTTCAGTTTGTATGGGAGGTGCCCATCCCTGCTTTACCAAGACCTAGCGGTTTTACCCTTTTAATACATAGTTATCTCGCATGCCCTCACACCATTTTTCAGTACCCTACTACAAATATTTCCACAGATATTCGCCGTGAAAATTTCAGTTTGTATGCGAGGTGCCCATCCCTGCTTTACCAAGACCTAGTGTTTTTCCCGTTTAATATATAGTTATCTCACATGCCCTCACACCATTTTTCAGTACCCCACTACAAATATTTCCAGAGACATTCGATGTGAAAGTTTCAGTTTGTATGGGAGGTGCCCATCCCTGCTTTACCAAGACCTAGCGTTTTTACCCGTTTAATACATAGTTATCTC
Source organism: Urophora cardui (assembly GCA_960531455.1). Lineage (NCBI taxonomy): Eukaryota > Metazoa > Arthropoda > Insecta > Diptera > Tephritidae > Urophora > Urophora cardui. The sequence continues at coordinate 51,599,973 of OY482672.1, read as the reverse complement.
ACATGCCCTCACACCAATTTTCAGTACCCTACTAAAAATATTTCCAGAGATATTCGCTGTGAAAGTTTCAGTTTGTATGCGAGGTGCCCATCCCTGCTTTACCAAGACCTAGTGTTTTTCCCGTTTAATATATAGTTATCCCACATGCCCTCACACCAGTTTTCAGTACCCTACTACAAATATATCCTGAGATATTCGCTGTGAAAGTTTCAGTTTGTATGGGAGGTGCCCATCCCTGCTTTACCAAGACCTAGTGTTTTTCCCGTTTAATACATAGTTATCTCATATACCCTCACACCAGTTTTCAGTACCCTACTACAAATATTTCCAGAGATATTTGATGTGAAAATTTCAGTTTATATGGGAGGAGAGTGCCCATCCCTGCTTTACCAAGACCTAAATTGTTTATCCGTTGAGTATATATTTTTGTATTATTCCTTCACAAAAATTTTCATTATTCTAGTACAAATATTTCAAGAGATATTACGAAAAAAAGAAAATTTTGTATGGGAGGTGCCCATCCCTGACTTTTAATCAGGTTAAAAATATGCCTATAGCAATTACCGGCTAAAAATACTTAGATGTGCAAAGTTTCGTGAGGATCCGTTCAGCGGTTTTCTCGCCAATTGAGTTTAAACATATGTATCTATTTTCATTGACACATACTAAATACTTATACCCTTTTTTCTTCATTTCACCATTTTGTCTATGCAATTGTTGTGAATGCAATGAATCAACGATTGAATGTACAGCCAAACCGGGTGCGCTACGTAACTGTACATTGCGTCCGTACGTGGTGACCTCCGCTTCACTAAATTCATCGAATCAGACAACAATGCATGGCAATCAGATGATGCAGGCACAACAATATGGCGGCCGACACGAATCAAATTTTCCGCACATGGAATACGTACGTGAGAGGCATAGTAACAAGCGCAATGGTGGCAATAATAATAACAACAACAAAAATTATAAATATGGCAACAATAATAGTAAGAGCAACCAAAGCAGCAACAATAACAACAGCAAAATCAATAAAATTAACAATAGCAATGGAAATGGAAATGGAAATAGCAATGGCCGGACTGGTGGCAACATCAAAACCTATAATAAAATCAGCAATGGGCAACACGGACAACAGCAACAGCCAAAACAACGTGCTAATATGAGTGTTGAGCAGCAGCAACAACAAATGCAAAACCTAAAGAAACGTACATCATTTACACCATCACAAACGTTGGCGATAATCAAGCGACAACAACAACAACAGCAGCAGCAGCATCAGCAGAATAAGGCAGCCGCAGGAAGAAATGTAGTTGCACAAGCATCAACAAGAGCAGCAACAAAAACCGTAACAAATGGCGAAGGTAAAAGATTGCTAACAACAACAACAAAACGCGTGCCAAAGGCTGGTGTTGCTGAAAGCGAAAAGTTGCGAACTGTAGGCGTAGCTGATATTGGCGCTGTTGGTGGTGCTGGTACTGGTGCAGCAGGCAACTCGGCAACGTTGACGTTTATCAATAACAAAACTGATGGATCACCAACGAAGAAGCTGCGAATGAAACGTGCTGCGGAAGATGAGAACATGAAAAGAAACTCGACAGCAGCAAAGGCGATACATCACAGCAACCACAACAACAACAATAGTAATAGCGGTCTTCACAAAAATATCAGCTGCAAGTATCAACAAAAGAAAAAAAAACACAAGCAGCTGGCGGAGCTGAAGACGAAAACGAAGACAGTGATGGCAGAGGTGCGCTCAGCAAGAAGACAAAGCAGCGTAAAACAACAGCAAACACACAATAACAACAAAAATATGGATATTGCTGCTGGTGAAAGGAAAGAAACATATTTATCATTACCAGTGGCGACAGCAGCTGCAGGAGCTGGAGCTGACAAGCAAACGCCTGCAACGAAATACTACAATTGGCGGCGAAAAAATACGCATAAACGTGAAGTGGCGGCGGCGGCAGCGGCAGCGGAACCAGCACAACAACTGACGATGAGTGATCCTTTAGTAATCCATCACGCAGCGTTAATATTGATGACGATAACAGAAAAGCCAAAAACAATCGTGGAAACGGAAACGGAAATCAAAACGGTAAAAGAGACCAACAAAAGAACACGAACAATAAAAGAACAATTTGCTGCCGGACAACGACGAACAAAAAGAGAATTGCAAACGGCAATAACGTCTATGCATGAGCAAAGGGAACATGCGGCAGATATGCATTACAATGATAAGATAGACGATGACAGCTTTAAAGCAACAACAAGAATAATAAGAACAGCGCAAGTTGCTGCAACAAATGCAACCAAAAGGAATTCCACTGCCAACAGCAGCGCCAACAGTACCGAAACGCTAACAAAACAGAATTTCATTAAATCAACGGATAAAAATCCAAATCCAGCAAAAGCGCATCAAACGCATCAACAACAGCAAGAGCAACCTGCTCACACTGCCAACACTAATGAAGACGATGATGCAGTTGCTGTTGTGCATCTAGTGGAGCCTAGTGATTTGACAGCAAAGTTGTTTCCTGGCGCCACGGCCGCCGCAACAAGCTCACATGCACAAAAGGTGCGCATACGAAAGTCCTTGACAAGCAAAAATAGTGAAACGACAGAGGAGAACGCTGGTGGTGGCGGCACCAGCAGCCGCAAATTCAACTTCAAATCTGGTGCTGGTGCGACGCAGCAACACAGCAGCGGCTTCAACAAAGCCAGCCATCACATTAGCAACTTTACGAACAACAACAATGGCAACAACAACAACAACAACAACAGAGGAGCTAATACGCAGAGTGACAAATCCAACAGTCGCAGTGTGCCTCAAATAAGCAATCATGCTGAAGCTTTTCATCAACAACAGCAACAAAAACAACAACAACAACAACGAAAGGGGGCAAATCAAAAACAGCAGAAAAATGAGCAGCAACAACTACCAAAAGAGCAGCAACAACTACAAAAGCAGCAGCAATGGCAGCATAAGCTACAAGAACAAAGTGACCGCGAAGAAATTGCATTAGAGCAACAGGAGCAACAACAACAACAGCAACAACATCAGCACAGCCGCCGAAATGATAATCACAATTTCGATGTTATCGCTGGCATGCAACGCGCAATTAATGATCTCGCCGCCAACTCCGTGGAAAGTGACAGAAGAGCTGGAGAGCTCTTTGGTAGCAATTTCAGCTACGACGATGATGACGATGGCGATGGCGATGATGATGATGAAATCAGCGAGATTGACGAATCTGCTGTTGGCATCGCCGCCGCTAGAGTTAATGTTGGCTTAACAGCGATGGGCAGAGATTTTATGGAAAGTGAGTTGGATGATAATAACGACGGAGTTGGGGCCAACACTGACGCTGACGACACTGACGAAGAATTCGACAATGCAAATTTAGCGCATGATGACGTTGGTGCCGATGATTTGGATGATGTACTGCCATTGCCTTTCAAGATGCGCGTCTCTCCATCCAGCGCCGCACACCAATTTACTGCCGCTGTGGCGAGTGCGAGTGGCAGTGCGAGTGTCGAAGCGCCGCATTTCGATTATTCACGCATGGAATATAGTTTTAGTAATGGCGTTGCAACGCACAGTCACATTGTGGGTGGTGGTGGTGGTGTTGGTGTTGGTGTGGATGACTTTGATGGCATTGGCAATGGTTTCAGCAGTGGCGGTGGTGGTGGTGGTGGTGGCACTATTAATCTAGAAAACTATGATAATATTGTGTACTCAACAATGGAGTTGGAATGTATGCCGGGCTATGATGGTGGTTTGCAGCAACAATTCTTTCTTGAGGCATACGATTCGAAAACGAAAAAACTGCGCTTGAACACTACCAGCACATATGCGGATATACCGATTTTTCGTATAGATTTGAGTGGTGAGTAAATATTTAATTTAAATTTTTTGGGGGTTTGCTTACATTTTGGTCTCTTTACGCAAAGGCTGAGCGAAAATACATGTGTATTTATTTGTGTTTTAGTATTATAGTACCTGAATGACCGCGTTTTCTTTGGGGTGGACATTTTTTCGCAGGCCTGCACGGAAGTCAAACAAAATGTTAAAAAAAAAAATGAGTGAAGAAGGTTCGCCCTCTTCGTGTGTTTCCCCTTTCTTCTTCGTCTTAATCTCCCACTCCCTTTCCTTCTACCTTTATCTTAATCCTCATCTTTATCTTTATCTTTATCTTTATCTTTATCTTTATCTTTATCTTTATCTTTATCTTTATCTTTATCTTTATCTTTATCTTTATCTTTATCTTTATCTTTATCTTTATCTTTATCTTTATCTTTATCTTTATCTTTATCTTTATCTTTATCTTTATCTTTATCTTTATCTTTATCTTTATCTTTATCTTTATCTTTATCTTTATCTTTATCTTTATCTTTATCTTTATCTTTATCTTTATCTTTATCTTTATCTTTATCTTTATCTTTATCTTTATCTTTATCTTTATCTTTATCTTTATCTTTATCTTTATCTTTATCTTTATCTTTATCTTTATCTTTATCTTTATCTTTATCTTTATCTTTATCTTTATCTTTATCTTTATCTTTATCTTTATCTTTATCTTTATCTTTATCTTTATCTTTATCTTTATCTTTATCTTTATCTTTATCTTTATCTTTATCTTTATCTTTATCTTTATCTTTATCTTTATCTTTATCTTTATCTTTATCTTTATCTTTATCTTTATCTTTATCTTTATCTTTATCTTTATCTTTATCTTTATCTTTATCTTTATCTTTATCTTTATCTTTATCTTTATCTTTATCTTTATCTTTATCTTTATCTTTATCTTTATCTTTATCTTTATCTTTATCTTTATCTTTATCTTTATCTTTATCTTTATCTTTATCTTTATCTTTATCTTTATCTTTATCTTTATCTTTATCTTTATCTTTATCTTTATCTTTATCTTTATCTTTATCTTTATCTTTATCTTTATCTTTATCTTTATCTTTATCTTTATCTTTATCTTTATCTTTATCTTTATCTTTATCTTTATCTTTATCTTTATCTTTATCTTTATCTTTATCTTTATCTTTATCTTTATCTTTATCTTTATCTTTATCTTTATCTTTATCTTTATCTTTATCTTTATCTTTATCTTTATCTTTATCTTTATCTTTATCTTTATCTTTATCTTTATCTTTATCTTTATCTTTATCTTTATCTTTATCTTTATCTTTATCTTTATCTTTATCTTTATCTTTATCTTTATCTTTATCTTTATCTTTATCTTTATCTTTATCTTTATCTTTATCTTTATCTTTATCTTTATCTTTATCTTTATCTTTATCTTTATCTTTATCTTTATCTTTATCTTTATCTTTATCTTTATCTTTATCTTTATCTTTATCTTTATCTTTATCTTTATCTTTATCTTTATCTTTATCTTTATCTTTATCTTTATCTTTATCTTTATCTTTATCTTTATCTTTATCTTTATCTTTATCTTTATCTTTATCTTTATCTTTATCTTTATCTTTATCTTTATCTTTATCTTTATCTTTATCTTTATCTTTATCTTTATCTTTATCTTTATCTTTATCTTTATCTTTATCTTTATCTTTATCTTTATCTTTATCTTTATCTTTATCTTTATCTTTATCTTTATCTTTATCTTTATCTTTATCTTTATCTTTATCTTTATCTTTATCTTTATCTTTATCTTTATCTTTATCTTTATCTTTATCTTTATCTTTATCTTTATCTTTATCTTTATCTTTATCTTTATCTTTATCTTTATCTTTATCTTTATCTTTATCTTTATCTTTATCTTTATCTTTATCTTTATCTTTATCTTTATCTTTATCTTTATCTTTATCTTTATCTTTATCTTTATCTTTATCTTTATCTTTATCTTTATCTTTATCTTTATCTTTATCTTTATCTTTATCTTTATCTTTATCTTTATCTTTATCTTTATCTTTATCTTTATCTTTATCTTTATCTTTATCTTTATCTTTATCTTTATCTTTATCTTTATCTTTATCTTTATCTTTATCTTTATCTTTATCTTTATCTTTATCTTTATCTTTATCTTTATCTTTATCTTTATCTTTATCTTTATCTTTATCTTTATCTTTATCTTTATCTTTATCTTTATCTTTATCTTTATCTTTATCTTTATCTTTATCTTTATCTTTATCTTTATCTTTATCTTTATCTTTATCTTTATCTTTATCTTTATCTTTATCTTTATCTTTATCTTTATCTTTATCTTTATCTTTATCTTTATCTTTATCTTTATCTTTATCTTTATCTTTATCTTTATCTTTATCTTTATCTTTATCTTTATCTTTATCTTTATCTTTATCTTTATCTTTATCTTTATCTTTATCTTTATCTTTATCTTTATCTTTATCTTTATCTTTATCTTTATCTTTATCTTTATCTTTATCTTTATCTTTATCTTTATCTTTATCTTTATCTTTATCTTTATCTTTATCTTTATCTTTATCTTTATCTTTATCTTTATCTTTATCTTTATCTTTATCTTTATCTTTATCTTTATCTTTATCTTTATCTTTATCTTTATCTTTATCTTTATCTTTATCTTTATCTTTATCTTTATCTTTATCTTTATCTTTATCTTTATCTTTATCTTTATCTTTATCTTTATCCTTATCCTTATCTTTTTCTTTATCTTTATCTTTATCTTTATCTTTATCTTTATCTTTATCTTTATCTTTATCTTTATCTTTATCTTTATCTTTATCTTTATCTTTATCTTTATCTTTATCTTTATCTTTATCTTTATCTTTATCTTTATCTTTATCTTTATCTTTATCTTTATCTTTATCTTTATATTTATCTTTATCTTTATCTTTATCTTTATCTTTATCTTTATCTTTATCTTTATCTTTATCTTTATCTTTATCTTTATCTTTATCTTTATCGTTATCTTTATCTTTATCTTTATCTTTATCTTTATCTTTATCTTTATCTTTATCTTTATCTCTATCTTTATCTTTATCTTTATCTTTATCTTTATCTTTATCTTTATCTTTATCTTTATCTTTATCTTTATCTTTATCTTTATCTTTATCTTTATCTTTATCTTTATCTTTATCTTTATCTTTATCTTTATCTTTATCTTTATCTTTATCTTTATCTTTATCTTTATCTTTATCTTTATCTTTATCTTTATCTTTATCTTTATCTTTATCTTTGTCTTTATCTTTATCTTTATCTTTAACTTTATCTTTATCTTTATCTTTATCTTTCATTTCCTTTCTCTTTTCACCTTTTTCTTTCTCTAATACTCTTCGTTACGTCCCTTTTTCTCTTCATCTCTTTTCTCTACCTAATATCCTTTCTCCATTTCCCTTTCCCTCCCAATCTAATCATTCCCCCTATTCTTCCCATTTTAGTTCCACTTTCCATCTCCTTTTCTGTCCCTTTTCCTTTCTGCTTCCCATCCTGATTTCTGTGTACCTTCCCTTTTCCTTTCCCATTCTCATGAGTCCACATTTTGACTCATGTATGGGAACCCGACTTAGGAACGATAATGAGTACTTCTCTATATAAAAGTCCCTCTTAACATCTTTCATTTAATGCCAATATTGTTCAGAAAAATTCCGCGGTCAGCCATGTCCATACTTTGAATATCTGGGGAGACAATGTAGGAATCATAAGGAGTAAAGCTCTATGTAGAAGCTCTACTCAACACCTTTCATTTGATACCAATATATCTCAGAGACATTCCGCGGTCACCCGGATCTTCACTTTAACCCATATATGGGAACCCGAGGTAGGAATCATAATAAGTAGACCTCTATGAAAAATCCCTACTCAACACGTTTCATTTGATACCAATATTGCTCAGAAACATTCCGGGGTCATCTGCGTCCACTTTTTGACTTATATCTCGGCACCCGTAAAAGTGAGCTTTAACCAATCTGGTTTTAATTGAATAAAAAAAGTTATACATAATTTCCGTCCTTTACATTCAACTCTTGCTTAACAGTCTCGTGAGTTGCACTCTTCTTTTTCACTAACGAAATAAAATGTCAATATTCTCTCTTTCTCTCTATCTCTTAATTTGGCAGTTTTGTTGTTGCTAATGCTGCAGAAAAGTTTACCGATAATGCAATTCATGCTCTACCTTTACAAAACACATAAATACGGCAGAGTAAAACGCAAATAGTTAAGCAGACAAAAACAAAGAGCGGCGATAGGCAAGCGGAAGCGTGATAGATGTAGTGAGATGTTTTGGTAGAAAATCTCGTAACTTTTGCTAATTAATCGTCAAGATGGCAAAGTTATATGCGCCACGCTCAATTAACAGAATCGCACTTAAAGTGCCGTGCAGTATCTAGTTACTTCTTGCAGAAGAATTCTCTATTTGCAAAAGAGTTGAAGAAGCTTCGTGGTCGTATTTTTTTTACGCACTCGTGCCGCATTGATGCAAGCAAGTACCTTGACGCGTTGCAGTTTTTATAGCGGTACTTTAAGCAAATAACGTTATCGCTCACCATACTAGATAGACATTCCTGTGCGCCTGTCTGTATAGTGATTTATTACCAAAATGAAACTGTGTATTGGAGGCAAAAGTTTGCATTACAACTTAAGTTGTTGAAAGATTTGTTGATGGCGCGCGCGCATAAAAAGCCAACAAAAAAAAAAAACAATAATAGTAAAGAGAAAGAAAACTTAAGTTCAGAAAGACGCAGTTCTCATAAAAAATGCACTTAAGTGATGTTATTTTATATACTTGACGTTAATGAGCGCAAAAATAGTAGATGAGAATTTATTAACCAAGTCCTGGCATTACGATGGAAATATGAAATGTTTTTATGAGAGGCTTCAATTTCCAATAAAAAAATCTCAAAGAAATCTTCGAACGTTGACCTTTCCGTTCATGAATTGGAAAACTGTTTGCTGTGAAAATGTCATATTTGTATATCTACATATACATACCTATACTTATAAACAGACATAAATACGTATGAAAATTTTACTGTTCGTTTTTCCTTATTCTGCATCCATTAAGTCATGCCCATCTGTTTGAAAACAACAAGTGCCAAAGTTTTTGACATATTGAATTAATTAATAAATAACTTTTGTTAATTTGTAAATGCTTTATTATCTAATTTGTCTAATTTGGCGTTTTGATTGATATTTACTTACGAAAAAATTGAGTCACTTAAAACTTTGTCGCTTGTAACCTCAGTGCTAATGATGAAGAGCGAGTGCACCGTTATCCTGCTGTAGGGTACACTTTAAGTTACGAAGATGAAAACAACTCGCTGTTGACTTTTTAAATTCTACTTTCATGCTATATATGTACATATATACATATATGCCAGTGGCGCACGTTTCATACAAGCCGAAAAACCCGGCTTGCCTATATATTTTCGCTTATTTAATTTTACGAATTTCTTAAAATCTGGCTATTTTACATTATGTATAGCAAAGAAATTTATATGCATAAATGGCTAATGGCTATGCTTCATACATAGACTTGCCCAGGAGATTTATGCAAGGGCCGCCACTGATATACTCATTAATGGTTCGAAAAATGCTGCTAATCATTTGAGTTAAAACTTTGATATATGTTTTTGCTGCAAAAGGGCTTCTGTTGGTTTTGAGAGAATATAATGCTCATGCTTTAACATGAGAAAAGTTAAAGTTGTAAAGCTATACATATGTACATATATGTATGTAAGTAGTTATGTGTGCATGCTTATTAACATCCATCGATCGCTTTTTGTAGCACAATCGATTGTATTCCAATTTATTTTTTTGTTTAGCAGCCAACTATCATAATTTCTGGGCTTTTTTTATTTATGGAAGCGTTGGTTGTCTGGCATAATGCCGAAGCAGCCAGAGAAACTGAAAGCCGGTATGTAAATATTCATTTTCATTACATAAATCACGCCGCACATATTTAGCATTGAAATTTTTCCTGCTCGCTTCGTCCCGCCTCTACAACTCTCTCTCTATACACAATTCAGTACATACATACATATTTACATTAGACCGTATCGCAAAAAATAAAGTTCGCTGTACGCCCCCGCATATGATGTCTTTTTGGAAAACATTTCCGGAAAATTTTTTAATTTTTTTTTTGGACGCCGCTAGATGTCGCTAAAATTTATTTTTCTCATATCTTCGGTATTTATAGTCCAATCTCTAAGTTTAATACACCAATGTCTTTGGCTTGAAATTGCGGCATATACTATGGAATATTATTAACCCCACGCGCGCCATTGGGGTCACTACCACCCAGTACTTAGTTTATACCACCCTAATGTACCTTTTTTATGTCTGCATGTCTACATGTTAAACGTAGTCAAAAAGCATTCATCTTTTGCAAAATAATTATTTCGATCGCTTGAGCGGAACCCGAAATAAAACACGTTTAACATTCTGAGGAATATAGGTTTTTCGTTTCCTTTGGTCTTTTAGGTTAATTTTACAGAAAAAGTTTCTGAGGAGACCCCTACTAAAATTTTATTCCAAATAATTTTCTAGAATATTTCAACCCTCTAGCGACCTTAAAAATGCAATTTTTCCTGATTTTCTAAAAAAAGGGGGTGAAAATAACCCTTTATTGGCGGTGCTAGAGGGTTAAAATGTTCTAGAAAATTATTCGCCATAAAATTTCAGTAGGGGTCTCCTCAGAAGAAATCTTTGTAAAATGAACCTAGAGGACCAAAGGAAGCGAAAAACATATATTCCACGGAATGTTGAACGTGTTTTATTTCGGGTTCTACTGAAGCGATCGAAATAATTCTTTTGCAAAAGATTAATGATTTTAGACTACGTTTAACATGCAGGCATAAAAAATTGCATTAGGGTGGTATAAACCAAGTACTGGGTGGTAGTGACCCCAATGGCGCACGTAGGGTTAATAATATTCCATACTATAAGCCGCCCTTTCAAGCCCAAGACATTGGTGTATTAAACTTAGAGATCGGACTATAAATACCGAAGTTATGAGAAAAATAAATTTTAGCGACATCTAGCGGCGTCGAAAAAAAAAATAAAAATTTTTCCCAGAAATGTTTTCGAAAAAGACATCATATGCGGGGGCGTACGGCGCACTTTATTTTTACGTCCCTATAAAGCGAGACGGCCTAATGTACATATTGCTGTTGCTTGTGCCAGTTTTCCCGCAGGCTTTGTTGGTGCGGTGGCTTCAGGTTTATTTGCAAAATTTAACGAAGCGTAAAGTCACGATTAGTTAGACAAGCGCGCTAAACTGCCAATGCCAGTCGGTGGGTGTGGTTGCGAATAGCGTACCATATAACCGAACGAATACCGAATACCTAACCATACCCGAACATTAAAACATCGAATGCAGCCAACTTTTCCTACTTCACTTTGTTTCGCATTCATTCCTCACCCCTAATCTCTACATGCATAGCTATTGGCACTCCGTGTGTCTGCTGCTGCTCCTGCTAACTTTTCTTCAAATATTTCCATTTTAATCCCTCACACCCCTGCCACTTTCGATGATTCGCTTGCCCGTTAACTATAGCCAAAATGTTTAATGGTATAGTAAATATGAAGAGTGAAAAGATCAAAGTCTCTTTTGAAAATAATTTTAAGTGGTTTGATGTGTATTAGTGTAAATTCAGTTATTTTAGTCTTGTTCTTGTTGTTGTTCTTGTTCCTGTTGCTGTTCTTGTTCTGGAGGTGTAATAGCATCAACCCTGCAGGGCAATGCTGACTTTTGGTGTAAAGTTTTAAGTTCTCTTTATTGAAAGTGGCAGTCTGTCTGGCTGGAAGTTAGTTAATATTAATTGGTTTATGGAAAAGGTGTGTATCAGGAGAAAAAAAAAATGAAAGGAAGGAAGGTTTGAAGGAAATGAGAGTTTTTCTTATACTTAGCATAAAGGTATTTAATCGGAAAAAAGCTTTAGTGAGTAGATATTGCAGCTATAGCACGTACTACAGAGTGATTAATTTTGTTCAAGATTAGTTTTACACTGGTTCAACAAAAGTTGTGTAGTGTCTACCTATATGTTCGTACCGTGATACTAAGCTTGACTTCAGTGTGGAGGAGTGGAAACAAATGCATACACTTATTAAGCTCTCTTGCCTAAAACTTCGTAAATTTTTCCTACTCGCCACATTGTCATCACCTTTACCTTTTTTTACCTTTTGTTCAAACTATGCAACTAGCAGTATTTTAGCTTTCTCACTGTGAGTGCAACTTTATTTTATTTGCTCTTACATCTCATCAACTTCTTATAGTAAACTAAAGTTTACAAACAATATTTGCTTACAAAGTTACCTAAGCATTTGCATGGCACTTTACTCGGGATATTTATTCAATTGTGAGAATGTTGAACACATATTTACTGTGATTTGATTTAATAGAAAAGTGGTTTAATTAACAAGTTGAACAATAATGATTTGTCACAAAAAGGAGCTCGTATTGACATATCGTCGGCTCTGTTTGAAGCCGGTAAAACTTTTGGTCCACCCAATTTGCAGGATAACAAAAACATAAAGAGCACACCTCGAGCTGGGAGAGAAGATCGGCCTAAAATTCGTTATAATTATTTCTTTTGTAGAAACGCGGAGTAACTAGGATTTGTAAATAACTAGGAATCCGGCTGTTTTATCTATCTATAGGAATATACAAAATAGAGTATGTATGTACAAAAGAATACCAATAAACTCTTCGGAGTAGCTACTCAACATTAAGCTTTATCAAAAACTAGCAAGATTTATTTACTCTTAATAATCACAATAAACTCTAAAACTTTAAAAACTTTCCACTCACTTTTACAGATTTAACTTCTATGGAATACTATCCAGATCCCAATCCAGCGCTTCATATAGTTGTGTATAGTGCTAATCAAAAGGGACGTTCCGAACCGATTATATTGGAAAATATTCCCATTAATGAATCTGATAAACGAACAGGTATGTATGTTAAATTTATAAAAGCTGATACGTATGTATGTATGTACTAATATATGAGTAGTCCACTATCAAACCGGGCTATGTGAAATTTTTTCGATGTTGAGTTTTTGATAGATTGTGTATAATGTCCATTAAGAATTTATTGCAAAATCTTTCGTTATTCTGAAAAAAAAAAATAGCTTTAAATACAAATAATCTTTCAAAAGTCTCTGTCTGAAAAAGGTTTCTCATACGCCCAGGCACACATTGGTGTAATTATCATGAGTTTCAATTTCAAAACTAAAAAATATTGTTTCCAAAGCGTTGAAATACTATCTCAAAAGCAGCTATGTGAAATATTTAATATTGAATTTGCAATAATCTGTAGCTTTGTTTTTTTATGTCGTTAAGTTCCCTTTGTACTAAGCTATCAGTTACTCGTAATAACAAGGTATATTCAAATATAGAACTTGCTGCTGTAGTGATTATTTCAAATTGTGGCTTAATATGAAAAATTCACATAGCCCTGTTTGAAAGTGGACTATTCAAGAATAGAAACAAAAAATTATAAAATGCAATTCCTTTGAACTTACAACGTTTAATGTCGATATATCCAGATCCAGATGAGATTCTCCTCTGAAACCCAAATAATTCTGCTCACTCAGCAGCTTTGCACTTTAATAAGCATGACACGATTACCGCACAACCACTTAATTCGATTAAAATTTTACCCTGACAGACGGCAAATATTGCGGATTAACAAAACAGCTGAAGGAAGGTAGGCGCAGCGGCGAATTCAAAATCTTCTTTTTTTATTTCCAAAGGTAGAGTGTAATTTCAAAATCAAAGCGAATTCATATCATGGTCAATAGGAATGGCGAGTCCTAAGCGAATTAAGATTTCAACCAAGGCGAAATATCATTTGGCATTACACTCCACCCCAATTACAATAACAAAATAGATTGGAAATTTTTGAATTCGCCTATGCGCCTACCTTCTAGATCTGCCTTGGATTCTTCTTTTTCTTCACTTTCATTCACAATAGAGATTTTTTCGCCAGGATGTCATTACAAAATGCCCTAATCCGCTAAATACAAATAAAATTAACTCAAGAGTTATTCCGGATTACCTCCAGTTAATTCTCAAGTTAATTCTCAAGTTAACTCCCTTTCTCACTTAATAAATACATGATGTATTGTGGAACGATCCTCCGTCATCCCTTGTCAAGTTTGGTTTGGAGACAAACCGGTTTCGGCTAATATGCGCCATCTTCAGTGTCTTTTTTCGAATAGAATGAAAAAAGACACTGAAGATGGCGCATATTAGCCGAAACCGGTTTGTCTCCAAACCAAACTTGACAAGGGATGACGGAGGATCGTTCCACAATACATCATATTCCTACCCTGTCGGAAAAACAAGCAACCAAAAAGTATTTAATAAATACACCTTGTTGTCAGTGTCCCATTCGAGTTATATTTATTTTTAATGGACCTTTAACAATTTGAATTTTTGTATGATAAGTAGCGCTCAATTAGCGCTGGGATTTGTTAAACTGTGCCCTAATGGTCTATTAGTCTCTTGTCTGAACATAGTAAAGAATGAAAGTTTATACACATAAATTTTAAACCATCCAGCTGAAAACGATCACTCATATCTACTACTGCGTAATATTTTTCTGTGAAGAGTAAATTTTGAGCCCCAGTCCGAGCAAACACCAAAAAAAAAATTTTCTAATTAGTAAAAATCCAATTATTGGGTTTTTAAGAGCAGCGGTCCACTCGGCAGTGGGCGGCATATCCCCCGAGTGTATTTCTTCCATTAAAAAGCTTCGCACAAAAAATGCATTCGCCGTTCGGAGCCGGCATAAAACTGTAGTTCCACCCAATTAGTAGGAAAAACAAAAGGAGCACACATCGAATTGGGAGAGCAGCTCGGCCATAAAACTCGTCAGGGTTATAATAGCGCCCTTGTATTAGATATTATTATTATTATTATTATTATTATTAAATTTCGAGCATCTCAATTATTCCTTTATTAGTAATTTTTTTTTTTTTTTGCCGAAAAGATGACACAAAAGTGTTTATAAACATTTTTAATTAGCCGAATCCTCTTAAGTATACGAATTGAGCTCATTGTACCAAATCGGTAAGAAAAAATGTATGTATATATTCTTCAACAGTTTTGTTGTAGTTTTGTAGTAGTCGTGTTTTTATTAACTTAAAAACGTGTTGCCTTAAAATACTGAATGGGTAAAAAAATTAAAAAAAAAAAAATTATAAACAAAAATATTATTTTTGGGCAGCACTCCTTCACCTGCATACATACATACATTTTTAATATATATTGTGCCACTGTGATTTGGTTTTTTTTATCTTACTTTTAAGGCATACACTTTTTGATTCATTTCCGCTAATAATACATATTTAGTTATCATGCTCTGCCGCCACCAACAGCGTTGTAAAACCTCATTCCATAGCAGTGAAGCCTTTTCTTTTCCATTTTTTTGCTTT
Organism: Urophora cardui; assembly: GCA_960531455.1. NCBI lineage: Eukaryota > Metazoa > Arthropoda > Insecta > Diptera > Tephritidae > Urophora > Urophora cardui. Next base: position 51,584,580 of record OY482672.1, on the reverse strand, counting down.
TGGTTTTTATTCGCCTTGACGTTGTCATTTAATTCATTAATATTCTATATAAATGTACATACATACATATATACATATATCTAGTACTTGTGCTTGACAAAAATATCCTTAAAACCTTGGGAAGTCTCCTCCAAATTTTAAAGAAATAACAAGTAACCAACCGCTCAAGTGGCGTATCTGTGTGGTGTGGTATTGGTTTCGTTGTGTGTTGGTTGACCTTTTGTTTTTCACGTTGTTTGGTCTTGGTCGGATACTTGAATATTTGTTGTTCACTTTTACGCTTCTCACTCCTCATGAAGTTCCGCTATACAATATTTGCATACTCTTTGTCATGTTTTTCGCCTTTTGTTTCATTATTTATGCCATCTTTGTTTTGTTGTTGTTGTTGCTGCCGTGTGGAATGAGATGCGTTGTTGCTTGGCACAGCAAAATTTACATTATTTGGTTTGTTTTTGTTTTTTGTGTTCCTTTTTTTAAATGTACAAAATCTCATTTTCTAGTGAAAATAATCATAATCCTTATACCATTAAGGGAAGAGGAAATTAAAAGAAAATATTTACAAAGTATAAATGAATATATAAATAAATGTAAAAAAAATGTATGAACAAAACTTGTATTCGCAGAAATGTTTTATAAGTGAAGTGAGTGAAATATTTCGTTAAAAAAAATACCTAAGTAAGACGAAAAATGTGAAATGAAGTGCGTTTAAATTATCTACACTTAATTGAAAGTCTTAGTTGTTTTGTATTTTTCTAAAATGTATATAAACCACTTTGTGTGATTTCCATATTATGCTAAAAATGAAATAAGTAGCTCTGGAAATACTTCAAACTGAATAAAGCTGAAGGCTTTGTTGAATGACATTATGCCTAAGTAAACTTGGGCGAAAATCAGTTAAAAATATATTTTTGATAAACTTTTTTATTTGGTCATTTTTTAAGAAGAAATTTAATTTTAAGAAATTGTTTTATTGCTAGAAGTTAAAGCTCAATTTCGGAGATCTCCATATTTCCCCAGCAGATCTCTTTTTTCTTGACGGTTTCCAAAACACGATATTTTGGACTACTTACACTTCTCTACAGTCTAGTATTTTCTGAGTCTACACCGAAATCCTAAAGCGGTTACTTGTTCATAATTAATGCTAAAAGTGGCGTAGTAACGGGGGGGGGTTTGAGGACAAAACCCCCCCGAAAGATTCGTTTTGACCATAAAACCATCTTTGACTTTATTAGCATACATTTCTTTTTCAGGAAAAAATCAATGAGAATAGTAATTTTTCGAAATTGGTAATTGGTAAAAAAAGCGATGAATTATTGTTCCCCATTCTATTTCCAATATGTGGGCATGTTTTTTTCTGTAATTGTAACAATTTTACAAAATTCAATTTTGGGCGCATAAAACTTGAAAATCTACCTATGCGCGTAGATTTCCAGAAGAGAATATGAGACTTACTTTTGAAGTATAGTTAAAGGCCCTTGGCAACTGACAACCTGGCATGTCAAGCAGTGTGTATGTGTGAGTTTTTTGTGTGTGTTAGTGCAATCGGCAGTCGTCGTGCTACACGTTCTTGTTCGGGCTCGCGTTGATGAGAATCAAATCTTATAGATATTTGCGTCAATCACCCGACACTCACACATATGTATACACTTCTTAACATTCCAGATTTTAAGTGGCCAAGGGCCTTAAGAGTTTGATATATGTATTATAAGCGATATTTGTATACTAAAATGTTAAATTATAGTCTGAAAAAATTACATTTCGCTAGCTTAGAGTGCAAACTGTGTAAGTCCACTTTTATGAAAAAGTGTATTTTTATGTAGAACGCTAGAAAAATCAAATACGCACCGCGCTAAACAAGTCTGAGATACTTGTCATATTTCTACTCGTTGTTATTCAGTGATACGCAAATTGTGTAAGTCCAAAAAGCGAAAAAAATTGTGTAAGTCCAAAATATTTATATGAACAGAAATTTTTTTTCATTTCGAATTTTTTTTTTTCTTTTTTGTTTTTTGTCTCTCCTACAAAGTTTAAAAAAGGACTTACACAATTTGCATTCTAAGCTAGCGATTTTTATCACTTGTAAAAAAAATTGTAGTTTTTTTTTGGTAATTTTAATTTTGGTAAATTGTTTACATTGGCTGTGACCCCCCCGAAAAATTCTCTAGCTACGCCACTGAATGCTAATACCTTCTATAATGCCCAAAATCAATAGTCCTGCACCCAATGATACCAAATATAAATTTTGGTCCCAAGTTTTGATTACCATATATGACCCCTATGTGACACCTCTTAGTCGTCTCCGATCGGGACAAAATTTTATATGTGATATATTTGACTGTGCTGTTATCATTGGGGTAGATTGAAAGCGGAGAAAATTGTTAATTTGTTTAGACGACCACCCTAATATTCTTATATAGGACTGTATAAGCATGCCGCGAATTAAAAGACCTCAATAGAGCATTTTCCCTATGGAAATACAACGCTTCTGTGTATTTATCTTAATGGACACATATTCATACTTATAAAGGAAATAATAGTATCTACGTACCATATTTTCCATCCATTGCTTCCATGCGACTTCTTTCTTATAATTTTCTATCGGCGTCTATTAATCTACATATGTACATACATACATATAAATGTGAGCTGCTTATTATGAACTTTTACTTCCAAATAGCTTTCTTCTGCGCTGACTCACACTTCCTACACTAAGTAAATAACAAATCCCAATCGATTAATTTATTTATACCCTTGTGTACATGCCTTTAAGTAAATACATATGTAGGTATATTTGTGCTGGTTGCGGGGTAAAATAAACTTTATTATTATTACGATGCATGATTACGGCCATTTCATTACAGATAAACAGATAAATTACGTACATGTATGATTATCTATGCACATTATTATATACTTACGTACATATCGAGCCTTAACCGCAACTTTGGTGTAATCAACAAAATTGACGATTTTAGCTTTTTTTTTATCGAAATCAATAATTTATTATCACACTCATTAATCCTCCGGATTTCGTAGCTGTGAAATATGAATATATCCTGTCATCACACAAAGAAACAGCACGCCTTGGCAGCCACGTCAATGTTGATAGCTACAAATTCGACACTGTTAAGGACTTCGTCTATTTGGGAACCAGCATTAACACCAAGAATGATGTCAGCACGGAGATCCAACGAAGAATAACGCTTGCCAATAAATGCTATTTCGGACTAAGTAGGCAACTGAAAAGTAAAGTCCCTCTTGACAAACAAAACTCACACTCTACAGGACGCTCATCGTTCCGGCCTCATGTAAGGCGCAGAAGCATGGACAATTTCAAAATCAGATGAGATGGCACTTGGAATATTCGAGAGAAAAGTTCTTCGTAAGATTTATGGACCTTTGCGCGTTGGCGTGGGCGAGTATCGACGGAGATTTAACGATGAGCTGTACGAGCTTTACACAGCCATCGACATTGTTCAGCGAATAAAGATCCAGCGGCTGCGTTGGGCAGGTCATGTCGTGAGAATGGACGAAGGAGGTCTCCCTTTTCTTTTGCGTTCAGCGGGTTTCGATAGAAATGCTTTCTTACTCCGGCCACTGCGTTGGGAAAATCAGGTGGACAGCGATGCTGCCTACCTAGGTGTTCCCAAGTGGCGCCATGCTGCACGAAACAGAAGCAATTGGCGCGCTCTGTCGGACTCGGCCAGAATCGTCTAGACGGTTAAGCGCCAATCAAGAAGAAGAAGAAATATGCCGTTTCGACGTTAGGTACTAAATAAATTTCAAGGCTGCATACAAACCGTATACCTTTAAAAAAATTAAAAAAAAACCTTCTCTTGTAAAATTTATTTTTTGTGGGTTACGCCAAAATGGCGGTTAGGGCTCGATATACCTACTCTACATGCGTAACTAAACTGGTGGCGAAAACACACCTTTCCAATATTTGTTAAAAGCAGACCTTTTAAATAATGATTATTAATCGTAATGATTAGTTACCAGTTTGACTGATTTCTCAAATATCCATTTAATTATTGATTACCATCTGTTTTCAAATTTCAATAATTAATGATTGTCTCATTCAACGTCCTCATTAATTTGTGATTCCCAACACGGTTTCTGTAAGGGTAAATCAACGGTCACAAACCTACTGGAGTTTACCACTAGTGCTTCTAATGGATTTTCTCAAAACTTGCCCACTGATATTATATACACGGACTTCAGCAAATCATTTAATAAGGTCAACCACTCCTTAATAATAATAATACAATGGCGCTATTATAACTCTGACGAGTTTTATGGCCGAGCTTCTCTCCCAATTCGAGGTGTGCTCCTTTTTATTTTTCCTACTAATTGGGTGGACCTACAGTTTTATGCCGGCTCCGAACGGCGAATGCATTTTTTGTGAGAAGCTTTTTCATGGCATAAATACACTCGGAGGGTATGCCGCCCACTGTCGAGAGGTGACCGCTGCTCTTAAAAAACCCAATAATTGGATTTTTACTAATTAGAAAAATTGTTTTGGTGTTTTGCTCGGACCGTGGTTTGAACCCGAGACCTCTGGCATAGCAGGCGAGCACTCAACCCACTGCACCACAGCGGCCAATCACTACTTGCTGATCCTTAAACTTGATCTTCTTGGCTTTCAGCCCAGCCTTTTGCAATGGATATCTTCATATCTTTTAAATAGAACACAAAGGGTGATTTTCAAAAATGCCTACTCGTCTATTATTGATGTTACTTCAGGAGTTCCTCAAGGCAGTCACCTTGGCCCGGTTCTGTTTTTGCTATTTATTAACGATATAACTACTACAATTTAATACTAAAAAATTTCATTGTATGCGGACGACGTAAAGCTTTTTAGATCAATCTCTTCATTTGATGATAGAACTTTGCTTCAGGAAGATTTAAATTCCTTAGTTTCTTGGTGTGACACTAACTTAATGCCACTTAACCTCAATAAATGTAAATTCATGCGCTTTTCCCGGAAAACCGTACAGCCAGCTTCTTGTGCAATAAATAGCTTAGGTCTCGAACAAGTAAATGAGTTTTTGGATTTGGTGTAATAATGAACTGCAAAGTTAGTTTTAACATTCATATTAATGCTACAGCAAATAAGGCAAGTGGTGTAAAACGTTGGTCAAAGGAATTCAGCGACCCATACATAACTAAAACACTCTTTACAACTTTAGTAAGACCTATATTGGAATACGGTTCGATAGTTTGGAATCCATACTACCACATTCACTCTGATCGCTTAGAGTCAGCCCAAAACAGTTTTTGCTTTTTGCTTTAAGAAATTTGCCTTGGATTCTGGTTACAATCTTCCACCGTATACTAGCCGTTTAAAACTCCTTAATCTTCCGAATCTTGCAAGTCGACGAGAAATGTTAGGGGTAATATTTATCGTTAAGCTCTTGAATGGCTTAATTCTTTCTCCTTTCTTGCTAGCTGAAATAAACTTTAACATTCCTTCTCGTTCAACAAGACACTTCAACCCTATCTATTTAAAGCAGTGTAAATCAAACTTTGAATTAAATGAACCTTTCCGGGGTTTATGTAAGAGCTTTAATTCCTATTCCAGCTTTTTAGATATTTCGGACTCACCTTTCATTATAAGGGAAAAAATATTGTCTTATCTTAACACATAGTAGCGATTATTCTGTTATAATTCTCAAGACTAACTTCAAATGTACTATACTCAGCTGATGATTTTATTTCTCTGTAGCTGAGCAGTTTAAGATCTCGACGCTTAACAAACTCCTGCCACTCAACACCTCGGCATTTTATGTAAATAAAAAATATCCGTACGTCATGCGGGTGCGCCTCTCGTGCGGTCGGGCGGAATTGGAGGGCGTGGGTTATTATTATTATTATTATTATTATTATTATTATTATTATTATTATTATTATTATTATTATTATTATTATTATTATTATTATTATTATTATTATTATTATTATTATTATTATTATTATTATTATTATTATTATTATTATTATTATTATTATTATTATTATTATTATTATTATTATTATATTTCCATTAAAATAAATCAGAAAAAAAGATATAAAAAATTAAAAATAATCACAAAAAAAATCAAAAATAATCGTAATAATCAAAAAAATTTAATTGATTATTTCTTATTATTTATGTTTATTTTAAATTTTTATTATTTATTTTTTTTTGCTTTTTTATGATTTTCTTTTTAAGTTTTTTTTTAATGGTAATTAATTATAATTAGTTTTTTCTGCAAAATAAATAAAATAATGATTACCAATTAAAAAACATAACAATTTAATTGATTACTAATCCTAATCGGAATTAACAGGCTCATTAAAAGTTTGCACGCTTCTTAGGATTTGTTTCTTTTAATACTTTTTTTCGAATTCAATATAATTTTCGTATGAAGTTATTACGCAGAAAGGCATTCAAATTATTGAGGCTTCCTTACCAAACGTGGAGCGCTGAATGTGTGTTATACTTACTGACTCTAGCTCCGCCTTTTACATTGCGAGTAAATAATATTCTTGCCACTAGTGTAATGCGTACATATGTTCATATACTAATAAGTAGTAAATATTGCTAATAAGACTAAACAATAGACATTCCAATGAAACTTAATAATAACCAAAACGAATGAGCAATGACTACGATTTTGATTTCGATTATTTACATACCAATATATTAGTAATTTATGTTTGTTATACTTACCATATGCCGACAGTTAATATATTTATAGTGCTGATTACATACATATTTACTATTGAATGTCATTAATTATATAGGTGTGGGTGATATGCGGTTCTGTAATTGTCTGACCAAGTGTCAAAGCTCATATTAAGTCGCAATGAGGCAGCACGATTTATTAATATTTAATAATAACAAATATTATGAACAAAACTTTACTGCTAATTGATAATATACACAGATAGATAATAGCTAAAGCGATTTTCGATGAACACAAATGTGCAAACTGAGTTTTGATGTTTTAGAAACAAAAAAAAAAATTGTGGCATATACATACACATATGTATTTAATTCGATTTAATTGGATATATATTATTGAGCAAATGCATGTCACTGTGTTGGTTGAGAGACAGCATATTTAATAAATAAATTAACACGCGTAGATTAATGCTGATGGGAATGTCTTTTGCGCTATACGAGCTTACTTATTTCTACATTTTTCATCCCATTTTTTTCTTTTTTTTGTAACAATATTGCAATTGCAATCCCGAAACACCAGTAACACTATTATAAGACACAAATATATACATATACATACATACATACATTGTATATCACTTACTTAATTAGCATTTCAATGTTTTTCGCATGCATATGTCTTTTAAACTTAATTGACATTGGCTCCTTTGGGATATACATACATACATATGCATGTATATAATATTAACTAGAGAGACGTTGAACTGTAATTGAAACCCGAATTACGCATACGCCATGGCGTACCTAAGAAATTCATTAAACAGCGTCTGTGTATTTGTGTGTGTATTAACCACGTTACTTGTAGTTTACCAATGTCGGATGTGTGTAATGGGAAACTGTATACCGTTATTGCTTCAGAGGATTTTCCTTTGCTAAACTGACATTTAAATAGCAACGTTAACATGGCAAGGACATGGTAAAGCAGCAGTTGGGGACTCACTCACACGCGCATACTAGTTGGCTTATAAAATGAATGCCAAAAATTTAGTCGATTACCTACTTTTTAGATAATCAAAATGTATATATACCAAATATATTATATTTTCACTGTTCTTATGGATAGCTTACTATTGCTATTTAGTATACCGCTCTACATTTTCGAGTTACATTAAAATTTTCGCTGGTACATTCTTTCATTCTTATTGATGGCAGTTACGATGCCTTTGGGCATCAAGAGCAAACCAAGAACTTAAGATCATAGATAAAAGATATGAACCCAATGGGAACTTTGGTGTTCTTTAAGCGCATTTTAGAATTAGCTTCTTCTCAGAATAAAAACTTTAGACACACAAAATGGAATGTTGACTTTGTTGTGTTCAAATCAATTCTGTATTGACTCTGCGATTGATTTTTTACCAATTATCAATTGAGTTTCTGAAAATTAGTTCCTTCCAGGAATATCTAAATAAACTAGCCGAGAAGTATGACTTCAATGTAATTTGGTTCCCAGGGCATAGTGACATCCAGCGTAGCAGCATTGCGAATCAGTTAGCAAAAGAGGGCACAAACTTGCAGGAAATCACAAGTGTGGAACTCATGCAAGCTTGAGATATCACTTCATTAAACACGAAAGCGCTAAAGCCAAGGAGCCAACTTGTATGATTTGCAGGCAAATATGGTATAAGCTGGATAATGCCGAGATCTACATTAGTGCTATATCAGAATCGGCTCTCTATTGGTACGCTGGTGTGACTTCTAACAAGCCAATGTCTGATGGGCATTCGCGCGTCTCGTATGGGTCTCCATAAAAACGACTTATCGCAGCTGCATAGACGTGGAATAAATCGAAAGCTTTGAGCACTATCTATGCCGCTGTGCTGCACTATCTTTAGCCAGGTATCGCTCCCTCCATAAATTCTTCTTCTAGTATCTGGTGGAATTGGAAAATGCAGAGATACTGATTTTCTGCGCTTCGTTAAGCAAACGCGCTAGTTTAGTTCCACGGGCATCTAATCTCTATATATTTTTATATCTAGGAATCACAATGGGTCTAAACGGCCTAGGTGTGCACCCGCTTTGCTGAATTGCGGCGGCAGCTACCTCAATCTAACCTAACCGTCCTCGGTTTATGATATGTTCTCTGCCGATTTTATAATTTCTAATATCAGTAGGTATCAGAAGTAATCCTAGCGTATTGTGAGCTCGTAATACTAAACGGGTATAAAACTAAGTTGTACTAATAACATGTCTACACAGAACTCTCATTTCATACCTAAGTATCATACAAAAATTCGAATAGGGTTCGCTTAGAATTATACCATGAATTACTTACATGCTAAAACAATGCAAACTCTTATTTTTTTCGATAATTTATTCAAAATCTAAGGGCACAGCCAGACGATGCAAGAAATTACTTTCAGAAAGCGAAAAATTCAAATGTTTGTATTTGTTTTTTTAAAAGCAACAAGAATTATAGCGCTGACATTCTGAGACACAAATTGTGTCGACGAATCAAATTACGAACCATATGTAAATTACATGCCGTGTAGACCGTGGTTTATAAACAAGTGGACTTTAATATTTTTGTTTTCTGTTACTGAAAAGGCTCAAGAAATTTGGGTTTCCAAAGAAAAATAAATGTTAAACAAAAAGGTATTGTACGCATTGCTGTCACAATTTCATTTATTTATTTATTTTTTTATCCATACCACAAAGTTTGTACGCAAACATAAGAGCATAACGTATAAACGTTTTCTTTTTCCGTATCAACAACACAAAACTACATACATAAACACACCCCTATGCAAATATGTATGAATGCGCAACCAATATTGCCAATACATTGAAAGTAATCTATTTTTTCATCATTTTGCAAACGCTTTATATCACAAGAGGGAGCATTAAATCGAGTTCAGTTTTTATAAGAAGCTGATGCTGTAATATACATATAACTATATATGCACACTTATATGTACATATGTTGCTTTTTTGCGTTAGAGCTTTCTAAAATTACCTGCCAAGCGTAAAGTAATACGTTTTTTACAATAGAAAACGTGAGTATTCAATTTGTTTGTTGTCACTACCCTGCAAAAAAATGTGCGATTAATCCCGAAAGAGATTTGTCCCGGATAGAGAACAATCGGTCCATAATTAGCCCCCGATTGTTCCCATGCGGGTATAAATGTAGATTAATCGCTTTCATACCGAACGGGTACAAATGTAGATTAATCGCTTTCATCCCGAATGGGTATAAATGTAGATTAATCGCTTTCATTCCGAACGAGTACAAATCTAGATTCCTTAAATGTAGAAATTTTACAAAAATATGCAATTTATTTAAAAAATTGTAGAGCAACCGGTAAAACGAATTGAAAACCCTTTCTTTTAATAACAATGATGAATAATAATTTTAACAAAATGTTGCCTAAAATCTATTATATAAAAATAAGTCGTATTTTCCTCCCTGATGATTTAACTCCAGAACGGCTGGACTGAATTAAATGAAATTTTGCACGTAGTTTTCGATTGCGCCCGACATGGTTTATGGCCAAAAAAAAGTATAAGAATCCGGGAAGGTTTTGGAGATATTCCACAAAATGTGGACCAGGGTAACCCTATAACGGGTTCGTACGGTATGGGTATCAAATGAAAGGTGTTGACGAGTGCTTGAACAAGGTGTAGTTATTGGTCCCATATAAGACACCGTATTCGAGGTATTTCCTGAAATATGAACCAGGTGTGACCCCAAACGGGTTTTCTATAAAATGGGTATCAAATAAAAGGTGTTGGTGAGTATTTAAAAAAGAGGTGATTTTCAAGACCCTATCCGACCCGTTTTCCGAGATATCGACCAAAATGTGGACCAGGGGTGACCTTAGAAAGTCTGGAGGGATAGAATAGGCATAGGGATAGGGCTAGAGATATGGATAGGGATAGCGATATGCATAGGGATAGGGGTAGGGATAGGGATAGGGATAGGGATAGGTATATGGATAGGAATAGGGATAGGGATAGGGATAGGTATATGGATAGGAATAGGGATAGGGAAAGGGATAGGGATAGGGATAGGGATAGGGATAGGGATAGGGATAGGGATAGGGATAGGGATAGGGATAGGGATAGGGATAGGGATAGGGATAGGGATAGGGATAGGGATAGGGATAGGGATAGGGATAGGGATAGGTATATGGATAGGAATAGGGATAGGGAAAGGGATAGGGATAGGGATAGGGATAGGGATAGGGATAGGGATAGGAATAGGAATAGGAATAGAAATATAAATAGGAATAGGAATAGGAATAGGAATAGGAATAGGAATAGGAATAGGAATAGGAATGGGGATAGGAATAGGGATAGGAATAGGAATAGGGTTAGCGATAGGAATAGGAATAAGGATAGGGATAGGTATAAGGATAGGGATAGGGATAGAGATACGGCAACAAGGTAATCTAGGACTTTTCCTTTATGCTTTATAGGAATAAATTTTAAGCAGAACAACGTCTGGCGGGTCAGCTAGTATTCTATGAAAAAATCCTTTACATTACGCTCATATAATGCATACTCAAAACTTACAATTTTTTTATTTATTTATTGAGATTTTTTTTTCAAAAGTAAAACATTATATAATCTTTATTTATATATGCATTAACATTTATAATTTTTTAAAGATTGTTATTAAAAATTGTCTTGGAAAAATCTACATTTGTACCCGTTCGTGCTGGAAGCGATTGATCTACATTTGTACCCGTTGGGGATGAAAGCGATTGATCTACATTTGTACCCGTTCGGGACGTAAGCGATTGATCTACATTTGTACCCGCTCAGGATGAAAGCGATTGATCTACATTTGTACCCGTTGGGGATGAAAGCGATTAGTCTACATTTGTACCCGTTCGGGATGAAAGCGATTGATCTACATTTGTACCCGTTCGGTATGTTAGTGATTAATCTACATTGGTACCCGTTCGGGTATACAAGTTGAAAGTCTCTTTATAGGACATGCTCGAACAAATGCGATCAATTCACTCCATATAAAGGGATGTAAAATTGTATTAGTCGCATGCTCCCTTGTGATTGATCCCGGACACGTCCCGGATTAATCGCATTTTTTGCAGGGTAACTACAGACAGATATACATAGCTACACCTGACATGAATGAGCGTGGCTTTGAGCGTATGTATGTATAAGTAGATAGGTATGTGTGCATGTGGTTTTAAGTGTAAGTTGCACCTGGGACACACACAAACACACACATGCCATTTAATATTTGCGTGTATGTACCCTGTAGGGAAAATCTCTAGTTCCGAACTGGGTCGTTTCTAGTGTATTTTTCGACACCACTAGTGCGAGCTAAATCTCTTTTGCATGGCGAATTTAACACGGCGATGTTCTAGGCGGTGTCAATTGTCACTCCCTGCACTACATTTTCGATAGTTCCGAACTAGTACTAAATTCTACAGTTTACACTAGTTCGTTTATTGACACAATTTCGATAGTTCTGAACTAGTTACAAGTACCTACAAATTCTACAGTTTTGAATCTGCCGCTTAGGTGCAGCCTTTGACACACTTCATGCAAGTGGCGCGATCGCCGACTGGCTAATGAATGTGCCTTCCAATCGGAGGGGCGCGGGTTCGAATCATGTCGGTGTCAAGGTGGATGATAATTTTTTTTATTTTTTTTTTTAACTAATATTTTTTATTTATTTATTTAATAGAAATTTACAATAATATTTAAAAAGTAATAAAATAAAAAAAATTAAAAATAAGCCTGAGGGATCGGAAAAGCATTATTAGGGGAACATTTCATTTCATACAAGATGCAAATAGAAAACTCTTTATATAAAATGTTTCACTATACATCTGAGAATTGCAGAAATATACAAAGCCGACGGCAATTGAACGAACGAAAAATTTTCATAGAATTTTTGTCATATAATGGTCACTCAATTCACTCCTTCTGAACTGGTGAGGGTCTAACTACAATTGATCCAGTTCCCTTTTGACACCCTTTCGCTAGTTCGGAACTAGAAATTTTGCTCACTAGTTATTGAGTTCCCTGCGGGGCACATACATATGTATGTGTGAAAATTTCATTACAACTTATATACATTTTATTTAAATTAAATTTGATATTTTAGTGCTTGGCTGTCTTGAGTGGCTTCTTCTATGACAGATAAAATACAACAACCAACTTCATGCAAGTGGCGCGATCGCCGACTGGCTAATGAATGTGCCTTCCAATCGGAGGGGCGCGGGTTCGAATCATGTCGGTGTCAAGGTGGATGATAATTTTTTTTATTTTTTTTTTTAACTAATATTTTTTATTTATTTATTTAATAGAAATTTACAATAATATTTAAAAAGTAATAAAATAAAAAAAATTAAAAATAAGCCTGAGGGATCGGAAAAGCATTATTAGGGGAACATTTCATTTCATACAAGATGCAAATAGAAAACTCTTTATATAAAATGTTTCACTATACATCTGAGAATTGCAGAAATATACAAAGCCGACGGCAATTGAACGAACGAAAAATTTTCATAGAATTTTTGTCATATAATGGTCACTCAATTCACTCCTTCTGAACTGGTGAGGGTCTAACTACAATTGATCCAGTTCCCTTTTGACACCCTTTCGCTAGTTCGGAACTAGAAATTTTGCTCACTAGTTATTGAGTTCCCTGCGGGGCACATACATATGTATGTGTGAAAATTTCATTACAACTTATATACATTTTATTTAAATTAAATTTGATATTTTAGTGCTTGGCTGTCTTGAGTGGCTTCTTCTATGACAGATAAAATACAACAACCAAACTTTTATATACCTTCTTGACTTACATACATACATACATAAATACATATATACATACATACACACATACATATTTAGCTGAAACAAGCCGTCAATAGCTGTTTAGTGTCGTATGTATGAATGTTTGTTTGTTGTACTTAATTTAGCTTACTTGTTTCTTTACTTGCCATTTAAAACTCATGGGATGACAGTGCATATGAACGTAGGTTAAGCAGCAAAAGCAAAATGGAGCAAGCAGTGAACTCCATGCGCACACTTTAATTGAAACAAAATTGTGTCATGCAGAATCACTTTTAATTTTCAAAGGTGTTCTTATCAACTTGTTATTCTCGCTTTCGCTTTTCATTAACACGCTAAACACACGTGTGGACAATTAAACTAAATATGTAAATATTGCCTTGTGAAAGTTGATTGAAAATTTTACGCTTTAAATCCTTCAAAAAAATTTTTTGGAAAATTGTTGAACTTGAACTTATTTATGAATATGAATACGTATGCTTGGGCTTACTTAGTGCTTTTTCAATAAACGTAGTTCTCTCTCTCTCTCTCTCTCTCTCTCTCTCTCTCTCTCTCTCTCTCTCTCATGTCCCCTTTATTAAACAGCTGGACATTTTCATATAATAAATCTCCATTTATGCAATAAAGGTACCCCTGCCAGCCATCGGTAGGTACCTAAAAACTGGGTTTTAAGTGGGTAACACGAACTGCTAAAATGCGCAAAGAAGTGGGTAAGCTTACTCCGCGATGTAAGTTTTCTACCCACTCTCTACTTGTACGTGTGAGCAATCTTTCTCTGTTAAATGTGCATTAATAGACTTCGAGCCCATGTATGATGTGAGAAAAGTATAACCACATTTAGTGTTCCACTAGCAACACAGCTCTACAGCCTTGTGACTAGGGACTTAGTCCATAACTACACTGCAAATATAGTTTATAAATCAGTTTTCTTTTATTGGTACATAACTTTTTGAAAACAGCTAATCGACTTAGAAAATCATCAAATAATAAAACCTAAATGCTACCACACTGCTGGTAGTTATAGCAGTCTCGGTTTGTCTTTATTTCATATTGACCCATCGGAATGAGCTGTAAGTTTAAATTACCACTAAGTACGACACGATTGATTTTATCATTACTAGAAGCCAATATTGTTGGCATATTGTTTTCTATTGGAGATTAGTTTACTTGTTTACATATTTATTTTATGTTTTATGTTTCGAAACCCATTTAGCCACAAGAGATTATTGCCTTTACATTCCCTATAATCTTGTTGCGCTACGCTTAATTTAATATATATTTGGTAAATATAAGCCAACAGTTGTTTATACAGAATTTAAAAAAATAAACTTTTAAATAGGATTTACTGGTATTTGGATGCAAAAAGTCCAGAATACACACTTAGTATATCAGTGGCGCACACAGAAAAATATTTTGGGGGGGGGTTTTCAATATCGAACGGAAAATTATTAAAAAAAAATTAAAACTCGTCCAGACAATTGTTGGACCACTTGGTACATTTGTGCCACAGTCAACTAGCTACGAATTTGTCACATGTAGCCAATCATTGGGCCAGTTCACGTATATGGTACATTTGTGCCACATTCAACTGGCTACGAACTTGTCACATGCAGCCAATAATATGAATATTTTTCATGTTAAATAAATTGAAATTGAAATTGAAATAAAGAAAAGAATTATATATTTATGTAAATTGTATGTCTTTCTGATGTGTGCATGAGCAAAAATGTGTTTCTTGTAATTCCGGCTTTATTCTCCCGTAAGTACTTTCGAAAGTAATTTGGCATAGGTGCTCTATAAAGTAATCCTTCGGGGAAGTTTTAAAAGCAGTTTTCCGTATCTGGTTTATGGACTAACTGCTTAGAGTAGTTTAAAAAGTAACCTCTTGTAGGTGGTTTGCAAAGTAGCTACGGCAAGTTAGTTTTTAAACTAGTTTGGTGCGATCGAGCGATGGACCATGTGGTCCTGTGCTAGGACATTGCAATGTTAATTGGACCAATATTTTTATATGGAATGTGGCAGGTTTTGGGCTAGTTGATTGCCACAAGCGGCTGGTTTGTACATGCATGTATGGACTAGATCCGTTTTCTGCAGGGTTATTTTAGCGATTTCGCGCAATTTCGTGAGAAGTGAACAGAGAAAATTAAAAAATAACATTCGAATAAGCAGAAAAAAGCAAATTCCCCAAATATTTTACCAAAAATCGGGTTTATAAATTAAAGCAAAGAAGTGAAGTAGAAATTGTCGAAGTCTTAATTGTAGCAACTAATTATTTGTAGAGTTATGGGTTCCGAAATCTCGCAGATTCCTTCGTCTGAAAAGAGGCAGTGCCACGCCCATTTCCCAACATTTTTCTATTTTTTGTTTTATGTCTATAGTTGGATTCATGGCACAAAATTTCAATGACATATCTTTATATTTGACAAAGATATCGATTAAAATATATTTATTAGGCCCATTAATAGTTCCCATACATAAATTTGGGCGTGGTCGTCAATCGATTTTGGCAATTTTTCGTCCAAACATTCTCCTAAGTAAGTAAATTACGCGTACCAAATTTCGTCGATATATCTGCTACGGTTTCTGAGTTATGACCTATAAAACTTTCAATGTTTGACCTTTAATAAGTGGGCGTGCCACCGCCCATTTTCCAAAATTTTATCAAATTTCTTCATAGGGGCCTGAGCACAACACGTGGGTAAAGTTTCATCGCTCCAGCTATATTAGTGACTGAGATACCAAATTTCCGATTTTTTCTATATAGTAAAAGTGGGCGTGGTCATGGTCCGATTTCGCCCATTTTCACTACCAACCGTCCCAGTCTCGATACCAACTTGCATTTCAAATTTCATCAAAATATCTCAATTTTTGCGCGAGTTAGAGTGTTTACAGACGGACGGACGGACAGACGGACGGACGGATGGACGGACATGGCTCAAACGATTTCTCTTTTCACCCTGATCATTTTGATATTTATAAGTCTATATCTATGTCGATTATTTCATTCTGTTAAAATCCACCGTTATGTGATTAAAACTTTAATACTCTGTGCACTAGTACAGCTGAGTATAACAAACCTCAGCTAATATCCACAGCATGCTTTTAGGGAAATGTCTCCACACTGCTTGTTTATAAACATAATCAGTAGTTGTTGACAAACATTCGCAATGTACGTAAACGAATATTCATAGATTTTACAACATGTATTTACACAAATATTTGTGCATGTACCATCTTTTATAAAATTATTTTTTTATGGTGCTGTAAAATTTTGGGGGGGGGGGGGGGTTTAACCCCAAAACCCCCCTTGTGTGCGCCAATGTAGTATATGCATACAAACATACAAATGTATGTTGTGTTGTTTTTTTTTGTGCGCGGCAGTGTGTATTTTGTTTACGCACAATTTGGCCTAAAATGTTGACACTTGGCTATAACTTGGCTTATTCGGAATATGAAGCTGTGTACTCAGAAGCAATTCGTGTTTATATTGTTTACTTCCGTAATTGGCTTAAATGCTTTGATGAAATGCGTTAAAAATTGTTTTGAAGTTTTGTTGAAGAATTCGCAAGCTCATTCTGAAGAGGTGGATGCTGTATGGAGGCTTTTTATTACCGCAAATTATTCAAGATATGTGTGGTCGGACTAGGATGCGAGGCGAAATGAAGGAACTGGGTTGATTTAAGCATGTTTCACCTCTCATTTGCAGTTGATCTTAGTACTGGTAAATACGCAAAGAGGCTTGGCGCTGCATCTAGTGCCTTTTATAGGAGCTGTAGACGCGAAGAAGAGCGAAAATCTACATATATATATGAGGCGGGTTTTGTCGAAGGCTGAGATAGAGCTCAGTTTGTCCAAGGTTAAGTAGAGGTCCCACAAATCCCCACTGAATAAGAATGCTATATTTAAGTGATAACATCGAACAAACACACACATGACCTAGGTGTTCACAGACGTAGTGAGCCGCAAAATTTCTGGGCGTAGTCAGAGTGGTTGACAGCGACTGGTATCGGATATTGAGCGGCAATGGATATAGGGGTCTCAGAGCGGCTGATAGCGGCCAACGTTCATAGTAGCAGAAGGCGGCTAGCGTGGATGATAGGCGAGCAGTACGAGGTGTATGGCGTATGGCAGCGGAGAAGCGGTTTTGGCGACGGCGTAACTTCTATAGACTACGGGATTAACTTAGGGAGAAATTACGGAGACTCTGGCTAGTAATTGGTTCTCGTGCTAGAAACCTCCGTTCCCATGGCTGCACACTACTGGAAGCTACTGAATGGAGGACGAAGCTGTACCAGCCTTAGTCTGTAGGCCAGTTGGAGGACTGAGAGCAGGTGAGCCCTACCGGCACAATAATTTTCCCTTAGTCATCCAAACTGATCCACAGCCAGAGCCAGCGCCGAGGCCACGCGAAGGAAGATCGGATGTCATGAAGGCCTGCTTGGCTGCCATCACTTAGTCAAGGCAACGGTGGGTAAATTCCAAAAGGCGTTGTGCTCGTTTGCTATTGGCAGTCAACGAAATATTATTGGTGGTGTATTTGCGCTGTTTTGTTAGAGGGAAAGTTGACGAATATTACAGTGGTGGCGATGTTATTGTAACGCTACGTTACACATATAAAATATCTATTGAGTGAATGTCTTGCACTTTGGTTTCAGAGGTTATTATTTTTGAGATCTTCCCATTTCGCTGATCTCCATGACTTGGCTAAAATAAAACCTATCTACTGTTAGTTTGGACTAGCGGGGTTGAGATGGCATGACATTGGGACCTCTGACATTTCAGATTCCCAATTTGGTTTTTATTAAAAGTTCTCATATTACAAAAAAAAAAGCCGCTCTAGGTTGCTCCGCTGAAAGATATCATATGACTTTCTGTTCCCTTCAAGGAATTGCAATTTTAAGTAGCAAAAAATACTTTCTTGTAAAAATACTTTTATTGTAAAAATATTAATCTCACATGTTCCTCTCTCTTCTCTCTTTAATTCATCGACAGATGGACGTATGGCCTCTATTTTACCACTTGCTGCTCTTCTCACCGGTACGCTCTTCACAATTGGTATTGCATCGCTGTTTGTGGTTGTGTTTGCCGTACGCAAGCGACGCTGTCAAGGTGGGCGTAATCTATGCGATGACAAGGATAAACATTTGGGTAATTTATCTAAAAAAGCATTAACAAAAAATATAAAAAAAAACAGCAAAGAGTTCCTTTTACTGTACAACTTGCTTTTACCTCTATTTTATTACCTTACTTTTTACCTTATTTATGTGTTATATATTTGCAGGAATGGATGTAACTGTGACTGCCCCCTTAGAAACCGGCGCTGGCCATCAACGTTTGGTCGTCGCCTATACACTCAAACAAGGTCATGAGAAACAGCCAGACATATTGAATGCACAAAAAAGTGCAACTGGCAGCGGTGATGCTTCATCGCCATTAGGCAATAGGCCGGGTGGCGGTCTATATCTTGGCGGCGGTGGTGGTAGCGGGACTGTGGGTAGTAATTGTGGCAGCTTAGCTGGGAATAAATCAACAAACTTTACCACTGTGGCCAACACAAATTCAAGCGAGGACTATGTAAGTAAGAAGAAGATCATGAAATATTATTTTAGATTATGCACGAGTATGTATGTATGTATGTATGCCTACGCTTGTGGCATGAATCCATTAATTTAGCAGCCATTTTTAACTGCGTTTCTTCTGAAATATGCATGTAAAACTTTTTATTGTAGCTTAAATATAAATTCTTACAAGCAAAAGAAAATTTTAGAATCTTTTTATCGCACTTCCCTTTTATTCCATTTAGGACACAGCCACAATCAGCTATAATGATCCCTCGAACACAAATGATCACCTAAACAGTCCACCTTCACAGTCGAGCACGCTCAAATTGGGCGCCGAGGTGCGTAAAAACTATCAAAGTCCTCCACAACCACAACCTTTGCTCTACGATGCACTACCGTCGTCGTCGCTGAATCGACACGATATCTCACGCTACGATCCGCTCGGCTTCAGCTATAGCGGCAGCAGCAGTACATTGAATTCGGCTTGCAGTGCTAGCACAACAACAACAAATAATATGAATATGAATAATAATCCATCATCATCATCAGCGGCCTCGCATTTTTTCAATCATCATCATACATTGCCACACCCCTCGGCAAGCGCCTCGCCAACACATGCGAGTCTACATCAAATGCAACAACAGCAGCAACAACAATCGACTTTAACGGCAGATAAACAATTATCGATTGCCGACTATTTGGCGGCGAGTAGTTTGATTGATTATAATTTAAGTAAAGCGTCAGCGGCAGGGTTGCCACCCGGCATGACTGGTGGTGGGGGTCATGTGAATAGCAGTGCGATTGGTCACCTCACATTGCCCAAAAGTTTGGGTATGAACTCCATATTGGGCGTTAGCGTTGGTGGCGTTGGTGGTAGTAATGGCAATGGCACATTATTAATGCAAAGTTCGCATCACACAGCGAATATGATGACACCAACAACAACGATTACACAAAAATCGAATACAAATCGTAATCACATTATAACGGACACATTGCCAGGTCCTGAGAGTTGTGTTTAAAATTTGCAAGAATTTGTATAGACAAATATTTAGAGAATATGTGTACATAGTATATATGTAGTTATTTATATATATGGGCTTAAATACTATTCAAGTAACTAATAATAAGTATAGAAATATTGTACTTATAAATACCTACCTACATATCTATATATCAATATGTACTATGTAAAAGTAAGTAAAGTGTCTGAAATTGAAAGCGAAAACTATTTATGTATGTGGTAAAGAAATATTCTCGCAAAATAGATAAGACTGTTCCAAATTGAAAATACATACAAACATACATTGATATGTGGGTATTTCTTTGAAACTCAACACAATAGCCGCACATGCAAAAAATAAAAACAAAAACAAAAAAAGAAACGCAAGCAACTCTGTATAAATACATACGAACAGTGATTAGATAGTCTGTTTATAAGCTTTAGTTACTTATTTGGTACTAAAAATTCAGGGGCGGATTTACCTCTAGAAGCGCCCTGGGCAAATATCTCAAGCCGCGCCCCAATATTTCCAAAAACATTTCATATATTTTACGTATTTAAAAATTTGATTCGAGTTTTCTTAGAAAGAATATTTATTTAATTTTTATTTATATAACTAGCTGTACCCGACCAAGCTTTGCTTTGGCCCACTTCTTATTATAGGCATTAGAAGCAAAAAACTGCGTACTTTAAATTAAGTTGGAAGTATCTAGAAACCGAACTTATCTCGGGCTGCAGAGCTAAGCAAAAGCCAGATAAGTTAAAAAAATAAAGGAAAAATTTGTTTACCCTCTTTATGTCGTTATCCCTTTTTCTTCCTATTAGTATCCAACTCCCTTTCCCTCTACCCTGAAAAAAAACGTTGTAAATCTAAAGACTTTCGCTGTTAAATCAACTACTTTCCGCAGTTGAAATGTGCCCAACAACGCTCCGTTGTTGTTTCAAAGGTGCGAGCGTTGTTGATTTAAGTCAATAACGGAGATTGTTGGAAAAAATTTTCACCTAAAAATAAATTTTTGTTTGCATTTTACTCTTCATCTTCTCTCCGCCCGGGTCCCAACTGCAAATATGTAGCCTCCGCTTGTTCTCCTATTCTTCTCTCTTTCTTATCATTCACTGGTTGCTATCTTTATTTCTTATTCTGATTTTTCTTCTTTATTTTATATTCTCCTCCGGATTCGAACCATGACGTCAACCTAAAATTCTATCCAATCATCACATAGTGGAACATTCAACATTATATTGAATTGTAGTAACCTATTTATACTTCCATTTCCTAAAAAGGAATCCATGAATTATTTGAATCATTGTAAAAACAAAATTTAAAAAAATTTGCTCTCATTAGTTTTGTTTACAACGGAAACTGTTAGGTCAAATACTTTTGCCTTTAAATCAACAACGGAGAGAAAATTGTTGCTAAAAATAAACTTTTTTTTGGATTTTTCTCTTCATCTTCTCTCCATCATTATTTTTTTTGTTGGTTTTCTCACAAAAAAATATTTTCTCACAAAATTTTTTTAAAGGCAAGCAAGTTTTTGAAACAACAACGGCCGTTTTTGAATAAATTGTTGGATCAAAAACTTTGCTGTAAAAACAAATACTTTTGCTGTTGATTCAAAGACGGAGATTCAACAGCCGAAAGTTGTTGGTTTAACTACGGGTATTTTTTTCAGAGTACTATTCCCTTTCTCTTTCTTTTCCCTTTCATTTCCGCTTCGTTTTCCCGTCACATTTCTGCTTCCCTTTCTCTACCACTCTCCTTACCTCTTCTATTCTGTCTTTATCCCTTTCATTCCCCCTCTTATTACTTCTGTCATTTCCTGTCTTACTGTCTCTCTCCCTATCCTCTTCATTTTCATTATATTCTCCCTCTACTTTTCCGTCCTTTGCCTTTCCCATTCTCATTACCCTTCTCCTTTCCATTTCGCTAGGGAACTGGGTTTAGCGCAACATAGCCCTGTATTCAACTTCTCATTTGATAAAATTGTTGCTGAAAAATATATCGTGTCATCCGGCCCTAAGGATAACTATGAAAATAGCTCTATGTAGCAGCCCTGGTCAACACCTTTCATTTTAATATCAGTATTGATCAGTAGGATCCCGGAGTCATCCGGGTCCACTTATTGAACCACATCTAAAATCTCAGCTCAGCACCCTTCATGTGATACCAATATCGCTGGGAAATCTTCCGTGATCATCCGGGTCCACGTTTTGATCCATATCAGTGCACTTGACCTAGGAATCAAAGTCCTGCTCAACACCTTTCATTCGATACCAATATCAGTGAGAAATATCCCGGTGACATCCAGGTTCTTTTTTCACCCACATTGGGGACCTGACCTAGGAAACATAATGCGTCCATCTCTATGTAAAATCCCTGCTCATCTCGGGACCTGACCTAGAAATCATAATGAGTTCATCTCCATGTAAAATCCCCGCTCAAAACCTTTCATTTGATACCAATATCGCTGAGCTATTTTCCGGGACTACCGGGTCCACATTTTGACCACATCAGAAATAAAATAGTTCTATGTTGAAGTCCTCATAAAGACCTTTCATTTGATACCATTATCGCTCAGAAACATTTGAGGGTCATCCGGGTCCACGTTCTGACCTCTATTTGGGGACCCGGCCTAGACATCACTTATCAAATAGTTCTAGGTTGAAGTCCTCATCAAGACCTTTCATTTGATACCAATATCGCTCAGAAACATTCGGGGGTCATCCGGGTCCACGTTGTGACCCATATCTGGGGACCCGGCCTAGGCATCACAAATAAAATAGTTCTAAGTTGAAGTCCTCATTAAGACCTTTAATTTGATACCAATATCGCTCAGAAACATTCGAGGGTCATCCAGGTCCACGATTTGGCCCATATCTGGACACCCGACCTAGGAATCACAATGAGTACTATTCTATGTAAATTCCCTGCTCAATATCTTTCATTTGATAAGAACTGTACCAATGTTCTGAAGTGTACTTTGATTCATTTTTCAATTTTTCAATTGAAAAAATCTTTCATTCTTGTTGTAATGTTCAAATAAAATTTTTTTTTGATAAATAAAAAAAAAAATTGTTTTCCTTGGCTTAGTTTTGGCGCCCCTATTGAAACGGCGCCCTGGGCAGCTGTCCATGTTGCCCCTATGTAAATCCGCTCCTGTAAAATGTAATATAATTTGATTTTCTCAGCTAAGTAAAGCACACATATCTGTTACTTAAAACATATCTTTATGTACATATACATATGCAGTGACTATATACATATACATATACATATACTACATTCCAAAACTTCCATATCTTTGTCTGCCAAATGGCATGAACACAACTAATATACCTGATAGGGGTACTCTAACAAATTGATAAAGCCTTGTAAACCGGTTAAGTTGAAAAATGTATCAGCCGCTCAAAATTTACATGACAGCGCATTTTTTCAAGGCTTGAGATGTATGTATCATGTAAAGTTACGAATAAAATATTTAGCTGAATATATTTGTCAATTTGTATATGAAAACCCTTATTAATTATCCTGTGAAAATTCATTTTAGGAAAAACATTCATTTTAGTAGCAGTTTTACTGTAATGCATTATTTCTCATTATCATCACATTGAATTATATTTTCGATTTCTTAATTACCTTTTTTTATGTGTTTGCGATTCACAAATTTTAGCAGTTAATTAAAGCACTTGTTAAAAATATTCGCTTCAACAGCGCCACAACAATTCAATACAGAAATTGCATAAGTTTCACGGATTTAGTTTTGAATTCTGTTGTTTTTTGTGATTTATCTTTTTTCCACATTCATCGATCTACCATCGATCCTGTCTACAGACAGTAGAACGTGGTAGAAATCAAGTTGTTTAAGTATATTGTACAGAATAATAAAAATTGCATTAAACAATAAAAAATAAAAAATTACAAAATGGGCGATTAAAAAATAGTATTTTAATTGCTAAATGAAATAATTTTGGTAATACATATGTTATATGTAGAAATATACAGATATGTATATATTTGCAAATAATATCCATATCGCGCTTTAGCTACAACGGTGCCATAACTCAAAAAAAGCAAAAAATTTTCAAGAGAACAGCTTTAAATTTCCAATTTTCATATACTTCCTTTTACCATGTTCAGACATGCCAATTAGTTTGATTTCATTACGTAACTAAAAATCATTTCCTTAATGAGTTATGACACTATTGAGTTATGTAAACGATAAGTACGAGCATTGTTTGATAAATCCGCGACATTTTGAATAAGAAATAATTTTCTTGGCAAAAATGCATTTTATTTTTCAACATAGCCTCCTTTAAGCTCAATACACTTACTCTAGCGTTTTCCAATTTATTTATTCCTTCCAAAAAATTGAATTTTTCAAGGCTCTCAAAATAGGCATTTGTTTCTGTGGTAATCTCCTCATTTTAACCGAATCTCTTACCACCCAGCCATTTTTTAAGGTTTGGAAACAGAAAATACTCGGAAGTGGCTAAATCAGAAGAATATGATGGTTGCGGTAGCAATTCATAAGCGAATTTATGAAATTTTGTCATTGTCGCTAGCCATGTGTGCGGTCGTGTATTTTCATGATGAAACACATTTTTTTTCTTGCCAAATTCGATCGATTTTGCTTAAAATCAAGATCGAATCTGTCCAAGAGCTCTGAGAGATAAATACTCGCCAGTAATTTTTTTACCCTTTTCAAGATAATAGAGGTGAATGACAACTCGTTTATACCAAAAAATTTTGATCATAACTTATTGGCCGACAGACCCACTTTGATCTTCTTTAGAGCACGTTCACCCAGAGAAACCCCCTGTTTTGATTGTTCCTTGGATTCTGGTGTGGTGTGATGGGTCCAAGTTTCATCTACGGTAAAAAAATTCGTTCCGTTTGCGGCTGAACATCGTCAAACACTTCTTTGAAGTTGTCACACGATTACGCTTATTATCGAGTGTGAGCAATCACGGCACCGATAGCACGGTTAGCTTTTTCGTGTCTAAATACTCATGTAATATGTGATGTATTCAGTTAGTTAAGATGCATGTTGTCTCAGCTATTTCGCGCACTTTCATTCTAAGATCTTCGAATATCATTCCATGCATTTTATCGACGATTTCTGATGTGACTACATGTTTTGGGAATTCAGTAAAACACTTTCTAAACATTGAAAATGATGGAGAAGAGTCCCCATAATATTTAACCGGCTCTCCTCGGCTTCCTTCATGGATTTTTTATGAAAAAAAATATGCTTAATCAGCACCCGAAATTCACTTTTTTCCATTTTTGTTGGAATCCATGAGGTTTTCGATTTTAAATAGCTGCCAAATACAGACTAAATTGTGCAGTTTGCTGAAACTTTTACGGTAGTCTTTTAAGAGATGGTAGTGGGCAGTATTGAATTCAAAATTATTGGTCGTCAAGTTCAAAATGTCATGGATTTATCAAACAACCCTCGTTTTTTTTTTTTCATAAAACGTTTTACACACGCTTGCTATATCATTACGGGTATGAGAATATTTTTTCAGTTTAGCCTTATTCAAGTTTTTGTAAATTTTTCCACAGTAAAAAAGTTAGAAATTATAAATTAATTAAAACTAATTACGAAAATGTGCCAATATAACTGTATGCATACACATGCCTATGTTTGTCATAAGTAGGGCATGGAATTTATGTACTAAAAAATAAAAAATATGCGCATAAAAAATGCAACAAAAACTGAGAAATATGCATGAAAAATCAAGAAAAAAATGCATTAATTCAAATTTTTTCAACTTCAGATAATTCATGTTTATTGAAGTTACAATAGTTAAATAAATTTGGTACAAACATTTTTTAATTCAATTTTGCTCTTACTTCGTACGTTTATACATATCGTTAGCTTAGAGTGCAAACTGTGTAAGTCCACTTTTTATGAAAAACTTTATTTTTATGTAGAACGCTAGAAAACTCAAATACGCACCACGCTAAACAAGTCTGTGATACTTGTCATATTTCTAATCGTTGTTATTCAGCGATACGCAAATTGTGTAAGTCCAAAAAGCGAAGAAAATTGTGTAAGTCCAAAATATTTACATGAACAGAAATTTTTTTTTTTCATTTCAAAATTTGTTAATTTTTTGTTTTTTTGTCTCTCCTACAATGTTTGAAAAAGGACTTACAAAATTTGCACTCTAAGCTAGCAATATGTATGTATGTTTTTATAGATATGTACATAAATTCAGTCTTGAACATTTCATAATTTGTAAAGGTTAATCCTTATTTAACGATTCATTAACATACACAATGAAATATTTTTTCATATTCTCAAAAAGAAAACTTTGCCGATTCGGTCGAAAAATGCTCTTATACATAGAAAACGAACGTTCTACATCCACAGAGGTAATAGGAGCATGTTTGAAAACGGCTCTTTGTCGACAGGTATGCACCGTATCGAAAATACTAATAATAGCCGTGTTCACACGAAACTCTGTTCCTCGTCAGATGACTGTTATGCATGAATTTCGTTTGTATAAAACTGTCAACTAGCAAATTACAAAAATAGGCAATATAAAGCGAAAAATGTAATAAAAAAATGCAAACAATGCAAAATATGTAAAAATATGCATATATGACCAAAATATGCAAAATATGCAAAAACATTTGAATGTCATTTTTAAG
This sequence comes from Urophora cardui, assembly GCA_960531455.1. Lineage (NCBI taxonomy): Eukaryota > Metazoa > Arthropoda > Insecta > Diptera > Tephritidae > Urophora > Urophora cardui. The sequence continues at coordinate 51,557,854 of OY482672.1, read as the reverse complement.
ACAATTTCACGATTCGCAAAGATTGTTTATTTATTTTGCTCTACCTAAATCTAAGAAAAACATGTATTTGCATAGATTTCCATGCCCTAGTCATAAGGAAAAAGCATGAAGTTTGTCAGAACTTTTGTATAACTTTGCTAATTTTAATATTAAATTAATGCCTACAAATCCAATTAATGATAAATCAGTTGTAAAATGCTTTTAAACTAAATTTCAATGAATTTGTTTTATTGAAAACCAAATTAAACTACCAAATAATATCTATGTGCTGAAGACCGTATGAAACTTTTGTGAGCTTAGAATTTTTTAACTTCCTAACATATCCTGCCATATCAGCTTAAGATAGACATATCAATTGAAAGAAAATTCACATATGTCGTATCGAATATCCAATTACATATTTAAATTAAGTATCAACATATCTTAAAGTGCACAAGATTTTTGAAGTTAACTTCTTAGGCGGCGATACAGAGTTTTTATGGAGAGTGAAATTTGAAATTTGATGCAACGGAAGTTGGCCCCGGAAATAGCAGCAATTTTAGCTGATTTTTAATTTTTTTAAAAATCAACCTTGATATCGCGTGGTTCGAGAACCTACAACCCCTCGCTTACAGACCTGACACTCTACCGCTGCGCCATCACACCACCTGCGTTGGGTATGTCAAATGCTGCACTTAAACTGAACTAACAATTACAACTCACTCACGTATGTACATATACGTGTAAGTACAAAACAGCGCTGTGGCGAAATAAGCGTGTTGAGAATGTTAATAACACAAGCAGAAATTAAAGTACACCGTTTGACACAAATCGCGTAACTAGCGCAGTAGCTCAGCTGTAAGATGCTTGGCTTCCAACTTAAGTGAAGGTGGTTCAAGTCCGGGTCGAGCCAAGCTTTTTGTTCCTTTTTTTTTCTATTAACCTTTAAGCGACGAGGTGAAATTTTGTGACATAGTTTACGACGTGGTGGTAAATTTTTTTCTACGCATTTTACTTAAAACTCTCAATAAAAAATAAATTTTTTTATAATAATTTTTGCATTGGAAAGAGGCCAGTCCTTTTTCAAATGAAATTAATAAAAAAAGTTAATTAAATTTTTTAAATCAACAAAGTTTTTACTATAATTCACAAGGCCTTGTTCTTTCAAAATAGCGAAAACATCACATGAGAACCTTATAGATAAAAGGTAAAACAAAAACTTTCTTTAAACTTTAGAGACGGTTTTTCATAAAAAAATATATATTTTTAAATATATAATAGGAATTTTATTGAAAAAAATTTTTTTGTAGAAAATGCTGGCCAGTCTTTTTGAAGTTTTTTTCATAATAACGTGAGCGTATAAAATGAATCACGAAACGAATTTTTTAATTTTTCTTCCAATAATCATTTGAAGAAGTGGTAAAATTAATAATCCATGTTATTCAAATTGCCAGTGAGAGAATTTTTAAATGGAAATAAATTACTTTTGAAGAAAAAGTTACGTTAACGTCGAGGTGTGGTAATTTTTACCCCGATATCATAATTTATCCGTTATTGGAGATCTTCCACCATAGAAACTATACTGATCGATAATTATGATGACATGAGTAGATTCTAAGCGCACAAAAATGCTGCAGAGAAGCGAGAAGTGGTAAATTTCCAAAAATTGCATTCGAAGAAAAACTAACGTTACCCTAGACGTGGGGTAATTTTTACCCCACCATCATCATTTCTCGTCAAATGTTACACCTTTCTTCATAAAAACAAAACGTGTCAATAATTATAAGGAGATGGGAAGATACTAAGAGAGTAAACTTGCTGGATGGTAAGTTAAAAGAGATATTTAAAGAAACTGTAAGTCGGTGTAAAAATTACCACCACGTCGTATGTTAAAGGTTAAATAATTTTCTTTATAATTTTTTATTAAATAAAAGTGCCACCCGAATATCGGGGATTACAAACTAGTTAATTATTAAAATAAAAACGACCAAACAACCAATATAAAAACCAATCGGATGAGCCTGCCGATAAACAAAATCTAATAACAAGAACAAGCATTGCCTTTTCTATAAATAGAATTTGTACAAACAAAAACACACAACCACATGTATGTACATGCGATAGTTTTCATTGCAATATCCCTGCAAAAAATGTGCGATTAATCCCGATATACATAGATTTGTCTCGGATTGATGTCTTTCGGGAACAATCGGTCCACAATTAGTCCCCGATTGTTCCCGAACGGGTATAAATGTAGACTAATTGTGGACCAATTGTTCCCGAACGGGTATAAATCTACATAGATTGATTATATGTAGAAATTTTACAAAAATATTCAATGTATGTATTAAAAAAAACAATGTAAAACTAATTGATCACGCTTTCTTTTAATAACAATGATGAATAATAATTTTGACAAAATTTTACCAAAAATATCCATTGAAAAATCAATTACGATTATACACTGAAAACTGACTATTTAAAAAATTTTAATTTATTGAATAGATTCTTTTACAAAAGTAAAACTTATTGTATAATCTTTAATTAAATAGGCATGAACATTTATAATTTTTAAAGATTGTTATAAAAAATAGCCTTGGCTAGCAACTTTGAAAAATTCCTCACATATCTTTTACACTCGCATAATGCATTCTCAAAACTTTAAATATTTGGAGAAAATACTTAATTTTTTTAAAAGATTTCACTACAAGATGAAAACTAATCGAATAAACTCTTCTAATATATATAACAATTTATAATTTTTAGACATTTTCATAAAAAATAGCCTTGGCTTACAACTTTGGATGAAAGCGATTGATCTACATTTGTACCCGTTCGGTATGTTAGTGATTAATCTACATTTGTACCCGTTCGGGTATACAAGTTGAACAATTAGTCTCTTCATAGGACATGTTCGAACAAATGCGATCAATTTGCTCCGTATAAAGGGATGTAAAATGCATTAGTCGCATTCTCCCTTCCGATTGATCCCGGACACGTCCCGGATTAATCGCATTTTTTCAGGGATGTATTTTCAAATTCGCTTCTCATATGATATGTATATGAAACTTGTTACTTGTTGCTTTCGAGCCAATACAAATTGAAAACACAATTATTTGAAATATTGAACAAGATGTAAGAAGTTAACTTCTATCACGTGTACTATGCTACACGCGGGTTTTTTTGTTATAAATACATATTTACACGCATATCTATAGAAGCAAATCTCTACTTATATTTTAAGTAGCACTAGTTTTGTTTTTGCCGCTAAAATGTTATGTACTGCATACAAATGCATTTCACTCTTCCTTTGAAAAAGCTGAAAATAATTCACTTATTAACATACATTCATAAATATTTGTAATATTCGAAGAAATAATAATAATAATGAAAATACGCGCTCGAATATGCAACATGCAAATTTAGTAGAAACCATTGCGCACCCAATTTCAATTGACCTGGAAACCTTTAGAAAAATTTACATACAATATGTTCATATATCCCTGCATACGCATACATATCTGCATAAAAGTGTATGCATGTACATATATTTAAAACGCTTTTTGTTATACTCAGCTGTACTAATACACAGAGTATTATAGTTTTAATCACATAACGGTGGATTGTAACAGAATGAAATAATCGAGATAGATATAGACTTATATATATCAAAATGATCAGGGTGAAAAGAGAAATCGATTGAGCCATGTCCGTCCGTCCGTCCGTCCGTCCGTCCGTCCGTACGCACTCTAACTAAAATTGAGATATTTTGATGAAATTTGGAATGCAAGTTGGTACCGACACTGGGACGGTTGGTATTGAAAATGGGCGAAATCGGACCATGACCACGCCCACTTTTCCTATATAGAAAAAATCGTAAATTTTGTATCTCAGTCACTATTAAAGCTAGAGTGGTGAAATTTTACCCACGTGTTGAGCTCAGGCCCCTAAGAAGAAATTTGATGAAATTTTGGAAAATGGGCGGTGCCACGCCAAACATTGAAAGTTTTATATGTCATAACTCAGAAACCGTTGAAGATATATCGATGAAATTTGGAATACGTGATTTACTTACTTAGATGAATGTTTTGACGGAAAATTGTCAAAATCGGTTGACGACCACGCCCACCTTTATATATGTGAACTCTAAAGTGGCCTAATAAAAACATTTTAAGCGATATCTCTGTCAAATATAAAGATCTATCACTGAAATTTTGTGGCAGGACATACATAAAATAAAAACCACAAAAATTTTAGAAAATGGGCGGTGCCACGCCCACTTATTAAGGAGCAAATATTGAAAGTTTTATGAGTCATAACTCAGAAACCGTTAAAGATATATCGATGAAATTTGGTACGCGTGATATATTTACTTAGCCAAATGTGTGGACGAAAAATTACCAAAATCGGTTGACGACCACGCCCACTTTTATATATGGGTATTATAAAGTGACCTAATAAAAACATTTTAAGCGATATCTTTGTCAAATATAAAAATAATTCATAGAAATTTTGCGGCATGAGTTCCACAATAGACCAGAAACAAAAAATATAAAAATTTTGGAAAATGGGCGTGGCATCGCCTCTTTTTAGACAAAGGAATATACGAGATTTCTTAGCCTATAACTCGACAAATAATTGAGATATTATAACGAAACTTGGTTTATACACTTTCATAACTTGTGTTAATAGACACGCAAAAATTTATTGAAATCGGTTTATGACCACGCCTACTTTTTAACATATTTTCTGGAACACTCTTTGGGAATGTGTAACGTGACATCTTTGTAACTAGAAGTCATAAAGGAATTGAATTTTGCACAAAGAATAATATTCATATGCTTAGTTGGATGACTGATAAAAATTTTGAAAATGGGCGTGGCTACGCCTAATTTGTGCAGCACTCCCTTTATATACATTACACCGTGATTCTATCAGACGCAAACAAATAATGAAAGCATACAGCTGAGTATCTAATGTTCGATTCCACTCGAACTTAGGCTTCCTTACTTGTTTTCATTACTTTCGCTTACTTTCTATAAAACTGACGTTCACGCTAATGCAAACTTTGATCGATACGTTGCTAGAGACGTGCATAAATTTACGTGATTTAGTATTGGCAACTATTATAATCGGTACTGTTGCAATATTGAGAGGCACTCTGCCATATAATGAAGATAAAAATTACGTGATATATCTACATAATTTCAAAGTACTCAAATGGCCGAGCTTATCTCGAGCTGCCATTTTTTTCGCAGGTCTGCGCAAGTGAACACGAAAGTTCAAAAAAAAAAAAAAAAATTTGTGGAAAACTTTTCAGAAGTTTGCCCCCGAGATTGCTGCAGCCGTTTGTAAGAGCCATAACTAAAGTAGATCCATCTCGCTTCGCTGCGATACCTTTACCTCATCATAGTCCTTTTCTTTTTCTTCTTCTGCTTAGATTTCCACTCACTTTCCCTCTACTTTTATTTTTCCATTCGCTTTCATATCCGTTTCCTTTTCCTTTCCGTTTCCGTTTCCCTTTTCCTTTCCCCTTCCCATTCGCTTTTACTTTGCTTTCGCTCTACCTTACCCCTCCTTTTCACTCCCCATACTATTCATTCTCCCTTTTCCACTACCAATCTCTCTCTCCCTCTCTCACCTTCCCTCTCACATTAAATTTATGTTTCCTTTCCACTCTGCCTTTACCATTCCATTCCATTCGATTTTCTATTTCATTTTCATCTACCCTTTATCTAGGGAACCAGGTAGAACGTTACTTCGTAGAGATCTCTATATTGAAGCCATGATTCCTACTTTTCGGGGTTATCCATTTTGGCCCATATTCGGGGACCCGGAATAAAAGTGAGTAAAAAAATAAATTTTTCGAAAGTTCACCCCAAAAATATTTGGTGCCGTTTCCGAGATCCTGATTATATACATATGTATGTATGTATATATACACAGTCAACAGTGTCGTGACTGCCAAAATGCAAAAACCGACCATTTCATGCGCGGGATTAACAACGCTAATAAATGCAATATAACAAACACAAAACACTTTTATTGCCGCCATTTGCATAACCAATAAAAATTTGCAGCTTTCTATGTAAATCTACATACGTACATATGTATGTGTATACATTATAATTGTGCATGTACGTTGGTGTGTCTACCAAGAACGGGAAATCGACAATCTATCGTTGTGGATTTGCCAAATAGCATAGGAAAAATTGGCCATTTCGTTCGTTTCACCAATTTATAAAGTATGTAGTATCTAGGAGTGTTTTTTCAACACAATTGCGCCAAGTTTTTTCGATGGCACCAAAAGCAGCTTTTCTTGACTGAAAATTAAATTTAAAGCGCTCACATGCACAGACCCAAATACTCGGCATTTGAATAAATTTTATAAATACGTCATGCAAACGCAGCTTAATTTCTTTATACATACGCGTGCCTTTCAATGGCGGCTCAATCATTTAGAAATGTAAAAGTGAAAAAGTATACCAAGTATGTAAATGCAATGCAATATAAAGTTCTTTTCCTTTTTGTGATAGGAAATCGTTGAGTACGAGTATAACTGCATAAAACTTTTCCATTATACGAAAGTGTTTATGTTGAAGTTTTCCGACAACCGATGCGGCGCTGTTAACCAACACGGTCTTTGGGTGGCTGTAACTGTTGTAAAATGACAATATGGACGACAATAAATGGAAAAGTTGTTTTTTGGGATATACAGATATTTACATATGTATTATGAAATGATTTGTGAATACACTTACATACATACACTTACATAGTATGTAAGAGGAATCAAAAGTGAAGCTTTGCTTGAGCGTTTGCGCCTTGTAGATATCGTTGGCTTTGTCTGCAAATTTTAGCGCTTATCTTTTTCTTTTGACACCATCAATACAGACAAATGTGTAGTTTTATACATTGAATCATTCTTAATCTTAACCCAAGGATTAAGGGTTAGATTATGTTGGCTAAAATCTCAATATTTTCCAGCAATTAATTCTTAGTGTTGCGGGTTAACTTTGCCAGTAAAATAATTTATTTGAAAACCAAAACCTCATGTAAACTCCGGTCCACAATGTTTTCTAGGTTGTCTGACAATGCTGAGCATTGATAGAGACGTTGTTCCTGAATGCCGACATTGGGCCATATTAATAAAAACCAAGCAAATGCTTTTACTCAAGATTTGTATGAACCAAATTTCAAAATTTTAGTAAAAGGTCTGAAATGTCAAGCAAAAGCAAATGCTTGGCTTTTATTAATATTAATATGGCACATTGTCTTCTTTGCTTACCACACATACTTGATTTTTCAACAGTCTTATTTTAAGGGCTTGTGATGATATGAAACAGTGGCCTGGCATCTAAAAACTAAACGGTCAGTCCGCAGTCAGTATCTACTAACAGCCAGTTTCAGGAAAAAATTTATGTGAACATTTAATTTTTTTCCTGTCAGATTTCACATAAAATTCAAGTAAAAAAAATTAAATTAAACTTAAATTCTTTCGTGAAACTGGCTGTAAGAGTAGTATCAAATGATTGTTGGCGGTTTTGGCGTTGTTACACTAGTTAAGTTCCCCGGGATTTCTTGACATATTTGTGCTCTTAGATAATTGAATAAGGCGAAGATCTATTCTAAGTTTACTTGTACTTGTTCCGCCCCCAGCTGATTGGCACAAAAGTGCTCTCATTTCCCTCGATAAACCCTGAATTTATTCCACGAATTTAGTTTGCTCTTTCATTATATTGAATTGTTAATAAAAATCTGAACGAAGAAAATTGAAAGATTTTATTTTATTTTGAGCATGTTTGGTCAGGTTTTTTAGGGAAAGTAAGAGATTTAATAATTCTTTATTTCCATAAGGTGTTATTATTATTCTTTTAATATAAAAAATCGAAAGATCTTAAATACATATAAATATAATGAATAGTAATAGCTAAACCCATGTGTACATAGATATGCGGAAAATTATTTATTACTCGCCAGTCTAGGATGCATGTAAAGTGTTCAAAGCGAGTACAGCGACTAATCCCGTGCTCTTAAGGGAGTAATCCTGCATTAATCAAACGATGATAACAAGTCTAAGAAAAAAATGTGAACTGTAAATGTATCTATAGAAATATGTTTTATGTACAGACATACATAAATATATTGAAAAAAAATATTATTACTTATTACTTATAAGGATATAAATTTTATTTTGAAGAACAAGCTTATTTAGACAATTGAATATACATATATAATTATAAATAGTAGGTACATATATGTATGTTTATTTGTAAACATTAGATAATAAATAGTAAAAAAATAAAAAAAGTTAATTGACAAGCTGTAAACTATTAGGTACTTATATACAATAAATAAATTTAGGTTAATTAGTAATAAGTACGTTTATAATAAATAATTTTAAGCAAAAGAGCAGCAAACAAAACACAAATACACGTGCATTTACATAGGCATAGAAATACTTATACATACATACCTGCATACATACATATACTCTATATAGAAAGGAACTTATACATACACTCAGAGAAAAGATGCGGGCTAAAATCAAGCTATGTCGTACTTGTTTTAAGAACTACTGAAATTAAGGAAAAATATATAAAATTTAAGTTTCTCCAATCTTGAAACCAGAATTGCATTCTTGAAGCAAGATAAAAATCTTTTTTAAGAATAACATTCTCGATTTGAGAATGAAATTCTTAATTTAAGAATACTAGCGTCAACTGTTCTCTGAAAAGATACATACATACATACATATGTACATAATTTTCAATTGTTGTTGTTTTTTTTATTCAAACGAAAAATTTTTGTAACAGAAAAAAAAAATTTACATACAATTTACGAAATGAAATAAAAAACTCAATTTACACTGCTTTGAAGAGGCGCTAATGGCAGTTGCGGGGACTCCAACGCCATCATCTCATAAGAGGATTTGCAGTTTTGCGGCGTGAACTTTTGTGTGCATGACTCCAATGGTCATGGCAGCTTGAATCGTGCACCAGACAATGAAATCTTGGAAGTATGTATCAATGGTTTATCTATCTTTTATTACTGTGCCTGTTGCCATCTTCTGAAATCCCTTAAGGTTCACAATCGGCATAAGAACTATAGGGCATGGAGCCATTGTCGGCCACTTTCCATCAAGAAGGAACGCAAACAATAATTGCTCATTCCATTATGGTTTTCATTGGCATGGAACAGGCCTACGTGTCATGCGCATTGGGCATCAATTATAATATTATCTTAAGACCTGTTTTGCATAAATATGTACATATTTCTAGTTTTATAATATTCGAAGTGCGCGGAATATACATATATATATTTTAAGTATATGTACATATGTAAAAAGTGAATTGTATGTTATATATATAATGTATGTATATATGTATACACGTATGTACATTTCTGAAAATAAATCAAAATAAAATACAATTCAGTGAAATAACCATTTTTATTTTTTTGTATTTTGTGAGGTGGGTTAAATTATTTCGAATTTTGAATTTCGAAAAAGTGCAAAATCAAGAACAAATATTCTTCAAACAAAGTTGAACATTCTTTAAACAAGACTTTACATTCTCAAATCAATCATGGGCAATGCTGAAAATAAGTTTATAAAAGCTTGTTATTCTCAAAAAATATGATCCTAAAAATAAGAATATATTCTTGATTTTAGCATTTTCGAGCTTAACAGACTTTCATAACGTTTTCGGCTTGATTCAAGCCCGCTATACTGAAATTTAGATTGCTTTTTCTCTTAGTGTAGCACATACATATATATGTACATATACAGATCTAGTTTAATAAAAACTCCCACTTTTAAAGCGATAACCATGCAAATGTTAAAATGAAACAAAATATGTAACTAAATGAATAATAAAATAAAATCCTCTGTAAAATTGCTTAAAATTATTTGTGATAACGGATTAATAAAGGAAAGAAGTGAAAAATATTATTTAGTAAAAGATTTATCATTTAAATAATTATGTATAGTGCAGATAATAAGAAAAAAATAGTAATTTAATATACAAATGTAGCAACATTGAATTGTAAAGTAAAAAAAAAAAGACAAGACAAAACCATGCTGTTATGAGATATATATACATACATAGCTACGTAAGAACTATTCTATTGAACTCTAGTGTAATGAAATGAAAATACAATGAATATAGAATAATTAAAGTGAAGGAATAATAATAAAGAAAATAATAATTCGTAAGCAAATATTAAAAAAAAAACATTTATTTTATTTGATCTATGACGCAGAATTGAAGTAGGTACAACAGAAGTATGAGAGATTCGAATAATAATTAAATTTAGTTGGTGGAATTGAAGGTACAAGAGAAGAGAGACAGTAAGTATGTACTCGGTTTTTTGTACATAGAAACGATCGAACTATAGGCGAAGTTTTCAAAAACTTTGCGCTAGAAAATCTTGAAACTAATACTCGTAAGGAAATCGAATGCTTGTGACAGATTTGAACAAAGTAAAGGATTTCTATTTTCTAGTCTATCAAGTCTAAACTGAGGTTGTGGTGCCTAATAATAATATAGTACGAGTTATGAGTGTTTTGACCGCTGTGGCCAACTCGCTTAAGTGCTCGCCTGTCATGTCAGAGCAGGGTTGCGTGATTTTGATTTGACTGAATCACTAATCAAAAATATTTTCTGATTCTTGATTTAAAATATTTTCAAATAAAAGATAATTTTTATTTGTGATTCGTTTCAAAACAAAATCAGAAATACCCTTTGATTCGTGATTCAAACTATTTTCAAATCAAAGATAAATTTTATTTGTGATTCGTTTCACAAAAGAATCAGAAATACCCTTTGATTCGTGATTCAAACTATTTTCAAATCAAAGATAAAATTGATTTGTGATTCATTTCTCAAAAGAATCAAAAATCTTTTTTGATTCTTGATTCAAACTTGATTTCGAATCAAGATTCTTAATAAATTTTTGATTCGAATCAAATTTTTGATTCGAATAAAATTTTTGATTCGAATCAAATTTTTGATTCGAATAAAATTTTTGATTCGAATCAAACTTTTGATTCGAATCAAAAATTATTTTGAATCAAAACTTTATTTCATATAAAAAATACTTTAGTACGTGATCCCACCACCCCCGCGAGTTGAAATGCAAAAAATCTAAAATTTCAACAAACGTCTGCGTTGTATGGGAGGAAATGCAAGCAGAGTTTCGCAGTTGCTTTAGCCAAGCACTTGCGCATACATATGTATGTATATACTTACATACATATATATAACGAATAAATGAATGAAAGGATGAATGAATTATGGTTGGGTGTATGCATACAAAAGAATCCCTGCAAAAAAGCCGAGTACTCCATGCACGCGTGTATAGAGTACTCGCTATGGACCAACCGAGTACTCCTCAACCTGCCACATATCATATAAAAAATATGGTCCATTTAACATGGCATTATTTATTATCTAGGCCTTATTTCGCATGGCGGATAAGCATTAGGAATAAGGTGTGCTCTCAGAGAGAGAGTACTCCTTATGGCGTGATGACATCAACACAGGAAAATCAGCCTTATTTTAAGCCTTACGCCATACAAATTTGCTACCTTTATAATTTTCAGGCCTGATTTCGGAAGCCTTAAAATCTGCGGTTTTAATTCTTAAAAAGGCTTAGATTTTTTGGTGGGAATATACATACATATGTACGCGCAAATGGCTGGCTAAGGCAACTGCGAAAATCTGCTTGTATGTATGTATATCCTTCCCTACAACGTAGCTGAAAAATGTTCGTGATAAACTGTTTTCGCGAATGCTTTGTTAGTTTTCGCGATCAGTTTGTCTCACATGTGAGTGGCGCCATGCTGCACGAAACAGAAACAATTGCCGCACTCTATTGTATTCCGCCAGAATCGTCTAGACGGTTACGTGCCAATTAAGGAAGGAAGGAAGGAGAAATATTGTTTTGTTATTTTTCGCGCACAAGTGGAAAAACTGGATTTTTTTTTTGATCGCTTCTTGCGAGAGAGGAGCATATTTTTTTGCATTTCTCTCTCGTGATAAAAGAACGAAAAAATATTAGTGAAAATTCTCACCTCCTGACTTCATTTCCATATAAAATACAGATGTAATCTAACACATATATACATACTTATGTAAGATGCATGTACATATGTACTTACCAATTAATATGTAAATGTATATACATACATATGTAAATTTCTCTTATACATATCCACACATATTTACTTACCCACCCAGCCAGCAAGGTACCGTACATTTAACGAACATTGCGATTTACGAGCTGTTCTCGAATAAGAAAACAATAACAAAATAAACTTTTTTCTATCATGTCAAAAAAAAAAAAGAAAACGAAAAATTTCAAACTCAATATTTTAAAAGTATGTATGTTTGTAAAATTTCTACATTTACGATAAAAAAAACGGACGTAAAAAGATTCATATACGAGCGCTTTTTCGATACATTTACGACACTCGTAGGCACTGAACATTTTAAAGCGAAACAGTATTCGTAGGCGAATCGTAAACGGCTATCATAAACGATATTTTATTAGAGTTTTCTGCGAGAAAACATCCGTTTACGAGCTCGTTTACGATGATTTTGCTGGCTGGGTACTTATGTACTTATAATTTATATATTTTACATACATTGAATGAACCCAATAAAAGAATAAAATAACAGAATTTAAAAATAAATAATAATAATGCATTTACCCAAAATGATCTCGTACTAAAAGTATCTTTTAATTGAAATATATTTAGGATTCACTATAGGTACATACATACATATGTATATTTTAAACCCGTTCAAATTAAACGAAAGTGGTTTGTTGTATTTCTTTACGAACAGCAATTCAATCAGGGAATTTATTGGTAAAATTGATTCTTATTTACCTATACACAAAATTTCTTATGTACATACTACTTATTTACTATAATACATGTATATCTACTCTAATTCTTACTTCTATGACATAGAATCTATGTAGATATGTACATATATGTATATGTTCGGCTAACTACGAACCGATGCAGATACACGAATCGGTCGCTTGGGCTATGTTAGTGGTCACTTTGAAAGTACTCCAACCTACCACAAATGGGGCATATAATCCAATGATTTTTGCAGGGCATATGTACATATAATACATATGTATGTATGCATACCCTGCAAAAATTCCGAGTACTCCATTCGCTAATCCATGGAGTGCTCGCTATGGACCAACCGCTTACTCCAGAACTTGCCACATTTCATACAAAAAATATGGTCCATTTAACATTGCATGTCATTGCAATGGAGTATATACTCCAGTCCCGCATAACATTCAAATTAATCCATGGAGTACCTATATTGGATTAATTGATGGAGTACCTAACAGTTAGCCGAACATAACAACAAAACCAAATGTTTATCGCGACGACGACGAATGACGTGCATACATTCAAACATTTGTATGTATGTAGTTATGTATGGATACACATATCGTCTTCGTCGCGATAAAAATTTGGTTTTTGTTATGTTCGGCTAACTACGAACCGATGCAGATACACGAATCGGTCGCTTGGGCTATGTTAGTGGTCACTTTGAAAGTACTCCAACTTACCACAAATGGAGCATATAATCCAATGATTTGTGCAGGGTATGCACCCAAGTGCCACATACATACATATGTATGTATGCATGTACGTACGGCGTAGCACAAACGTAAATACGACAATCAGAAATACATATGTATATATGTACATACATATCTACATATTTGGCGTCAGCATACAATTTGGCTGTTGTTGCACTTTTGGTGCATTTTATACATTTTTGTGTTTTAAGTTACCGAGAATGTACTTGAATATTTCTGATATGCTACAGTATTTTTGATTCTAAATAAATTTTTGATTCGAATCAAATTATTGATTCGAATAAAATTTTTGATTCGAATCAAATTTTTGATTCGAATAAAATTTTTGATTCGAATCAAAAATTTGATTCGAATCAAAGATATTTTTTGAATCAAGAATCAAAAAAGATTTTTGATTCTTTTGAGAAATGAATCACAAATCAAATTTATCTTTGATTTGAAAATGGTTTGAATCACGAATCAAAGGGTATTTTTGATTCTTTTGAGAAAAGAATCACAAATCAAATTTATCTTTGATTTGAAAACAGTTTGAATCACCAATCAGAGGGTATTTTTGATTCTTTTGAGAAATGAATCACAAATAAAAATTATCTTTGATTTGAAAATAATTTGAATCACGAATCAAGTTGATTCTTTATTTGGAAGTTGATTTTAAATCAAAATTGATTCGAATCACGCAACGCTGTGTCAGAGGCTTCGTTCCAATCAGGGACCCATAATAATCATTATTCGTTATATTTTCAGTGAAAAAAATCAAATACATACTTGCAAACATCGTAGAAGAGTATTGAGTTTGTCTGTGTGCATGTCTGAAAGAGCACTATGCTAATCCACTATGATCGAAAAATTTTAAGCGATATCCATAAAAATCAAAAATAATCATTATTTTTTGAGTTTCATTTTTTTGATCAAAAATAAAGCTTATTCCTTGAGTGATATATTTATCGCTCAGAAATAATCATTATTTTTTGAGTTTTTTTTTTTCTTAGGTCGAAAAACTTAAATTTTCTCTGAAGTGCTCTGGAACATAATTACTAAAAAATTCCTATCGATATAACTTCGTGAATGAGTGAAATTTTTGATCGAAAAAAATAAACTCACACAATAATGATTGTTTCTGAACGATAAATATATCACTCAAGGAATAAGTGTTATTTCTGATCGAAAAAAATAAAACTCAAAAAATAATGAATATTTTTGATGAAATATAAAAAAACTCAACATATAATGATTAAATGGCGATTTTTATTATAAAACTCATAATGATTACGGTCCCTGGTTCCAATACCCGGCAAACACCAAAATTAAAATACTTAAATTGATTAACACCCTCTTTATTCATTGACGGCATACCTACACCAGGGATGTGATAAGTGGGCTTTTCCTACCAAAACTGGTCGGTTTTTTCCTGTTGGTCGGATGGTCGCACGATTTGAATTTTGGTAGGTTTTTACCTTCCTGCAAGTAACATCACTGATTTGCTAGATTTTGCCACAACACTGTTGAAAGAACGTTTGAAAGTTCATGTATTCATGTCTCTTTCTCGCAGCAACAGTTTGCTTGAATACTTTTTGTGTTTCTCTTCGGCAGAGTTTTGTGTAAAGTTGATAAAAGAAGGTGAACGCATACGCATGAAAACCCGTTCTTCATTTTTTAGTTTGATGAAAAATGCGCTTAATGAAAATTGCTTTGGCGGGCTCACAAAATTTATTTTTAATCTGCTTACGCTTCCACACAGCTCTGCTGCACCGGGGCGCAGATTTTCTACACTTTCTTTAATAAAACCAAACTCAGAAACAAATTAGAAATAAGCACTATGCACAAAAAAAGATCTTAGATTCAATTTTGATATTTAATTAAAGTTCTGATCTCATTTGTATACCTACTTGGACCTACCTGTTAAACCATAGTCGTAACTATTTTAAAAGGTTAACATAGGTTACATACACAAATTAATGTACATACATATGTATGTATAAACGCATTCGTATATTATTATTTTAAGCTAAAACATGTGAAAATACTTGAAGAGTGATATGTATGTGTAAGTTCCTATATATATACCAGTTAAATGAATATATACAAATACATAAATTTTCAAAAACCAGCTTAAATGACGAATTTTGTGAAAAAAAATTTTGGTCGGCTGAAAGCTATTTTGGTAGGTTTTTGAGACGAATTTGGTCGGAAAAAAAATTTCAAAGTGGCAACCCTGACCTACACTCCGATTGCATTTCTGCCATGAAAAGGCTTCTCGCTAAAGCATCAAATCCAACCAAACGACACAAAAATCTGATTTTGATTTCACATTTCCGGTTCCTTATTAGAAAGTTTATAGCATCATGACTTTTGGTTTGGTATTCCAATTATGCGTTTATATGCCTTTCTATAGAAGCTTCAGTTTCCGGTTGATTTATTTCTTCGCTGCAATTTAGTTTGTATGCCAAGCTTACTTATGTACCTTTCACGAGAAAACAAATCATCATAACTACGAACCAACGGTGCACGATTCAACTTTTTATTTAGTTTCATAAAACACACCCTGTTTTTAGCCAACGCAACTTTCTGTCTGACTGTTCTCACCACTGGGAATAGTTGTAATGATAGGTTTGTGTCTGAGCTCAGAACGCGCCATCTGTTGTACACTGGTGGAATTAGATTTTGCGCTATTTGAAAGCTATGGAAAGGATAATAGAGGTGTTTACTATCAAAAACAGCTCATTTCAATTTTGGAAATTTTACAGGATAGACAAAAAACGTCCACAGTTCTGAACAGTGTTGCCACTTTAGCTATTTTGTAGCTAGATTTAGCTATTACTTTCGACGTTTAGCTATAGAAATTTGCGTTTAGCTATTAGCTATTTTCTTTAGCTTATTTTTTAGTCAGTTTAGCTATTTTAGCTATAATATTTTTTTGTAATTTCCTCACTTTTGCACAAAATATTATGATTTTTTGTTTATCAAGACTTTATAGAATGTACTGTTCCTTACTCGAAGTATATACGGGAAAGATGAGAATCAATTTTCAAAGCAATATAGAGTCAATTTACAAGGCAATATTTCTATACCGGGCATTGCAATATGTGTCAATTTCATTTTAAAAATTTCACACGATGTGCCCTATTGATTCATTAAAAAAATTGTTGGATTTATGCGATGCCACAATATAATGCAAAATAGCCGTCAAACAGCCGAAATGGAATCTTACTGCCGTGCAATATACACTTTTGCTATAATGAAGCCATGTGTTATCTGATCGGATTAAGATTACCAAACAAAAACTTGTAGTCCGGCATGCCTACTTATGTATTTATTTTAACGCTTATTGGTACATACCCTGCAGTCAAAAACCAGATGGCAGTTAACTAGAATATTTAAGCAAATTGATTGACCATATTTTTCTTCACTAACACTGCTATTCCGCGCGTTACCGGAAAATTACTTTACTGGTAATTTATGTTGCTGAAAATTGTTACCATCTATTCAATTGGTATTCTGGCACAAATGGTAACGCTGTCAAAGCATTTCCATACGAACGGAATGGAATCGGGCTGAAAATGGTAACAAAATGTTACCACGTATTGAGGTGGTAACTTAATTTTCTGCTGCCAGAATACGAAAAGAGTGTTTAAAGTACCAGATTCTTTATTTCACCAGTAAAGTAAATTATGTTACCACACCGGAATAAGGCCGTAAATCCAAAAGACTGGTAGTGGAAATTTTATCCACAAAATCATTAAAAAGCATTTGCACTACCAACAATAAAATAAGTGGTTTTAAATATTTTTTTATAAATAGAATTTAGTGGTAGTGGAAAGTAAGTTTACGAAAAAAATTACTACACTAGATCAAATTTTTTTTAAACTTGTAATAAAACTTTCACGTTATTCATGCTAGTAGAATGTAAGTATATGTTTATGTATGATTAGCTCTGTTCAATAACGAAAAATTGTTACGAACTTTTCATAAAAAATGACAGTTCTCCATACAGAAATGACACATTTTAGGAAAAATTCGTAACAATTTTTCGTTATTGAACAGAGCTTATGATCCGCTCTGGTAGAGTGCCTATTTTACTTGTATGGCAATTCTGATATTTTTATTTAGTGGAAAAAATTTCGAATATCACTATGTGAATTAATGGAGTGGAATTTTTAAAAGATGCACTCATCCAAAATTTATTGGAGCTAGAAAATTAGTATCGTTTTAAGTATGTAAATAATTATTTAGCTATTTTTGAAGAAAAATATTTTTGGCTATTAATTTTAGCTTGGAAAAAAATTGTTTAGCTATTTTTAGCTATTTTTTTCTTTTAATCTAGCTATAAGCTCCATAATATTCTGGCAACACTGGTTCTGAAGCTTATTTTTTTGTTCCACTTTACCAGTTATTATATGTACCTTTATGAGCTTGATTTGAGGTATGTATATCCCTTCATAAACATTCAAAATACGCAAACAAGTACATAGATCTCAAAAAGATATCAAATGATCTGGTTTTGATAGCAAATTACTCAATTTATCGTTTTCCATCATTATTGTTATAATACAGGCTGGCAAAATTGATATCCAGAAACCAGGGTATACTTTTCCAAAGGATTCGGTTTCAGCTTCTGTGTCTGTCAAAAGGGTTTGGAAAGGAGAAAGTGATCATACATACCCTTTTCATCGACTTACATGGTAATTTTGAAAAGTGTTCTACGTTCAAGGGCGCTTTTATCATGGAAAGGATAATTTTAAAACATCCAGCGTTTCTGGTAAAGAACACACCGGAACATGAGATATTCGATTGGTTTAAGATGGCATACGAAAATGGGGTTGGTGTTGTAAATAGAGGGAATAACCGCATGCTCGACATTCGTTTGAATGAAAAGAACGACCGAACTTGTGCCAGTGTGAAGTAAGCCTTTCGCGGATGTTGAAGCTAATCTCGGGAAATGTTTCCATTATTCCAGCACGCCCCGAGAAAAATGACTTATACAGGGGTGTAGAGGAGCTCTCACAGATCCCAAATCTGAAAACCAAACTTGCCGGAGGCTTATGGTTTCCGAGATAGGTAAAATTTTAGACGAGTCCCCCACGGCTAGAAAAAAATGGTTTTTTAGGAGGGTAGAGGGGGGCCCCCAGATCACAAAACTGAAGACCCCACCTACCGGAGGCCTATAGTTCCCGAGATATTTGCTGTTAAAGTTCCCATACAAATTTCACCACACATGGAGTTTAGCGAAAATTTTGCAAAAAAAAACTTTTCTGCGTTGGCGGCCTTCGGCCGCGCTTATAAAAAATAACCCTGGGCTACGCCATCCGTCCGGACGTGTGCCCCAACCGTGGCTACCGCCACGGTGATGTCCTTCTGCATAGTATTTTCACAACTTTAAGAAGGAATATCTCGGGAACTATAAGCCTCCGGCAAGTTTGGTTTTCAGTTTTGAGATCTGTGAGAGCCTCTCTACCGCCCTGCATAAGTCATTTTTCTCAGGGCGTGCTGGAATAATGGAAAGCCGACCCCTAATCTCCAGCTACGGATGAAGTTTGCTCCCTGATTGGGTGACTGGCTCTCTATGAATTTCATCTTAAGCTTACTGGAATGCCATTGTGTCTAAAGGCTGTTTAATATCAATATTATTGTAAATAATTTTTTTACTCGAAGTGCTGGCTCCTAGGGTGTTCGGGTGCGACACTACTTAAACCCCATACACATATATTGACTGTTTTGCTTTGCCCGATTAACAGAACCAATGCAAACACTTAGGTATGCGGGGGATTGATACAAACATTAATAATGGTAAATATGTACTTAATTTATGGAATGTGTGGATAATTGATTTTTATGAGTGAGGTCAGGGTTACCCCAAAGCAAAGTTAGAGACATTCTTCCGATTTACTTATTTTCCATACTTCGGCTTTGAAACACTATCCAGGAAGCATCGTAGCATAATTTAATTATATTTCGGTACTAGTTTCGTATACCTACATAAAAAAATGTGTCAAGGCTTAACCACTTTAGTGCGCTCTGCCGAGGACAGCGGAAAGCTCTGATTGCTTGTTGAATCAAAAAACAGTGATAATGAATTTCAATCCGTGAAAATTAATTACCACTAAGAAAAATTTCAGAAACTGTCTAACTAAAATATTAGGTAATCATTTAACAAAAATTTTTCTTATACTAATGTAAAGATCTGAAATCGATTTCCTTTCATGATGTGTATATATGCGTTGTTATGTGTAGGTATAATAATAATACAATGGCGCTATTATAACTGTGACGAGTTTTATGTCCGAGCTTCTCTCCCTATTCAAGGTGTGCTCCTTTTTTGTTTTTCCTACTAATTGGGTGGACCTACAGTTTTATGCCGGCTCCGAAAGGCGAATGTATTTTTTGTGAGAAGCATGGCAGAAATACACCCGGAGGGTATGCCACCCACTACCGGGAGGTGACCGCCGCTCTTAAAAAACCCAATAATTGCGAAGTTATATGTGAGTATGCGCTATGAAAAACTATTCAAAGTTTCATATATACCGTAAATGAAAGGATAATAAAGACTTTGCGGTAACAGCTCAATCATTCACTGCCCAAAATGGGTTTGTAGCTCATTATAAGTATTTTGAAGTAAGCAAACACTCAAATGTACTTTCCCATGAACACACACAGCCACATATTTATGTTTGAACAAACGCACTTAAGTAAGTGCAAGAATTGTGGCATGCGTGTGTTAGCACGCCGTTATCGTATTGGAAACCAAAAATTCTTATATGTATTACCCTCAAAAATAAACATTTTTCATTATCACTACGCTTTGGGGGACACGCCAACGCACGTACTTTAGCACAAGGGCATAGATAATAAATAGGAAACTATCTATATATGTATATATAATACATTGTATATACAAACAAATGTTTGTACTACATCTAGGTATCTAGTTAGTCACATTAACTACATATCGTCGGTCTCCTGCCAGAAACACGAATGTGAAAATTTTTTTAAACACGATATCTGCTCTTTATCGGTTATATATTGATGTAATAACAATTAATATTTGTATAAATTCTTTTGTAAACATACACACATAATATGTACTTGCATGTCAATAAGCATATATACAAATATTAATTGTTATTATATCAATATATACGCGATAATGAGCAGACATCGCACTTAAAAAAATTTTCACATTCGTGTTTCTGGCAGGAGACCGACGATATATATATGATTTGTACGTTGTTAGTTGGTTAAAGGGGCGTGAATGGTGTGTGTAGTGCGGTTGTAAGGAGCAAAAGATAGTTATGCCAAATGTTGGCAGGGATTTAAAAGTGCCATCATGACAAATGTACTACTTGCTTCACTACAACTTCATTATTCTGCACTTTTTGCTCATAAATCAAAGTCAAATTGTGTGATGTATCCTTTGACTTTGTTTTTCTTTCACTACTCGTACACCTCTTCTTCTTCTTCTTCTTCTTCTTCTTGCTTTTCGATTTTCGCTTTTTTTTCTTCTCAACTCACTTAAGATGACATTTTCGTTTGCGTATGAAATACATATGTATCTACATAACTACCCTGCAGGGAACTCAATAACTAGTGAGTAAAATTTCTAGTTCCGAACTAGCGAAAAGGTGTCAAAAGGGAACTAGATCAATTGTAGTTAGACCCTCACCAGTTCAGGAGGAGTGAATTGAGTGACCATTATAAGACACTCTTTGATTTGTATGCAATTTCGAAGTGACAAAAATTCTATGAAAATTTTTCGTTCGTTCAATTTCCGTCGGCTTTGTATATTTCTGCAATTCTCAGATGTTTAGTGAAGCGTTTCATATAAAGAGTTTTCTATTTGCATCTTAACTTGTATGAAATGAAATGTTCCCCTAATTATGCTTTCCCGATCCCTAAGGCTTATTTTTAATTTTTTTTATTTTATTATTTTTTAAATATTACTGTAAGTTTTATTAAATAAATAAATAAAAAAATATTAGTCAAAAAAAAATTTTTTAAAAAAATTATCATCGACCTTGACACCGACAGGATTCGAACCCGCGCCCCTCTGATTGAAAGGCACATGCGTTAGCCAGTCGGCCATCGCGCCACTTGCATGAAGTGTGTCAAAGTCTGCACTTAAGCGGCAGATGTAAAACTGTAGAATTTGTGGGTACTTGTAGCTAGTTCGGAACTATTGAAATTGTTCCAATAAACGAATAAACTGTAGAATTTAGTACTAGTTCGGAACTATCGAAAATGTAGTGCAGAGGGTGACAATTGACACCGCCTAGGACATCGCCGTGTTAAATTCGCCAGTTGATAACATGCAAAAGAGATTTAGCTCGCACTAGTAGTGTCGAAAAATACACTAGAAGCGACCTAGTTCGGAACTAGAAATTTTCCCTACAGGGTATGTATACGTATTTTAAATATATAGGTAGGTATCTTGGTACATGTTATTATTACATGGTAGCGCGAAAGTTTGGTGGTCACGGTGTGATTGTATGATTGAAAGAAGTGACAAACATGTAAGGAATTTTCTTGTTCTTTGTGGATTGTATGGTTTTGTGGTCGGCCGCTGTGGTGCAGTGGGTAGAGTGCTCGCCTGCTATGCCAGAGGTCTCGGGTTCAAACCCCAGTCCGGGCAAACACCAAAAAAAATTTTTATAATTAGTAAAAATCCAATTATTGGGTTTTTTAAGAGCAGCGGTCACCTCTCGGCAGTGGACGGCATACCCTCCGAGAGTATTTCTGCCTGTGAAAAAGCTTCTCACAAAAAATGCAAACGCTCGGAGCCGGGAGAGAAGCTCGGCCATAAAGCTCATCAGAGTTATAATAGCGCCATTGTATTATATTATTTTTATTATTATTATTATTATTATTATTATTATTATTATTATTATTATTATTATTATTATTATTATTATTATTATTATTATTATTATTATTATTATTATTATTATTATTATTATTATTATTATTATTATTATTATTATTATTATTATTATTATTATTATTATTATTATTATTATTATTATTATTATTATTATTATTATTATTATTATTATTATTATTATTATTATTATTATTATTATTATTATTATTATTATTATTATTATTATTATTATTATTATTATTATTATTATTATTATTATTATTATTATTCTTATTATTATTATTATTATTATTATTATTATTATTATTATTATTATTATTATTATTATTATTATTATTATTATTATTATTATTATTATTATTATTATTATTATTATTATTATTATTATTATTATTATTATTATTATTATTATTATTATTATTATTATTATTATTATTATTATTATTATTATTATTATTATTATTATTATTATTATTATTATTATTATTATTATTATTATTATTATTATTATTATTATTATTATTATTATTATTATTATTATTATTATTATTATTATTATTATTATTATTATTATTATTATTATTATTATTATTATTATTATTATTATTATTATTATTATTATTATTATTATTATTATTATTATTATTATTATTATTATTATTATTATTATTATTATTATTATTATTATTATTATTATTATTATTATTATTATTATTATTATTATTATTATTATTATTATTATTATTATTATTATTATTATTATTATTATTATTATTATTATTATTATTATTATTATTATTATTTTTATTATTATTATTATTATTATTATTATTATTATTATTATTATTATTATTATTATTATTATTATTATTATTATTATTATTATTATTATTATTATTATTATTATTATTATTATTATTATTATTATTATTATTATTATTATGGTTTTGTGGTCGCTCGCATGTCCGTTTCGCCTTGTAGGCTCCACAAAAACGTTCGCCGTAGGTCTCATATTAACCCTATGTGCGTCATTGGATATTTACCACTTAATTGTTAGTTTCCACTATCATAAAGTACTTTTTAGCGACACGTTAAACTTCATCAAAAAACTTTAATCTTTTGCAAATAAAGTATTTCGATTGTACAACCCGAAATAAAACACATTTAACATTTCGAGGACCATTTATAGGTTTTTGCTTTCTGTGATCTTTTAGGTGCTTTTAGAAAAGATTTTTTCTGAAGAGACCCCTAGTGAAATTTTGTGGCGAATAATTTTCTAGAACATTTTAACCCTCAACTATTTTTTCAGACTTTCTAAAAAACGGATCAAAATATCCTTTTCGTAGTGCTGTAAGAGGGTTAAGTTATACTACAAATTACTGCTCGTGTAATTTTATTGGTTTCCTCACAACATATTGCAATACGATATTTATTTTAACCCCTTTTTATGTATTTAAAAATCTTTTAGACGAAATTCCGCAAATTTAAAATGGCAAAAAAAATGTTAGACCAAAAGGGGGTATTACCATATGGATAATACTTCGATCTGTGTGGGAATTATTCGGCCCACTCCACAACAAACACTCGCAAGCTTTATTGGACTTGGAAAAAAATCGTTTGAATCGTTGAGCTGCAATTAATAATAAGAAGAAGATACCGATAACAGGGTAACTGATAAGTTAATTAGAACAACTTTTGCATCACCATTTAAATTCAAGTGTTTGAATATTTTTGTATACTTTCTATACAGTCACTTTAGTAATCAGCTACCCGTTGCCAATATAGTGACAGCTTCATTTTTGTTGGCATTTTTTTGTTTACTTTAGCAATTTTTTTTCTTCCTTTTTTGATAAATTTGTCACTGATAATGTGCAGCACTTACGATTAAGATAAAATATTTGTAAATGTCGTAGCTTAAATCACTACTTGCCAGAAATCGTTTGTGTGTGTTTGTACTTTTACCATCACGTACGACGTGCACGAGTCGAGATCCTCTCCTACCAGTTTTTGGCTCATATTCGTCCTGACACTACGACATTAATGGTAATTTTTTGCGGTGTCAGCTAAAAAAGAGTTGGGTTCGGTTGGGTGCAGTTTGTTATTCGGTTAGAATTTACGGTCAACGGGGTCATATCTGCATTAAATTTTAACGCACACACAAACAAATTTACATGTATACATATGTATGTATGTATGTATCTGCGTGTGTTTTGTTGCCGAATTAAAATAGCAATAGTAGGCGCATTTCTGTCGTACCCAAGCATGAAAAGAATAATCGCTTATTCATAAAATTACCTTCAAAGCAACAACACCAACTCGACTATTTTTAAAAATAGTCGAGTTTTAAAATAGTCGAGTTGGTGTTGTTGCTTTGAAGGTAATTTGATGCATAAGCGAGTATTCTTTTCATGCTTGGGTACGACAGAAATTCGCCTAGTGATAAATTTAAATTAACGAGTATATACCTATGCATTTATTATATTTTCTTGTGGTTGATATCTGATTTCGTTTCACCATTTTTTTTTTTTTTTGAACTTCTTGTTATCATTAAATATGTAACAGGTTTTGCTTAATTGCAAAATAACATACCAAAATTTAGCCAATTAAAATGACATACTAATTTTTCGAAATGATAAATGGGCCTATATTTATTTTATGAAACGTAAGTACATATTCACCTAAAAGTTTTTGATGCCGGTGTGTCAGAAAGGGATATTATTAAAAATAAAATAACACAACTTGGCGATTTCGGTAGAGTCCAATAAAGGGCGCCAGAAAAGAGAAAAAAAGGCACTAAAGAAGGCGCATATCAGCCGAAACCGGTGACACACCAAACTTGATGACGGAAAATCGCTTCACAATACATCGGCGCCAGCAGTCGTTTCTGCTTCGCGATAACTCGTGACAATTAGAAACAACAAGAGAAGTCAAGTCATTCTCCCTCCCATCTTTTTAAAGTAGTGGTGAACTACTTCATCCTTTTGGCCAGAGCATTTTCATTATTTCGGCACAGCCGCTGGATTTTTATTCGCTGAACTATATCGATGTCCCAATTAGTAAGAAAAATCCCCTTCGCAAGAGTCCATAAATCTTTCCAAGAACTTTTCTCTCGAGTACTTCAAGTACCATCATCTTATCTGATGTTGATATCGTTTATGCTTTTGCGCCATATATCAAGACGGGAACAGGTAGCGATTTAAAGTGGGTTATTTTCGTCCTTCGAAAAGGGGTTTTACTCTTAATTTGCCTACTTTGTTCAAAGAAGCACTTGTTGGCAAGTGTGATTCTTTGTCGTATTTCAAGAAGGTACTTTGTTTTATACTCTTTGATCGCCAAGCACATTCTCTTAGCCCCTTTGTTACATCGACGGTGTCATAATCTCGGATGGTGCCTGATCAATTAAATACTACAGCTCGAATTATTTTCTCCAGCATCCTGTGAAAATATTGCACAATAGGGAGTAGACATGTATGCCGACAGTGATTCCGGCGGCGTTGGCGCTATTCCAAAAACATTTCGGCGGCGGCGGCGACGCCGGCGTGCTTTTTCGCGCCGGCGCGCCTGCCCCAAATCTACAAATCACAATCCTTATTCATTCAAATATTAATTTTATTTAGTTACCTTAATATCGCTGGCTGAGTGGAATAAATAAACTAATTTCCACCTTAAATTTGTTGAAACTTTTTTATTAACAGCAAAAAACAATCGTTACATAAACTAAAATATAAAATAAAGAAAATAAATATTAAAGAATATACACAAATCCATATGTAAGGGTAAATTTAAATTCATTTGCTTATTTTGTATGATAATAAACATGCATACATATATTTACATATGTACATATTTATATATATATATAAGGCACTTAAAAATAAATATATGTATATACAGTGTTGGAAAAAATAATAGGGACAACATTTTGCAATTCTCCATTTATTTCATTTTAAGACCAAATAATAATTACCATATATTGATGCTTACACGGAGAATGCTTCAATGACTCTGGGGTGGTTTTTGTATAATAATTTAATTTTTATGAATAGAAATAATGAAATGTATAATTTAACCCTCTACCGGTAACCATTCGTAAATTTTACGACTACGAAAATGAAAATTTCGCGCTGCAAACGAACTACGCTATTGATCGTGCTGAAAGTCAGTATAGCTTCATTATTCGTGGTGAAAAGTTGATTAGTGAGTGAATACGGGGCTTCAGAGGTGTGCGTGTATGTGAAGTAGTGGTCATAGTCGTAAATTTTACGAATGGTTACTGTTTGCGTAAGTTTTTTTTTATAGCTAGTTGAACGACTCATAGCAAAAAATGATCAAAAACTATAAGATAAGTTATTTATTTTAGTAGAATCATGGCAACATGCAGGGAGTATACTCACCACTTAGTTTGAAAGAAGTTAAAAATATTTTAGAAAAAGAAGAAGGCGAACTACAAAGCAAAGGATCAAAAACTGAGGATACTGATTGCGATTCCAGTGCTTTTGATTTAGATTGCGTGCCGGACGACGATGATAGTTCGGATATTGAAAGACCCACTTCTTCTAAAAAGACAAGGTCCAGTGCCGAAATATATGATAAGTCCTCATGAAGAGTTGATAAAACCTTGGCTTGAGCAGCGTTTCCAATTGCCAACTTTGCAACGTTCGCTCAAAGTTTTTGTAGCAGTTATATTAAAAGTGGATACTGAGAACCAACAAGGTTTTCCTACTCTACAAAATTATACCACCTGTTCGTTGTGCCCGTATCAAAAACGGCGGATGACGACACTTTTGTGTACCCTATACGAGCAGCCACTTTGCCGAGAGCACCGTGCAAATTATTGTATACCATGTGAAAACGAATATTAGTTTTACTTAAATTTATGAATTGTTATGTTTTTTTATGTTTTATTATTGCTTTTAAGTAATTAAAGGTGAAATAATTGAATTAAAAAATATATTTTTGTTTAAAAGAAAAAATAGTCGTAAAATTTACGAATGGTTACTGTTTACGTATAGTCAAACATATGGTTACTGTTATAGGGTTAAGTTGGAAATAATAATAGGAACAAACTTTAACCCTAGAACCATAATGTACGTAAATTTTACGTATATAGAATTTTCAAATTTTGATTGCACAAGTATAACATGCTGTAGCGGTACCTAACTCCAGCAGTGCTTGCAGCATGTATTTTTACGTATACATGAATATAAAAGTACAACAAATGTTGTATTTTGAAGGTGTGAGAGCGATTGGCGCAAATCACTATACGTAAAATTTACGTATAATTAGTAATAAGCGAAAAAATCGTGTACGTAAAATTTACGTATAGTTAGTAATAAGCGAAAAAATAGGATATGGTATTTAATATAAAAGTGTAATATTCTCATGTATTTTTGTATAACGCGACAGTATATTATATTATTATTGCTCAGAAACGTTCCGGGGTCATCCGGGTCCACATTTTGACCCATATCTGGGGACCCGACCTAGGAATCATAATGAGTACAGCTCTATGTAAAAGCCCTGCTCAAAGCCTTTCTTTTTATATCAATATTGCTCAAAAAAATTCCGGAGTCATCCGGGTCCACGTTTTGACCTATATCTCGGAACCCGGAACAAAAATTAGTAAAACAATAAAAAAAAATCGCAAGAAATTAAAAAATTTTTGACCAGCTATCGCTCAGTGAGGTTTTGCTCAAACGCTACAAGTTGTATGTCATTGCGTATTTTAATTTCCTTTCGAACGAGGTACTGCTTGTGGTTATCGCTTTTGTAATTTTAGAGAAAAATTCTTTTGAATGAAGTGATACCCAGAAAAACACAAACTTATGCATCATCATATGTATAACCATAAAAAAATTAAAAAACAAGTTTTGAGATCAGGAATTTCTTGGTATTTTATTCAAATTAATTATTTTTAAAGCAGTGTAATCAACTTCGGCTGCAAAATGGAGAACAATGAGAGTTGTATCAGGCGGATTATAATCACTACGTAAAATTTACGTACATTAGTAATAACGTAGTATGAAATATCGTTATGGTTCTAGGGTTAAATTCGATTGTTTTTTCAAATAAACTACAATATTACTGCTGCAGCTAGATTTAAACTAATGTTTGGTTGAAGCTCCTTTATTTTTTATAACTTCCTTACTTCTTCGTGGCATAGGGTTGACCAAATCAGCGCAATTTGCAACTGGTATTAAGTACCAAGCTTCTTTAATTTTTTTTCCATAACTCTTGCTTATTTTTCCATTTTTGATCCCCCATCGTCTTCTTTAATATTCCCTATAGGGCTGAGGTTCGACAACTGTGAGGGCTACTCAAAAACAGAAACTTTCTTACGTTCAAACTATGAGTTTTCGATTCTGGAGGTATGTTTGGGATGATTTTCGGCATCTAATGATATCAAGGAGGGTTGAAATGGTGCAGTTTTGAGTAGAACAATTCGCAACAGACCTCGAGAAGTAGGACTAAATGGAAGAGATCCCAGAAAAGTTCCGTATCTGAGAAAAAAGTATGTAAGCCAACGAACTGAAATTTTCCAGTAGCTTAAATGCTTTAAGACTGAGGCTAGTAAAGTAGGGAGCAGCCAAAGTTTTTGTTAATAACTTCTAACCGGCAAAAAATAAAACATTTCCGCATTCAGCTTCGTGTTCCTGAGGTCAAAACACGTCGATTGGTTCCTTTTTTTTTTTTAATTTTGAAGAACTTTAGCAGTTAGCAAAACTAGGAAAATATGTACACATCTCCATACGGGTATGGCGCGCCAGCGCACGCCGCCGCGCCGATACGCCGATTTCACGGATTATGGCGGCGGCGGCGTCAATCGGCGGCGAATATGTCTAATAAGGAGGCACCCACCTTTCTCAAATCTCGTTTGGTCTCTTGTGACATTCCTTAATTCTGACGGATCTAGAGATGGTGTAACTCAGCGTCATTTGGCATATATAGCTCCTGTTATCACTTTGTGTAAACAATTTTGACCTGGAGTTACAAAAGGATTTTGAGTTTTTTTCACAGCGATTCAGTGGCGAGCGAGTCGGAGATATTTAAATAATCGAAAGCGACAATAGAGTCAAGAGCTGGCTCGCTGCCCGATTACACAATCGCGATGATTTTGCTATTGTTCCGAGGAGGAATTTGTTTCGATTAATAATGGGCGAGTTCGAGATGTTTTAGTGAATTGACGGATTTTAGCGACTGAACACGAATGCGCTTGAAAATCTTTGAGAGCATCTTCGAGAAAATCGAATAAAACATTTTGGACTTTCTCATCTCTAAAGCGGTTTAAGTCTTTCATGCTTGGCATCAAGAATATTTCTGCTGAAATGTGTTATCTATATATAGATAAACCGCCAATTAGGCAAATATTTAAGTCTACTCATTCATTATCTTTTCTTTCTACCACTTGAAACTGAAGTGGATATTATATTCAGTTCAGGGATGGGCATTATTCAAAATTTGAATAATTCAATAACGAAAAAATAAAAATAAATTTTTATTCTTCATTCTCATATCCTTGAATAAAGAATAAATTTTTATTCTTCATTCCGGCGCGCTTGAATAAAGAATAATTTTTTATTCCTTATTCTGATACCCTTGAATAAAGAATAAAAATTTATTCTTCATTCTGATACCCTTGAATAAAAAATAAATTTTTATTCTTCATTTTGGTGCCCTTGAATAAAGAATAATTTTTTATTCTTCATTTTGATACCCTTGAATAAAGAATAAAAATTTATTCTTCATTCTGATACCCTTGAATAAAAAATAAATTTTTATTCTTCATTCTGATGCCCTTGAATAAAGAATAATTTTTTATTCTTCATCCGAAATTGGTTGAATAAAAAATAAAATTTTATTTTTCATTCAGATAATTTTGAATAAAGAATAAATTTTTATTCACGTTATTCAAATTATTCTTGCAGGTCACACAAGTAAATGATTTTGCGAATATTTTTCTGAATACGAACCAAGTATTTTCCCGAGCCCCAACCGAATATTTTTCCGAATACTTTCCCGAATCCGAACCCAAATACTCAACCGAATATTTTTCTGAATCCGAACCGAATATTTTACCGAATACTTTCCCGAATCCGAACCGAATATTCTCCCAAATCCGAATCCGAATACTTTCCCGATTCCGAACCGAATACTTTCCCGAGTCTGAACCGAATACTTTTCCGGGTTCGAACCGAATACTTTTTCCGAGTTCGAACCGAATACTTTCCCGGGTCCGAACCGAATACTTTTCAGGGTTCGAACCGAATACTTTTCCGGGTTCGAACCGAATACTTTTTCCGAGTTCGAACCGAATACTTTTCCGGGTTCGAACCGAATACTTTTCCGGGTCCGAACCGATTACTGTACCGAGTCCGGGACCCGCTGGCTCTGTAATTAACGAAGTTATGGTAAAAATGAAAATGTCCTTGTATTTGAATAGAACGGCGCCAAATTTCATTAAAAACCGATGACCAGAACATGACAACAAGAAACTACATACTTCTTTTGCTTATACATACAATGTACATATGTAAATATGTATGTACTGTATGCATATTCGTTTGCATTTTAATTTTTACCATAACTTCGTTAATTACAGCTGGTAATCGGTTCGGACCCGGAAAAGTATTCGGTTCGAACCCGGAAAAGTATTCGGTTCGAACTCGGAAAAAGTATTCGGTTCGAACCCGGAAAAGTATTCGGTTCGAACCCTGAAAAGTATTCGGTTCGGACCCGGGAAAGTATTCGGTTCGAACTCGGAAAAAGTATTCGGTTCGAACCCGGAAAAGTATTCGGTTCAGACTCGGGAAAGTATTCGGTTCGGAATCGGGAAAGTATTCGGATTCGGATTTGGGAGAATATTCGGTTCGGATTCGGGAAAGTATTCGGTAAAATATTCGGTTCGGATTCAGAAAAATATTCGGTTGAGTATTTGGGTTCGGATTCGGGAAAGTATTCGGAAAAATATTCGGTTGGGGCTCGGGAAAATACTTGGTTCGTATTCAGAAAAATATTCGCAAAATCATTTACTTGTGTGACCTGCAAGAATAATTTGAATAACGTGAATAAAAATTTATTCTTTATTCAAAATTATCTGAATGAAAAATAAAATTTTATTTTTTATTCAACCAATTTCGGATGAAGAATAAAAAATTATTTTTTATTCAAGGGCATCAGAATGAAGAATAAAAATTTATTTTTTATTCAAGGGTATCAGAATGAAGAATAAATTTTTATTCTTTATTCAAGGGTATCAAAATGAAGAATAAAAAATTATTCTTTATTCAAGGGCACCAAAATGAAGAATAAAAATTTATTTTTTATTCAAGGGTATCAGAATGAAGAATAAATTTTTATTCTTTATTCAAGGGTATCAGAATAAAGAATAAAAAATTATTCTTTATTCAAGCGCGCCGGAATGAAGAATAAAAATTTATTCTTTATTCAGGGATATGAGAATGAAGAATAAAAATTTATTTTTTATTTGAATAAAAATTTATTCAAAACCGCCCATCCCTGATTCAGTTCTTTGAGCACACCTTCGTTATCTGTATTAATCAATAATTAGATACTCTCAACTTATTTGCCGACGGTAGAAAGTGAAAAGACAAAGACAAAGGACTGAAGGACTGAAAGAAGAATACCCACAAATGCAAATACAAATTATACACACACACATTCATTGGTAACCACCCACCAAAAAATCTAAGCCTTATTGAAATACTTTTTGGTTGCTTGTTTTTCCGACAGGGTAGGAATATGATGTATTGTGGAACGATCTTCCGTCATCCCTTGTCAAGTTTGAAAAAAGAACGAAAATAGACACTGAAGATGGCGCATATTAGCCGAAACCGGTTTGTCTCCAAACCAAACTTGACAAGGGATGACGGAAGATCGTTCCACAATACACCTTATTTAAGAATTAAAACAGCAGATTCAAAGGCTTACGAAATAAGGCCTGAAAATTTAAGGATAGCAAATTTGTGTGGCGTAAGGCCTAAAATAAGGCCATAAGGAGTACTCTCTCTCTGAGAGCACAGCTTATACCAAAGGCTTATCCGCAATGAAAAATAAGCCAAGATAAGTATTAGAAAGTTAGGAGCAGACAGAGTGAGTGCATAACAGAAGCAGCGCTGCCAGCGTACTCCTTGTTTAGGCCTGATTTGTGAACAATAAGCAACACTTTTTTGCAGGATACAAAAGTAAATACATTTATGTACATTGTACATACTTAAGCTAGGATCGTTAGTCAGCAAGCAGGTTATCACACTACAAACAAAATTTGACACATCACGCCTAAGGGTAAATGGATATCTATACCTAAGCAATATCGTTCAATGTCAGACGGGCATAGATACATAGGTAGATGCATATGTAGATATCTACATACAAATAAGGAAGTAATATAACGCTTGGAGTTATTTATATATTTATGTTGTATGTATATATCTACATATATTTTAACAGTTAGCTAAGGTAAGAGAAAGGACATAAAGCATGTTTACTACGTATTTCTTTGCTGTTTTGTTTTTGCTTTTGTGTGTCATATCTGCATGTCACAGTTTACCCACCTATTTGACTTGTGCGCCCACCCACCCAGTAAATACATATATGTATATATGTATGTATATTTGCTTGCTTGTAAGTATATTCATTTCAATGCCTTGAGATATATGCGCCGATAATATTGACTGGCCTAAACTTCAAGTTAAGTCTGTTATAACAATGACATAGTGAAAATTTCGCTTGAAATTGAGTCAACCCTTTTTTGGTTCGGTTTTTTTCTGCATGTTTTTATGGCTGCACATTTGTTATATCTAGATAATATATGTACATATGTAGTTATACTTAAACATATTTACGCCAAAAGAAAAGATACCTTAAAGGTTAATAGCAACATATTTTTCATATTCTTTTAATTTGAAACTTCGGTAGAGTATGTACATTAAGGTGGAGTGAAAATTTTTTTTTGGAAATTCAATTTGTTCCAAAGCCAGAACGGCACCTTTCTAGCCCAGAAATAAGCCTGTAAAATATTATTGACCTACTCGCATGTTTAGATGTGCCCCCAGCTCCGCAAAGTTGAAAGCAATAAGCACGATCTGGTACAAATGTAAAATTTCTAAAATTATAAAATCAAAAAACGAAGTACGAGGATTGATAAACATGGCTAAGTTGAGTATGAAAGTGAATTTTTTTTTTTTGGAAACAACAATAACAAAAGTTATTAAAGGTCAAAGTTTATGTAATGCATTTTTTAAATTGCAATTCCTTTAAAACCACTGAACCGATTTCGAATATTTGTATAGCATTCGATAGGTATTTTGATTCCATTTAATTTGATATACATGAAAAACATTCGAAATCGGTTCAGTAGCTTTTAGGTAATTGCAATTTAAAAAATGCATAATATAAATTTTGACCTTTAATAAATTTTGTTGTTGTTGTTTCAAAAAAAAAAAAAAAATTCACTTTAAAATTCAGCTTAGCCATCTTTATCAGTCCTCATACTACGTTTTTTGATTTTATAATTTTCAAAATTTCATATTTGTACCAGATCGTGCTTATTGCTTTCAACTTTGCGGGGCTGGGGGCAGTTCAAAACGTTGTCCTATCGCCATAAAATTTTGTGGGGTTCATTAACTCGTGGACATCAACGACTAATATGAACTGAGTTTGAGGAGATGTTGCTAGAAAATTTAATAAATTATAAGCCAAAACATATTCCCACCTACTACTGTAGATTAATGTTGTGTATATTAGGATGGTCCTTAAAATCTAGTGAACCTTTTTTTTTCAGTCTCACACCTAAATCGGTTAAAGTATGTTCAAAGACACCACATATACATTTTGGTACCGATTGGAGATGTGGCCGCTGTGGTGCAGTGGGTAGAGTGCTCGCCTGCTATGCCAGAGGTCTCGGGTTCAAATCCCAGCCCGAGCAATTACCAAAAAATTTTTCTAATTAGTAAAAATCCAATTATTGGGTTTTTTAAGAGCAGCGGTCACCTCTCGGCAGTGGGCGGCATACCCTCCGAGAGTATTTCTGCCATGAAAAAGCTTCTCACAAATAATGCATTCGCCGTTCGGAGCCGGCATAAAACTGTAGGTCCACCCAATTAGTAGGAAAAAACAAAAAGGAGCACACCTCGAATTGGGAGAGAAGCTCGGCCATAAAACTCGTCAGAGTTATAATAGCGCCATTGTATTATAAATATTATATTAGGATGGTCCTTAAAATCTAGTGAACATTTTTTTCAGTCTCACACCTAAATCGGTTAAAGTATGTTCAAAGACACCACATATACATTTTGGTACCGATTGGAGATGGACTTTGACCTCTGTGGGACACCCCTTACTCTTCTTCGATCGGACAAAAATTTATATGTGATGTTTCGGCTCGACCTACGGGGTGAGCTTGAGGAAATATGCTATAAAATTTGTCTCCATACATTCGGGCAACACTACAATGTATATACATATTTACATAGCATATATATAATAACAGCTCATCAGGCGCGGATCCAGGATTTCGGCAAGGGGGGGTTTTGAAAATTTCTTTTTTTGGAAGATGTTTTTTAAGGGCAGACGCTGCACATAGATTTTACGAATTTATGCGGCCAAATTGAAAATTTTAAAATTGGTGCAAATACAAAATCCAAAATCGCTCTACATTTATAAAAGACCGGTCGATAATAAACCAGGGGCCAAATCGTGGCAGTCGTGAACGAGAGAGCATTCGAAACGAATAAAATTTAGAAACGTATCGACTGGCTGGATTGTCCCATTTGAAACAGTTCGTATCGAAATTTTATTATCCAAACTTATATTCCACAAATAAAAAACAAAACAAATGTACATACATATGTCAAATTGATGGAAAATTATTTTAAAAAAAGTAAATTTTGGTACACATCAGAGATCAGCAGCGGTGCACCGCATTTCCTAAAGCACCGCAAAAATACTTATTTTTTAAGTGGCTCAAAAAATAAGTACCCAGAAAAAAAATTCACCGCCACCGCATTGATTGAAAACCTAAATGATATTGCGGTATTTAGTGTTGTTTACACCGCATACCGCAAACACCGCATAACGCAAACACCGCAATCACCGCAAATACCGCATTTGTTTATTTGTATAATATTCAGTGTTGCCGGAAATTTTTCACACACTGCAAAAGTATAGGCAATTGAAAATTCATTTTTGTTTGTACATAAATACATAGATATGTGTGTCTGATTACAGAAAATTTATTCTCAAGTATTTTTTTTATTTTTGTGTGCTTTGTTTTTTGTGGCAGTTGTTTGAATAATAAAATAATTTTCAATAATGAAATAATCAAAAAATTTCATTTTTAAATCCAATACGACTAATAGGGCCGTCAGAATGAATACTTTTCCGTCAAACTAGCAATCCGTTTAATTGACAACATAGTTGAATTAAATGCATTTAAATGACGATGGACACATTCAGTACTTCAGCTTTGCCGTAAAAAAAGACATCTAATTCAACTATGTTTCTCAGTTAAACGAATTGCTAGATTGACGGAAAAGTATTCATTCCGACGGGCGCATAATAAAATTTATAAAAATAAACATGTGTATTGTTGTTGCTCCAATAAAATGACAAGAACTTCGGTTTCAATCAATGTATCGTAGCCAATTTTGTCGACTGTGCAAATTGAATGAATGCCTCGTTGGAAAATAAAGAATTATGTCACAGACACACAAAAATGTGTAAACAAAACTTATGTGTATTACTAAGAAGCCATAAATGTAATTCAAGGATTTTAGGAAAAACTCTATTTCATGTAAATAGTACATATTTTTATCTTGAAATTCATTAGTCAAATTATTTTGAATGTAAACAAACTCTAAATTTTAAGTGTCCCTTTCAATGAAAAAATTAAAAAAAAACCAATCCTGAGAGTTTTCCTGTATAGATATTCATTGGTTAAAATCAAATTGTAATCAGTAGTATTTTTCATCAGAAATCCATAAGACGGTAAAAATTACAAACAAAAAATCGCACTGGCAACATTGTAAATATCTCTATTTGGGAAATGCGGTGTTTGCGGTATGCGGTGTTTGCGATATGCGGTGTTTGCGATATGCGGTGTTTGCGGTATACGGTGTTTACGATATGCGGTGTTGTGATATCCATACTACCGTATACCGGAATTGATCAAGAAAATGCGGTGCGGTGTTTATTATGATCGCATATTTTGCGGTTGCGGTCATACTCCCGCCGCATTTTTTATAAGTATACTCTAAATCACAAAAAATGTATCGCATGCTGATCTCTGGTACACACTTTTACTTTTAGCGAAGAGTTTTCTTAATATACATACTTCTTTTGCATATGAGTTCTTTTGCACATGAGTTCTTCGGAGTCAGAAGATGAACACAATTGTGCAATCGTAAGGAGATATACATATGTATGTACATATTCGCGATTGGAGCAATCATATGGGATTAGTTTCGATTATTGCCGCCGGGGCATTGCTGCTTTGGGGCAATATATGTATGTATTTCCGAATCGTGTTACAGAAATCATTCCATCAACAGCAACATCCTTCCCAGAAACCGGCACGATTTGCCCATTTGTCGCCGTTAAAGGTCTTTCCTCATTAGGGCCCCGCAAGTTCTCTTCTTCGACTCCTTGTTAAATGACAACTTCTTGACATTGGGTTTTTGGTCAGCAAGGACCTAAATGATGTGAAAAAATTGCATAATAAAATTTATACATAGGTACCTTTATAGGGGGACATTTACCATTAAGCTTCGCCGTTCGGTATCATATTTGTGGCCCAGTTTATGTGTTCAATCATGTATTTGGCCATTATGCCTTTTGGAGGCATATTAATTTTATTCCTATAATTATTCATATCAGGGTTGAGCAAAGTGCACTAAATTTTTATTGCATTCAGCCTTGCAATCAATGATGATCATCATTTAATAGCAGTGGAAACCTATGGTGCTCCGGCCAAGAAAGTATTTCTATCGAAACTCGCTCAACGCAAAAGAAAGGGGAGAGCTCCACTGCATTGCGAAAATCAGGCGGACAGCGATGCTGACTCCTATGTATTCCATAATGCCGCCATGCTGCACGAGACAGAAACAATTGGCGCACTTTGTTGGACTTGGCCAGAATCGAAGAAGAAGAATAAGAGGAAACATATGGTGGTAGTTAAAGTATTAGGCTTAGAAAAGTGAACGGAAACCAGCCTATGTTATAACTACATGTATAAGTATTTCTTTACCTTTATTAACAACTTTAACACCTATTGATATACACAGGACATATTATAATGCCGTGTTATTCACTTTTCTAAGCCTAATTCCATGTGTACAATATCCCATACACTTCCTTGCCGTTAATTAATAGATTGGCCACTAAATACCTTAACTACGACCATAGGTTTCCGCTGCTATTAAACGATTAGTGGTAGTGCAAATCATATTTGCATTCCCACTCATTTATTTATTCGTTTGATAATTTCTATTCGAAAGAAATTTCGGTCTGTTCGAGTGATGAAATACTCGTGAACGAATGAGAAAATATCAAATTTCGATAGAGTCCACTCGTTAACGAATGTGGTGATACCAAATTTAAAAATTTCGAAATTTTTTTCTCGTTCACGACTACGACGATTTGGCCCCAGTCTTCTCGGCTTTTATAGACAACGGGGGTGTCCCTGCCGCTAGTCGAAACTTATTATTCTCTCACTTTTTCGATTTTTTTTTTTTACGTATTTTAAATAACCCATTTTTAAACGTCAATATTTTCAGTTTTAAGACAGTTATCAAAGTAAACATCATGGATACGGGTGCTTCAGGTAAATATCATTATTTATTGAAGAAATCGTCAACCTAGCATAATAAAAGACCCACAATTTTGAAGCTTTTAAGCATATCGGCCTTTCTTGAAAAAATATTGTTAATTTTTTAATTCAAAAGCATTTTAGTTATATTATCGCCTCCGATCGATTACCCGTCAATTTCTCTACGGAAAAATGCAAAGCCAGAAATTATCAACAATGGATTAAAAATTGGCCTATTTGGAAAATTACCTGCTTTCGTATTTTTAGTGTTTCCAATTTTTCAAAGTCAAGGAAATACTTATCATAAAAAGGGGCTAAGAATCCTAAAGCTACATTTTTAGAAGAGTTTTGAGTATGCAATTTTGCAGCTCATTCAATTTTAATATAACAATATGCAACATTCAACTTTTTGAAAATTTTCATTGGCTTTTCGGAAATTTTAATTGGAACGGTCTCACCCTACACCCTACAGAAAAAAACTTCTAAAATTGACGGAATTTTTCACAGCATTGAGAATTTAATTTTTGCACTAAAATTGGTTGGCTACATAACAGTACTCTTAGAAATCTCCTCAAAATCTTCTATAAATTATGGCCTTGCTTTGAAATTTTTAATCCACTTTCAGAAATTTCTACGATTTTTCAGATTTTTTCTATAAGCTCAGAAATCCTGCTTAAAACGATTTTTATTGAAACATTTTCTATATTTTTAAACTAAAATAAGAAAGTAAAATTTTCGACAGAACTCTTTGAAATAAATTTAAAAACTTTGGCGTATGATTTTTTTTTTGAGTCACTGTATATATTTTTCAATAAAATCGACTTTTAACTCAAATTATTAAAATTTTGCATTAAACAAGCAATTTGGAATAGATGTAGACAATAAAATATTTTTGGCCGCATACCTATGTGCGCTGGTGAAAATATGGACTAATACCACCTACTATTATTATTCTATATACTAGTTGCGCCATTTCCCGCACCTTAAACACAACAAAATCAAAACCCTCCAAATTAACAATATGTATGTCATCACATAAAGTGCAGGAGATTTCAATTGAAGTTCTAAATAACATGTATAACGTATGTATGTATATTTTTGCATTGGTACGTGCGAATGAGTATCGTATGGTATTGATCATCAATTTCACTTACCCTTGCATTTAAAGCCAAAATAAATAAGAATATATGTATGTAGTTCTTTTTGGTTATATTTATATTTTTAATAGAATTTTTACTTTATTGAAGTTCTTGTTTTTATATACTCAAATTTTTAAAAGATTAATTTAAATGTTGCGACCGTCAAGCAACCGCACCGCTTGCTGGTCAATTGGCAACTAACTCAACTCACTATAGGCATGTCGCCTGAACATAAACAAGAATTGCGAAATGCCTCTGAAAAAGGCAATTTTCCAACGATTCAGACATTTCTGACCAAATTAATTCTGTACAATCCCGATAAAAATAGGGATTAGAAAAAAAAGAAAATAAATTTGCGATTTGGAAATTTGCGAATAGCATTTGACAAATTTGATTGTATGCACGTGCGTCCAAACTTACCTACATGAACTTTTTTCGCATGTAGGTACATACATATTTTGGATGTTATGTGATCCAACCATTGCTTTTGGAATGATAGTTTTCCTTGATCAGTTTGGGAAATTTGGGCGCAGAATCTATAAAGGCATTAATTTGGGATCTATGATAAACCACAAGGGGGGGGGGGTTTGAACCCCCAAGCCAATTCCAACATCAGTCCAGGGCCCAATCAGTAGGTATGCTCTTCGTTTTACAATTTCAATCTATTTACACCTACTTAGCTCAGTTGTTTTCCTTTTCTTATGTGCGCCTACTTAAAACTTAACAAAAGAAGGAACCGCTTATATTTAAATCCTTTTAACTTGATTTTCTTTACTTGTTGCTACATTGCATGCACGTATGTAGGGTAAGTTGGGGTCCTTTTGACTTTGGGACACCGTTGACTTTGCCATTTTCGGTGTAAAAACGTTATAAAAACTTCACAAAAATAGAATTGAATGCAGCCTTATATAATAACACATGTGTATACCTAATTTGGCAGATCTGCTTTAATGCCTAGCGAAGTAACACATGATTCGATGATTTTCCGTTAGCTGATGTAATTTTTGTGTAGTGCCACGTAAGCATTTTCACAAGTAAAACTAAATTTTTTTCTTAAATGAGTGTTCTTAACTGGCTCTTCGAAGCTTAAAGATTGAAAATAAATCTTATTTATTAAACGTTTTGAAAGAAAAAAAAAATTTTTGTGATGATTATTTTGGATAAAGTCATTTGGGGTACATTTGACTTTCCAGTTTGGGGAGCCTTTGACGAATGTCAAATAAAATAATAAGACCAATTAAATGTTTATGTGCCTCTAAGAAAGCTAAACCTGCCAAAACAAACCCATCTAGAACATCTCGATGCAGTATAAAATATTATTTCGATATAAACTTTCAAATATCCATTGGGTAATTCACAAGCTCTTTTAAAGTAGTATAACCATATATATAGTACTTCTATATTGATAGTATTCTATCTGTGCAATGTGTATGAATTCATCCAAAAATTTTGTGCAACTGGCAGTTCTGCGCATGCGCCTCAATTACATTTAATGTCATCTGTGAATATGTGTGACAAATACATTCAATTGAGTTCAGCGGCGTTTGAAAAAAAAATTGAAAGGCATCATTGTGTTCTAGGGGAATTATACCCCTTTGATTTTAGTTTTTGAATTTGTTTATAATTAATATAAGAAATTTGCCACATTCATTTTAAGATGCAAACTTTTGTGAATTTTTTTTAATGAAAATTAGCGGAAATGTTCTAGAAAAGTCTATTTTCTATGCACTCATATTTTTATGAATCGCGGTGGAAAGCGTTTCATGTTAAATCCTGTGGTCCGATCCATGGGCATTATATCAAAAAGTCGAATTCTGCCGTTTGAGGGTTATGTTTGTAAAGTATGTACGTTCGAATGCCGCCAACACGGTGAGTACTGCGAATTTCTAAACTGAATAACAGGACAATTTAGACAACGAACTTTTGGACACAGCAACATATGAGGACCAAAGTTCAGACTACGTTACTCTCCAAACCGACCTCAACAGGGGACCACAGTTAATAATATAACAAGACGGATAGAAGAAAGGACTACGAATCAATCGCTATATATTCCACATATTTACAGGCGGATAAAAGGTGGACGGGTGGGAGCTGCAGTGTTTCGTCCGGAGCTTGGGATTAAAAAATCCTTTTTAGTCCCGGACTACTGCAGTATCTTTCAGGCATTGATACGTACAGGCGATTCCCAGTGTAATCGCTTTTTTGGAAATGGTTGCTAGAGATTCGAATGTTTTTAACAACGTCGTCAGGCATCAGACCGCACGCATGCATCCATTGTTTGCAAATGGTTTCGTCTTTTGGAAATCTATTTACATATGTATATTGTAGCCAATTAAACGTTTATTCAAATATTTTTTTTTTTTTTTTTTTAAATAAAAATTTATTTTATTGGTTTCAAAGAAAGTCTGATATAAAATCTGAATAATTATAAATGTCCAAAATTTTCATTTTGAAAACTCCAATTTTCAAAAACAACTTCTCTCTATATTAAAATACTATATATAACAAAGTTATAAATTGATACAGTAATAATCATGCACCCTACAATACTCCCCCTTCACGAGAATCAATATTATATAAGTTAAAAGTAACGCGTTTCTTTTCTGTTGTTGTGACTATGTTAGTGTTTGTGTTAGGAATAATTGTGTTTTCTATAATTGCCGGTTTAAGTCTATCAATTGGAATTGTTTTAATTTCATTATCTATTTCAATTTTGAAATATTTTTTGTCTTTTTCAACAACTTTATAAGGTCCTTCATATGGTTGTTGCAATGATTTTTTATTAATAACACGCATAAAAACAAATTTACAAGTCTCTAAATCTTTCGGAATGTATACACCTGTTTCGGAATTTTGATTATGTTTAAGATTTGAATTAACATTTTTAAAATGTTTTCGCAAATTTCCTAAAACTTCACCATGAGAAAGATTTTCTTCTGATGGAACATTCAGTTCACCAGGTAAACGTAAATTTTGTCCAAAAACCATTTCTGATGGTGTTGCCGTAATACTTTCTTTATAAACTGACCGTAAGCCTAGAAGAATTATCGGTAACTCATCATACCAATTACTGGTTCCATTTCTAGCCATTATAGACGCTTTTAACTGTCTATGAAATCGTTCTACCATACCATTTCCTTGAGGATGGTATGCAGAAGTTGTAATATGGTGACTACCTAAAAATTTAGTAAGTTCCGAAAATAATTTAGACGTGAATTGTACACCTTGATCTGTTGTAATTTGCAATGGTACCCCAAAACGAGAAACATACTCACTTAAAAATTTATTTGCAACTATAGAGGCCGAAATATCTCTTAATGCATACGCTTCTGGCCAACGTGTAAATCTATCAATAATTGTTAGAATATATCGATATCCTTTCGAAACTGGCAGAGGTCCAACAATATCCATATGTATGTGTTCAAATCTACTTTTAGGAATTGCAATTTTAATAACAGGTGATTTAATATGTCGATTAACCTTTGATTTTTGACAACTTGTACATTCTTTTGCCCAAATATTTATTTCTTTAT
The DNA here is from genome assembly GCA_960531455.1 of Urophora cardui. NCBI lineage: Eukaryota > Metazoa > Arthropoda > Insecta > Diptera > Tephritidae > Urophora > Urophora cardui. The sequence goes on along the minus strand of OY482672.1, from coordinate 51,514,867 downwards.
TCATTTTTGGCCAATAATACTTTTTTGTTATAAGACGACGTGTAGCTCTTGTTCCAGGATGTGAAATCCCATGTAAAATATCAAATACAGTTTTACGTAAAGTAAGTGGTACAAATGGTCTAGGATTTTCACATGTCATTTCACACCAAATACTAAAATTTAAAAGTTTAATTTGAATTAGTTTAAGATTATGATTGGATTCACTAGTTAAATTTTTAAGTTCATTATCTTTTTCTTGTTCGTTATGTAAAATTTTGAAATTAAGTTCCGAATTTTTGATTGCATCTACATATTTCAAAAGCTCGCGATAAAGTATCAGCTACAACGTTTTCTTGTCCTTTAACATAACGAATGTCATTAGTAAATTGTGCAATGTATTCCATATGTCTCGTTTGTCTGGGACTACGTTCCGTTTTTGAATTTAGAGCAAATATCAAAGGCTTGTGGTCAGTAAAAACTGTAAACTCTCGTCCTTCTAATAGATAACGGAAATGTTTAATATTCAAATAAATAGCTAATAATTCCCTATCAAATGCACTGTATTTAATCTCTGATGGAGAAAGCTTTTTAGAAAAGAATGCAAGTGGTTCTATTTTATTGTTAAACGTTTGATGTATGACACCACCAATTGCCGTATTAGATGCATCCACATTTAAAGAAAGTTTAGCATCTTTGTTAAAATGATTTAACAAAATCGTAGATGAAAACTTATCTTTAATGCATTCAAAGGCTTTATTTGATATGTCATCCCAAATCAAAGTCTTATCACGGTTCTTATTAGTTCGATTAATTAAATTATAAATAATAGCCGTGAACTCAGCTAACTTTGGTATATATCTATGGTAATAATTTACCATACCAATGAATTTCTGCGCTTGTTTGATGGATTTCGGTCTTTCAAAATTTCTAATAACTGCAACTTTTTCTTCAGAAGGTCTAATTCCTGCTCCTGAAATATTATGTCCTAAAAAGTCAATATTCGTTACTCCAAATATACATTTAGTGGGTTTAATATTCAAACCATATTCTGTAAGACGTTGAAAAAGTACACGTAGATCTTTAAAATGTTGTTCCTCATTTTCACTAGCAACTAAAAGATCATCAATATAAGTAAAAACAAAATCTAAACCATTAACAACTTCATTTATAAATCTTTGAAAAGTTTGCGCTGAATTTCTAAGTCCAAAAGGCATTCGCATAAATTCAAACATACCAAAAGGAGTCGTGATTGCAGTTTTATATATATCTTCTTCTGCCATTGGAATTTGGTGGTAAGCTCTTACCAGATCTAATTTCGAAAATATTGTTTTATTCCTGAGATGCATATTAAAATCTTGAATATGTGGCAAAGGATAACGATCCGGTACAGTAACAACATTTAATCTTCGAAAATCACCACAAGGACGCCAGTCATTTAATTCTTTTTTTGGTACTAAATGAAGTGGAGATGCTACACAAGAATTTGAAGGTCTACAAATACCTGTCTTAACTAAAAAATCAAATTCAGTTTTGGCTACTTTAAATTTAAGAGGATCTAAGCGCCTTGGCTTAGAAAATGGAAGGTTACCTTCAGTAATAAGTCTGTGAACTGTTGTATGTTTCACTGGTTTCGAATAATCTGGCTCAGAAATTAAAGAAGGAAACTCTTTTAATAATTTTGTGTATTTATTTTCCACAGCAAAAACTTTAGGAAGTGAAATATCACAAATATAAGAAATAGTGTTAACTGAAAGATTTGTTGTTGGATCGACTAAACATTTGCGTTTCATATCAATTAAAAGACCGTATCTGCATAGAAAATCTGCACCAATAATTGGTTTAGCTATATCTGCTATTATAAACGTAAAAGGAAATTCACGTCTTAATCCTAAATTAATATTCAAAACTTTTTTACCATATGTTGAAATTGTTGAACCATTAGCAGCAGTAAGAAATAATTCAGTAGAACGTTTCGTATATGAAAATTTTGTTACTGGGAGTACTGAAATTTCTGCTCCACTATCAATTAAGAAATTTAGCTTGTTAACTTTGTCAAATATAAATAGACGACGAGTTGAAAAATTTATGTTCCCGTTGTTTGTCGCCGCAACAACAGATGATTTTAGTTTTCCGAATTTTTAGTTTTATAAAAATTACAGGGTTGTTCACAATTCTGAGCCTTGTCTCCAAATTTATAATGGTACCTACACAACCAATTTTGTCTATCGAGAGATCTTGACCTATTTCCAAATGTACTTCTAAAGTTATTTCTATGAAATACTTGCGATTTCGACTGAAAATTTTGATCAATTTTTTGTTTAACTAAATCTAATTCAAGTGAAAGTTTTTGAAAATTTTCGCACAAAGTATTATTTGTCTTAACTAAATTCTCAATTATATTGTTATGTAATTTAGAATTTTGAAAATTGTTCACAGCTGATATTTCGGATCTACTAATAGCTTCCCAAATATTATCAGCTATTTTCACTAACTCATTTATATCACTAACATTGGAGCCAGATAAAATCACGTTAAGATTTTTTGGCAATTTTCTTAGCCACAGTTTCTTTAAAATATCTGGACTGAAATTAGAACCTGCTAAAAGTATGAGAGACCGATAAAATTCAGAAGGCTTACGATCACCCATTTCTGAATCTGACAAAATTTTATCTAATTTTTGATTATCACTCAAAGAATGTCTCTGAATCAAAGTATTCTTCAATTCTGTAAATTTGTTTACATGAGGAGGATTTTTAATGAAGTCTAAAACCGTAATTATAACTTCTTGCGGAAGTGCAGTAATAACATGTTCATATTTGGTTGTTTCATTAGTTATATTTTTTGTGCTGAATTGCATTTCTACATGATAGAACCAAGCTTCTGGACAATTTGTCCAAAACTGTGGAAGCTTTAATGAAGTTGCATGAATTTCAAAATTATTTTGACTAGAAGGAGAATTTATCAACTCTTCTTCTAAATTTATTAATGACTCGTTTAAATTCTGTGTTCGTGTAGATGCATGTATGTTATTTGAAAATGTGTTATGTGATGGAGTGATATGTATTGGTATATTATGTGGAGGTGAATTAAACATATTGAATAATAATAATAAACTTGCAAAATCTTCGGGAAAAGGGGGGTTTACAATATATATACGTATATATTAATAAATTTAAATTCTTATATACATATATGTATATATTGTAAAATATTGAAGTAATTTTAAGATTTAATAATTATATGTAAATATACATACATATATATACATACATACATATGTATATTAATACATATACATATGTATAAAATTGAAAATGATACAGCTCACCAAACGTTGCTTGATTTATATAGTTGACTTCGATTTTGTGATTGCTTTAATCTTAAGTTGTCACTGCAACTGCATGGAGGTCAAATCAAGTTACCTTTGATATATCAATTGCGGCGTTTTATAATAAATATGTATAATGTGCGATAATAGTTGTAATGGAAATAGCGTTTCGATTGTAGTAAGTTTTTGTGATATTGATTGTGATGATCTTGCAGCAAATGGTGAAATAGATAGTACAAAGATAACGTAAAGGATGCCACAAGCAAAGGTAATGATGATTTGTAAATTAATGATTTAAGTTTGCGATAAGTATGTCAGTAAATGCAAACTGCAATGAAAATCTTATGTTGATTGTTGATTATGTTGAATCGGCAACTGAACTGTTGGCGCAGAGATTTGATATGTCGGTATAGTTGTATTTCAAATGCTTTATTCGTTTAGCAGGATCGCCAATTGTAGCCAATTAAACGTTTATTCAAATATTTTTTTTTTTTTTTTTAAATAAAAATTTATTTTATTGGTTTCAAAGAAAGTCTGATATAAAATCTGAATAATTATAAATGTCCAAAATTTTCATTTTGAAAACTCCAATTTTCAAAAACAACTTCTCTCTATATTAAAATACTATATATAACAAAGTTATAAATTGATACAGTAATAATCATGCACCCTACATATATATATATATTTATATAACCAATAATGCACTCAAAACGAAATACGTATGTAAAGCTATTTTATTTATTTTATCCCTTTTATTATCACAAATACCGCTTCGACATTTTTTAATTTTTTAATACGAGAATCAAATAATAAATATGTAAATTCCCTATAATTTTTTTTATGTGCCGTCACTGCGGTTTATTTTGAATTCATATGTCATTTTTCAAATTTGATTGCTCGGTTTTCTCTTTCTTTTTTTATATGTCTGTACTGTAATGTTGGCTGATGGAACTCGTAGGTATTACGAATATAGGAGTACTATATATATGAGTATAACGTTATAAAGTGGTATAGGTTTATAACAATTGTATCGGCGGGGTTAGTTTTTCCCATAAAAATTAGAATAACATCAATACAACAACGCAGCCTATGTTTATTGAGTTTCCTATTCGATTTTGTTTTTATTTTTTGACTTTTTTTCAAGTTTTTTATCATTTATATTTTTATAATATTACCTTTTTCACTTTTGCTTGGTGTTTTCGATATTAAAATTTTAGTAAGCATCTGGTAACAAAATACAATACAACCTACATACCACAGGTGTTGCTTTCTAATACACATTTAATTTACAACGTACAAGATTAAAAGAGCTAGTGAATTTACCATATATTTTCGCTTATTATTATAATATTGTTATACTGTTTAAATAAAAACTTTAATTTTGTGTTATGATATAATGCCTCGTTTTTTTTAAAGTTAAAAATTAATAAAATTTAGTTTACATTGTGATGGTCAAATGTGCCCCCATTCAAGTCACAGGTACCCCTACCACGGGGCACATTTGACAAAATGGCTTTTTTTTAAAAAAGTATCTGAAAAAGGTATTTACGTGTTTTTTTATAACTCATTAGCTATTCAAATATTGAGATGAATAATGAATAGTTACTGTCAATTCTTAAAACCTTAGTTTTCTCCAAAAATGTCTGAGATATGAGACTTCAAAAAAAAGGTGTCAAAGGCACCCCAGCTTACCCCACATATGTACATACATATGTATGTACATTAGAGCGTATCACGGTGTAAGGAGGAAAAAAAAGTTGAAAATGTTCCCCCCCCAGTTTGAACACTTACCTTATGAGGTTTTCAAAAAAAAAATTTTTAATTTTTTTGTCACCCTGTAAAAACAGCGAAATTGGTTTTTTGTCTATAATTTCTATATTTTACGTTCGATTTTCAAAAGTGATACATTTTTGGAAAGGTATTCACCAAGGCAATATTTCATCCATAGAAACTTTTAGCCCATCATGCCAAGTTCAGCTTTTATTCTATTTTTACTAAAACCAACACCCTGTATTTGAAAAAAAAAAATTGTTTCCTGAAAGCTAAGAAAAACAAGTAAGAGCGCGGCTGTCTTCGGACGTACCAAAGACTTCATACTTTTCATGAATGGGGAAATGAAAAGTTACATAGTCTAATATTGTTTAATTTATATTTTCAATTCTGTGGGTAATTTATACAAAGATTCCTTAGAAAAAGAAGTGTCATGATTTAGATGGAGAAGTTATACCCCAAAATGTCCATATCTGAACAATCGGTTGTATGGCAACTATATGTTATAGTGGTCCGATTTGGCCGATTCCGACAAATGATAAGCTTCTCCTAAAATACACTCATATTCCGAATTTCATGCAGATATCTCAAAAAGTGAGGGACTAGTTTGCGATTAAACAGACAGTCAGACAGACGGACATGGCTTAATCGACTCAGCTCATGATCCTGATTATATTGGTATATATTTTGTTAGGTCTGCAACGACTCCTTCTGGTACTTTCACCATTCGTGTTTCGGTACAAAGTTATAATACCATTTCATTCCCATGAAAGGTATACAAATAATATTTACCTGCATATAATGAGGAAATAAATGTAGTGCATTTATGCTAAATCTTTCCTTGACTTTAATTTGCTGTAACGTTCTCGGCTACTTAGTTTAGCGAATATATAACCTAGGCGTTCCTCGTCGGCAACTTCTGTACAAGAATCACTTACTACCTGAACAAATCGCTCAGTATTTTGAGAATGGCATAGAAAATCTAAGTAAATTAGGTTATAATTAGTATAATTAGTATCAATCACTGCTGTTTGGAAATATTAACCAGGTATTTTTATAACATCATTAGAATTTTGTAGTTCCTGCAAGTCCGTATCACAATAAAATTGCAAGCATGGTGGCTCTGTAATTCTAAATGAGCTCCAATCGATCATTTGAGTGTACGATGTACTTCTATAGACGAAATATAACATGGATTAACTCCTGTTCAACAATATATTGCTCTTTGATATCAAAGGTCAAATATAAAATCTATAAGGCAATTACTTCCGTATTTATGTCATTAATAAGTAATTATCTTTTTTACTCATATAATGATGTCAAAACTATATTCAAGACTATATTTACTTTACTCAAAAAAAAATTTTTTTTTAATACAGGGTGTTGGTTTTAAATTAATTTTAATAAAAGCTAAAGTTGGTGTCGCAGGTTAATGGCTTATATGGACGAAATATGACACGGGTTAACCCCTTTACAACAATATATTGCTCGTTGAAATCAAAGACCAAATAGAAAAGTTATAAGCAAAAAACGAATTTCGCTGTTTTGACAGGGTGCCGAAAAAAATTTTTTTTCCATTTTTGAAATCTCCAACAAGTAAACATTCGAACCAGGGGGGAACATTTTAAACTTTTTTTGGTGATACGCTCTAATGTACATATATCATATGCACATTCAATAAACAAACAGGACATTTTTTTGCTTGCCACATCGCATGTGTGTCATATTAAGGTAAATTTATGAAGGAAATAAAGTTCTACAGAAATTCGCGGAACACCCCGATTTTCATGCTAATATAATACGGAAATCTATACCTAAAATTTTGCCTTAATATAGGTACATATTAAAATTTAGAGGTCGTGCAAATGCCTCCAAATTTCTTTCTCCTTTTATATCAGTGATGATACATAATTTTTTTCAAAGTCCTTAATGAACAAGAAAAACATTTCTTATCATTAAAAAATGGAACATAATATGTTTGTTGGACTTTTATTTTTTGGTCTACCTTAATGCCATATGCACATTAAATAAACAAACAAACCAAAGAAACAATAAGATTTTGCGAATACTTCATAACATGGTTATTATTATGTTCTACTCGATCGTGGCGAATAGTGTACACTAATCGCTCCAACAGAGCAAATAGAAATAGTATTTGTATTCCAAATTAAAAGTATGGGTTTTATTCGTATCTGCATTGAAATTGTGCTGTGACTAATTGTACAATGCATAGAGTATTCGCAAACATAGAAGAGGCAAATGGTATTGTGCAGAGGTCTAATACTATTTGTATATGGTTGGTTGGTTGGCTCGCTGTTGATGACACTTAGGCTTATTGTTTGCTGGCGGCTGTTGGTGGTGATATGACATTCGTATATTCGCAAGTCCTTGACACGAATCTTAGAAATCGCACGTAACCTCAAGTGTAATTCGCTGTGACAACAAAGCGGCGGGCGGCAGCAACAACATCAGCTACATTAGCACAAGAAGAAGAATCAGTCAGCTCATCAGCAAAGCCTCTACAATAAGAGCCGCATTTTCACGCCAAAACAACCAAATAACCACCCACCCACCCAATATATTACGTAGGCGAGCTAACGAGCATAAACAGTTTTTTTTGTTGTTGTCCTTTGAAGGGTTATATGTTTGTTTGTGTGTAAGTACATATATGAGTGGGGCATAAACTCAGTCAACATGACCAAGAGCATTGCATAAATTGCAAACATACTTACTGCGCGGCGGCCGAATTTGCTTGCACGCTGTGCACATATCGCACCCTAAATCAAAAAGTGGCACAACTCAAAATTTTTCGAAATCGAGTTTTTTTCATAAACGGGTATACGGAACATATCTCTAGCGATTGCCAAAAAAACTTTCGAATAACTGTCTCATTCGACCGAAAAATAACCATTATACCTGGTCCTTTGCCATACGATTGCTTGTAATGAAAAAAAGTTTTTTTTTTGGCTCTCCTGAAAATTTTTGAATTTTGAGTTGTGCCACTTTATGATTTAGGGTGCGATATGTACGTTTCTGTGATTGGATATTTATGTATGTATGTGCCGTTGTATGTATATATGTGGACATGTGCCTAATAAGGGTATAAAATGACAGACTGACAAAGCCGACAATGAACAGTCGGTCCAGCCGCCAAAAACACTGACGATTTCTGTCAACAATACATCAACATGTCGTCGGTTGCAAGGTTGCAAATAATTAACATAAAGAAAAAATATATGATCCTTAAACACTTATGTACATTCATAAGTGCGGTAAAATTAAAAATGAAACGCTACTTACGACATTGAAAGTCTGCCATGCGCTAAACAATTTTTTATTTTTTTCAAAAAAAAAAAAAATTATTAATTAACAACAATGTTCATATCTGAACAATAGGTTATAGGTGCGCTATATGTTACACTGATGCGATCTTGATAATTTTCAGTGACATTTTTCAGAAAAATAAGTACGTATGTGTTCAAAAAAAAACCCGCGTGTAGCATAGTACACGTGATAGAAGTTAACTTCTTACATTTTGTTCAATATTTCAAATAATTGTGTTTTCAATTTATATTGGCTCGAAAGCAACAAGTAACAAGTTTCATATACATATCATATGAGAAGCGAATTTGAAAATACATCCCTGAAAAAATGCGATTAATCCGGGACGTGTCCGGGATCAATCGGAAGGGAGAATGCGACTAATACAATTTTACATCCCTTTATATGGAGCGAATTGATCGCATTTGTTCGAACATGTCCTATGAAGAGACTAATTGTTCAACTTGTATACCCGAACGGGTACAAATTTCGGATTAATCACTAACATACCAAACGGGTACAAATGTAGATCAATCGCTTTCATCCAAAGTTGTAAGCCAAGGCTATTTTTTATGAAAATGTCTAAAAATTATAAATTGTTATATATATTAGAAGAGTTTATTTGATTAGATTTCATCTTGTAGTGAAATCTTTTAAAAAAATTAAGTATTTTCTCCAAATATTTATTGTTTTGAGAATGCATTATGCGAGTGTAAAAGATATGTGAGGAATTTTTCAAAGTTGCTAGCCAAGGCTATTTTTTATAACAATCTTTAAAAATTATAAATGTTCATGCCTATTTAAATAAAGATTATACAATAAGTTTTACTTTTGTAAAAAAATCTATTCAATAAATTAAAATTTTTTAAATAGTCAGTTTTCAGTGTATAATCGTAATTGATTTTTCAATGGATATTTTTGGTAAAATTTTGTCAAAATTATTATTCATCATTGTTATTAAAAGAAAGCGTGTTCAATTAGTTTTACCTATTGTTTTTTTAATACATACATTGAATATTTTTGTAAAATTTCTACATATAATCAATCTATGTAGATTTATACCCGTTCGGGAACAATCGGGGACTAATTGTGGACCGATTGTTCCCGAAAGAAATCAATCCGGGACAAATCTATGTATATCGGGATTAATCGCACATTTTTTGCAGGGATATTGCAATGAAAACTATCGCATGTACATACATGTGGTTGTGTGTTTTTGTTTGTACAAATTCTATTTATAGAAAAGGCAATGCTTGTTCTTGTTATTAGATCTTGTTTATCGGCAGGCTCATCCGATTGGTTTTTATATTGGTTGTTTGGTCGTTTTTATTTTAATAATTAACTAGTTTGTAATCCCCGATATTCGGGTGGCACTTTTATTTAATAAAAAATTATAAAGAAAATTATTTAATAGAAAAAAAAAGGAACAAAAAACTTGGCTCGACCCGGACTTGAACCACCTTCACTTAAGTTGGAAGCCAAGCATCTTACAGCTGAGCTACTGCGCTAGTTACGCGAGTTGTGTCAAACGGTGTACTTTAATTTCTGCTTGTGTTATTAACATTCTCAACACGCTTATTTCACCACAGCGCTGTTAGTGAGTGAGTTGTAATTGTTAGTTCAGTTTAAGTGCAGCATTTGACATACCCAATGCAGGTGGTGTGATGGCGGAGCGGTAGAGTGTCAGGTCTTGAAGCGAGGGGTTGTAGGTTCTCGAACCACGCGATATCAAGGTTGATTTTTTTAAAAATTAAAAATCAGCTAAAATGGCTGCTATTTCCGGGGCCAACTTCCGTTGCATCAAATTTCAAATTTCACTCTCCATAAAAACCCTATATCGCCGCCTAAAAAGTTAACTTCAAAAATTGCCTTTATATCGGGTTTTGTGAAGATATCTCCAAACCTGAGGTAGTAATTTGGGCTCAAACAGATAAACAGATGCGCAGACTGACCGATATACATATGTAGCTTAATCGAATCGGCTCATGATTTTGATCATATCGGCACATATTTTCTGAGTCTAATTTGTCTACCTCTGGCTCTTACAAGAATCGCGTTTTGTACCAAAATTTTTAATATGCGTGTTACCCTGTAAGTGCAATGAAACGACAGAGCAGACCTTGTAATATGAGTGCAAATGTCACATACGTACTAGAGTACTAAGTTTCAGCCATTTCAGCATTCTGCCAGCAAAAATAACAATAAAAGTGGCGGCAATTTATGGCGGCCGAGCCGATTTAAGCAGTGCAAATGAGTGCGTGACATTTCCTGAGCTTGAGTTAGCATATTTTTGCATATATATGTACGAAAATGCATACATAGTACATATTATGTACATACATCTTTGAAGGATCTGTGACTAATTGGAATTTACTGATGCACCGACAAATGTGTTTTTTATTTATGAATGAGTGGATGGAGTGGAGCATTGGTGATAAATAACCATGAGAACTGAACAGGAAATAGAAGCAATAAACGAGCAAAATGGTGGTGAAAGCGAAAAGAAAAAAATGTGTTTAATACATATTCCATCACCAAATAAAGTCAACTGAAAAGAGTATTGCTTAGCCGCTTCAAGGCTTTGCAAAAATTGACAAATTGGCAAAGTGTTTGGTATGAAGTAAATTAAGGGAAATGATGTATTGTGGAACGATTTTCCGTCATCCGTTGTCAAGTATGGTTTGGAGACAAACCGGTTTCGGCTAATATGCGCCATCTTGAGTGTCTGTTTTCGTTCTCGAAAAAAACGTTCCACAATACATTATATTCCTACCCTGTCGGAAATGCAAGCAACCAAAAAGTAATAAAATAAGTGAACTTATGTGAATATATGTACGTATGTAGGTATATGAATCAGGGCTAAGAGATAACTACTTTTCTACTGTAATAGCCATTGACGCAACATCTCGTAGTAAAAACCCCGCGCAACATGTTGCCAGCAATATAATAGATAACTTCAATATCGCAGCAACATTTTTTTTTTCTGCTGCCTAGTATGTGCATGCAAGTGTATGAAATCCACATCTAGCGTAAGTTTTATATAAAAATCAATATCGAAAACCAACTTCTCGACTTCAATAGCAGTATGGTACTCTTATTATCCATTTTAAACCTAATTTCCTGAGCCAACCCCTTTAACCTATAAGTGAAAATATAAAAAAGACTCAGACGTGCTGGAACATAACTTTGTTCACCAAAAGTGATCAGCCGCAATGCTCTCTTAGCCGCAATGCTCTCTTAGATACTCTGTTGCAAAGAAAATTTTAAAATTTGTTGGAATTCTAAATTTATTTCAGAAATATGTTTTGGCATAGATTTGACTGAATTTTAAGCAGCGTCTGAACCAAGCCTCAGATATGCTTGATGGCCATCTGGGGCTGTAGAAGCGTCTTGTGCAGATGTCCTTGCGCTTTTCGTCCATAAATTTGGTGTCTAAACTAAAGTACTTAAGTAGATTGCTATCAGAATTAAAGTCGGTTTACTTTATAATATAGATGCTGTGGTCCTTAGATTATCTCAGTCACATTTAGGTATGCTTAAAAACGTGTATCTCATCACAAAATGCTGATTCGTAAATTTTTTCATCCAAAATTTTACTTATATGATTTTGCGAAAATTAGGTACATTACGCGTTGCTTTTATGCCATAAATTTAACCAATATTTACTAAATAGATAACATCAAAATAAAGTTTAGCTATCCCCTCTTCCGACCACAACACCAAAAATTATTTCCCATGTACCTACTAATATGTACATATGTATGTATTTGCAAATTGCACATATCGCAAGGACAAATGGTGATTTAGGCGGTGCAACGACAGACTAAAGGGAATAATGCCAACGTCAACACAAGCTAAACCGAGTAAGGATAGATATCAGCAAATACCACCAACTTGAGTCACGACAGCGGTATGCAACAACATTACTAATGGTAATGCATGTACAATGTACATATGTATGTATTTATGTATATACCAAGCACGCACCACTGCCTAGCGCGCTAAACTCGGACTTCTTGGAGACAAAATGTCTGTGTCTTTCTCTCTTTCGAATATCTAATCATGGTGCTTTCTGGGCTACAATTAATGAGATGTACGACGTGCTCACGTCACACAATTCCACATCTGAATGAATGAAAGAAGGACTATGCACATGCGAGTAAGTACCCTGCAGGGAACTCAATAACTAGTGAGCAAAATTTCTAGTTCCAAACTAGCGAAAGGGTGTCAAAAGGGAACTGGATCAATTGTAGTTAGACCCTCACCAGTTCAGAAGGAGTGAATTGAGTGACCATTATAAAACACACTTTGATTTGTATGCAATTTCGAAGTGACAAAAATTCTATGAAAATTTTTCGTTCGTTCAATTGCCGTCGGCTTTGTATATTTCTGCAATTCTCAGATGTTTAGTGAAGCGTTTTATATAAAAAGTTTTCTATTTGCATCTTAACTTGTATGAAATGAAACGTTCCCCTAATTATACTTTTCCGATTCTTCAGGCTTATTTTAATTTTTTGATGTGTAAACATCTTTGCTGTAGCTACGAGTAATTTCGAAAAACAGGTAAAGTTTACGCGTAAACATGTAAATGTGTAAACGAGTAAACATGTAAATGCGTAAACCGTAAATGACCTTGGCATTGTCAGTGGTAGGTAGGTAGCTAGGCATGTACTTACAAATGCTTGCATGCATAGTCGTGCAAATGCAAATATCTGCAACGAAGCGAAGCGAAGTTGTTGTTGTTGTTGTTTTCAGCAACAATGCGACAAATAGGCAAAATAAAAAGGACCAACCTGTTTGAACATGTATGCAAATGTATAGATATGCATACCTCATCTACATATCTAATTTTCTGAGCAATATTGGTATCAAATGAAAGGTTTTGAGCAGGACTTCGATATGAAGCTCTTTTCATTGTCACCCCTAGGCCGGGTCTCCAGATATGGGTCAAAAGGAGCACCCGGATGATCCTTGAATGTTTCTGAGCAGCATTGGTATCAAATGAAAGGCTTTGAGAATGGATTCTACAGGGAGCCCTATTCTTTATGATTCCTAGGTTGGGTCCCGAGATATGGGTCAAAACGAGGACCCGGATGATTCTTGAATATTTCTGTGTAATATTGGTATCAAATGAAAGGTGTTGAGCAGGGCTTTCACATAGAGCCCTATTCATTATGAGTCCTAGGTCGGGTCCCCAAATATGGGTCAAAATGTGACCCCGAATTAACCAGAAATGTTTCTGAGCAATATTGGTATCAAATGAAAGGTGTTGAGCAGCCCTTCTACACGGAGCTTTACTCTTTATGATTCCTAGGCCGGGTCTCCAGATATGGGTAAAACGTGGACTCGGATGATCTTGCATGTTTCTGAGCAATACAAAACAAAACAACATAAAAAATCAAAAGTCAAAAACCAAAAACCAAAAACCAAAACAAACAAAAACAACAAAATAGTAGCAGTCACAATGACAAGAAAAAATTACAAAAACGATAGTCGCCTTTTAATCAATAGAAAACCAGGAAAAAAGGAATAAGGAAAAGGGAATAAATATCCGAATTCGAAACAGTTTACACATCAATGTTCATGAATACCCGTTATTCACGCTTTAATTTTTTTTTTATTTTATTACCTTTTAAATATTTTCGAAAATTTTTATTACATAAATAAATAAAAAAATATTAGTTAAAAAAACATTAAAAAAATTATCATCCGCCTCGACACCGAGAGGATGCGAACCCGCGCTCGGCAGATTGATTGTCACACACGTAAGCCAGTCTGCCATCCCGCTACGTGCTCTAACTTAGAGCCTCTAAGCATGTCAAATGCTGCACTTAAGCGGCAGATGTAAAACTGTAGAATTTGTGGGTACTTGTAGCTAGTTCAGAACTATTGAAATTGTGCCAATAAACGAACTAGTGAAAACTGTAGAATTTAGTACTAGTTCGGAACCATCGAAAATGTAGTGCAGAGGGTGACAATTGACACCGCCTAGGACATCGCTGTGTTAAATTCGCCAGTTGATAACATGGAAAAGAGATTTAGCTTGCACTAGTAGTGGCGACAAATGCACTAGAGGCGACCTAGTTCTCAATTAGAGATTTTCCCTACAGGGTAAGTAGGTATGTTGAGGTGTGCATGTATGCATGTGCTTTTGCAACCATTTCGTATATTCGGCAGGAAGACTACAACACGCACATTCATATCTACTTGTGCTTTCAAGCCATCAAACGTCCACGTGATGTGTTCTTTGCCGGCGCTAAAGATTTCCTTCAGCCTCATTGTGACACACAAAGAAAGGATGGGCGCTGACATTCTCTAGTGTTTCATATCAACTTGTATTAATGGTGTTGTTGTCGTTGTCGTTGTTGTTGTTGTTGTTGTCGTTGTCATTGGGGTTGACTGCTGGCTTACATATGTACATATGTTGAAGAAACCACCGCTGCGGGTAACCAACAGAAATTTAAACCAATCTGAGTTATTCAACAGTGAAAGCTGAACGTTGAAACGCTGAACATCGTCGTCCACCGTTGAGCACTCGTTGAACAGCAGAAATCAGAGAACAGAAGACTGCGAATATCTGCCATAGCCAAATGAGATGACGAAGACGCGACACGATGCGACGCTCGGCCTAACTTACTTTTTGTTGTTGTCGGAAGTTAGAAAGCGCACAAACGACCATTTGTACATGTGTATATATGCACACACACTCATACTTAAACTTATACCTAAATAGATGTGCCAGGTACGTGAATGGGAGTTTGCATTACAGCAATGAATGGAGGACATCACATCACATCACAATGCATCGCAACGCATCGCATCGCAGAGGAATGTCAAAGTAAGCGCGCGCGCTGTCGCAATCACATTCCACATTGAGCAAATCAGCAAAGATAGCGACAGAAGAGAAAAGCAAAAAAAGAAAAGGTTCACTTTACTACGTGCTTAAGTGATGAAACCGTGTGAATTTTAGGAATGTCTCTAACAGCTTTATCTTTTTTTCTTCTTTTAATTTTGCTGTTGTTTTAAATGTCTTTTTCTTGCCGCGATCGATTCAAGGCGGACATATATGAGAAAATATGTATGTTCAGTCTGCAATAAGACGCGCGTAATGTTAGGAGGGTACGTTGGTATCTAATAAGTAAGTAGTTTGTTTGTGTGAATGTATGCATGTATGTAAGAGCACGATCGACGCCTATAATGCAGAAGTTTTATATGCAAACATGACAACTTAAATTTATTCACTCACTCATTCATTCATACACCCTCTAACTCACATATTCAAATGCTGAAAGAAACTTCACATGTGATGTCCTCTAAGTGAAAGACAAGACAGCAACTTTAGTGAGCAGAGGGAGAAGGATAAGGATAGGTATGCGGTTGGAGTGGAGAAAACTTCAAGGTATTTGTTTCAGGAATTCACATTTTGTATTCGCCACTTTGTCACTTCATAGCTTTTGCATAAGTGTAATTTTACTAAGTACATATGTACATACATAAATTGGTACATATGTATATGTATACTCAGCATGCATGCGCTGCGTTACGTAAAGTGTTAAATTTAAAGACTTTGACATGGCATAACGGCGTTTCTGCATGTAGTTGAAGGAGGGATATACCACCTATAGAGCTATATATAGAAGATGTGGATAGCTTAATATAAAGGCGCGTAAAGTTTTAATTTTATTCTCTTAAAGCCAAACAACAAATACCTTTCAGAAGTTATGTACAAGAATAATGTAATCCCAAAGCTGCGAAGATTGACATTACAATTTACTGAAATTTCAGTGTCATTGTCTGGGGGAGTACTGATTCGCATTTAGGATGAAAGACCTAGACCCAGGGACCGGGAGTTTTATTCCTTTTATAATAAAACACCAAAGAACAAATTTATATTTGGAGGAATATTTTATTTGGACAAAAATAATCAAGCAACTTGGAGTTTATTTTTTAAAGACAGCGATAAAATAAAAATTTGGTATTTTATTATAGAGAAAACTTCAAGGTATTTGTTTCAGGAATTCACATTTTGTATTCGCCACTTTGTCACTTCATAGCTTTTGCATAAGTGTAATTTTACTAAGTACATATGTACATACATAAATTGGTACATATGTATATGTATACTCAGCATGCATGCGCTGCGTTACGTAAAGTGTTAAATTTAAAGACTTTGACATGGCATAACGGCGTTTCTGCATGTAGTTGAAGGAGGGATATACCACCTATAGAGCTATATATAAAGATGTGGATAGCTTAATATAAAGGCGCGTAAAGTTTTAATTTTATTCTCTTAAAGCCAAACAACAAATACCTTTCAGAAGTTATGTACAAGAATAATGTAATCCCAAAGCTGCGAAGATTGACATTACAATTTACTGAAATTTCAGTGTCATTGTCTGGGGGAGTACTGATTCGCATTTAGGATGAAAGACCTAGACCCAGGGACCGGGAGTTTTATTCCTTTTATAATAAAACACCAAAGAACAAATTTATATTTGGAGGAATATTTTATTTGGACAAAAATAATCAAGCAACTTGGAGTTTATTTTTTAAAGACAGCGATAAAATAAAAATTTGGTATTTTATTATTTAGCACCAGCGATAAAATAAATACTTGGTGTTTTATATTTTAGCTCCATCGATAAAACAAAACCCTGGAGTTTTATTTTTTAAAACCAAAATAAAACTCCAGGGCCAATAACTAGCGAACCCCTTAACCGAATTGCATAAATTTGGTATCAGATGAAAGGTAATTCAGTAAGCTTTTCAATGGTGGCACTTATACTAAATTGGGAAAAATTAAAAAAAATAGTTGGAACCATTAAAAAGCTTACTGAATTACCTTTCATCTGATACCAAATTTATGCAATTAAGTTAAGG
The DNA here is from genome assembly GCA_960531455.1 of Urophora cardui. Lineage (NCBI taxonomy): Eukaryota > Metazoa > Arthropoda > Insecta > Diptera > Tephritidae > Urophora > Urophora cardui. The sequence continues at coordinate 51,497,586 of OY482672.1, read as the reverse complement.
GGTTCGCTAGTTATTGGCCCTGGAGTTTTATTGTGGAGTTAAAAAATAAAACTCCAGGTTTTTGTTTTATCGATGGAGCTAAAAAATAAAACACCAAGTATTTATTTTATCGCTGGTGCTAAAAAATAAAACACCAAATTTTTATTTTATCGCTGCCCTTAAAAAATAAAACTACATATTTTTACTTCATAGCTGGCGTTTTAAAAAAAAATCAGTAAAATTAATAGATCCCAGGTTATTGATCCTGGAGGTCCTGGAATGAGAGTAAAGTTAATTATTTTGCACAAGGACACAATCTAGCCCTAGAGTTTTATAGCATCGAAAAAAATAATAAGGCTAGACCTATATAGCGAAATATTTTTGCTTTTCTCTTCTTCTTTCTCCTTCCTTTTCCTTTTTTCTTTTTTTTTCTGAACAGATATGGCCGAGTCCAATGAAGCAGCTTTGCTTAGTGATAAATGGCGCCAATTAGAAACATAAGGGGGGCAAGCTTCGACATCGTGTACGAGAAGGATCAGCGACTTGTAAAGCATGATTATTTTTCAACCAGAGCGAGCTGACTGATATTATTTTATGTATTAAGGGTGCATCGCAAATTGACAAAGTCCTTCACGGTTTACTATAAAAAACTTATTAAAACTCATTTTGATTTTAAAGTTTGGCTGCGTATAGTAAAATTACACTGTGACACAAATTGGGGGTTGTTATGTGGAGGTGGAATAAATGGAATACACAACGAGAGACCACTATACATAAAACCACCAAACCATTTTTCTCCCCGAGGTCAATTTTTTGGTTTACTGCCCTTTATATATATTTGTGAAATTTCGTCTGAGTTTTTTTTTCAATAAATGAAAAAAGGGTTAAAATACTTATTATATAGAAATATGTTGTTAGGAAACGTATAGCGAAATTGCACGAGCTTTAATTTCGTAGAAAACTTTAACCCTCTAACACCACAACAAAGAGATCATTTTGGCACCTGTTTTAGAAAGTCCAAAAAATCTAGCATTTAGAGAGTCGATAGAGAGTTAAAATATTCAAGAAAATTATTCGCCATTAAATTTCACTAGTGGTCCCCTCTGACAAAATCTTTGTACAAAGAACCCAAAAGAACACAGAAAACAAAAAACCTTTCCCAGCAAACATTAGTAGACATAAAAGAGTCAAAAAGAAGCCCAAAACCGAAGCGTTGACACTCATAAATAAATAGATGATGTAACCTCGGAATGTTTTTTTTTATTGAGACTTCCAAAGAGCGGGTCGAAAAGAAAAAATTGTACAAATCTTAATCCATTTGACACTTGGTCTTACTTTGGCACATTCTATTTGTTGAAGTGTGTTTGTAGGTGTATATGTAAATACGTAGATATATACAATAAATATTTCAGCTCTATTGTGGTGAATATGCATTGCAGCTGCAGTAAATACTATTTGTAAGTGATGTTTTCCATTAAAACTAGCTCAGAGGAAAAGCAAAAAAAAAAATAAATTCATCAACAAAAACACTATAATAAAACTCTGCTCGAAATCGGATTTCGACGAGAAAATTCGCAGAGATTTAATTGACTTAAATTGATAGCACTTAACTTGTTTTTTTTTTTTTTGTTACTATTGTTGTTGCATTAATTTTTTTCATTGTGTTTTAAATTTTTAACTACAACAATAAAAAAGATCACATCAAATACTTGCAGTTGTTTGTTGATGCGGGTGCCCATTTATCTGTATAAATTTAATTTACACAATGCAAATAATAAATGTAAAATACAAATATGTACATATGTATGTATGTATGTATGTACAAGCGGGGCGCAGCTTACAAATATATGTACATATGTAAATTCATGTATAAATATGTAAGTATGTATGTATGTTCATATATTTATAGCAGTACTGCATACGATTAAAAATAACACATTATTCGAATTTCTCAAACATAATAAATACCTACTCGAAATCCTTGTAGCTCATTAAAACAATAGGCATGTACATATGTATGTGTGTGGGTTTGTGCCTTTCCCTGCAAAAATCATTGGATTATATGCTCCATTTGTGGTAGGTTGGAGTACTTTCAAAGTGACCACTAACATAGCCCAAACGACCGATTCGTGTATCTGCATCTGTTCATAGTTAGCCGAACATAACAAAAACCAAATTTTTATCGCGACGACGACGATATGTGTATACATATATAACTACATACATAGATACATTGTTTATATGTATACACGTCATTCGTCGTCGCACATTGGGGTATTTAATCAATCTGGGCGGCCAAAACTCTTTTTTGGCTTTAAATTGTTAATTATGTAACCCACGGTGATTTCAATTCGATTTAACCTAGAAAATAATGTGGCTTTACATTTTTAAAAAGTGATGTAGTGAGACCAAACCGACCTCAGATTTGGATTCAGAACGTCGAAATACATGTTAGTAGGTTAGGTCGATGAAATGTGCCATTTGGGGCTTTTTTTAGCTTTTCGCAATTTTCTCGAAGTTTTGGGGGTATATTGGACAAGCGGACTTTGGATTCGGAGCACGTCGATTTATATATTCCTAGATGGGTGTTCTCGAATCCACAAACAACTAATTTTTTTTTGTGTGGTGGGGTCATTTTTCCCAACGTGAAAAATCGCCTGTTTTTCTTAAAACCGGAAAAAACCGGAACCGATCTTTCTTGAACTCAAAATAACAGGGAACAGACTATCTAGAAAAAAAAGAGTCAGTGCCGGACAATGCCGGGCACCTAAACAAAAACCCTTTTGAAAACAAAAAATTCGGAAATTTTTTTTAATACATCATTTTTTAAAAACGTAATTAAGAAGACGCTAACAACTAACTAAATCTCAATAAACATGAATTTTGTACTCGATTACCTGTATTATAAGAATCCATAACAGTATTCTAAAAAACTTCACTTAAAACCGTAAAAATATTAATTGGAAATGTTGAAACTTTAAGAACGTTATAAAATGCCGAGAGAAATACACGAATGACCAAACTTTCATTGACTGTAAAAACTTTCTGTTTTGAGAATAAACTTTTATTGAAAATGATGCGTTAGGGTCCTGGCCTACTAAAAAAATTTATTTTTTGGAAATCGGGCCAGTTTTAGGAAATGAGGTTTTGGCCACCCAGATTGATAAAATATCCCTATGTGCGTCGTCGCGATAAACATTTGTTTTTGTTGTTATGTTCGGCTAACTGTTAGGTACTCCATCAATTAATCCAATGTAGCTACTCCATGGATTAATTTGTTTGTTATGCGGGGCTGGAGTATATACTCCATTGCAATGACATGCAATGTTAAATGGACCATATTTTTTGTATGAAATGTGGCAAGTAATGGAGTAATCGGTTGGTCCATAGCGAGCACTCTATGGATTAGCGACTGGAGTACTCGGAGTTTTTGCAGGGTTCTTGCATCCATTATAATAATCTTGCATCCATTACAGTCTTTTAATTTCGCTTTTGCTCATTGTTATTTGAATTTTTTTTGTTTGTCTGTTGTTGTCTACTTTTCATTATAAATTCATACATACATATGTGTTTATCTCGTTTTTTATTGTGTTTACACACATTCTTGTGCAAATTAAGTCCTCAACTGTTATAAAAGCTTAATAAACGTATTGTATTCGAAAAAAATATTTACTAGGTATGTATGTACGGCATTTGTATTTGCTTTCATAAAAGTTGCTGATTTTTTTTTCGTTATTTGTGAGAGCAAATACCATCATTTAATATATGTAAATAGAAGAGTATATGCATATGTATATTTGCATGAATTTAGCCACTCACTGATGTATCATTACATCGTATCCACGCGTTGATGTGAAATCAGGGCATGTATGCAACCGAATATTCCTGCCCTATGTATCCCTAATGGATCATCAGGACACTATTAATTCCAACTACCTATCCAACTATGCATTTATGCGTAAATTCTATAGTTAAATTTTCTATCAAATCCGCTAAATTTGCTAAAATTTTATTACCGAAAATTGTCACGTTTTGGAGTGAGCATCAGGAGCATTCCATGGTTTGTACTGGACAAATTGTACGAATTTTTACAGTTTTCGATTTGAATTAAAGGCACACCAAAATGTTAATCAACAAAATATTTGGTGCATTATTACTGTCTGATAAAACTCTTATTAAAAGCAGAAACTTGTTTTTTAAATATTCGTGTATGTGTGAAAAATCTTAAAAAAGTTATGTGTTTGTACGGGACAGGGCTGGTCTACCATGATCCTTGGTTTATGCGAACCAGGTGCAAGGTGCACCAAGGTAGCACTAATATCAAGGTTTATTCAAACAAGAAAAATATTAGAAATAAGGTTATTCCAAAAGAATTAAAAATGCTGTAATGTAATTTTTTACATTGTTTGTACGGGACAAATGGTATAAATCTTTGCAATTCACAGACAAACCAAAAGGTTATCAAACAAAATTTCTACTACATCAATATTGTGTGGCTAATTTCTAAACAAAAACCAGAAGCTTGCATTTGAGAAACTAGTATATGTGTGAGAAATCGAAATGTTTGTACGGGACAAATTTACCATTTTCCATGAAGTGCTCCATCATATGAAGATAGAAAAGCTCTGAAACTATTATGAGAAGAAAAAGGAAGGCATAAAGGTGGAAAAATATGGTACACGGTAATATTTCCCGAATAGGTATATATATGTCAAATGACGTTGACTAACACCACTAGCTCCATTAGAATTGGGAAGAACCTCTCCGAGTCGTTCGAGACCAAATGAGGCTTCAGACAAAAGTATTCCCTGTCATTTAATTTCTTTAACTTGATGCTGGAAAAGATAATTCGAGCCGCAGAATCTAATCGCACTGGAAGCATCTGGCATCACAAGAGTGTGCAACTACTGGCGTACGCCGCTGATATTGACACCATTGGCACTAAAACCCGCGCTGTATGTTCTGCCTTCTCCAAGCTGGATAAAGAGGCTAAGAAATGGATTTAGCGGTTAACGAGGACAAGACGAAGTACCTCCTGTCATCAAACATAGAAACAGCACGTCTTGGCATCTACGTCAGTGTTGACAGCTAAGAATTCGAAATCGTTAAGGACTTCGTCTATTTGGAAACTAGCACTAACACCAAGAATGATGACAGCACGGACATCCAACGAAGAATCACTCTCGCCAATAAATGCAATTGAAAAGTAAAGTCTTCTTTTGACGACCATCATCAAGTTCTGCAAGGCGATCTTCGTCCCCCTCTCTACATAAGGCTCAGAAGCATGGAGGATGTCAAAATCAGATCGAATGGCACTTGAAGTTTTTGAGAGAAAAGTTCTTCGGAACATGTATGGACATCTGCGCGTTAGCGAGGGCGAGTATCAGAGCAACAGAAAGGACTGGCGCGCTTTATTGGACTCGGCTAGAATCGTCTACACGGTTAGGCATCAACTAAGAAGAAGAAAATATTTATCGAATAATTTATTTCACTTGAACCGAAAAGGGGATTCGACGTAGATATTTAATAAAATAAGATGCATCGATTTCTACGTAGTAATTAGAGGAAATTAATTAAATCATAGATGCTCATGCTTATGCCCTTGAATCACATTTGTTTTTGTTTTTCCCCCCAGACATAGGCACAGATACAAATTCGCCCTTTGAATATAAAAATAAAATTTTCTTCCCCTGCCATATGCCCACAGGTATATATCAAATGAATGTGATTGAGTTTCTTATGGGAAGGGCGAAGCTACGTCAGCTTCGCCCTTCCCATATGAAGATACGTTGGCGTCGCCCTTCCCATATGAAATTGAAAATTACACTAACAAATTGAAAATAAAATTTTTTTGAAAAAATTGAATTCTTGAATTGAAAAGCGACATAACTCAAAACCCAAATAAATAAAAAAAACCTTTTTCTTTACAAACGAAGCTTTGAAGTAAAACCTTGGGTAAGGAAGAAGACTTTTGCTGGGAGGAGACTAACATTTAGCAGTCCCTAAATACGTTATTCATGGATTCAAAAAATTTTGAGTTGTGCGATTTTTTAATTTAGGGTGCGATTTGTAGGCAAACGAAAAAACTGAACAAAATTTCTAGTTAATATTGAAAAATGTGTGGCAAAAGTGTATTTCAAATTATTTGAAGAAAAATAAAAGAAGATTTTAATAAGAATAATAGAAATTAGAGCTTTTTTGCTGTAATATTATTGCGAGTCGCAGTCTATGCTAGGTACGTATATAAATTAATAATTAAGGTAAGTTACATATATGACAGAAATAAAATATGACAACTATCCACTCAGAGGAATTAAATTTTGAAATACTTATCCATGTTCGGAAGCACATATGTATATTTGCGAAAAAGCCTTTTCTAGCCTTAAGTTAATCAAAACAAACCAAAGAAACATTTTAACACAAAAGCATTTGGAAGCAATTCTGCAATTATCCACCTCTGATTTGACAATAAATATTGACAATTTATTAAATAACCTCGAATAAACTTATTACTTATTATTATGTAATATGTAGATAAATTTTTTTTATATGTACGAGTTCATATCTTAATTTAATATATAGATACATTTATATAAATAAAATATGTTGTAAATATTGTACATAAGTATGTATGTTGTATGTAAAATTTCGTACAATAAAAATTTACTTGTAGTTTGTAACTTTTTTTAAATCTAACACAAATTTTTTCTGAGTGCACTAATAAATTTTTGTAGATGTATTGGAGTTTCCCCATTCAATACGAGAGCGTTGAGCACCCTTGAATTAAATGATTCACTTTCTCACGGCTGAAGACATAAAATCCGTATTTATATGCATTTGCCATTTTCTCAATGCTTCATTTTAATTCAATTTGCTTATAAGGCTATGTGGTTGCAGTTTTCCTCAGAATAATATAATACTAGGAGTGTCAAATATTGCGGAAACTATATTAAGTCCCTTTTCATTTTTTTATTTCTTTTCTTTTTTTTTTAAACCGCAATAATTCGATTTTTAAGAATATTTTTATAAATTAATATCTACATATACAAATACATAAGCATAGCGATGTACATATGCACGTATTACACAATTTCAACTATCCCGGTGTTGCAAAGCTCGCCAGAGGTATTTTCACGCCATACTATTGCATTTATATGAGATTCTACGAATTCAGAATGACATACTAAAACAAAAAAAAATTGCTTGTTGTTATTGCGATTACATACAATGTATGTATGTCTGTCTGTACATATAAATGAATATAACCAGCAATCAACGGCTGTAATAATGATTGTAACGAAGTGGACACAACAACAACAAAAAGGAAAAAAAAAACAAAAGTGAATAATAATAGTTGAGATTTTTATGTCATTTCCTGTTTTTAGTGATTTTTTAATTTAGACATGGCGTGCGTGTGTATATGTACATGGAAATTCAGATGGTGGCATTAATCTCCTCGTGGGGGTGGACATGATGATGCTGATGATCTGTGCTTTTGTACATATGTATGTGTTATTGTGAGTGAAGATTAATGGTGGTGGATGCTCTCATTATGACGAGCTGACTAAAACAATAATTTGGCATCTGTTAGAAATTAACTAAATATTCATAAGAGTTTACTTTGTTTGGAGTCATTGATTTTCAGATGCATAGACGTATGTGTATATGTAGGTATGTATGTAAAAGCATGGACTTATGAGTATGTGTCACATTTAAATGCTGCTGGTACTCGTATATGGGGTAAAGTCTGTAACAATAATTACACAAATAAATACAAGTACTCTTAATTCATGAGCTTAATTATGCATTTCCTATTGAACGAACCGAATAACTAATTAAGATTAAATGAAGGAATGAATGTGGGCTATTACGAAACACTCAAATAAAGTGAGTGAGAATGCACATACATATGTACATTAGGCCGTCTCGCCTTATATGGACCAAAAAAAAAGTTCACCGTACACCCCCCAAATGATTTCTCTTTCGAAAACATTTCTGGAAAAAATTTTTATTTTTTTTTACACCGCTAGAAGTCGCCAAATTTCATTTTTTTCATATCTTCGGTATTTATGGTCCGGTGCCTAAGTTTGATACACCAATCTCTTTGGCATGAGAGGAGGGTTTCCACTTTCTAATTGCATTAACCCTATGTGCGCCATTGGGGTCACTTCCACCCAGTACTTAGTGTATACCACCTTAATGTAACTTTTTTTCCGGAATGTTAAACATCGTTAAAAAGCATTAATCTTTTGCCAAAGAAGTATTTCGATCGATTCAATAGAACCGGAAATAAATCACATTTAACATTCCGAATATAAGTTTTTCGCTTCCTGTGGTCATTTGGGTTCATTTTACAAAGATTTTTTCTGAAGAGACTCCTACTGAAATTTTTTGGCGAATAATTTTCTAGAACACTTTAGCCCTCTAGCGACCTTAAAAATACTATTTTCTGACTATAATCTATTTCCTGACTGTATAAAAAGGGGTCAAAATAACCCTTTTTCGGGGGTGCTAGATGGTTAAAATGTTCTAGAAAATTATTCGGCGTAAAATTTCAGTACGAGTCTCTTCAGAAAAAATCTTTATAAAATGAACCCAAATGACCTCAGGAAGCGAAAAACTTATATTCCTCGGAATGTTAAATTTGTTTTATTTCCCGTTCTACTGAATCGATCGAAATACTTTTTTTTGCAAAAGATTAATGCTTTTTAATGACGTTTAACATCCCGGCAAAAAAAAGTTACATTAAGGTGGTATAAACTAAGTACTGGGTGGAAGTTACTCCAATGGCGTACATAGGGTTAATACAATTATGAATAAGAAACCGTCCTCCCAAGCCAAAGAGATTGGTGTATCAAACTTAGGGATCGGACTATAAATACCGAAGATATGAAAAATCGAATTTTAGCGACATCTAGCGGTGTCAAAAAAAAATAAAATTTTTTTCCAGAAATGTTTTCGAAAACGAAATCATATGGGGGGGGCGGCGGGGGGGGGGGCGCACGGCGAACTTTTTTTTTCCCGATGCGCTCTAATGTACATAGTACGTTATAATGAAAGGAAATAACATAAAAATGCATCATCATCTTCATCATCAGCACTAACATAACCATCATCATCATATTTTCTTTCTTCTTCTTGTTATTATTATTCTTTTTTCCATCTCTTCTAATTTCCTTCTTCTTCATAACTTTCATTCTTGCACTTTTTGCTTCTTTTCTCTCCTTATTTTATTTGTTCTTCTCATTGCATAAATATTCATTGTTTTAGTGTAAATATTTTCCTTTCAAGCTTACATTTATCTTTTTTGTCTTTTTCTCCTTTTTTTCTTCCCCCGCCTCTACAAAGTTCATCATTCTTTCAAACATTACACCATCATACCTTCGGAAATATTTCCATTCTCATTTAATGCTCACTCCAAAACGCTAAAATTTTCGTAAATTTTTTGGCAGTTTTCACTAAAAACCGCGTCCTTAATCAATATCAATGAAAGCAAATTAAAATGTAGAAATTATGCAAAATTTATTTTTTCATTTGCGGCCCTTGAGTAATTGTAGACCTTTAAATTTCAGATCGCCTTCCATGTATATGTGTAACCCATCTATTCTTGGAAAAAATTTTAATTCGCAAATAAGCTCTGCTTCCTAATTGACATATCGTCGGTCTCCTGCCAGAAAAACGAATGTGAAAATTTTTTTAAGTGCGATGTCTGCTCTTTATCGGCTATATATTGATATAATAGCAATTAATATTTGTATATATGCTTATGTACATACAATTACATATTATGTACGTATGTTTACACAAGAATTTATACAAATATAAATTGTAATTACATCAATATATACCCGATAAAGAGAAGACATCGTGCTTAAAAAAATTTTCACATTCGTGTTTCTGGCAGGAGACCGACGATATTCTTTTTCCAAATGTCACTTATTTAAATACATACACATATATGATATGTATTAAAATTAATTAACAAGTGACACCATCAGCTCAGCTCTATTCAAATGTTCTATTAAGTTAAATAAATAATTGCTTGGCAAACGAGGCTCACTCAGCACTAATCAAAATAAAATGGCTTTCTAAAATACTTTATTTTTATTTTTTTCCTAATTCCTAATTGATGATTGTGTGTGTAATAAAACAAAATAAAATTGTATGTGTATCTAGTATATAAATGAGAAATATAAGAAATGTATGTGGAACCTATTCAGATTCATACGTAAATAAGGATAACTAGTAAATCCGGCCACGCGATGCTGTGGCTTTCAATTACACTGTGCGACAATTCGAGAGTGGAAGACCACTTATTGCCACATTTGAAAATTTTTTGATACACCCTCATAGCTACAGGTTATTTTTATTTTCTGTGGACCTAGATTTTTTATACATAGATTTTGACCAAGGAGCCCCATAGTGAAGTTTTGTGCCGAATATTTTTCTAGACTATGGTAACCTTAAAGCGACCTACAAAAGGCCATTTGGCGCGCTCCTCCTTTTCTTTCTAGTTCTCTTTCTCTTCCCCTTTCCCATTTATTTGCGCTTTATTTTCCCTTTATCCATTTTATATTTCATATTTCCTCTTTCGCTTCCTGTCCTTCGCCATATCCGTCCCTTTCATTTTCCTCTTCCCTATCCTTTTATTACCCATCTTCAGTGCTAGGCCTTGCATGACACTTCAAATTTAAAAATGAGATAAACTGTAGCGTAAAAATGGAATATTGAACGGTGGCACCCTTTTTGTAAAAATTTTAATAAATTACTCATTTCCATGCCAAGTCCTTTCATATGATACCTCAAATTTAAAAATCAAACAAACTAGCGTATAACTGAATTTTTGAACAGGTGGCAACCCTTTTTGTAAAATTTGTATTAAATTACTTCATATCAGGTCAAGCCCCTTCATATGGTACCAAAAATTTTAAAATCAAACAAACTATACAGTAAAATTAAATTTGCAAACATCTGGCAACCCTTTTTAAAAAATTAAACCTTCCTGCACATCCAAGGCCAAGCCCCTTCATCTGACACCACATTTTCGAAAATCGGTATAACGGTGTAAAAGTTATGGTGCTTACAAAAAATCGCTTAGCGTAATATATATAAAGATTATTTAATAACACAATAAAACGTAACTAAATGTTTACGAGCATTTGAAAATTAAACTTTATGATTACCCAATGCACATCTTTTTTTCTTCTTCAACTTTTGTAACTGCATAATTTGAGAAAACAAGTTAAATCAAACTCTTTTTTGTTGTTTGCTGCATAATTTTAGAAAACAAATCAAACTGTTTAACAAAATTTGTGCTTTGAAAAGTTTTAAAATATTAAAGGTGTTCCCAAATAAAATAATTTTGCTTTTCTGGTCTTTTGTAATTATTATAAAAATTAATATGTATATCACTTATTTTGTTTACTGGGTACTCTGTTCCACTTATACACATGTTCACATGCATCTTTTGCCTACGTATATATGTATGTTTGTACATATGATTCAATTAAGTTTAATAAAATCTGTTTGTTGGTTCAGCTAAATTGAGTGTGAAATCATAACGAACAACAATTTTGAAGCCTCGTTTTACATACTTAGTAAAGTACAATGCATATGTACATGCATACATACATATGAGATTGAATTAAACATCTCTTTTTTTTTTTTGTATGAGGCTAGTGATTGATCCTTAGCTCCGTGTTAATGAACGGAAAGAATGCTATTGAATCTGCTGGGCTTTACATTCAATAATTTAAATGTCTTAAATACACAACTATGAAAGCTTAAGTATTCTTTAAAAGCTATTGAAATCTATTATATACAAATGAATGTGTGTGTATGTGTGTATATGTGTGTGTGTCCTTTATGGACTCCCAAAGTAATCAACCGATCTTTATGAAATTTTCACAGTAGATTCGTGTGGTATTAGCGCACATAATAGGTTATATAGAATTTCGAAAAAGTGGGAACTTCCCGGAATATAGGCCCAAATGTGGACCCAGAGTGACCCAGCAAGTGTTTGAGCAATATGGGTATCAAATGAAGGGTGCTGAGCAGGCCTTCAACATAGAGTTATTTTCATTGCGATGCCTAGGCCGGGTCCCTAAATATGGGTGAAAACGTGGACCCGGATGACCCTCGATATTGGTATCAAATGAAAGGTGTCGAGCAGGGCTTCAACAAACAGATAATTTCACTGTTATTTTTTAAGTCGGTTTCTCAGAGATGGTTCCAGTAGTGGTAAAGGTAAAGGTAAAGGTAAAGGTAAAGGTAAAGGTAAAGGTAAAGGTAAAGGTAAAGGTAAAGGTAAAGGTAAAGGTAAAGGTAAAGGTAAAGGTAAAGGTAAAGGTAAAGGTAAAGGTAAAGGTAAAGGTAAAGGTAAAGGTAAAGGTAAAGGTAAAGGTAAAGGTAAAGGTAAAGGTAAAGGTAAAGGTAAAGGTAAAGGTAAAGGTAAAGGTAAAGGTAAAGGTAAAGGTAAAGGTAAAGGTAAAGGTAAAGGTAAAGGTAAAGATAAAGGTAAAGGTAAAGGTAAAGGTAAAGGTAAAGGTAAAGGTAAAGGTAAAGGTAAAGGTAAAGGTAAAGGTAAAGGTAAAGGTAAAGGTAAAGGTAAAGGTAAAGGTAAAGGTAAAGGTAAAGGTAAAGGTAAAGGTAAAGGTAAAGGTAAAGGTAAAGGTAAAGGTAAAGGTAAAGGTAAAATTAAAGGTAAGGGTAAAGGTAAAGGTATAGGTAAAGGTAAAGGTAAAGGTAAAGGTAAAGGTAAAGGTAAAGGTAAAGGTAAAGGTAAAGGTAAAGGTAAAGGTAAAGGTAAAGGTAAAGGTAAAGGTAAAGGTAAAATAAAGGTAAAGGTAAAGGTAAAGGTAAAGGTAAAGGTAAAGGTAAAGGTAAAGGTAAAGGTAAAGGTAAAGGTAAAGGTAAAGGTAAAGGTAAAGGTAAAGGTAAAGGTAAAGGTAAAGGTAATGATAAAGGTAAAGGGAAAGACGCATTATTACATAAAAGCTTTTGTTCGTCGCTGCGAAGCGGGACGGGTATTTGCTAGTACTTAATAATAATGAAAAAAAAAAACAAAAATTAATGAATAAAGAAGTGCAGAAAACTGAGTTTATTTTAATTAGTCATAAAATGCTTGTTTAGAATGCTACAAACGAATAAAGTCAAATTAAAACGATATAATTTTTACGAAACTTGATTTTTTTATGAAATTGTTCCGTATGAAGTTTTTTAGTCCAATCAATTAAGAAAAACTTAAAGTTACCAAAAAATTTTCTTTATACTTTTCGTGAACATGAAATGTTATTAGATACATATATGTAAAAATTCTTATGGCCGCTGTAGTGCAGTGGGTGGAGTGCTCTTCTGCTATGCCAGAGGTCTCGGGTTCAAACCACGGTCCGAGCAAAACACCAAAACAATTTTTCTAATTAGTAAAAATCCAATTATGGGGTTTTTTAAGAGCAGCGGCCACCTCTCGGCAGTGGGCGGCATACAATCCGAGTGTATTTCTGCCATGAAAAAGCTTCTCACAAAAAATGCATTCGCCGTTCGGAGCCGGCATAAAACTGTAGGTCCACCCTATTAGTAGGAAAAACAAAAAGGAGCACACCTCGAATTGGGAGAGAAGCTCGGCCATAAAACTCGTCTGAGTTATAATAGCGCCATTGTATTATATTATTATGTAAAAATTTAGGGATGGGAAGTACCGAAGAGGTTTTCCACTGCTTGGGGAAGGATCCTGTTTCAAAAATTGCGTTGTATAATTTTATCATTCTTAGTTTAAGGCTTAGGTAGATTTTTTAATATGGGGTAAGATATTTTGTCGTCACCAGGTGTTGTTCCTCTCATTGATGAGATCGTAAATTCAAATTCATCAAGTGTAATTGGCACTTCCACAGCAGAGGCAGTTTGCGAGGTGGTAGGGTTGTTATATGATTCTTTGGAATATTGGTGCCTTAGAGAGTTGAAAGTTGGGTGAAAATTAGAGTTTTAGGAGTAGGCTGACCATTTAAGCAACTAAAGACATAAATTTTCAAGAAAGCTACGAAGTTTGGGGCGGGCTGGAACTTTCTTTATTGCATGGAACTCGCATATAAACTCATTTGGGTAGCCGTAAACGGCGGTGTTCAAGGTAGCGAAATGGCCGATGGAAAATTACGGATCAGCGGAACAATCAACTATACCGCAGTCAATGATAGCACCAAGGATGGCGGGCACTAAGTACAATAGGGACTCCATGAGGGAAAATCACGGGAGACGCTGGAACTCTGCAGATGACTGTAAAATTACAAAGTGCTTTCTGAAAAAGCCTAACAGGGATGTAGCAAACATCCTCCTCAATCGCAGAGAAGGAGGGAACTTCAGGCCCTCGTGGCGTTGATAACAGGAAACTAGCCATGTGGGCAGCACATGGCCACCATAGGCATCATCGAGAGCTCATCATTCCTATCTTGTTTGGTGGAGATCAACGACGGCGCAGAGCATTTTCTGTGCAGCTGTCCGGCTTCCGCTAGGCTAAGATTTCGTAGATGTACTGAGAATGGTGGATTCATATTCTCTACTACTCGACAAAATACTCAGATTTATAAAAGAATCTGGGAAGTTTGTAGAGGAATTCTGGTTCTACTATCTCACTTTTCCCCTACATCCCATCCCGATCCTTTCTAAAGGCCTTAAGTACAATGGGAAAATATGCCTGAGTGCTTGGGAAAGACATCGTTTTCCAGGCCTACCACAATTCCATTCCAAATATAAAATTATGTCGACAATTGACCAACATATGTGCGCATAATAATAAAGGACTAAAATCAATCTCACATAAACACATAAATAGTGTACTACCCATGTACGTAGTCGCATGAGAAGAAGAAAAAAATATTGAAAAAACTGCTAGTTAATTTTCGTAAAATTTAATTAAATATCAATGAAATCTGTGGAATTTTCTTAAGCATTTCCCGCTGATAGTGGAATTTATGCACGTCAACGAACTTACGACTTCCCACTGCTTCTTTAATTTAATTTATGAATAATGAATAATGTGGAAATACAATTAAAGAGGCGGGTATACATAAATAGTGTTTTGTATTTATCCGGTCTATAGAATTAGAATTAATAACAGATTCCGATTCATAAGCAGTCTCAAGTTCACAGTTCAATTGTTGTTGAACTCACAGCATTTTTGAAAGGCGTTTGTCAGTATAATGGAATTTCTAAATGTCTAAGTGACTAAATGACCGAATGACCAAATGCAGCCACACTGATGACCCCTCGGTTTATTATCAATTATGATTTTCTTTGCTTCATTTCCTCTCATTCAATTCACATAGCAGTAGGAACTTATGTATGTACGTATGTATATATGCAGATATGTATGCATTTAGGAATGTTTGTAGTGTCACTCGGTTTCTAAGTGCGGCGGCTGAGGTCGCGTGAAACCGCAATTACATTGAATTGTTCAACTGTTAATAGCCAGAAGGGAGACATTTTAGATTTAATGTGCATATATGTATGTATGTATATGCATTTTTAATAATAAACTCATTTGATCATACACTCAATTAAATTCTTTAGTGTAAGTTGTTGAGCTGATTTTTGATAGTGATAATGGCGGGATTTCTGAATGTTCATCAATAAATAAACACACATAAAAATACACTTTATCGTCGCTGCGCCAACAAAAACAGCTATACGTTTTTCAGCAACTTTTCAGGAGAGCAAAAAAACCGTTTTCTGGTGATCCTAGAGAATATTTTTTCTAGTTTGCATATTTAACTAATGATACTACACATATGTAATAGACTTGTGCAATTTTTTTTTACTTTTTTTGACCAACCACTTCGCATGAAGCATTTACGCCGTTTTACAGCACATAGCTCTTTTTACAAATTGTTTAAATTTGCTAGTGGGGGTAAGAAATCGTGAAAGATGTGTATAAAATTATTCGCTAGGGTCCGATGCAATTAGCGATAGCTTGGAAATGCATTATTTAATTGACCAGTGCCCCTCCTATTTTGAAAATTGGTCACATACGCTATTTTTAAATAATTTTTTTACACAAAAATAACCTGGAATCAAAAAACAATTATACGAAAATAGATGTATAACTGATTCTACAGAGCATTTCTACTACTGAGAGCATATAGCTGTGTTTGATAACTTCTAACCAAAGAAGGATATCAGAAAACGGGAAATGCAGAAATGTAGCTAGCGGATAGCTCTAAATAAATATGTAATAAAAAATAAATCGAAAAAAAACATATAACTGAATTTGTTGGCCCAGCGACGTTATGTATAATCTGATATGCAGCATAACTATGTATGTAACTGTATTGTGAAAAATGTGTTAATGTGCGTAATGTCATTAAATTAAAATAGACCCAGCAGGAAAAAAATGTGTTTCTATTGAAAAAACGGAGAAGTAAAATCGCGGCTGACCGCGGAGGGAAATTAAATATTTAGTAGTCTTATTTTCATCAACTTATCATATCTGGCGAAATTAAACATTTAGTAGTCTTATTTTCATCAACTTATCATATCTGCATTATTTCTCACGGTATTATTGACATTTTTCTCACAGGGTAAATTGCTTGTACGCGAACGCTTGTTTCTATGCACAATACAATCAACTACAACGATACATACTGCGTGGGGGGTTGATATTCGTCATCAACAAGGGTCATTTGAACGCTCTTTCGGTCATGTCACAATGCCATTCGAAGTCAAGTAGCCGAAAATAATGCATGTACACACAAATGCACATACTTATGTATATATACATACGTACCCAGCAGCTAATATCCTTATAGTTCTAAAACACGACAATCGGAGCTAGAGAGTTCACAACTAGCCCAGAACTGGCTCTAAGGGGATGCAGAACGGGACAGTTCATTATTTTTACTTCATAAAAAATTGTGTTAACAGCTATTACTTTAAAGCTGAGCAACAACAAATGTTGCACTTTAAAATAAAGTCCCTTTTTACTGTCTCTTGCTGGATTGTACCAAATGGAACTTAGTTAAACGGACGTACACATAATCAAAGTATTATTACTTGGCATTTGTAGGTGAATGGGAATAATTCCACTTTTTGTATGGTTAAGTTTCAAAAACTTGGTATTTTATTATATAATGCCGCATTAGTTTTCAGTATGTTAAGAGTTCTGCCAGCTGAGTATTATTTTTGTAAAACGCGGCCAAAGACCGAACATTATTTAACTAGTTCTGAAGTACTTCCTTTTGAACTAACTCCGAACTATCGATATTTGAACTAACCCATCACTGTCCATATAGGAAGTAGTTCAGAACGCGTTCCAAAATTCTGCAGAAGGGGCAATATCCACTAAGAAGGAAACTGCCGTGTTAAAAAAGACAATTAAACGCATTGCGTTGGAATAGAACCGGAACCTACCCTATCTCATTTTGAACTAGTTCTGCACTAGGCTGGAACTAGCGTCATTTGCTGCAGGGTATATATGTACATGCATATATACACATAGTATATGTAGTACATACACGTGTGTCTTTCGTATAGATGGAATATATGGAAAAGAGGGTTCACATATAAATTGGTTGTTGAACGAGCTGCGAATTCTTAAGTGTGAACTTATAATCGACATTTTAAATGATTATTGTCGCACAACACATATTCACACATACTTATACAAAATAGTAAATATAAATGATCGTCAGGGTTACAGTTTTTGGGTTATGACTTTAATTTAACGATTTTCTACAAAAATTCATACCAAGGTTAATATTCATGTCTTCAAGCGTATGCGAATTTGTATATAGAAAATTTAAAATAACTACAAATATCTAGTAACTATTTTCTACTGGTAAATGAGAGTTTGGTAGTTATAATTTATGCCAATTTTAAACACGAACGAATTTCATTCATTTTTCAATTGATCGTTTACCTAATGTAGTGGAGGTCTCCCGTTTGCTCTGTTGTCACTCGTTAGTAACGATAGAAACACTTTCTGGGGCGGAGCATCTCAATTCATTCGCATAACATAACCTAGTTTTATTCGCTGAAGTATGTCGATGGCTGCGTAAAGCTCGTTAAATCTTCTGCGATCCTCTCCAACGCGCAAAGGTTCATAAACCTTCCACATAACTTTTCTCTCGAATATTACCAAAGCCTTCTCATCTGATGTTGATATTGTCTATGCTTCAGTACCGCATTTCAGGAGAAGTTAGATAAGCGAATTGTAGGGTGTGAGTTTTGTTACTCGAGAGAGAACTTCTTATTCCAAAGTAGCACTTTTCGGCAAAGAGTGATTTTTCATTGGATTTCAATGCTGATCTATTTTCGGTGGTTCCCCAATAGATAACGTCCTTCATGGTTTCAAATTTGTAATGGAGACTTGGCTGCGATTGTTGATCGAAGGTTCTTCGTCTTGTCTTCGTTAACCGCCAAAACCCATTATCTTAATCTCTTTGTCGAGGAAGTAGAACATGCGGCACGACTGTTAAGGTCAGTAACATCAATATCAATGACGTACGCCAGCAGAGAAGCCTTAAATCAGAGATTTCTTATGAACTGCAGTCGAATAGTCCAACTTACAAGGGTTGAATAAAATTCATAAAATACATATAGGTAGGTAAATAACTGCCATTATTGTGTCTGTATGTGTATATTAATTTTGCGACAATCAGCCACACATTTCTAAAAAATATCTAATTTAGCATGCTACTCTCCAATAATAAACAGAATACCCAAACAAATTTGTATGCAAAACGCGTAAACATATTTTGCCAATTTCTTAAAAATGTTTAAGCGACACGGTGCGTAACCTGCAAGGACTTTCACGCTTCCAAAAAAAAAAAAAGGGAGAAAATAAGGTTCTCGTACAATCAGTTACAAAAGTGGAACGTGTAAAAATGCGTTTGCGTACAACAAAAGAAAATATGTAAGGACATCTATGCTAAAGAAAGCAGAAATTATGTAAGAATGGAAAACGTATTTGAATAAAAGAAGAAAGCGCTGCTAAAATGGTAAATTTGTGGTTTTGTGCACGAAATGACGCTTTCAATATTTTTCGCATACAAAAAGCTTGCAATATGGATTTTAGGTTCCTTTTTTTTTTTGTGTGTTGCTGAAGAAAAAACGTAGAGTAGGAAAGTGGCAATTTCCTTTGTAGGAAATTAAAGGCGGTTTAAAAAAAAAAGGAAAGTTGAAAAAAGCGAACGCAATTGTCAGTGGAAGGGTCTACCTAACTTGAGTACGTGCGAAAGAAGTTTACCCTTTTTAATGGAGTTTGTACGCGTAAAAATTCAAAATATTTACCTTCCCTCGTACTTAGACTCGTTTCAGTTCCCGAGAATTTGTGTAGGCATTATAAATTCGCTAAATTTTCCACAAAGTATGCGCATACATACTCGTATATAATCATTCTATTGTTGGCTGTCACACAAAAATTTCACGAAATATCTCTGTACGTGCTTTTGGCTCAAGGAAATGGAAGGAATGGGTGTATGTGTAGTATATGTAGCTGGTATTGTCAATCTAAATGAGTGGGTGAATAAACATATGTTTTTTCATTTTTCATTCGATATTGTGCGATCTGCATTATCTTCTTCTTCTTCTTTTATAAATATAAATCAAAGAGCTCTATTGGTTTGTCGCCGCGGCTTTCGCCCAAACGCGAGTAGGGTTTTTAACCAAATTTACACACCGGCTTTCCTCTGAATATTTTTGCATGATATTGGTATCAAATGAAAGGTACTGAGCAGGGATTTTACATAAAACAGTAAGTACTCAACACAATGATTCCTAGGTCAGGTGTCCAGTAGTGGTCGGAAACTATCGATGGCACTATCGTCACTATCGATGGTTTCTGAACATCGTTTACACTATCGATGGTTTTCGACTATCGTTTGAACTATCGATAGTTTATTGAAAATTTGAAATGTGACCACTAGGCACCAAACAAACGGTAACTATTCCATGCAGCGTTTGAATTGCTGACTAGCAAGTAGTCAAAGCAACATACGAAATGCGACTATGCGTTCTAGTCGCATGGTCGTTTAAAATGTGATTACCCAAAAACATTAAAATTACACTACAATATGGGTATCAAACGAAAGGGGATGGCCCCAGGTTTTATTTGGACTACGATATATTTTGATAAATTTATCGATAACTGAGTCAACTCATAATTGTGGAAAAGTGGATAAATATGGATACGGAATACGAATATAGAATACCGAACACCACAAAATGGGTATCAAATGAAAGCGCTTGGCTAGGGCTATCATTTGGTCGAGTATTAATTAATTATGAACTGATCTAAAAAATATCCATCATCCAGTAATTGTTATGGAAGATAGAAAACAATATTAATTGCTAGTAACAATTATGAGTTGATCTAAAAAACATCCATCATCCAGAAATTGTTATGGAACATCGAAAAAAACATCAACTGCTCATAACAATTATGATCTGATCGAAAAAATATCGATCTTTGAGTAATTGTTATTGATGATGGAAAAATTTTTCCATTGCTGAATAATTGTTAACTATCAAGTGATTTTTATATTTATTTGTTATAATTGTTATGGCCTCTGGTTAATATATTAATTTTTTTGAACAAGAATAAATGGCTAATAAATAAATAAAACAAAACAATGTACTGAAAAAAGTTTTATTGGATTATCTTCTATTACTTTCATGTATTGGTAAGAATAAGACCAGGACAGGTTTGCAAAGTTTGTTTACATTCGGGTGAAATCGGGTGAGCTCATTTAAAACAGATGTGTTTGTGGATGAGTTTGCTGCCGGACGGCAAAAGGCGGTTACAGTGTGAGCGTAGCCGTAGACTCTCCCAAATCACCCGAAACTATCGTCAACTATCGATATACTATCGATAGTTTGCAAAAAACTATCGTACACTATCGATGGTGCTGACTATCGATAGTTTCCGACCTCTAGTGTCCAGAGATGGGTCTAAATGTGGATTTCAATGACCTTGGAATACTGCTGAGTAATATTGGTATCAAATCAAAGGGGTGCAGGGCTGAAACATACAGCTATTTTGATTAGAATTCTTAGACCGGGTACGCATTTATTGTTGAAAAAGTGGACACGGATGCCCCAGATATTTGTAAGCAATAAATCAAATTAATGGAATCAAATGAAAAGTGCAAATCAGGACTTCAATATACCTAGTGCTCTCTTCGATGTTATGCTCAACCCAGTTCCCTAGGGAAACGGAATGGAAAAGGGACGGGAAAGAAGAGGAAAAGGGAAACGAAAATGGGATAGAGAGGGGTGTGGAGAGAGTGTAGAACAGGGAGGTGAAGAAGGAATAGTAGGGAAAGAGAGTAAGGACAGAAAATGATAGGTAAGGGAGGGAGGTAGAGAGCTGGGAAAGGAAAGAAAAGGAAAGGAAAAGAAAGGAAGGGAAGGAATGCGAAGGGAAAATCTGACGGGAAAGTGAAAAGAGAACGGATGAGGAAATGAGTGGTAAGGGAAGGTAGGGGAAGGAAAGAGAAGGAGGAAAGTAATAGTAGAGCGAAAGGGATTGGAGGATAATAATACGAAGAATAAAGGGATAAGGACATGAAGAGGGGCAAAATTTTGAAAAGATAAATTTTTTCCCTTAGATACGTTGTTTTTTTTACGTATCTGACTTTAGCTGAGGCCTGCAGCACGATGAAAGCTCGGCCATCCTGGTACTTCTATTTGTTGTAGAGTGTACCGTTTTTGCTTTATAATGCCTATAGAACTTAGGAGGTGGGCCAAAGCAATGCTTGGTAGAGTACAACTACTTAGTACATGCATAAAAATAACTCCTAAATTACTAACCGAACGATACGTAAAATATTTTTTACCTCTCCTCGTGCATGTAACCGTGACACAATCTTTTTATCACTATAATCACATTTATTTTTTTTATTTTCATGTACAAAACATAATGATTTCTTTGAAATATATTCGAAATCATACATTTGTACAAACACGGCACGTGACAAAGTTTTTCATATGGAAACATAGATATCGTCGCTCCGGAAGAAGAAAGACGCATGTCAGTAATTTGTCGACGAAAAAAGGCGCATTAAAAATATGTCGGGGAAGAAAGACGCTTTACAAAACATGCCGACGAAGATAGACGCATTAAAAAATATTTCGACGAAGAAAGACGCATTAGCATAATTAACTGCGAAGAAAGACGCATTAGCATTAATATTGACAAAGAAAAATAAAAAATCTAATACGTCTTTCTTTCCTAAAAAATATTTAAATGCGTCTTTCTTTATATATTTCTTCGTTATCAAAAAAAAAATAGTCTTTCTTTCGAAAAATATTTTTAATGCGTCTTTCTTTGAAAGAAAAAAAGTTTGCGTCTTTCTTCCTCAACAAAACAGTTTGCGTCTTTTTTCTTCTATAGCGACGATATGTTTATGTAAGTAAGTATTTGCATTTGATTTCCTCAAATACTCTAATCTTTCAGCACATCTTCTCACGGAAACACGCATATCTTTTTGCATTTTTATTGTTACTTATATTTTCTTCTTAGCCACTTAAGTATTGCATACGCATGTGTTTCCAGGAACTTTTCTATTATCCTTACAATTCTTCTTATCTCATTACATTTTTTCCCTCGTATTCCACTCACACATGACTTTTTTCATCATTTGCACATCATTTTCTAACCACTTGAATCATCTCGCTTGGTGGCAGTGTGAATGCAAATTTTGCTAAAGGGACGCGCTTGTAAACCAATTGCTGTCGCCGTAAGCTTTTTTTCCTTTTGCTTTTTTCCTTTTCCTTCTTTTCCTTTGTATGCCCCACTTTTTTTTATCCAATGTCTAATGATAATTTGTTTCTATTTTGTTAACATTCGAAATTTGTATTTGTTAGATCAAAAGACTTCCTGACTAGTACATTTTGTACAGAGATTCGTATCTAAGCGTGTGTTTATGTTATAGCTATTGCTGATATCCTGTGTAAATAAGTATATATAAGGCGCATTTCTGTCGTACCCAAGCATGAAAAGAATACTCGCTTATTCATCAAATTACCTTCAAAGCAACAACACCAACTCGACTATTTTAAAAATAGTCGAGTTGGTGTTGTTGCTTTGAAGGTAATTTTATGAATAAGCGAGTATTCTTTTCATGCTTGGGTACGACAGAAATGCGCCTATAAATAAATATGGGTAAACATGTGCACATAATATGTGATGAATTTCATATCAAACCCAATATGCGGTGAACCCGACCCCCTCAGAATTTGATGAAATTTTGTACAGAGGTACATCTTACCTACCCAAACACAACCTCATTTTCAGAAATTGCATTTTCGAAAAATTGTGGGCGTGGCAAGGTATCGAAATATTCAAAAATATTCGAAAATAATCGAAAAATGACGATAATAGGTACTTTTAAAGTGTGATTACTAGGGAACGGCTTTACCGATTTCAAAGATCTTTACACCATTGGAAAGGTATTGAAATTAGCTTTCAAAAAAATACACTGTAAAAATTTGTTTTAGTACACTGAAAAAAAATGTTTTCCAAAATAAAATTTGAAACTGAAAAAACACTTCAAAGATCAAGCGATTTTGAAAAATACAAATTTTGTTTAGAAAGGTCTACTTAATATATATAACATATCTGAAAACTAAAATGGCCTTTTCAAAATTTTTTATTTTCAAACTGAACTGAAATTTTTTTTTTCAGTGTAATATGTAATACAGAATTTTTACAGTGCATGTTTTCAAAAGGTGATTTTAATACCTTTCTAACAGTATAAAAATTTTTGAAATCGGTTGATTAGTTTACGCGTGATATCAAAATACAAGAAAGCCAAGAGATGCATTTACTTAAATAAATTTAAAAAAAAAAAAATTAAAAAAAAGGCCATTTTAGTTTTCAGATAATTTATATATAGTAAATAGACCTTTCTAAAAAAAATTCTTATTTTTCAAAATCGCTTGGTCTTTGAAGTGTTCTCCCAGTTTGAAAAAAAAATTTAGAAAATTTTTTTTCAGTGTAATATGTAATATAGAATTTTTACAGTGTGTGTTTTCAAAAGGTGATTTTAATACCTTTCCAATGGTATAAAAATTTTTGAAATCGGTTGATTAGTTTACGCGTGATATCAAAATACAAGAAGGAAAAAGAGATGCATTTATTTAAATAAATTAAAAAAAAAAAAATAAAGAAAAAGGCCATTTTAGTTTTCAGATATGTTATATATATTAAATAGACCTTTCTAAACAAAATTTGTATTTTTCAAAATCGCTTGATCTTTGAAGTGTTTTTTCAGTTTCAAATTTTATTTTGGAAAACATTTTTTTCAGTGTACTAAAACAAAAAACTTTTACAGTGTATTTTTTTGAAAGCTAATTTCAATACCTTTCCAATGGTGTAAAGATCTTTGAAATCGCTAAAGCCATTCCCTAGTAATCACACTTTAAAAGTACCTATTATCGTCATTTTTCGATTATTTTCGGATATTTTCGAATATTTCCATACCTTGCCACGCCCACAATATTTCGAAAATGCAATTTCTAAAAATGAGGTTATATTTGAGTAGGTAAGATGTACCTCTATGCAAAATTTCATCAAATTCTGAGGGGGTCGGGTTCAAAATGTTCGTTTTTTCAGCCTTTGATATGAAATTCATCATATGTATTTTGGGGGTATAAAAATTACACATGTGTTAGATGTAGTGCGAGAGTTAGTCATTTCTATGCTATTTTGCTGACTCCTGAACTCTATAGGCATTTGTCTGCTGATGTGGCAGAATATGCTGCTGCTGATTTTTGCATTTGGTGGAGCAATATCCGTAGATATAAATATATATATTTGAAATTTTTTCGAACTCGAGTTTTTTTCATAAACGGGTATACGGAACATATCTCTAGCGATTGCAAAAAAAAAACTTTTGAATAACTGTCTCTTTCGACAGAAAAATAACCATTATACCTGGCCCTTTGCCATACGATTGCTTGTAATGAAAAAAGTTTTTTGGCTCTCCTGAAAAATTTTGAATTTTGAGTTTTGCCACTTTATGATTTAGGGTGCGATATGTAGAATATATTTACCTAGTATATTCGTTTATAAAAGTATGTGCGCTTATCAGTTTACTTCGCTTTGGTAATTTATTGACTCGTTATTGTGATCCTTGATGTGTTTCAATATTTCTAAGTAAGAAAAGAAAAAAAACAAGTAAGGAAGCCTAAGTTCGAGTGGAATCGAACATTAGATACTCAGCTGTATGCTTTCATTGTTTGTTTGCGTTTGATGGAAACACGGTGCACTTAATATAAAGCGAGTGCTGCATAAAGTGGGCGTAGTCACGCCCATTTTCTAAATTTTTATCAGTCATCCAACTAAGCATATCAATATTATACTTTGTGCAAAATTTCATTCCTTTATGACTTCTAGTTACAAAGATGTCATGTTACAAATTCCCAAAGGGTGTTCCAGAAATATCTTTCTTAAAAAGTAGGCGTGGTCATAAACCGATTTCAATAAATTTTTGCGTGTCTATTAACACAAGTTATAAAAGTGTATAAACCAAGTTTCGTCATAATATCTCAATTATTTGTCGAGTTATAGGCTAAGAAATCTCGTATATCCCTTTGTGTAAAAAGAGGCGGTGCCACGCCCATTTTCCAAAATTTTTCTATTTGTTGTTTCCGGTCTATTGTGGAAGTCATGCCACAAAATTTCAATGACAGATCTTTATATTTGACAGAGATATCGCTTAAAATGTTTTTATTAGGCCCCTTTATAGTTCTCATATATAAAAGTGGGCGTGGTCGTCAACCGATTTCGCTAAAATTTTGGGCGTGTATTACCACAAGTAATGAAAGTGTACACACCAAGTTTCGTCATTATATATAAATTATTTGTCGAGTTATGGGCTCAGAAATCTCGTATATTCCTGTTTATAAAAAGAGGCGGTGCCACGCCCATTTTCCAAAATTTTTGTGTTTTTCGTTTTATATCCGCAGTTGGACTCCTGCTATAAAATTTCAATGATATATCTTTATATTTGACAGAGATATCGCTTAAAATGCTTTTATTAGGTCACTTTATAAGACCCATATATAAAAGTGGGCGTGGCCCTAAACCGATTTCGGAAATTTTTCGTCAAAATATTTGACTAAGTAAGTATATCACGCGTACCAAATTTCATCGATATATCTTCAACGGTTTCTGATTTATGACTCATAAAACTTTCAATGTTTGCCCCTTAATAAGTGGGCGTGGCACCGCCCATTTTCCAAAATTTTTGTGTTTTTCGTTTTATATCCGCAGTTGGACTTACGCGACAAAATTTCAATGATAGATTTTTATATTTGACAGAGATATGGCTTAAAATGTTTTTATACTCAGCTGTACTAGTACACAGAGTATTATAGTTTTGATTTCCTAACGGTGGATTGTAACAGAATGAAATAATCGAGATAGATATAGACTTATATATATCAAAATGATCAGGGTGAAAAGAGAAATCGATTGAGCCATGTCCGTCCGTCTGTCCGTCTGTCCGTCTGTCCGTCTGTCCGTCTGTCCGTCTGTCCGTCTGTGAGCACGATAACTCGCGCAAAAATTTAGATATTTTGATGAAATTTGAAATGTAAGTTGGTATCAAGGCAGGAACGGATGGTATTGAAAATGGGCGAAATCGGACCATGACCACGCCCACCTCCCCTATATAGTAAAAATCGGAAATTTTGTATCTCAGTCACTAATAGAGCTGGAGTGATAAAATTTTACCCACGTATTGAGCTCAGGCCCTTATGAAGAAATATGGTGAAATTTTGGAAAATGGGCGGTGCCACGCCCACTTATTAAGGGGCAAACATTTCAAGTTTTATGAGTCATAACTCAGAAACCGTTGAAGATATATCGATGAAATTTGGTACGCGTGATATAATTACTTAGGCAAATGTTTGGATTAAAAATTGCCAAGATCGGTTGACGACCACGCCCACTTTTATATATGGGTATTATAAAGTGGCATAATAAAAACATTTTAAGCCATATCTCTGTCAAATATAAAGATATATCATTGAAATTTTATGGCAGGAGTCCAACTGCGGATATAAAACGAAAAACACAAAAATTTTGGAAAATGGGCGTGGCACCGCCTCTTTTTATAAACAGGAATATACGAGATTTCTGAGCCCATAACTCGACAAATAATTTATATATAATGACGAAACTTGGTGTGTACACTTTCATTACTTGTGGTAATACACGCTCAAAATTTTAGCGAAATCGGTTGACGACCACGCCCACTTTTATATATGAGAACTATAAAGGGGCCTAATAAAACATTTTAAGCGATATCTCTGTCAAATATAAAGATCTGTCATTGAAATTTTGTGGCATGACTTC
Organism: Urophora cardui; assembly: GCA_960531455.1. NCBI lineage: Eukaryota > Metazoa > Arthropoda > Insecta > Diptera > Tephritidae > Urophora > Urophora cardui. The sequence continues at coordinate 51,470,255 of OY482672.1, read as the reverse complement.
CACAATAGACCGGAAACAACAAATAGAAAAATTTTGGAAAATGGGCGTGGCACCGCCTCTTTTTACACAAAGGGATATACGAGATTTCTTAGCCTATAACTCGACAAATAATTGAGATATTATGACGAAACTTGGTTTATACACTTTTATAACTTGTGTTAATAGACACGCAAAAATTTATTGAAATCGGTTTATGACCACGCCTACTTTTTAAGAAAGATATTTCTGGAACACCCTTTGGGAATTTGTAACATGACATCTTTGTAACTAGAAATCATAAAGGAATGAAATTTTGCACAAAGTATAATATTGATATGCTTAGTTGGATGACTGATAAAAATTTAGAAAATGGGCGTGACTACGCCCACTTTATGCAGCACTCGCTTTATATTAAGTGCACCGTGTTTCCATCAAACGCAAACAAACAATGAAAGCATACAGCTGAGTATCTAATGTTCGATTCCACTCGAACTTAGGCTTCCTTACTTGTTATTAGGTCACTTTGTAATATACATATATAAAAGTGGGCGTGGCCGTCAACCGATTTTAACTATTTTCCGTCCAAACGTATGCCTAAGTAAGTAAATCACGCGTACCAAATTTTGTCGATATATCTTCAATGGTTTCTGAGTTATGACATATAAAACTTTCAAGGTTTGACCCTTAATAAGTGGGCGTGGCACCGCCCATTTTCCAAAATTTCATCAAATTTCTTCCTAGGGGCCTGAGCTCAACACGTGGGTAGAATTTCATCGCTCCAGCTATATTAGTGACTGAGATACCAAATTTCCGATTATTTCTATATAGGAAAAGTGGGCGTGGTCATGGTCCGATTTCGCCCATTTTCAATACCAACCGTCCCAGTCTCGATACCAACTTGCATTTCAAATTTCATCAAAATATCTCAATTTTTGCGCGAGTTAGAGTGTTTACAGACGGACGGACAGACGGACAGACGGACGGACGGACAGACGGACGGACAAACGGACATGGCTAAATCGATTTCTCTTTTCACCCTGATCATTTTGATATATATAAGTCTATATCTATCTCGATTATTTCATTCTGTTACAATCCACCGTTATGTGATTAAAACTATAATACTCTGTGTACTAGTACAGCTGAGTATAAAAACACATCCTTTTAAATTCATAACCGCCTAAGTTAGGCTTTCATAACCGCCTAACGGCCATTTGTGCCAAAACTTGAAATTGATTTCCAGACGCCCAGCTCTACGACTTCGGAGCTGAGAAAGAAATATAGAGCTTCCCAACTATCAAAGTTATGATATGGATCGATAGAGCTGTGCGCAAGGAGTTAAAATTGGGCAAATCTCAATTTTGGCATAGACGGTTATCAAAGTTTCATTTAGGCGGTTATGAAGTTTAAACGACATTATTGTCTAGTTGTTTGTACTATCTGCAAGCAAATACATAAGAGGAACTTTTTTTTAGAACTTTATTAAATCGCATCATAAAGCACTTATTGTGGCTAAATTTGATGAATATAATTTGCGTTACGGAAGTCACTAACGGAGGTTGTGAATTGAGTCAAATAATTGTATTTCATATTGCATATTTATAGGCGAAAATTAAAAGGAGGCTGCTATGACTATGATGATGACTACTCATTCAAGCGGTAGGATCTGGAGTGAAAAGTGACTAAACAGTCAAGTAATTTGATGCTGATGCGCAGGCTGGAAATAGAAATTTACATACTGGGATATCGCCATGTTTAAAATGGCAGTTGCTATTATATGTATAAAAATTATAGATGGCTGACTACTTGAGCTGTATGGAAAATTAGTTTAAGAACTAGTTGATTAGCAGGGTCGTTACTTATTATCCCCACATCTGCATATAGCATTAGCATCTGAGAGGATATCCTTGACTTTCAATTTTTTTCGATATTTGTAATCAAAAACAATAGGTTTTATAAATTTTTCATAACTTCTAATATATCGACAGTTACATACATATATAGAACTGGCACGAGTCAGAGTTCAAATGTTATCTTCACTTGTAACCCTTTCACATTTTTATACTCAGCTGTACTAGTACACAGAGTATTATAGTTTTAATCACATAACGGTGGTTTGTAACAGAATGAAATAATCGAGATAGATATAGACTTATATATATCAAAATGATCAGGGTGAAAAGAGAAATCGATTTAGCCATGTCCGTCCGTCCGTCCGTCTGTCCGTCCGTCCGTCTGTCCGTCTGTCCGTCCGTCTGTAAACACTCTAACTCGCGCAAAAATTGAGATATTTTGATGAAATTTGAAATGCAAGTTGGTATCGAGACTGGGACGGTTGGTATTGAAAATGGGCGAAATCGGACCATGACCACGCCCACTTTTCCTATATAGAAAAAATCGGAAATCTGGTATCTCAGCCACTAATATAGCTAGAGTGATGAAATTTTACCCACGTGTTGAGCTCAGGCCCCTAAGAAGAAATTTGATGGAAGTTTGGAAAATGGGCGGTGCCACGCCCACTTATTAAGGAGCAAACATTGAAAGCTTTATGAGTCATAACTCAAAAACTGTTGAAGATATATCGATGAAATTTGGTATGCGTGATTTACTTACTTAAACAAATGTTTTGACGGAAAATTGCCAAAATCGGTTGACGGCCACGCCCACTTTTATATATGGGAACTATAAAGGGGCCTAATAAAAACATTTTAAGCGATATCTCTGTCAAATATAAAGATCTATCACTGAAATTTTGTGGCATGAGTCCAGCTATGTACATAAAACAAAAAGCACAAAAATTTAGGAAAATGGGCGGTGCCACGCCCACTTATTAAGGGGCAAATATTGAAAGTTTTATGAGTCATAACTCAGAAACCATTGAAGATATATCAATGAAATTTAGTACGCGTGATATATGTACTTAGGCAAATGTTTGGACGAAAAATTTCCAAAATCGGTTGACGACCACGCCCACTTTTATATATGGGTCTTATAAAGTGACCTAATAAAAACATTTTAAGCGATATCTCTGTCAAATATAAAGATATATCATTAAAATTTTATGGCAGGAGTCTAACTACGAACATAAGACAAAAACCGTAAAAATTTTGGAAAATGGGCGTGGCACCGCCTCTTTTTAGAAGCTGGAATATACGAGATTTCTGAGCCCATAACTCGACAAATAATTGATATATAATGACGAAACTTGGTGTGTACACTTTTATTACTTGTGGTAATACATGTTAAAAATTTTAGCGAAATCGGTTGACGACCACGCCCACTTTTAAATATGGGTATTATAAAGTGGCCTAATAAAAACATTTTAAGCGATATCTCTGTCAAATATAAAGATATATCATTGAAATTTTATAGCAGGAGTCCAACTGCGGACATAAAACGAAAACCACAAAAATTTTGGAAAATGGGCGTGGCACCGCCTCTTTTTAGAAACAGGAATATACGAGATTTCTTAGCCTATAACTCGACAAATAATTGAGATATTATGACGAAACTTGGTTTATACACTTTTATATCTTGTGTTAATAGACACGAAAAAATTTATTGAAATCGGTTTATGACCACGCCTACTTTTTAACAAAGATATTTCTGGAACACCCTTTGGGAATTTGTAACGTGACATCTTTGTAACTAGAGTCATAAAGGAGTGAAATTTTGCACAAAGAATAATATTCATATGCTTAGTTGGATGACTGATAAAAATGTTGAAAATGGACGTGGCTACGCCCACTTTATGCAGCACTTGCTTTATAGAAAGTACCTACACCGTGTTTCCATCAAACGCAAACAAACAATGAAAGCATACAGCTGAGTATCTAATGTTCGATTCTACTCGAACTTAGGCTTCCTTACTTGTTTTGATTAAATTTCGTTATTCAACTGTGAAATATGAACGAAAAATTTACTGAATTTGTGTTTTTTGTCTATGCACGAGTATTTCTCTGTGTGTTAAATACTAAAAATGTACGAATTTGATGTGGAATTGAGTGTCACTGAGGCCAGCGAGTCATGTCGTAAGTCATTTTTCAATTAAATCAATTTAATCTTGAATGAATACACGCCTCAGAGCAGAAGTACACATTTGTATTTGTAGGTATGTGTGTAAGCATGTATGCAGTATTTGCACATTATATAAGTTATATATATACATATGTAGGTATATACATACATATCCCCACGAAATGTATATGCAACTACAGTACATATAGTTATACATACGGTTGAGCTCTCATCTCTTCTACTCGTACGCTCATTACATGCTGCAGGCTGATTGCTTTCAATTTGTTGCATATACATACGTGCATACATATATACATTCATACCACATGGTTGTACATTTGTTTCTGTTTTATCTGCCACCACCACAAGCGGTGCGCCATCAGAGCTCAACTCATTCATCTCTCGTTTGCTTGCTGCTAAAACAGCCCACTACGATCGATTGTGGCGTGGCTGGCGTTTGTGTTGGCGAGCGATGGTGATGTAGACTGGCGATAAGCGATGTTGTCTGACCGTCTAGCTGCTATTATGTACATATGTACATATGTATGCACGTATGTATATAGTTTAATGCTTATCGAGCAGACAGCGTTCGCTCTTTAGGAGCGAAAAGGTCACATTGTGTTTGTTTTTCATTGCAAAACGGAATAAATAATAGAATATGTACATACTTATGTATGTATGTATGTGTGCTAACTCGCTAATATGCTGAAGTGTTGGAGTCAACTTTCTCCTTTATACACATAATATATAATATATAATATAATATAATATAATACAATGGCGCTATTATAACTCTGACGAGTTTTATGGCCGAGCTTCTCTCCCAATTCGAGGTGTGCTCCTTTTTGTTTTTCCTACTAATTTCCTTTATACACATACAACTGCAAATTGCTAGCGAATTTTCCCCTTTTTACTGTATTTTATGTTTGTTTGACTTAAATTGTATTTTATACCCCGTCGGTGGTTTATGTAGAAGGGAGACATAAAATAATCATAGCGTGGGTGGTAAGGCCCAAGATCCTTTGTAGCATTTCTTATGGAGATGAAGACCTTGCGATTTTGACTGTAAATTTACAGCCTTTAGAAAACCATCGCAATCATCATCTTCGTTATCTTCATCACCATCTCCATCATCACCATCATCATCAATCGTCATCGTCATCATCATCATCATAGTCGTCTTCATCAACATTGTCATAATCATCATCATCATCATCATCATCATCGTCATCATCATTGTCATAATCATCATCATCATCGTCGTCATCATCATCGTCATAATCATCATCATCATCATCATCATCATCATCATCATCATCATTGCCATCATCATCTAATTTTTCTTCTTCATATACCCTCCTTTTTATTTCCATCCCTTCTAAATTCATAATTCCTACAAACCTCCACAATTTCTGTCTTTCTGTCCCATCATCGCCACATCTGGGTGTGTAAAGTATGTTTCCATTCGCAATTTTTATTTTGTTTCTTATTTTTAATCGCGGTGGTGACTTATTGGCTGATAGGCGTGTAAATGTGAATGTGTATGGCTCTGTGCATTTGGTGGGATAAATATTTCCAGAGCGCCGACGCACAATACTTTAACTACACATTACTTAAATCATGCGACAAAAAACCTAAAATTAATAACTTTGGGCGGATGATCCCAGAGCTGATCAGTCGTAAAGTCGAGCTCAAACGGTGAAGAAGTACCGAAGTATAAGTAAAGCGCGTTGGTGTTGGCTTAAATCAAATAAAAAATAAAGCAAATAAATTGAAAATAATAAAGATTCATATACTTACATATAAAATGAGCTAATATTACTAATGAATACTGTATAAAAAAAAAATTAAATAATCTCATTTAAAAAATATGTGCGAGTTCAATTGATATACGTATGTACGTATATTAATATTTCAGTATTTAGTTAGAAAAAAATGTACTTTTAATTGCCTCACTTTCCATTCTACATGCGTACTTTCCAAACATGCACAAACATAGCAATGTATATCAATAAATGAGCCAAAACTTCGTGTTTAATCCGAGCTTTAAAAGCGTTCGTGCTGCAAAACGAGCCATGCGGGGTTAAGACCTTAACGAACAAATAAGAAAAAAGAAAAACAAGAATAAAAAAATGAAAAAACAGAACCCAGAGCGCGATAGTAATTATCGCTAGTCAAGCTGTTGATATCGCCGTTTGAGTCCGCAACCAGCCGGTCCCCAAGCCGCCACGACGAGCATCATTTAGTATTTCATTGTCGTGTGGATGGACCAGCCGTTCAGTGCTAGAAGTTAGCGGTTACGTTTTTTTATTTTATTTATTTTTTTTCAATTTGTCCAGCGAGTTCTGAAGGCGTACTCACTGAACTATGAAGGAAGAAACCAAATTATTTTGCATATTCATGGAACTCAAAAAATATTTACGAATCTACAAAAAAAAAATGTAATCCAATAAAAAGTCAAGTTCGAATCAATTAATCTTGCGGTAAGTAGCATAGCAACATTTATTTTATGTATGTGACAACAAAGGAAAAGTTCTGTACTAAAAATAACATCATAATCTGACTTTACCATAGACATTTACGTACATAAATGCATATATACATACATATGTATGTATACGGGGCTATATAAATATTTTTAAATATTTAGCTAGATTAACCTTTCATACAAAGAAGAAACATATGTAGGTACATACAAACGCACAAACATAAATATATTTATGTACATATGTATTCCCACTTCAAATTCAATGAAATCCAAAACTGATAAGAGTATATTCACATTTTATAAATAAAATATATATGTGTTTCTTATTAGCTGCAGCATTTGCTGATTAGTATAAAAATAAGTATCATTTAAAATGACATGCATATGAATATACATACTACATACATATATGTACATATATTTAAGCGTGCATATGTATGTATATAAATGCAATTAAAATCCAGACAAATAATATTCAGCTTGAAGGCATTTATAATCTACCCAATGAATTTAAAGAAGAAAAAATATGTATGTATGTATGTACATTAGATCGTCCAGAGAATGTATGAGAATTGAGCAAGTGTTAATTTTCTTCGCTTCCTATGCATTTTCTAGCAGTTGAGAGATAAAACACCAGATCTGTATACATATCTGGACATCTCTAATGAAAGAATTCTATGCGATTTTAACTTAAATTATTATTTTTCTCAAAATCGAAAGGGTTATGCCATTTAGATAAATTTCGGCCTTAGCAGTTATAGGAACACTCTTTCCCAAAAAGTTAGAAAAATAAAAAAGATGCTAGAGATCCTGGGAGTTATTTTGATGTCAAGGATTTTCACTCTGTTATCAATTAAAATGGTTCCCTGCTTTTAAAAAGTGAATGCAAATTTTGCGTTTCTTTTTTTGTTTTTGTTTTATTATTTTTTTTAAGTTAATGTAAATACGTTAGATTCTATTGAATTAAATTAGCTTTATATAATCTAATATAGAATTCAGATTAGTTACATCCAAGTTATAAATTTTTTAAATTGTACATACATATGTATATTCATACTTTGAAGGGTATCAAAAGCATTTAAATTAAAATTTTTCTCAATTTTTCTCATAAGCCGTCTAATGTACACGCATGTGCAATTAATGAGCTCATCCACAAAGCCATATGTACATTGGGGTCGTCCAGAATTGTATGAAGAAAATGAAGTTCTCCCAAAATCCTCGGAACAACCCGCATTTCATGCTACTGTACTACGGAAATCTATACCGAAAATTTTGCCTTAATATATTAAATTTTAGGGGTAGCGCAAATGCCTCAAAGTTTCCATCTGCTTTTACATCAGTGATGATACATAATTTTTTGAAAAGTCCTTAATGAACAAGAAAGATATGTATGTATTTTTTATTATTATAAAAGGAAAAGCATATTGTTTTAGGAATAATGGACTAAAATAGCGATCTTCCGCAATGATTTATTGGGTTTTAATTTTTTGACCAACTTAATGTACATATATGCGCATGAGCGTTTAAATTTGAACACACGCCTTTAATTGGCAGTATTTTATTTTTTGTTTTTGGCATTTTCTCAACAAGAAAAGGGAACCATGATAAATTTTATTTCTAGTTGAACGATAAAGCAACTCTCGAAATTTGTTTTAATTCTTGAGTAAAAAAAAATGCTATAATGCATATTTCAAATAGACAATCACAGAATACGTTTACTCTTAGAGCACTCTTAACCAATCGCATATAATTCAGAGTTCAGTTCAAGTGATACAAGAAAATTTCTTCTCCTTTCTGCTGCGAACTAATTTCTCGAATTTAACAGCCAGGAATATAAGAAAAAGGTTATATTTATACGAACTAAAGAACTTTATTTTCAAAATAGTATTAACTAGTGTGATATGTAACTTCTATTCTCGTATCGGCATAGAAAGCCAATGAACTCTCATATAAAAATACCGTGTTTATTCACATTTAGATTCAAAAAAAAAAAAAACAACAAAACTAGCCTACTAATATTATTTAGTTAATATAGAAAAATTGTAAATTACTTTCTACTATATAGTGCTGCTATAAATTAACCAATTTCCTGTAGAGCAAATGCATTAAAAGCATGCAACAGCGCCTTGTTGACTGCCTCTAAGCGCCACATAAAGGCTGCGGTTGCAACCGGTTGGCCTTCTCAACTTTGTACGTAACTAACTACAATATTTTTAAGTGCTGATGATTTCTACAATTTGCATATTAAATATATTGCTTGACAATCACCTTTTGTATGTACTTATCAAATACAAAATTTACGGCTGCGTCAAATATAGTCGGCTATATTTAGAATTGGCTGATTGTATTATTAAAGTACTTACGTACATATGAACTTGGTTCGTTTTTAGTTTAATACCTAATATTATGTGTTTACAGTATTTAGGGACACAAAACAATAAATAAAAAATGCCAGTCACAACTTTTATTATTTTATAAATAATTATATAATTGGGAAATTTATTTTAATCGAACTTGCTTTACTTTATTTTCACTAGGTTAAGTTGGATTTCAAATAATAATTCCATCATTATATGTATGTACTGGCCTTCGATATTAAAAGTAAATGTTCAACTGATTTATAGCGAACCTTTGTTCTTCAACATTCTTGGTATATTGAAAACACAGTAAAATTGTGTTCGAAAAAAATGCGGACCTCATTTTACTATAGCAGAAAGAGAAAGTGTGACTCATTTTAATTAAGATTTCCCTCTTTCCGCGGCAGTGCAGTTTAAGAACGTGAATGATCCGTATTATATGGGCTGGATTTCGCTCCAACTTTGCCCAATAGATTACTAGTCCAGAGGGTATCGTCTTTCATATTTTCGCCGGTAGTCTAATTACTTTATCGAACATATGTTGTATAAAATGGCATGAAATGAAATTTCTGACCTCGGAATTCTTTAGCAGAATCTAAAAATATAAAAACCACATAAATGGGACATTTTTTACATTTTTTTAAAACAGTTGGAAGGACCGGGTTTTCACCATATATACAAAATTCCCACGGATTAAGCGCATTAGAGAGCTTGGGTCGAGTTGATTCGAAGCACTTTTCATTCTTAACGTGAGAACATATATGTAAGAATTAAAGTAGATCGTGCTTACGACTTGAAAACTAACTGCTGAATTTTCAACCCCTTCCCACATAGTTATTATGATTTTGGTATTCATGTTCATTTATGATTACATCCCGATTCAACACAATTTTTGTTCATGTAAATTCAAAAGCTTCTAAATATGCTTATGCACTACGCATGCACATATTTGTTGTTGTTGTTGTTGTTGTTGTTGTTGTTGTTGTTGTTGTTGTTGTTATTCGCCTTAGCCTTCGTCACTTATGAACGCCCTCTGGCAAGCAGCTCCTGTTTTTCATTCCTACACACTTCTTTTTCTTCCTTTCATATTCACCTCCAGCTATTAAGGGTAATTTGCATTTATTTCTAAATATAAAATTATTTCTCTGCGTTCCACGTTATACTGCAAATATTCAAAATTTTTGTTTGTTTTTGTTTTTGCTTTTCACCCCTAACAATTATCCCTTTTTTACAAGCTTTTATTTAACTTCACTTTTTGTATGTATGTCGTGGAATTTTGCAACGAACATTTAAGATACTTCTAGTTGAGCTAGGTACTTGAAATTTGGAACATAGTTCAGGACCCGAAGACAATGCAATGTGAAATAAAAAAAAATCCGATAGATGGCGCTGGTGTCGAGATATTTGTAAAATTCGTATTTACCGACCGAATTTGTTCATATTCGGTATATATATTGCCTATGAGAAAGTAAATACATCCGAGGAAAAAAATCGCCGCTAGGTGGCGCTGGTGTCAAGATATTTGTAAAATTCGTATTTACCGACCGAATTTGTTCATATTCGGTATATATATTGCCTATGAGAAAGTAAATACATCTGTGGAAAAAAATCGCCGCTAGGTGGCGCTGGTGTCAAGATATTTGTAAAATTCGTATTTACCGACCGAATTTGTTCATATTCGGTATATATATTGCCTATGAGAAAGTAAATACATCCGAGGAAAAAAATCGCCGCTAGGTGGCGCTGGTGTCAAGATATTTGTAAAATTCGTATTTACCGACCGAATTTGTTCATATTCGGTATATATATTGCCTATGAGAAAGTAAATATATCCGTGGAAATAAATCGCCGCTAGGTGGCGCTAGTGTCAAGATATTTAGAAAATTAGTATTTATGAACCAGATTTGTTCCTATTTTGAACACGTATTACGAAGTAATCTATTCACAAAAGAGTATAGTAAAACCAGATATTAGATGTAATATGCATTGTAAAACTAAAAAGGCAAAAATAAAACAAAGTAAAAAAATTTTTTTAAAAAAGCTTTTATTTAATATTAATATAACAATTTACTAAAAAGGAAAAAAATAATTTTTTTATATTTTTGAACAAGATTTATATTAGTCCTTAGTTCATTTGGATCTTAATTTCAATCTAAACATACATTTAACGTATTTCTTCAAAGCATTTCTGTATATGTATCAACATAAATAAAAGCGCGGGTACTCATTACATATTCATGTTATAAAACCGTATTGGCGAAATGGAAGGAAGCGATAAAAACTTTAAATTCCAATTACGTAAGATATGCATTACGTAAAGAGCACCCGCGCTTTTATTTATGTTGATACATATACAGAAATGCTTTGAAGAAATACGTTAAATGTATGTTTAGATTGAAATTAAGATCCAAATGAACTAAGGACTAATATAAATCTTGTTCAAAAATATAAAAAAATTATTTTTTTCCTTTTTAGTAAATTGTTATATTAATATTAAATAAAAGCTTTTTTAAAAAAATTTTTTTACTTTGTTTTTTATTATTATTTTTTCCTACCGTTTTCCCTAACAAGCAATTTTCTGGCAAATTTTTGCAAAATCCAAAAGAAGAAGCGACGCAACTTGGAATCAAAATAAATACCGCGACAGCACGTTAAACGCCTTTTGGAAGCTTAGAAATGAAAGCAAATGAAAATGAAAATGAAAATGTAAATGTAAAGGAAAATGCAAATCACCAATATTCTGACATGGAACACGTCGGAGAACGCGGTGTCGTGCCATCACACAAGTATGTAATTGTTATTTACCACCAAGCGGTCGGTGCAAATTTTGTCCTTTTGCGTTGCTTTGTTTTGTTTTGGTTGCTTTCATATTTTTTTTGTCACACCATGCCAACCAAACAGCTAGCTCCACGTTCTACAACAGCAAAATCGAACTACAGGTTAGAAGAAAGGACAACAAAGTGCCAACACCCCCATCGGCACTTCTGCCACTTTTCCACAAAAAGCAGTTATTATTTCGTTAGGTGATTACATTACTTATATGCATACTCTGCAGCGCGATGGGTTCCTGCAAGTACACACACACATACATATGTGAACATTTGAACGTGTAAATATGTAATTGTTGTACATAGCAGAGAATAGCATGAGTTACTTAAATTTTCAAGCTGTTTTTTGCAAGTTTTGGATACACCTCTGTGGGCCTTGAGAGCCTTTCTGGAATGGTGAGTGCTCGATACAGGGAATATTTTAATGAAAGTTTACTTATATGGCATTTCCTTTTCTTGATTCGTTTTATCACTGACAAACCCTTTTATCAGGGTTGCATTGAGAATCTTACTACATTTGCTGTATATTTCAAGAGAATGGATCATAAATAAATTTAATTTTTGTATGTATAATGGCTCTATATTGTGCATTCGGCTCTTGTCTTAACATAGTATTTGCATATGCAGTACACTGCTATACATTGGTTTATACTTTTCAATGCCTGTAACAATGCAAAAATGTAGGTACATAAAATGAAATCAGTTTGTACGTTCGTAAATTTACTGTGGCTCACAACTTGAATGGAACAATGTCGTTATTTTTTTGTTATTTATGAAATCACCGCTTACACATAACTGATTACCTGAAAAGCGAATCAATGAAGAAAACACTACATTCCCAGGCTTCTAAAGGGCTAAAAAACCAAATCAAACCGTGTATTCCATATCGACGAGTAGTGCTAAGTCTTGTTATAAGAACGAATGGCGATTGCTCCGCAAAAATGACTTAAGCGTGTCCAAAATCAGTTAGAACATTAAGCGGCAATTAAGAAGAAGAAGAATATCAAACATGATAATTTTGAAATTTCATAGCGTTTGCCGATATATTTTTTAAGTATTCTCATATGTACACTCAAAAAAAAATTCTCTCGATCAAAGACATAATTTTCCTTACTTTGAACACGCGTCCCAATACAAAATTTTCTCAATAATGTGAAAAAAAAAACATAAAAAAAACATTCAAACAAATTCGTTACCATGGGGATATGTATGGGAATTACATTTCTCAAAATTAAAGAAATCAAGTCTTCAAAACAAGGGCAAGTTGGGAATGGAATGGCGCTTAAAGAATTTTTCATTATTTTCATGTATGAATTTTTTTAAAACAAGTGTACGAAACCATGGAAACGCATGTAAACAACAATATTTTGTAATACTTTTTAACATATTTTAGAGAAAATTTACTCAAAACAAAGAGAGTAGTATTCAAAATAGGGAAACAATTTCTTTGACCCCTCCATATATTTTTTTTTTCTCTCAGTGTAAAATTTAAACTTTAACTGACTCTATCGTTATTAGAAATATCTACTTGTTGTCCTTCCAAGCGATTTTTGTACTCTTTAGCCATGTGCTAATAAAACTGTATATGTATATATATGCGTGTATGTGTTGTTGTATTGTAAGTGTTGGTAATATTATTGTATTAGTACCGTTACTTAATGTGCAGCAATTCATTTGAGTATATTTGTGCGAGTATGTTGTTTTAGATGGGCTTAGATTGTTTATGGACATTGCCTTCGTCAGCAGTCGTGGCTTGTTTACGCTGTCAACGGTTCGCCATTAAGTTATCAGCTAAAATAAACAAACAAGCAAATATGCGAGCATACATACACGAATTAGAAAAATAGATTTCTGATACTATATAAGTATGTACATAGGTACATGTTCGTTTATATGTACACTAGTCTGAATTAATTTCTATATATTAACTTTAATGAAACACAAATAGCGTCTAGCGCTAGCGGTGGATTTTGTGTAGTAACCATGAAATAATGGGAAAGTTCTAAACTTTACATAAGAACTCATACAGCTTTTTTTTATTTAATAAAATAGAAAAAAAAAATATAAATTTATTTACATATCGTCGCACCATACGAAAACTAACATCAAATTTTTTGTGGCTGACGAAAAGTAAAAAGTTCAAGTTTTGGCCGACGAAAAGTAATAAAATCGAGTTTTGGCTGACGAAAAGTAATAAAATCCACTTTTGGCTGACGAAAACTATCAATTTCGTTTAAACAACAACAATTTTAATGTAAAAACAGTATATAATTACTGATACTTTTCATCAGCCAAAAGTCGATTTTATTACTTTTCGTCAGCCAAAACTCGATTTTATTACTTTTCGTCGGCCAAAAGTCAAATGTTCTACTTTTCGTACAGAATTTTTTTATTGATAGCTTTCGCCAGAAATATATATCGTCCTACCATACGAAAACTAGCATACGATTTTTTGTGGCTGACGAAAAGTAACAAGTTCGACTTTTGGCCGACGAAAAGTAACAAAATCGAGTTTTGGCTGTCGAAAGGTATTAAGTTCGACTTTTGGCTGACGAAAACTATCAATTTCGTTTAAACAACTACAATTTTAATGTAAAAACAGTTATATGTAATTACTGATACCTTTCGTCAGCCAAAAGTCGAAATTATTACTTTTCATCGGCCAAAAGTCAAATGTGCCACTTTTCGTACAGAATTTTTTTTTTATTGATAGCTTTCGCCAGAAATTTTAAATATGCTAGTTTTCGTATGGTACGACGATATATAAAAGTATTTATGCATAATGAAGAATTGTTATTATAAAATCTTGTAGCAAAACTCTTGTTACATATTTTAAATTCAACATTCAAGGGTTAACTGAATTTTTATAAAAAAAAAAAAAACCACAGTATGCCACGCAAGTACCCTACATATGTATGTATGTATGTATGTATCTATAAATGCATACATTAACATACACATATAAGTAATTGGTTCCGCATACGCAGTGGTGCCTACGGCTATATTTGCATGCTTTTCGCTTTTCACTTTACACTTTACTGCCACAGCAAAGCATTTTGGCTTTTATGCGTCCAGTTTATTTTCATCGCACCTTTTTACACATGCGCCAACCAGCAATTGCTGCCATCAATGTTAACAACGGTTGGTAATTGCATGCCGGCAGCAGCAGCGATAGCGGCAGAAACAACAGCAGCTACGTACCTACACTTAAAATTGGGTTACTTGATGTAGAAAATTAAATTAAATTTTTGATATCTCATTTGCGAATTCAAATCGAAATTTTCGATAAAGGCAACAAACAGATTGAAAAGCATGAATGCATTTGCAGAGGAATGTGTAGAATTTAGCGAATGAGTGAAAATAGTTGCAGCATATATTTGCATGCGTACATATGAGCCTATGTGTCCTTGTTCAGGTGCACGGTTACTTTTTAAAATCAATATTTATTATCTTTATGAATTTTTAAGTTCCCAACAAGTGCGTGTACTCGAACAAGGCTCGATACTAATTCAGTGGTTAAATTTTTGACCAAAATGATTATTTGTTGCCTTCTACTATACAAAAGCTTCTTCTTCTCACCTTTTATTTTAAATTTTTTTTTTTAAATTTGAGCTTATATTTATACTTATTTTTCACGTGACATTCCACGTCGACGATATCATAATTTCTGAACCAGCTTATTTTTCCTGTCAAACAATAGTGACATCGGTCGCTTTTTTTGGGTAGCATAAATCCTCTCTCTCTCCCCGATGCCTGTTCCTGGTGATTGCGTCAGGGCAGATTGCGGAGGGAGTCTGCGGAGGGCTAGAAAAGGCGGTTGTCCGGTCGAGTAGCACCCTCAAGGCACAAGCGAAGGGGAAGCGGGTGCGGGACGGTCTCAGTCATGGTTCGAAGTGCCTGGCATAAAACGCATTTATATTGTCGTAATGGAGAATAAACAGAATAACGAAGAGCCCTTTACTACAGGGAGCGCGATGGGTATCTTTCTTGATATATCGGGTGTCTTTAGCAACGTCTCTGCTGAGGCGCTGTTTGGAGGGGCTTGTATGAATCGGAATACCCCAAATCATTCAGCGCTGGATCGCAGACCTTTTGAGTTGTCGGACGGTGACGGCTGGGGGGGGAGCTTTTCGACGATGTCAAGGAGGGCACATAGGGGCATCGCACAAGGGGGAGTACTCTCACCCCTGTTGTGGAAACTAGTGGTCAACAAAATACTCTTCAGAAAATTCACAAAATTTTCTTCACAAAATACACAAAATTCTCTTCGCAAAATACACAAAACACTAAAACTTGCGAAGTCTTTTATACCAAATTTAGTATAACGCCTCGAATACGATGTTGACAATACTACGGACCATATGAGGTCTATGTGAGGGATCACTGTATTCTGGCCAACTTAACTTAACTTAACCATAGTCTATGGTTACAAAGCATTATATCGCTAGCTTAGAGTGCAAATTGTGTAAGTCCTTTTTTAAAACTTTGTAGGAGAGACGAAAAACAAAAAATTAAAAAATTTCGAAATGAAATAAAAAATACTGTTCATGTAAATATTTTGGACTTACACAATTTTCTTCGATTTTTGGACTTACACAATTTGCCTATCACTGAATAACAACGAGTAGAAATAATACAAGAGTCACATACTTGTTTAGCGCGGTGCGTATTTGATTTTTCTGGACTTACACAGTTTGCACTCTAAGCTAGCGATATGTAGACTACATGTCTAGAATCTATATATTAATAGGCTAACATTTTTCCCATACAAACAATTGCCAGGCTGTTTTGCACATTTAACATACTCATATCCACATAAAATTGATATGGATGTGTTCGTATGAGTCAGGAGCAGTGCATAGGCATATAATTTTTTCTATAAATTATTTAATTTCTTTATAATTTATAAATAAAGTTTTTAGTTTTGTACCATTTTTGATTTACTTCGTTTTTGCTTCGTTGGCAAATGTGCCCACTATCTATATATTAATAGGCTAACATTTTTCCCATACAAACAATTGCCAGGCTGTTTAGCACATTTAACATACTCATATCCACATAAAATTGATATGGATGTGTTCGTATGAGTCAGGAGCAGTGCATAGGCATATAATTTTTTCTATAAATTATTTAATTTCTTTATAATTAATAAATAAAATTTTTGGTTAAGATAAATAGATATCGTAAACGTGTTTACAAATATCGTAAACACAGTTGAAGAGTCGCTTTAATTTAAAAGCGCTCACCGGGCCTACCTTCCTAGATCTGCCTTGATTTTGACCATCATTTCGCGTCGGACCGTGATCAAAAGGGCAAATCAGTGTTGCGGTACAACTGGAATTTGGAAAGTGTTGCTTATCTCCGCGAAAAGGAATAATTTTTGTACCAATACAAAGTTGAAAAAATAAATTGCATGGTCGAATTTCGACCACCGGCGATACTAGTAATATTTATTTATATTTAAGAAAATGGAATTTAGGTATGTTGTCAATATTAGATATATGTGCATACTTATGTACATCAGTTTCATATAAAAAAGACAGTTAGTTATATGCATAACATATCTACAAATATACATATGTACACATTTAACCCTTAATTGCTGATGTTGATTTGTGGGACCACACTAAAAAATTTACACATATCTATATATTTCTGTCTCTCTCTATCAAAATCAAATATATTTAAAACAAATGAATGTGTACCTACAGCTGATAACAACCAAAACCCAAAATTTTTTAATTAGATAATTTAATAAAAAATTTAATAATTTAATTAATATCGTATTTTGGATTGACACCAGTTTTTTTTTCTTCAGTTGAGGGTTAAATAAGAATTTTGCCTAGAGAAATTCATCTTGACAAGATAAATTTGACTTTATAAAAGTTTTAAGGTATGTACTTACATACATACATACATACACATAGGTTCATTTTTCTTAACATAAACTCTTTTAAATAAATATTCAAGTAGAACTCGCACTGAACATTTGAGAATTTTTGCCATCGATTTACACCAACTTGTGCATACATACAGACATATACATATATATGTATGTATGTATGTTTATGCAAAGGTTTGTATAGGATTATCGCAATATACTGTCGAGTAAGTGATGCAACCATCTTCACATATATCATTTCATGCATATTCAAGCACACACACACACACATGTATAAACATGCATGGGTACAAAATTGTATGCATACAACTTTGTCTGCTTTACCAGGTGTCGCTTTTATTTGCATAGGAACGTACATATGTACGTTTGTCGCAGATTTTCACACTCTGCTACAAGTTTGTTATTTTATCAACATCCCCCCCCCAAAAACACCTATGCGCTTACATTCTGCAGCCGCTACGCTTACTCAGCAATCGGCACCGGTCCCGTTGGCGTTTAGTGTCACACTCTCAAAAAGCAGTCAATCCGAATCGACGAAGTGAAATGTATTCATTTGCATTTTGTATTTTGCACTTTCGCAACACTTGCACTTTTTGTGTGTGCTTTTATTTGCATTTGCTTCAGTTGTTGTGCGAATTTTTATATCTTTTCTCCTTTCTCTTATTTTTGATTTTTACATTTTCCCATTGGCACTTGTGGCGTTCTTTCTGTGTCAACTTGAATTTGTTTGTTGCACATTTCTTTGCGGTTGATGGATTTGTAAGCATACAAGTGGGAAATTTTCATATAAATTTACATGACAAATTCAACTGCAACTCTATGAAGCATTTTCTAAGTCAAGTTCATGTAAATCAATTCGTTGATTTGGTTTATTATGTAAATTTACCCACTAACTCCTAATATCTATTATGGTTTAGTGGTTGTGAAATTTCGCCAGCAACATTTGTTGTTAAATGAATATAAATGTGTTGATAAACAAGTGGTCGCCTCAGAAATAATTATCAAATACCGGCAAGAATGCTGTTTATATTTATGTATAGTAAATCTATTTTCTTACATTTTAAC
Source organism: Urophora cardui (assembly GCA_960531455.1). Classification (NCBI taxonomy): domain Eukaryota; kingdom Metazoa; phylum Arthropoda; class Insecta; order Diptera; family Tephritidae; genus Urophora; species Urophora cardui. The sequence continues at coordinate 51,451,619 of OY482672.1, read as the reverse complement.
TGGCAGGCACTTTTTGTAGTTGACAGCATTTGGGCAGTGTGCCACACTTGCAGCGCAACCATTCGTCGCCTGAGAAATCGAATGTCGTACGTAGCAAAACATAGTTTCGAGAAAATCGACTTTGAAGTTTAAATTGGAAATTCTTAAAAACTGTACAACAGATTTTTCTGTTATTTGGACGAGCTGTAGAGAGTATTATATATTTTGACTTGCAATTTGCAAAAGTTGGATATCTTTAAAATTATGGAAGATAAACGATTTTTCATTCAGTATGCATTTGTCGTATGTGACGTCTGAGCACCAATACGTGTTTATGATAGCACATACGACAAAAATTCTTCTCTTTTTTCAAACCGGAATGGTTATGAGGCTCACATTTTTTGAGATATCGACTTGAAATTTGGCAGTTGCATATATTTTGATGATACTTTGATCATTTGTCGGAATCCACCACATCGGACTAATATAAGATATATATCCCATACAACTGATTGTTCAGATATAGCTGTTTTCGGGTATAACTTTTTTATTTGAGGAGATAAGGATATGTCACTAAAATTTGTTAAGATCGGATCACTATAACCTATAGCTCCGATACAATATTTTGGTTTATTCTCAGTAGCTCAGCGGCACATACGACATTTGTTTAAAATAAACTCGAATTTATATGGAAATTTGTCGTATGTGTGATACATACGACAAAAGCTTACCCAAATGGTAGTAATTTTGTAACATACGACAAATGCATACTAAATAACTCAAAAACTAAAAGAGATAGAAAAAAATGGATTGGAAAAATTAAAAGATTAGGCCCGATTTAGTTAATCTGCATCAAAAACTAGAAATCGTCGATTTTCACATACGACATGCGTTTTCTCAGGCGACGCACAGTGGGGAAGCTTCCATACATTCAGCGGAAAAAAATAGAAGGAGTTGTCGCAGGGCTTTGAAATTTTGCAGACAGGTTATATATGAGCCAGTTAAGAAAATTTCCAAAAATGGTTGAAATCGGTCAACTCCTAGGGGTACCTCCCTTGGACCTATAGTAAAAAATTAAAAAAAAACATTTAAATACAAATTTTAATTTCAGCCGAAAAAAGTAAGATATCTTCACGAAACTTTGCATATCAGTTACCCTCATAAAGGGCATTGACGGTACAAAAAATAATTGAAATCGGCCACTCCCTAGGGGTACCTCCCTTGGACCTATAGTAAAAAATTAAAAAAAAAATTTAAATACAAATTTTAATTTCAGCTCAAAAAAGTAAGATATCTTTACGAAACTTCGCATATCAATTACCCTCATAAAGGGCATTGACGGTACAAAAAATAATTGAAATCGGCCACTCCCTAGGGGTACCTCCCTTGGACCTATAGTAAAAAAACAAAGTAAAAAATTTTTTTTAAAAAAGCTTTTATTTAATATTAATATAACAATTTACTAAAAAGGAAAAAAATAATTTTTTTATATTTTTGAACAAGATTTATATTAGTCCTTAGTTCATTTGGATCTTAATTTCAATCTAAACATACATTTAACGTATTTCTTCAAAGCATTTCTGTATATGTATCAACATAAATAAAAGCGCGGGTGCTCTTTACGTAATGCATATCTTACGTAATTGGAATTTAAAGTTTTTATCGCTTCCTTCCATTTCGCCAATACGGTTTTATAACATGAATATGTAATGAGTACCCGCGCTTTTATTTATGTTGATACATATACAGAAATGCTTTGAAGAAATACGTTAAATGTATGTTTAGATTGAAATTAAGATCCAAATGAACTAAGGACTAATATAAATCTTGTTCAAAAATATAAAAAAATTATTTTTTTCCTTTTTAGTAAATTGTTATATTAATATTAAATAAAAGCTTTTTTAAAAAAATTTTTTTACTTTGTTTTATTTTTGCCTTTTTAGTTTTACAATGCATATTACATCTAATATCTGGTTTTACTATACTCTTTTGTGAATAGATTACTTCGTAATACGTGTTCAAAATAGGAACAAATCTGGTTCATAAATACTAATTTTCTAAATATCTTGACACTAGCGCCACCTAGCGGCGATTTATTTCCACGGATATATTTACTTTCTCATAGGCAATATATATACCGAATATGAACAAATTCGGTCGGTAAATACGAATTTTACAAATATCTTGACACCAGCGCCACCTAGCGGCGATTTTTTTCCTCGGATGTATTTACTTTCTCATAGGCAATATATATACCGAATATGAACAAATTCGGTCGGTAAATACGAATTTTACAAATATCTTGACACCAGCGCCACCTAGCGGCGATTTTTTTCCACAGATGTATTTACTTTCTCATAGGCAATATATATACCGAATATGAACAAATTCGGTCGGTAAATACGAATTTTACAAATATCTTGACACCAGCGCCACCTAGCGGCGATTTTTTTCCTCGGATGTATTTACTTTCTCATAGGCAATATATATACCGAATATGAACAAATTCGGTCGGTAAATACGAATTTTACAAATATCTCGACACCAGCGCCATCTATCGGATTTTTTTTTATTTCACATTGCATTGTCTTCGGGTCCTGAACTATGTTCCAAATTTCAAGTACCTAGCTCAACTAGAAGTATCTTAAATGTTCGTTGCAAAATTCCACGACATACATACAAAAAGTGAAGTTAAATAAAAGCTTGTAAAAAATAAAAATAATTTTTAATCCATACCTGTACTTAATTGTGAATAAAAGCGAAACGCGTTCATCGATTTTCTTGATTTATGTATCATTTTGTTCATAGGTTATGCGACTTTACGTGAAAATAATAGGACTTTGAACTTTTTTACCGTTTTCGATTTTTTATGAATTAAAAAAAAAAAAAATTATTTTTAGGCAAAAAATATTTTTTTTTCTCCATACATTTATTTATAACTGGGAAACTGTTGCCTATATAGCGAAGCGTTATATAAAACAGATGAAAGTACTAGTAATTCTTGATTTTTATAAATTTGTTTAAACAAAATCCGACTAGTGGTTCTTGAGTTATGTTAAACAAAAGAGCCTTATCAGAATTGAGTCGCGAATCAATTAGCTGAAAAATGTTGTACTGTATAATACAATAAATTGAAAAGGGGCACCTGGGGGCACTTGAAATTGATTAAAAATGTAAAAACAGATATGAAACAATGTATTAGTAGTGATTTCCAACTGGAGGCAAGTGGCGCTAAAATTACAGGTCCAAATGTTTGGAGAAAAAAGGGATTTTTGTTATATGTTCATAAAAATAAACAAAAAAAAACTTAAGTCTCTGCAGAGTTTATTTTTTCAATTTTAGTAGACTGAAATATCCTACTTTAAATAAAAAATAAAAAGAACAAGTAAGGAAGCCTAAGTTCGAGTGGAATCGAACATTAGATACTCAGCTGTATGCTTTCATTGTTTGTTTGCGTTTGTTCGATATAGGGTGTATTTTATATGACACGAGTGCTGCATAAACAGGGCGCAGCCACGCCCATTTTCAAAATTTGTATCAATCATCCAAATAAGCATATAAATATTATTGTTAGTGCAAAATTGCATCCCTCTATGACTTTTAGTTACAAAAACTTCACGTTACAAATTCCAAAAGGGTGTTCCAGAAATATCTTTGTTAAAAAGTAGGCGTGGTCATAAACCGATTTCAATACATTTTTGCGTGTCTATTAACACATGTTATAAAAGTGTATAAACCAAGTTTCGTCATAATATCTCAGTTATTTGTCGAGTAATAGGCACGTAGATTCCTTTGTATAAAAAGAGGCGGTGCCACGCCCATTTTCCAAACTTTTTTATATTTTGTTTCCGGTCTATTGTAGAACTCATGTCACAAAATTTCAGTGATAGATCTTTATATTTGACAGAGAGATCGCTTAAAATGTTTTTATTAGGTCACTTTATAAAACCCATATATAAAAGTGGGCGTGGTCGTCAACCGATTTTGGAAATCTTTCGTCCACACATTTGGCTAAGTAAATATATCACGCGTACCAAATTTCATCGATATATCTTTAACGGTTTATGAGTTATGGCTTATAAAACTTTCAATATTTGCCCCTTAATAAGTGGGCGTGGCACCGCCCATTTTCCAAAATTTTTATATTTTTTGTTTTATGTCCCTAGTTGGTCTCCTGCCACAAAATTTCAGTGATAGATCTTTATATTTGACAGAGATATCGCTTAAAATGTTTTTATTAGGCCCCTTTATAGTTCCCATATATAAAAGTGGGCGTGGCCGTCAACCGATTTTGATAATTTTTCGCCAAAACATTTGTCTAAGTAAGCAAATTACGCAAAACAAATTTCATCGATATATCTTCAACGGTTTCTGAGTTATGACATATAAAACTTTCAATGTTTGCCCCTTAATAAGTGGGCGTGGCACCGCCCATTTTCCAAAATTTTTGTACTTTTTGTTTTATGTCCGTAGTTGGACTCCTGCCACAAAAATTCAGTGATAGATCTTTATATTTGACAGAGATATCGCTTAAAATGTTTTTATTAGGCCCCTTTATAGTTCCCATATATCAAAGTGGGCGTGGCCGTCAACCGATTTTGATAATTTTTCGCCAAAACATTTGTCTAGGTAAGCAAATTACGCATACCAAATTTCATCGATATATCTTCAACGGTTTCTGAGTTATGACATATAAAACTTTCAATGTTTGACCCTTAATAAGTGGGCGTGGCACCGCCCATTTTCCAAAACTTAATCAAATTTCTTCATAACGGCCTGAGCTCAATACGTGGGTAAAATTTTATCACTCTAGCTATATTAGTGGCTGAGATACCAAATTTCCGATTTTTTCTATATAGGAAAAGTGGGCGTGGTCATGGTCCGATTTCGCCCATTTTCAATACCAACCGTCCCAGTCTCGATACCAACTTGCATTTCAAATTTCATCAAAATATCTCAATTTTTACGCGAGTTATCGTGCGTACGGACGGACGGACGGACGGACGGACGGACGGACGGACGGACGGACGGACGGACGGACGGACGGACGGACATGGCTCAATCGATTTCTCTTTTCACCCTGATCATTTTGATATATATAAGTCCATATCTATCTCGATTATTTCATTATGTTACAATCCACCGTTATGAAATCAAAATTATAATACTCTGTGTACTAGTACAGCTGAGTATAAAAACGTTAGCTCACATAATAAAAGATTATACGTTTTGAAATTCTTAGGTTTAAATTAAGTTGGTTCGGTAAAACATACAAGTACTGAGTTTGAGACGGCTATAAAAAAAAAACTAGCAGTCAGATCGGAGTAATTCTTTTTGATTTGGTTGTACCATTTAGTCTAAATTCCAAAATATCACTGCATATTGCATGAAGAGTATGTTGACAATTTGACTTTTTTCCGCAAAATCCCCAGTGTGCGACGCATTGTCAATAGGCGTGCAACAATGTTGATGGCTTCATGTTTATATGTAGCATGTTTCGCGGTGTTCTTACGGCATGAACTCAGTGCTACTTTCCTTTGTAACTATTATTTAAAAGTCTTATACTTGTTTTTAATTATTTTAAATATATATGTATTACATATGTATGTATGTATCTATGTATGTGTGTATGTACATACATATGTATATATGTATGTACAAACAATGCAAACGAGGATTGTAAAATAACTCGCTGATCAAAAATGTATGTGTTTCAATTAAAAATATCGTAGACGTTGCCCTTCACATGCATACATACACATGTACATTAGGCCGTCTCGCGTTATAGGGAAGCAAAAATAAAGTGCGCCGTACGCCCCCGCATATGATGTCTTTTTGGAAAACATTTCCGGAAAAGTTTTTTATTTTTTTTTGGACGCCGCTAGATGTCGCTAAAATTTATTTTTCTCATATCTTCGGTATTTATAGTCCAATCTCAGAGTTTAATACACCAATGTCTTTGGCTTGAAAGGACGCCTTATAATATGGAATATTATTAACCCAACGTGCGTCATTGGGGTCACTACCACCCAGTATTTATTTTATACCACCCTAATACAATTTTTTATGCCTGCATGTTAAACGTAGTCTAAAATCATTCATCTTTTGCAAAAGAAGTATTTCGATCGCTTCAGTAGAACCCGAAATAAAAGACGTTCAACATTCCGTGGAATATAAGTTTTTCGCTTCCTTTGGTCTTTTAGGTTCATTTTACAAAAATTTCTTCTGAGGAGACACCTACTGAAATTTTATGGCGAATAATTTTCTAGAACAGTTTAACCCCCTATCACCGCCAATAAAGGGTTATTTTGACCCCCTTTTTTTAGAAAATCAGGAAAAATAGTATTTTTAAGGTCGCTAGAGGGTTAAAATGTTCTAGAAAATTATTTGCCATAAAATTTTACTATGGGTCTCCTCAGAAAATTTTTCTGTAAAATTAACCTAAAAGACCAAAGGAACCGACAAACCTATATTCCTCGGGATGTTGAACGTGTTTTATTTCGGGTTCTGCTGAAGCGATCGAAATACTTATTTTGCAAAAGATTAATGATTTTTGAATACGTTTAACATGCAGACGTAAAAAAGGTACATTAGGGTGGTATAAACTAAGTACTGGGTGGTAGTGACCCCAATGGCGCACATAGGGTTAATAATATTCTACAGTATAAGCGGCCCTTTCAAGCCAAAGACATTTCTGTATTAAACTTAGAGATCGGACTATAAATACCGAAGATATGAGAAAAATAAATTTTAGCGACATCTAGCGGCGTCCAAAAAAAAAAAAAAAATTTTTCCGGAAATGTTTTCCAAAAAGACATCATATGGGGGGCGTACGGCGAACTTTATTTTTTGCGATACGGTCTAATGTACATGCTGAAACTTGCGATAGTGAAGCGCATTTACGTACAATAGATCAATTTAATTAACGACTAAATTCAATTGACGACAAAAAAACCTACAAGTCTACATACCTACATATGTGTGTGTAGTATAAGAATATTAATGCACAAGCACTTAATCATCGACGACCTCATTCGACGAGTTCAAAATGAGCTATTCAAGATGATGATTGACAGCGAGCAAGAGAAAGAGCGAGAATGAGATATAAGTATAAGTAAATAATACACTTATATGAAGTAACTAAAATAGTGTTAAAGCTGCATGTGCAATGCCGGAAATTGAATTGAGATTTGACAAATGAAAATTAATGAAATTTAACTTTTTAGAGGTTAAAATTTTTTGATTTTATGCATATCACATATGTATGTTAATTTGTATACAAAGTACATATACGCTTATGCACGAGTATGTAGTTCAAAATAGTAAGTAGATCGTAATTATTAACTAACAAGTGCCACAGATGCTTAAATGTACTTTGCTATTCAGTTCCAAGTGGATGCAGATTTTTATGTAGAGGCAAATCTTATATGAAGCATCTGTATATACTTTTGCAAAATTTTTTGGAGAAAGAAGTTATCAGAAAAGGTCCTAAACCGACCAATTTTTTTTTGTTTACTGATGGAAATGAGCTCTAAGTGCCAGAGGTGCAAGATCTCCTTTCAAAATGCACCTTGTTTTAAAATTAAGATTATTAAGCAAGGCAATTCGCTCAGAAAAAAAAATGATAGTTTTTTTACAATGCGACCCTAAGACCTTATGAGTAAAAAAATTTAAAACTAGACAAGTCGTACATATCGTCCGTCTCCTGCCAGAAACACGAATGTGAAAATTTTTTAAGTGCGATGTCTGCTCTTTACTGGGTATATATTGATATAATAACAATTACTATTTGTATATATGCTTATGTACATACAAGTGCATATTATGCATGTATGTTTACACAAGAATTTATACAAATATTAATTGTTATTACATCAATATATACCCGATAAAGAGCAGATATCGTGCTTAAAAAATTTTCACATTCGTGTTTCTGGCAGGAGACCGACGATATGAGTATATGACCTTAAAATCATTAGTACCTTTTTAGTTAAGAAAATAAATGAAAGCCATAAAATATTGATAATATTTCTCTAAATCGCCTAAAATGGTTTAAATTTGGCACGAAGAGCTTATGAAGGTTAATCCATTACTCTCAAAAAAAAAAAAAAAAAAAAACAAGTAAGGAAGCCTAAGTTCGAGTGGAATCGAACATTGGATACTCAGCTGTATGCTTTCATTGTTTGTTTGCGTTTGATGGAAACACGGCGTATTTTATATAAAGCTAGTGCTGCATAAAGTGGGCGTAGCAACGCCCATTTTCAATATTTTTATCAGTCATCCAACTAAGCATATGAATATTATTCTTTGTGCAAAATTTCATTCATTTATGACTTCTAGTTACAAAGATGTCACGTTACAAATTCCCAAAGGGTGTTCCAGAAATATCTTTGTTAAAAAGTAGGCGTGGTCATAAACCGATATCAATAAATTTTTGCGTGTCTATTAACACAAGTTGTAAAAGTGTATAAACCAAGTTTCGTCATAATATCTCAATTATTTGCCGAGTTATAGGCTAAGAAATCTCGTATATTCCTTTGTCTAAAAAGAGGCGGTGCCACGCCCATGTTTCAAAATTTTTCTATGCTTTGTTTTCGGTCTATTGTGGAACTCATGCCACAAAATTTCAATGAATTATATTTATATTTGACAAAGATATCGCTTAAAATGTTTTTATTAGGCCCCTTTATAGTTCCCATATATAAAAGTGGGCGTGGTCGTCAACCGATTTTGCTAAAATTTTGAACATGTATTACCACAAGTAATAAAAGTGTACACACCAAGTTTCGTCATAATATCTCATTTACTTGTCGAGTTATGGGCTCAGAAATCTCGTATATTCCTGCTTCTAAAAAGAGGCGGTGCCACGCCCATTTTCCCAAAATTATTGTGTTTTTAGTTTTATGTCCGCAGTTGGACTCCTGCCATAAAATTTCTATGATATATCTTTATATTTGACAGAGATATAGCTTAAAATGTTTTTATTGCGACACTTTATAATACCCATATATAAAAGTGGGCGTGGTCGTCAACCGATTTTGGCAATTTTTAGTCCAAACATTTGCCTAAGTAAGCATATCACGCGTACCGAATATTATCGATATATCTTCAACGGTTTCTGAGTTATGACTCATAAAACTTTCAATGTTTGCCCCTTAATAAGTGGACGTGGCACAGCCCATTTTCCAAAGTTTTTGTGTTTTTTTGTTTTATGTCCATAGTTGGACTCATGCGACAAAATTTCAATGATAGATCTTTATATTTGACAGAGATATGGCTTAAAATGTTTTTATTAGGTCACTTTGTAATATACATATATAAAAGTGGGCGTGGCCGTCAACCGATTTTAACTATTTTCCATCCAAACGTTTGCCTAAGTAAGTGAATCACGCGTAGCAAATTTCATCGATATATCTTCAATGGTTTCTGAGTTATGACATATAAAACTTTCAAGGTTTGACCCTTAATAAGTGGGCGTGGCACCGCCCATTTTCCAAAATTTCATCAGATTTCTTTCTAGGGACCTGAGCTCAACACGTGGGTAAAATTTCATCGCTCCAGCTATATTAGTAACTGAGATACCAAATTTCCGATTTTTTCTATATAGGAAAAGTGGGCGTGGTCATGGTCCGATTTCGCCCATTTTCAATACCAACCGTCCCAGTCTCGATACCAACTTGCATTCCAAATTTCATCAAAATATCTCAATTTTTGCGCGAGTTAGAGTGTTTACAGACGGACGGACGGACGGACATCGATTTCTCTTTTCACCCTGATCATTTTGATATATATAAGTCTATATCTATCTTGATTATTTCATTCTGTTACAATCCACCGTTATGTGATTAAAACTATAATACTCTGTGTACTAGTACAGCTGAGTATAAAAAATGGGTATGAGTGGTATTAAATTCACTTTGTAAATAGCAGAATAAAAACAAGTAAGGAAGCCTAAGTTCGAGTGGAATCGAACATTAGATACTCAGCTGTATGCTTTCATTGTTTGTTTGCGTTTGATGGAAACACGGTGTATTTTATATGAATCGAGTGCCGCATAAAGTGGGCGCAGCCACGCCCATTTTCAAAATTTCTATCAGCCATCCAACTAAGCATATGAATATTATTCTTTGTACAAAATTTCATTCCTTTATGACTTCTAGTTACAAAGATGCCACGTTACAAATTCCCAAAGGGTGTTCCAGAAATATCTTTGTTAAAAAGTAGGCGTGGTCATAAACCGATTTCAATAAATTTTTGCGTGTCTATTAACACAAGTTATAAAAGTGTATAAACCAAGTTTCGTCATAATATCTCAATTATTTATCGAGTTATGGGCTCCGAAATCTCGTTGATTCCTTTGTCTGAAAAGAGGCGGTGCCACGCCCATTTTCCGAAATTTTTCTATTTTTTGTTTCCGATCTATTGTAGAACTCATGCCACAAAATTTCAATGAATTATCTTTATATTTGACAAAGATATCGCTTAAAATGTTTTTATTAGGCCACTTTATAATACCCATATATAAAAGTGGGCGTGGTCGTCAACCGATTTGGCTAAAATTTTCAACATGTATTACCACAAGTAATAAAAGTGTACACACCAAGTTTCATCATTATATATCAATTATTTGTCGAGTTATGGGCTCAGAAATCTCGTATATTCCAGCTTCTAAAAAGAGGCGGTGCCACGCCCATTTTCCAAAATTTTTGTGATTTTTGTTTTATGTCCGTAGTTAGACTCCTGCCATAAAATTTTAATGATATATCTTTATATTTGACAGAAATATCGCTTAAAATGTTTTTATTAGGCCCCTTTATAGTTCCCATATATAAAAGTGGGCGTGGCCGTCAACCGATTTTCACAATTTTCCGTCAAAACATTTGTCTAAATAAGTACATCAGGCATACCAAATTTCATCGTTATATCTTCAACGGTTTCTGAGTTATGACATATAAAACTTTCAATGTTTGACCCTTAATAAGTGGGCGTGGCACCGCCCATTTTCCAAAATTTCATCAAATTTCTTCCTAGGGGCGTGAGTTCAACACGTGGGTAAAATTTCATCGCTCCAGCTATATTAGTGACTGAGATACCAAATTTCCGATTTTTTCTATATAGGAAAAGTGGGCGTGGTCATGGTCCGATTTCGCCCATTTTCAATACCAACCGTCCCAGTCTCGATACCAACTTGCATTTCAAATTTCATCAAAATATCTCAATTTTTGCGCGAGTTAGAGTATTTACAGACGGACAGACGCACAGACGGACGGACAGACGGACAGACGGACGGACAGACGGACGGACGGACATGGCTCAATCGATTTCTCTTTTCACCCTGATCATTTTGATATATATAAGTCTATATCTGTCTCGATTATTTCATTCTGTTACAATCCACCGTTATGTGATTAAAACTATAATACTCTGTGTACTAGTACAGCTGAGTATAAAAATATACTACTTATCTTTATATATATTACGCTAAGCGATTTTTTGTAAGCACCATAACCTTTACACCGTTATACCGATTTTCGAAAATGTGGTGTCAGATGAAAGGGCTTAACCTGTAGATATGCAGGAAGGTTTAATTTTTTTGAAAAGGGTTGCCAGATGTTTAAAAATTTAATTTTACTGTATAGTTTGTTTGATTTTAAAATTTTTGGGACCATATGAAAGGGTTTGACCTGATATTAAGTAATTTAATAAAAAATTTTACAAAAAGGGTTGCCACCTGTTCAAAAATTCAGTTTTACGCTATAGTTTATTTGATTTTTAAATTTGAGGTGTCATATGAAAGGACTTGGCATGGAAATGAGTAATTTATTAAAATTTTTACAAAAAGGGTACCACCTGTTCAAAAATACATTTTTACGCTACAGTTTATCTTTATATATATTACGCTAAGCGATTTTTTGTAAGCACCATAACCTTTACACCGTTATACCGATTTTCGAAAATGTGGTGTCAGATGAAAGGGCTTAACCTGTAGATGTGCAGGAAGGTTTAATTTTTTTGAAAAGGGTTGCCAGATGTTTAAAAATTTAATTTTACTGTATAGTTTGTTTGATTTTAAAATTTTTGGGACCATATGAAAGGGTTTGACCTGATATTAAGTAATTTAATAAAAAATTTTACAAAAAGGGTTGCCACCTGTTCAAAAATTCAGTTTTACGCTATAGTTTATTTGATTTTTAAATTTGAGGTGTCATATGAAAGGACTTGGCATGGAAATGAGTAATTTATTAAAATTTTTACAAAAAGGGTACCACCTGTTCAAAAATCCATTTTTACGCTACAGTTTATCTTATCTTTATATATATTACGCTAAGCGATTTTTTGTAAGCACCATAACCTTTACACCGTTATACCGATTTTCGAAAATGTGGTGTCAGATGAAAGGGCTTAACCTGTAGATATGCAGGAAGGTTTAATTTTTTTGAAAAGGGTTGCCAGATGTTTAAAAATTTAATTTTACTGTATAGTTTGTTTGATTTTAAAATTTTTGGGACCATATGAAAGGGTTTGACCTGATATTAAGTAATTTAATAAAAAATTTTACAAAAAGGGTTGCCACCTGTTCAAAAATTCAGTTTTACGCTATAGTTTATTTGATTTTTAAATTTGAGGTGTCATATGAAAGGACTTGGCATGGAAATGAGTAATTTATTAAAATTTTTACAAAAAGGGTACCACCTGTTCAAAAATACATTTTTACGCTACAGTTTATCTTTATATATATTACGCTAAGCGATTTTTTGTAAGCACCATAACCTTTACACCGTTATACCGATTTTCGAAAATGTGGTGTCAGATGAAAGGGCTTAACCTGTAGATATGCAGGAAGGTTTAATTTTTTTGAAAAGGGTTGCCAGATGTTTAAAAATTTAATTTTACTGTATAGTTTGTTTGATTTTAAAATTTTTGGGACCATATGAAAGGGTTTGACCTGATATTAAGTAATTTAATAAAAAATTTTACAAAAAGGGTTGCCACCTGTTCAAAAATTCAGTTTTACGCTATAGTTTATTTGATTTTTAAATTTGAGGTGTCATATGAAAGGACTTGGCATGGAAATGAGTAATTTATTAAAATTTTTACAAAAAGGGTACCACCTGTTCAAAAATACATTTTTACGCTACAGTTTATCTTTATATATATTACGCTAAGCGATTTTTTGTAAGCACCATAACCTTTACACCGTTATACCGATTTTCGAAAATGTGGTGTCAGATGAAAGGGCTTAACCTGTAGATATGCAGGAAGGTTTAATTTTTTTGAAAAGGGTTGCCAGATGTTTAAAAATTTAATTTTACTGTATAGTTTGTTTGATTTTAAAATTTTTGGGACCATATGAAAGGGTTTGACCTGATATTAAGTAATTTAATAAAAAATTTTACAAAAAGGGTTGCCACCTGTTCAAAAATTCAGTTTTACGCTATAGTTTATTTGATTTTTAAATTTGAGGTGTCATATGAAAGGACTTGGCATGGAAATGAGTAATTTATTAAAATTTTTACAAAAAGGGTACCACCTGTTCAAAAATCCATTTTTACGCTACAGTTTATCTTATCTTTATATATATTACGCTAAGCGATTTTTTGTAAGCACCATAACCTTTACACCGTTATACCGATTTTCGAAAATGTGGTGTCAGATGAAAGGGCTTAACCTGTAGATGTGCAGGAAGGTTTAATTTTTTTGAAAAGGGTTGCCAGATGTTTGAAAATTAAATTTTACTGTATAGTTTGTTTGATTTTAAAATTTTTGGTACCATATGAAAGGGTTTGACCTGATATTAAGTAATTTAATAAAAAATTTTACAAAAAGGGTTGCCACCTGTTCAAAAATTCAGTTTTACGCTATAGTTTATTTGATTTTTAAATTTGAGGTGTCATATGAAAGGACTTGGCATGGAAATGAGTAATTTATTAAAATTTTTACAAAAAGGGTACCACCTGTTCAAAAATACATTTTTACGCTACAGTTTATCTTTATATATATTACGCTAAGCGATTTTTTGTAAGCACCATAACCTTTACACCGTTATACCGATTTTCGAAAATGTGGTGTCAGATGAAAGGGCTTAACCTGTAGATGTGCAGGAAGGTTTAATTTTTTTGAAAAGGGTTGCCAGATGTTTGAAAATTAAATTTTACTGTATAGTTTGTTTGATTTTAAAATTTTTGGTACCATATGAAAGGGTTTGACCTGATATTAAGTAATTTAATAAAAAATTTTACAAAAAGGGTTGCCACCTGTTCAAAAATTCAGTTTTACGCTATAGTTTATTTGATTTTTAAATTTGAGGTGTCATATGAAAGGACTTGGCATGGAAATGAGTAATTTATTAAAATTTTTACAAAAAGGGTACCACCTGTTCAAAAATCCATTTTTACGCTACAGTTTATCTTTATATATATTACGCTAAGCGATTTTTTGTAAGCACCATAACCTTTACACCGTTATACCGATTTTCGAAAATGTGGTGTCAGATGAAAGGGCTTAACCTGTAGATGTGCAGGAAGGTTTAATTTTTTTGAAAAGGGTTGCCAGATGTTTGAAAATTTAATTTTACTGTATAGTTTGTTTGATTTTAAAATTTTTGGTACCATATGAAAGGGTTTGGCCTGATATTAAGTAATTTAATAAAAAATTTTACAAAAAGGGTTGCCACCTGTTCAAAAATTCAGTTTTACGCTATAGTTTATTTGATTTTTAAATTTGAGGTGTCATATGAAAGGACTTGGCATGGAAATGAGTAATTTATTAAAATTTTTACAAAAAGGGTACCACCTGTTCAAAAATCCATTTTTACGCTACAGTTTATCTTATCTTTATATATATTACGCTAAGCGATTTTTTGTAAGCACTATAACCTTTACACCGTTATACCGATTTTCGAAAATGTGGTGTCAGATGAAAGGGCTTAACCTGTAGATGTGCAGGAAGGTTTAATTTTTTTGAAAAGGGTTGCCAGATGTTTGAAAATTTAATTTTACTGTATAGTTTGTTTGATTTAAAAAATTTTGGTACCATATGAAAGGGTTTGACCTGATATTAAGTAATTTAATAAAAATTTTACAAAAAGGGTTGCCACCTGTTCAAAAATTCAGTTTTACGCTATAGTTTATTTGATTTTTAAATTTGAGGTGTCATATGAAAGGACTTGGCATGGAAATGAGTAATTTATTAAAATTTTTACAAAAAGGGTACCACCTGTTCAAAAATCCATTTTTACGCTACAGTTTATCTTTATATATATTACGCTAAGCGATTTTTTGTAAGCACCATAACCTTTACACCGTTATACCGATTTTCGAAAATGTGGTGTCAGATGAAAGGGCTTAACCTGTAGATGTGCAGGAAGGTTTAATTTTTTTGAAAAGGGTTGCCAGATGTTTGAAAATTTAATTTTACTGTATAGTTTGTTTGATTTTAAAATTTTTGGTACCATATGAAAGGGTTTGGCCTGATATTAAGTAATTTAATAAAAAATTTTACAAAAAGGGTTGCCACCTGTTCAAAAATTCAGTTTTACGCTATAGTTTATTTGATTTTTAAATTTGAGGTGTCATATGAAAGGACTTGGCATGGAAATGAGTAATTTATTAAAATTTTTACAAAAAGGGTACCACCTGTTCAAAAATCCATTTTTACGCTACAGTTTATCTTATCTTTATATATATTACGCTAAGCGATTTTTTGTAAGCACTATAACCTTTACACCGTTATACCGATTTTCGAAAATGTGGTGTCAGATGAAAGGGCTTAACCTGTAGATGTGCAGGAAGGTTTAATTTTTTTGAAAAGGGTTGCCAGATGTTTGAAAATTTAATTTTACTGTATAGTTTGTTTGATTTAAAAAATTTTGGTACCATATGAAAGGGTTTGACCTGATATTAAGTAATTTAATAAAAATTTTACAAAAAGGGTTGCCACCTGTTCAAAAATTCAGTTTTACGCTATAGTTTGTTTGAATTTTAAATTTGAGGTGTCATATGAAAGCACTTGGCATGGAAATGGGTAATTTATTAAAATTTTTACAAAAAGGGTGGCACCGATCAATAATCCATTTTTACGCTACAGTTTATCTCATTTTTAAATTTGAAGTGTCATGCAATGCCTAGCACTGAAGATGGGTAATAAAAGGAAAGGGAAGAGGAAAATGAAAATGAAAGGGACGGATATGGCGAAGGACAGGAAGCGAAAGAGGAAATATGAAAAATAAAATGGATAAAGGGAAAATAAAGCGCAAATAAAGGGGAAGAGAAAGAGAACTAGAAAGAAAAGGAGGAGCGCCAAATGGCCTTTTGTAGGTCGCTTTAAGGTTACCATAGTCTAGAAAAATATTCGGCACAAAACTTCACTATGGGGCTCCTTGGTCAAAATCTATGTATAAAAAAATCTAGGTCCACAGAAAATAAAAATAACCAGTAGCTATGAAGGTATATCAAAAAATTTTCAAATGTGGCAATAAGTGATCTTCCACCCTCAAATTGTCGCACAGTGTAATTGGAAGCCACAGCATCGCGTGGCCGGGTTTACTAGTATTTATTTATTTCAATTTATTATTATATTGCTTTATTTATAGCACATTATCAGTAATAATTCTGTAAACATGCTGTGCAAATATATTTACATAAATATATGAGTATATATGTGAATCCATAATTTCATTATAAGCCATATACTATATACATAGTACATACATACATATGCATGTACATTAGGCTGGTCCTTATTTCTCAAAGTAAAAATTTTGAATGCAGGAACGTTTCAAACTGTTCCTTTGAATAAAAAAAGGATACACAAAAGGTTTTATTTAAATAAATTTACTTTAACACGTGCCGCATCGAGGTTGAAGCAATCAACTTCTGTATTATATAAGCTTTAACACGAACTGTCATACGTAGCACTCATGGCTTTCCTTGTATGCTCCGGGTACTTTTTTCTATAGTTCTGAACAACCTTAAAAAATATTTTAAAATTATTTTAAATGAATGGCGAATAATTATAAAGAATAATTTCAAAACCAGTATATACTTACTTGCAGAAGGTACTGCTTTTGATTTTCATTTTTGGTTAGCAATGTATTAAACTCCTCCATTAATTTAACTGCTCTCTCAGCAGCATCATTTACAACATTAATTGACGAAATTAAAATCTTGCCCTTGTTGAAAAATTCATTTTGAGGCCATTCATTTGGATCACACTCCAAAAATGATGTATTAATATTAAACCGTTTGAATAAGTTTAAGGATTTCTTTGTAATCAAACTGCTAGGTAGGCTTCTATTTAAAAATTCATCCACTTCCAGTGCTTTTAAGGGGTATTTCTTTAATGTGAATTCTTCATTTGTGCTATCCAAATTTTCTTCACTTTTCAAAAGCTCTCGTAAAATTTCAGCCATTAACTGCTTTTCTATTGTAGGTACGTTTTCATCAAAAAGCGAAAAAAGGACTGTTTCATCTGTTAAATACCAAAGGTGGTTTACAAACTTTTCGAGGCAAGTACTCGCAATATTTAAATCTTTTTCTTTATATTTCTGCAAATTTCTAAGAAAGGAAATATCGTTACACGGTGATGCAATAGCCTTATTCGCGCTAAACCACGGTTTCACATAATTTACTACAATGAAACCGCATATTCTGCTTAATGCTTTTTCTTCGTCCACTGTAATTGAAAATTCCTTACGCAGCAAAAAAATTTTTAAGGCATAAATAGCTTTAGACATCCATCTAGCACGATGGCATGCTCCAGGCTGCCGTATTTTGTTTCCGTTGTTCAGTTCCCCTCCTAAAAGTATTATGGTGAGCTCCAAGAATTCTCTATAATCATTGCGTGGTTCCTGATTAGCTTCAAGTTTTCTTTCACAGAATAGAAGAATTTCTTCACGAGTATCAGCAATAAGTTCTACAAGCTCACTACTCGTGTCACAATTAGAGACATTTTTGGTGTTGAGACTAGGAATGTTCGATCGGGGAATTATTGGGGCTGGAATTCCAAGTGAATTCCAGAAACGGGGAACTTTTGACAGCCGGCTCTCAAAATCAATCACTACTCACCCAATTTACTTCAACTATATGATAATTGAAAAGCACTTGATTGATAGATATATGTACACTTTCTTTTAATTTATTTCACTTTTATTTTCACTACAATACCAACTCACCTGTAGATCTCGCTGATGTGACTTTGATGACTTCAGAAAAAACAAGAGAGCGACTGACTACATGTCAGCCTATTTATAGCCACCACCAGATATGGAGCCATAGCTAAACGGTTCATATAACAGGACTTGCACAAAGGCGATAAAACTTAACGAATCCTGTCACCGAGTAGCTACTGTCACTTACCAGCGACATCTACATTTGAGTGCGAGCGTTAACATGCCGCCCGCCTTGCAGTGTCTACTGCAAAAAATATATAATTCATGAATTAAATAAATTTAAAGAATATAAAATATTGGATGTCTATGATATTTTAAAATTCAATAAGGGGTGCTGCCGGATATGACCCATCCGAAAATGGTATTCTGTGCTGCTGGTCTGCTCGGGGTTGCTGGCATAAGTCCTGGCCGTAGAATAGTGGCATATACATCTGTCCCAAGAATCAGGGAGACAGCGCTTGCTCTATAAAAGGACGGATCAGCGAGATGTATATTTTCAAATTCCATCGCTACCCTCCCATCTATGGTTCGTTCGGGTGTGGTTCGACTCAGGCTAGGCAACACCCTCGCCCTGAGATGGATTCGTTCATTCCGGCTTCGTAAGGTTATGTCGCAGTGGGTCCGGTTTCTGCATGGTAGTGGCTCAAACCGATGCGCCAGTGCTCTTGAAATGGTAGAGAATGGCTGCCCGGGGTCAATGATGGCGCGCACTGCCTGCCGTCTACCTCTCATTGTTACACGGGCCACCACCGTGGGGATAAGGACAGAGGTGCTCTGGACTAGTCGCCTTGGTCTTTGGATGTGCTCACGAGCGTCTCTTATCCCACGGTGTGCGGCTTGATGTTGACGTGGACGCCTTCGGGCCGATGGTAAAAATGGCTGCGGGCGTTCGTGGTTTAACGGCGGGCGCGCCCCAGGTGCGGGTTGTGGAGGTTGTACTACCGCCGACCGGATACCCGACAGTGGAGGTCTGGGCATTGGTGGATCAATCCTTTGTGGGTCATTTTCTGGTGGCAAGTCTTCGTCGCTAGCCTCTATTTCTAAAATATCGTCGCTTGACACCGATAGCGCTCGCGCGCGGTATGTACTTCGCCGACGTGGTGGTGCGACATCTTGTTCAGCGGCTAAGGGCGCGTCGTCTTCCTGCCGTGGGATTTCGTAAAGATGGAGGAGACTGTGATGTCGCTCCTGACAGCGGCTACAGTTGCCTTGCGACGGGCAATTACGTGCCATGTGGTGCGGCGATAAGCAATTGGCGCAATACCGGTGGAGGAGGACGGCACGCAGTCTCTCCTCGGGCTCCATTCGGCGCATCTGACGGCAGAAAATCATGCGGTGATTGTTACCGCATACTGGGCATCGAATACGTGAATTCGTGGTTGCAATGTTGTTCTGAGCGCGGACCATTGTGACGGTTTGGTGTTTTTATTTTGGTTTATTGAAAATCTGAAAAATAGGAAAAGGCTGCAAAGAGAAAATATGTTAGGGAGAGTGGTCAAAGGGTAATCTAACTAATTTCACTATTGGACGTGTTATCACGCCTCGGGTTGTGCGAATATCGACGACCCGTACGCGGGCATCTTTCCCTGAAAACACCTTAACCACTCTGCCAAGTCGCCATTCATTTGGTGGAAGGTTGTCTTCTTTGATAACCACGAAGTCGTCGACTTCGATATTCTTCTGGGGTTGGTGCCACTTGACCCTCTTATGTAACTCCTTGAGGTATTCTATTTTCCATCGTTGACAAAATCCTTGATGGATCGCCTTGATCTTTTGCCATCGGTTGACAATTGATATTGGGGATGCATGGATCTCAGGTTCCGCTATCGCGAGAATTGGGCCACCAATCAGAAAGTGGCCTGGAGTCAGAGGTTCGGTTGAGTCGGGGTCGTCAGACAGCGGACTGATTGGCCTCGAATTCAGGCAGGCTTCGATTTTTGCCAACAGCGTCGAGAACTCCTCCATGGTGAATCGCATGCTATTAGCTACTTTCCGGAAATGCGTCTTAAAGCTTTTTACTCCTGCCTCCCATAATCCCCCCATGTGTGGCGCTCCCGGAGGAATGAAGTGCCAGTTGATTTCTTGGTGAGCGTATGTTTGTGTCGTATGGCGGGATGCATCTGCAACGAAATTGCGAAAATCCTGCCGCAAGGCTTTGTTGGCACCAACGAAGTTCGTACCGTTGTCTGAATACACATTACATGGACATCCTCGCCTTGATACGAATCTGGAGAATGCTGCGAGAAATGTAGACGTGGATAAATCACTAGTCGCTTCTAAGTGTATGGCCTTCGTAGCGAAGCAGACAAAAACGCAAACGTATCCTTTTGTTATAAGGCACGCTCTACCAGTATAATTCTTTATCTCGAATGGGCCCGTGAAATCAACGCCGGTGTTTACAAATGGCCTGGTGATTTCAGTGCGCTCAGGAGGAAGTGCTGCCATTAGTTGATCTCGTGTCTTCTGTCTGTAAATAAGGCAAACTTTACATTTATTAATGAGGTTTTTAATCAAGTTTTTCATTCGTACAATCCAGTATTCTGATCGCAAGATTCTCAGCATGAGTCGATTTCCCCCGTGTAGGGATATCAAATGCGAGAACCTTACCAGAAGTCGGGAAAATTGACAATCGTAAGGAAGAATTATTGGAAAGCGTTCGTTATATGGTAACGTCGCCTGTGCCAATCTTCCCCCAACTCTCATAATTCCATCCGTATCTAGAAATGGGTTGAGGGTGCGGACGGAACTTTTTTTGCTCACTGGAGTAGATGCTACAAGGGACTGGTACTCCTCTGGGTAGCACCGCCTTTGGGCTAACGCAATGAGGCGCTTTTTCGCCATTCGAATCTCTTCAGAGCTGATTTCAGAAGTTTTCGCTCGTGGAGTTAGCTTGTGTACCGGGTGGATTTTCCAAAAAAATTGAAATATTCGTGCAACCACTCGAAGTGCACGAGAGAAGTCCGAGAAGCGATTCAGAATATCCGGCGGATCTGGAACGCTCGACCCGTGGGCTCGTATGACCTTCTGTTCCAGGTCGGTTTCCATCAATGTGTCGTCGGCTTTTTGAGGCCACTCTGACGGTGGAGATTGCAGCCAATTTGGTCCTTGCCACCATAACTTACTTTCCACTAATTCCTGAGGGGGTACACCACGGCTTCCTAGATCCGCCGGGTTATCTGCTGAATCCACATGATTCCAGCCTCCGACTCCAACTAGTTCGTCGATTTTGGCGACTCGATTCGCTACGAAAGTGGTCCAATGACAGGGTGGTTTTCGTAGCCAAGCAAGGACGATGGTGGAGTCAGTCCATTTGTAAATTACTGGTTGCGCTATGTCGAACTGAGGAAGTAAAGCATTAATTAACTCCGCTAAAAGTAATGCACCACATAATTCCAACCGCGGTAGAGATACAGTTTTCACCGGAGCCACCTTGGTTTTACCTACCAGTAAGTTGACGTGAGGAGACTTACCTGCCGTCCGTTCTTTGACTCTCACATATACGGCTGCTGCATATGCTTTCTCAGATGCGTCACAGAACCCGTGAAACTCTATTTCGTCCCAAGGGGTATAATGAATCCATCTTGGAATCTTAATATTGGCAATGTGTACATAATTCTTAAGGAAAATCTCCCACCGTCGATGAGGACCTGGAGGAAGATTATCATCCCAGTCGATCTTTGTCAACCATATGTCCTGCATCAGAATTTTCGCTTCAACGACGATGGGGCCTAACCAACCTGCGGGATCAAATAATTTTGCGACGTAAGATAACACCTCGCGTTTGGTATAGGACGGCTTGACGGGAATCTCTTGAACGCTAAAGTGAAACATATCGTGGACGGCATTCCATCGAATCCCTAACATCCTGGCTTCGCTTAGGTCGTCAATCTCCAAGAACTCCTCCTTCAGCAGATGTTCCTTTGGTAGCGCTGATAGAATTTCTCTTGAATTCGAAGTCCACTTTCGAAGAGGAAATCCAGCGCCACTTAGCGCTTCGACTAATTCGTCGCGCGTTCGTGCCGCTGTATCGCTATCATGCGCGCCTGCTAAAACATCGTCAACATACATATGTTGCCTCAGAACCTTTGAAGCAAGGGGAAATTTCAATCGGACGTCTTCTGATAACTGAAGGAGGGTTCTGATCGCTAAATATGGAGCGCAATTCACTCCGAATGTTACAGTATGAAGCTCATATTCTTTGATTTCTTCGTCCTGAGATTCCCTAAACAGAATTCGATGAAATCGAGTATTTTCGGGGCGCAGGAGAATCTGTCTATACATTTTCTCAATGTCTGCGTTAAAAACGTACTTAAAAAACCTCCATTTTAGTAGTAGCGCGATAAGGTCTGCTTGAAGAACGGGACCGGGGTATAAAATGTCATTCAGACTGACCCCGTTTGAAGATGGGCACGATGCGTTGAAGACTACTCGTACTTTAGTGGTAGTACTGTCTGGTTTTACCACTGCGTGATGGGGGAGGTAATAAGTACCTGAATCCGCATTCTTCCTTCCTTCTTCACTCACTGGAGCCATGTGTCCTAGCGTTATGTACTCTCGTAGAACACGATGGTATTCGTCCTTCAGCTCCGGCCTCTTCAGCATCGTGGCTTCATTTCGGACGAATTGTTGCGTTGCGCTGCTCCTTGAGTATCCCAATTCGATTTTTTCCGGAAATTCTTGACGAAATGGTAGCGCTACTGTGTATCGTCCTTCATCATTCCTTGTTGTTGTGTGCACATAATGTCTTTCGCAAAATGCTTCTTCGGGGGTGACCTGCTTTTTCGTGGGAACTTGCTCTAATTCCCAGAAGCGTGTCAGCTGATGCCCTGCTATCTCCGAAAACAAGGAAACACAGCGCGACTCCTGACAGTTAACAGACGAGCGGGGGGCGGGACCAGTCAAAATCCAACCAAATATAGTCTCCTGAGCTAATAAAGAACCCAAAACATCTCGCATTACCTTATCTCCCAATACCGTTGGGTACAAGTCGGCACCAATGATCATATCGACCTGCTGACTTTTATAGAAGTTGGAATCTGCCAATTTTATTGGGGGGAGCAGATCAAGATATTTTCGATCCACTGTAAACTGGGGGAGGTTTCCTGTCAATTGGGGTAAGATCAGGCCTCTTGCCTCAATCTTAAACTGAGGGGCGACAGGAGAACTTAAAACGAAGTGTGCTACTTTTCGCACCGTGGCCGTCTCAGTGGCACTTATACCACTGACTGCAGTATTAGCGGGTCTAGTCGGTAAATTAATCCGTCTTTGCAACCGCTCGGTGATGAATGTTGCCTCTGACCCTGAGTCTAAAAGCGCTCTGGCTTCATATTTTTCTCCTAAGTAATAGATCGTCACCATTGCGGTTCCTAAAATAATATTCTTGGAATTTGCTGCGAACAAGGCGTTGACATTCCCTGATGTAGCTGGGGTTTGAGACTGTGGAGTTTGATCGGTTGAACTGCTGGGGTTTGACGCAGGTTGTTGGTTCCCACTTGGAGGGCGATGGAGTAGGGAATGGTGTCGTTGATGGCAGCTCATGCAATTAAAGGTGCTGTTGCAGTTCCTTGCCATGTGAGAATGCGCTAAACAATTCATACACAAATTGTGTTTTCGTGCTACTTTACATCTATCGTCTACGTTCATCGCTAAGAATTTTGGACAAGATTTTAAGGGGTGGGAAACTTTGGGACAGAGTCTACATCCTGCTTGAGAGTGTTGCCCCACATTGGCCGATACCTTTTTCTTTTCATACGTTGATGTTATGGGACGGTTTACACCAGCTCGGGAAGATCGAGCACCTTGTATATCCGACACTGTTTCCAACGTTTGGAACCTATTGGTGAGATAATTATCTAAATCCACCCAACTTGGTATTTCAGTCTTATTTTGAATGCTTTGTTCCCAAAGGGCTAAGGTGGCATCTGGCAGTTTACTTGAGACTAAAAACACGAAAATTGCATCCCAGTTCTCAGTGTCAATTTCATTCATCTGCAAGACTGAGATGCAATTATTAATTGATCGTTGCAGATTTTTAATTTCAGTCCCTCGCTCGACTGTGACTGTCGGCAAATTGAATAAGATCTTTAATTGCGAATTGACCATTATTCGCTTATTTTCAAACCGATCAGTAAGGTTTTTCCATGCTACTTCAAATCCACCATTTGTTAATGGAACTTTCTTTACAATGTCCCTCGCCTCTCCACGAGTTTTTTGATTTAAGTGGAAAAGTTTTTCCACTGAGGATAAACGTGAGTTGTTAATGTATATCGCGGTGAAAAGGTCTCTAAAGGAAGGCCATGCAGTATAATCCCCATAGAAAATTTCGGTGTCGCACGGAGGAAGTTTCACTCCTACTCGAGAGTGTGCTCCTGTGTCTTGAGGATTATTAAGAGGTGGTTGGTTGGTAGTAGACGAAGCTTGTCGAATGAATGTTAAATTTTGGATAATTTCACCCATTAACGCCGCGCATGTAAGATACGCGGTGTAGCAATTGTGGTAACTATCCTTTGCCGAGCGCATGGCGTTTTTGCCTGCTTCATCCTCGGCTAAGCCTCTTGTGTAGCTACAAAACACTTCCTTAACCTTTTCCCATAGAGCTTTAAGCTCCTCCTTTTGGATTTCGAGGGTAAAGGTTGAGTGATCTTCACTTGGAGATTCGTTAAAACGATTCTCGAACTCCAAAAGTGCCTCACACGCCCGATTATAATCAGTTACCGTGGCCATTCTTCCGATATATTCTCAACTCAAACGAATTTTTACCGGGTAAAAGAAGTCAAGGACTTGGATGGGTTTCAATACCGCTACTTTATCGGATCTCCAAAAATTTACCAAAGGCCGAACCTTTTAGCAACTGTTCTAGTCTGGCAACGGAACCGCTAAATTCTTATCACGACCAGAGCTTCCGGGCGCTCTCGGATAGAGCAAAATATTTATTAGAAATGTTTAATATAGGTAAGGGATTAACGAATCCCAACACTAACAATACGCTCGTGGTGCCCACCGATTGGGCCAATATTCCCAAAACACAAACTTAAAAACAAATAGTGGTATGTTGGCAAGGGATTCCCGAAATCCCAATACCGTGGAAATTTCAGGGGTGTCCACTTAATGGGTGGTAATTTTTGATTAAACCAAAAAAAACAAATTTTTCAAATTGTATTTGATAATTCGGGAGGTGGTACTTAAAGAGCAGCAAATTTTTTTTTTTTTTTTTTTTTTTTTTTTTTTTTTTTTTTACAAATTTGTTTTATGTACTGGTAAGGGATTCCCGAACTCCTCAATACCTTACAAATTTGTCGTGCTGACCAAGTTGATACAAGATAAATCAAACGGACAAAATCCTTACAAAAGGGTATCTGTATATCTATTATTATTTATACGCGCGTTTAAAAATTTAATGTTCACACTTATATATTGCATATATACGTGTCGTATTTCAAATGGTCACTCACCTGTAATCCGATACTACCTTAAAGTATTATTATCGTTGGGCCGTATGCTTGGGCCTTCGTTTTAAAGTTGGGCCGTATGCTTGGGCCTTTGTTGTAGTTGCGCCGTTTGCTTGGGCCTTCGTTTAAAAGTTGGGCCGTATGTGTGGGCCTTTGATGATGTTGCAAGTTGGGCCGTACGCTTGGGCCTTTGTTCTTGTTTGCCTGTTTGCTTGGACCTTGTATCGCTTTGTGCACGTTTGGCTGTATGTGTGGGCCTTGGTGGATTAAATGACCGTATGTGTGGGCCTTGTTGGTTTATGTCCCTATTTCGCACCGAACACCTTGCTTTTGGTACCTAGTACCAGCATTCAGCACTTGCACCTCTTTTGTGGCAATACAGTCGGTGCTCTATCACAAAATTCTAATAATATTTAGCCACTTGGTGGGGGCTTCCGCTGCCGATAAGCCACTGGTGGGGGCTTACCGTGATTCGCACTGCACACCTTGCTTGTGGTACCTAGTACCGGTGTGCAACACTCGAGCCTGAGTTATGGCAATACAGCCGACGCTTGGAAACTACCTTTCACACTAACACTATCACTCGTTGTTGTTGTTATGCGGCCGCTAAACCACTGCTGGGGGCTTACCGTGATTCGCACTGACACCTTGCTTGTGGTACCTAGTACCAGTGTGCAGCACTCGCGCCTGAGTTCTGGCAATGCAGCCGACGCTCCTAACGCTACCACTAAACACTTCCTACTCACTCACTTTTTATTATTATTATTATATATATTTTTTTTTTTTTTTTTTTTTTTGCTTTTGATTCGGTTCCGAAATCTGGTATATCTGACTGCTGGGGCTGGAGGTTCAGTGATGAGGGGAAATCGTGGCCAACTGCTGATGTGATTGATGCCCTTTTAAGCTGCCGTGATGCACATGTAATGCTCTGATGCAATTGATGCAGTTTGCCGTACGTGATGCAAAGATGCAATAGTGCTGTGCCGTAATGCACAAGTTATGAGTTGATGCAAATGATGCAATATTTCTGCGGGGTGATGCACAAGTTACGACTTGATGCAAATGATGCAATATTGCTTGTTGCTATCTTCGAATATGTACGTGTTTGAAGAGTGGTTAACTTATATACGTGTGCTTTGATAGTAAGAAATTATTTTCTATGATACATATTTTTGAATGCTGTAAAGAGATTGCTCAATAGGTACATATATAACCTAAAACAATCACAGAACCTGATATTTCAACTTTTTCTCTTCTTGGTTAACCCACTCAATAGAAGGTATAAAGTATTACCATTAATCACCGACCTTTAATATAAAATTGCAGTATTTTTTTACCTTTTTTGCCCTTGGAGTTAACTGTTTTAAAAATATATTGACCGAAAAATCTTTGATTTCTAGTACATATATCTCGCTATGTACATATGTGTGTATGTATATATGTACATACCTATCTAAACTTCGTTGGTACTTTTTTATGCTATTTTATATCAAATTATTGATTTCTCATGGAGAGAAGAAAATTATTTTCACAAGTTGTAGGCACAAAATGCGAAGGGGGCGGGAAAATTTAAAACAACAAAAAAAATGTTTTGTTGGGGTGTCTTTTAGTAAACGGTACCTAATCTGTAGTTGGTAGATCACCAAGTAGAATGTCAATTGTCGCCCTTTATATAATCTCACAAAAGAGTTTTGTGCTCGATAAATCCGCACTGACGCCTTGCTTTTGTGGCACTTATTGCCGGCATTCAGTGCTCCCGCAATTATCACTAGAGCTTCCACTTCGATATATCTCACTTTATTTTGAGTGTACTTACGTTTGCTTGGTGGCACCTGACTCGATGGCTATTTTGCCGATGCCCACCGATTTCGTTGAGGGTCGAGGTGGAGATTCTTACCGGTCGCTATGGAGTGATTTTATGAAAACGGGCCGTTGGTGTGGGCCTGGTTAACGCCTAACTGCTTGGCACCTTGTGCCGGCGTTCAACCGTTGGTTGCTGAATTGGCACGTTGCGCTGTGATGGTAGTTGCCTTTTCCCAAAATTGATTTATTTTCTCCTCAACTTCCTTAGATGCTCAATGATTTGTACAGGCACTCGTAGACCGCGTTTTTTCACGGGTTTTTCCAACGGGTATATATGTATGAGATGAAAAACGAAACAGTTATTAATATATATGTATGTGTATAGATATATATATGTATACGAATATATAAGTATGTAGAAATGTATGCACGTATCTATGTTAATTTTCGTGGCCAGGGTTAAAATATTGGTGCTTTTTGCTATTCTGTCGACTAATTGTAAATATGTCACAAAATGACTACCGGGAAATCTGCTCGCACAGCAGCCTTTCCGTGGTACCTTTGTGGCACGCTGTTCTAAAACTCACCCGGAAATCTGCTCGCATAGCAGCCTTTCCGCGGCGTTTTCAAATTATCTTTTTCTATCACTTTATCTCACTTTGCACATTTAATATTTCGTTTTGGTCACTTACTCTGTATGTTCCGGGACTCCTTACGCCAGATCTATATTGCCGGGGTCGAAATTTGCTTGCCTTTTGCCAACTTTTTCCACGGTGTGCGTATTTTTTCTTAGTTGGAAAAAATTTTACATACAAGCACTTACCAGCTCGATTTTTCCTTCTGCCACTTCAACAATTTAATTTTCTTTAATTTTGTACGGTTCTTCCGGCCTTTTTTAACTTTTTCACGTATTTTGTAAAAAATTGTATGTATGTATGTATATTAAAAACTAATTGCTGTATTAATTACTTGATAATTTTCACCGGAGAAACTGTTCGCATAACAGTTTTTCGACCGGTATTATTACAAATGGCGACCCACTAAATATGCACCTTTTCTTTTTCTTTTTGTAGATGACTAATCATACTCACTGTATGTATGTATGTTATGTATGTTATAGAATTTGGACTTACCCACTTTTCCTGGATTGTTCGTGACTTACGGGGACTCCGGTTAACACTTTTTTCTGCATTTAAATATGTTAAATGCAGATTTTCCTTAAATCTTTAAAATTTTTTCACTTTTGCGGCTTTTTCTTATGGAAGATGCAAATATAATAAAACATGTGTTGAAGGTTGTCAAAATTCTTCTTCTTATTCCTGTTTCGTTCACGGAGGTGTGGTGGATTTCTGACGACTGGCAAATTGTTGAGATTTTTCAGAGATTTTTTGTTCATCAATTTAAATGACCAATTTCATTTGATTTATTGGATTCTGACGACTTGGCAAATTGTTGAGAATTTTCAGAGATTTTTTGTTCACCAATTTAAATGACCAATTTAATTTGATTTACTTGAAGTTTGGCTGATAGTGATTGCTTTAAGATCCGGCTCGAAGGACCATGTTCGACCGGGGAATTATTGGGGCTGGAATTCCAAGTGAATTCCAGAAACGGGGAACTTTTGACAGCCGGCTCTCAAAATCAATCACTACTCACCCAATTTACTTCAACTATATGATAATTGAAAAGCACTTGATTGATAGATATATGTACACTTTCTTTTAATTTATTTCACTTTTATTTTCACTACAATACCAACTCACCTGTAGATCTCGCTGATGTGACTTTGATGACTTCAGAAAAAACAAGAGAGCGACTGACTACATGTCAGCCTATTTATAGCCACCACCAGATATGGAGCCATAGCTAAACGGTTCATATAACAGGACTTGCACAAAGGCGATAAAACTTAACGAATCCTGTCACCGAGTAGCTACTGTCACTTACCAGCGACATCTACATTTGAGTGCGAGCGTTAACAAGCAGTTTTAAATTTCTTGAATAATAAGATTTCAGGACCTGTTGAAGGGAATAGTTTCACTGACGAAAAAGCTGCTTGCAAGACAAGTTCGTAAATATGATGACGACAAGCTAAGAACAGGATATTGCGTCCAAGCCTCATCTCGAGGAATGAGCAAGCTCCATTAAGCCGCCCAGTGTTGGAAGCAGTTGTATCGAAGACAAATGCTTGAATTTGCTCGTTCAGTGACCATTTATCTATAGTGTCAAAAACCGCGCTAGAAATATCTATTCCACTTCCTGATAAAATCTGGGGAACTCCCAAAAGTTGTTCTTTCATTGGTGTTTTAACTATAACGGGCAAACGATCAACTTTCACCATTCCGGTAACATCTGGAAGTAGTTTTGAGTCCCAATGTATTACAGCAAAATCAATATCACCGTGTGAAAATTCGGATTAAATTTGTTTTGCGGTATCTTCGCGATGTTGAATGCGTGCTCTCCTAATTGATGCTCGATTGATAACGTAATCCATAGGATTTAATGATAAGCTTTCAGCACATGCATTCAAAATGTGAACTGCATCCCGGTCACTAATTTTACATTTATCAAGTGCAAATGCCAGTCTACTTGTCATAATTACCTTTCTTCCACGTCGAATACCAGAGGTGGAAGGTTCTGGGTCTTCTACTGTAGAAGTATGTGCCTCTTGCTCCTCTATACCGATGTCTGAATTTTCTGAGTCCGTATCCGAAATGGTTGGTAGAATAACTAAAATAAAAAAAAAAATATATATATTGTACTTTGATGCAAACGCTTAAAACCCCGTTTATCGTCGTTACCTTTTCGGTATTTCAACATCTTTGATAGAACTCTTTGTTTTTTGGATGTTTCTTTTTCCATTCTTTCGGCCTTCCTTTTTTCTGTTTCAGTTAATTTAGAGTCAATTCCCAGCATACACCCTTCACGATTTGGTTTCCTTTGTGCGATCAAAAAATTTTTATCTTCCTCGATTCTAATCATATTTAAAGCGTTTAAGTGCGCAATGTCAAAAAGATTATTTAAATTATCTTTGAAAATTTCTTCTTTTTTCTTTTGACCTTCACTTGTCCTTTTTGAACTTTTTTCTAAATTTCTCCACGTTTCGTACATCTTTTTAAGTTTTTTTACACAATCACTTTTGTCTTTTTTTGGAATTCGAGTTTTCTTCCAAAACACTAAGCACTCTTCGATTACTAATTGAGCTGCGTCGGATAAATTAAAATTACCAACTCGCATGTTGTAAAATAAAACACTTAAGCAATCTAATTGTGAAGGTAATTTACTGCCAAGTATTTGGGATTTCATAGTCCCAATCAAATAAATACTTGGTCGCGGCATCTTCAAGAAATTTATTATTTGGGCGCTTCAATTCACTTTTTGTCACTCGAAATACCGAACATAAATAAATAGCCGAAACAACCGGTTATTTATCGTCAGAATTTCTTTCACATAAAATTCTAAAGAAATTGCAATTAAAATAAGTGGCTTTATTTTATTTTGAAGAGAGCTGTAAGTTTCTGCAAAATACGTAAATATCGCTTTGTTAACCGGATGGTTAAAATTTCCGCACTAAAAACTTTGGTCTGGTGCTATAGCCAGTTCGAATGTTTTGTTCCCGGTACAATATGTATTATGACTTTCAAAACTTGCAGTTATGACTGTAACAATTTTTGGTGCACAATTACTGATAATTGATAAACAATTTTCAAAACCAATCCCGCCGCGATAAACTTAACACTCCCTATCCCTGTTGTACTCCATTTTCTCCTTATCACTCTAATTCTTTCTACCCTTATTCCTTCTCCTTTCCATCTGTTTTTGCCTTTTCTAGAGAACCGGCTTGGGAATTTCAATAAAAATAACTTAACGTCAAAACTCCGATTAACACCTTTCATTTGATACCAATATCGCCCAAAAGATTCCGCGCCCATCTGGGTCCACATTTGGACCTAGGTACATATGTACATATATCCCGGGAAGCATCAACCTTTCGAAAATTCTATATACCCTGTCTTGTGAAACCATATTATTTCACAAAAAAACGGTTGGTTACTTTACGAGCTTATAAGCCTCACACACCCACAAGCACTTTCCTTTTTATATGAAACTTATGTAGATATTAGACGTATATCTGAAATTTTGACCTCGATGCGGCACGGGTTAATATAAATATTTGTTGATGAAAGTTTTAAGACTTAATTTTTTTACTCAAAGGAACATTATAGAGGGTTCCTACATTAAAAACATCGAAAAATTAAATTTTGGTATGAGATAAGGACCAGCCTAATGTACATACATATATCTATAAATTCCTGAAAAACATGCATAATGACAAAATTCTCATCTGCTTACGCACTCTATACGCGCATACACTCGAGCATGTCTGTATTTAAATAAGTGCTAAGAAAATTAAGAGAAACGACGTGCATAAAGAAGAAGATATAAATTTATTAAAAAAAATACCAATCATACAAATGCGCATGGGGGTCAATTAAGCCAATTTAAATTTAATAACGCTCATATTCGAAACATCATATCATCAAGTGTATGTAGACTGACAAACGTACATACATACATATATGTAGATATGTATATGTATGTCTGTATGTATGAAAATTGTTATTTTTATATGCATAGGTATGTACATATGTATGTTTAAAAGACTTTTGTTCATATGAGCGCCACTTACTTACGAATACCTAGCATTTATCGCTCTAGATTGCACGCCCACTTACATACATATATACATGTTTACATATGTGTGTATCTCTGTACATAAATAGCATATCCCAAGGGCTTCTTACGCTCACGCTAGATTAATTAAAATTTCAGCTTATGCGAAGTATTTTGCTAAGACGGAAGCCATTACTTTGTTTCGCTCAATTTTTGTTTGCTTTTTCGGTCTTGCTCGAATTACATGAGTCCATCACAGAATTTCCTGTAATGCAGAGAACGGTAGCGGAAAAATTTATAATATACAGTTTACATGCTTTCGAAAGTATATATGTAAATAAAGCACCTACATTGATACATACATATATGTACATATATTGGAGATTGAAATATTTTTCATTGTGCAATGTTGCTATTAAATGAATTCAATGCATCCGGCTTATTATGGGCACCTTTTAATGTTCACATTAACTATTTCCATTGTTGAGTGAATTTATTGTACGACTATGACGTTGTGTGTTTGTTAATATACAATTGTGCATGTGTTCATTTAACAATGATTTAAAAAATTCGTATTTGCACATGGCACAAACAAAAGTGTGTTAATACATTAAAAAACAATGCAAATGCACATATTCATTGAGGAATAAAGAAAAATAAATCGACAAGGACGTACCAAACAATTCTGCTTGGCGTTGGCAACACATCACTTTCATTTATGTATTTGAAAGTGAAGGCTTGTATTTGTGTGAGCATTTACCTCTAATTAATTTTGTATATGTGCATATACATACTTACATATGCTTCATGGAAGTGAAAGCAAATCCATTAAAATTGTTGAATTGGTTTGCTGATATTTTCAAAACTTTTCAAAAAGTCTTCGGACCAATTTCGGACTTAACTTCCATAGAATCTCCCACTTTAGGTTAAGTCTTCGGTATGACGAATACAGTAACTATCTTAATTATTTATGTACTTTGCAACGAACTCCATCAATGTTTAGGCAAGTTGAACTCGAATAGACTTCTTCAACTTATCAACATTTTAATTTTAATTGCGTCATGCCATGTAATTAAATTACCTTCTCAGAAGTCTTTCTTTTAGCTTTTTAATACTTCCATATTCTTTTATACATTATTTAATTAGTGTTTTAATTAATTCCTAACTTGAAAAATTTAATAAAAACCACAAACTAATTTCAGAATACTGCTGCTGCAACTGCCCTAAATTTTTCCGAACCAACAGGAGTGAAGCCTAACTAACGAATATAAAAGCCAACTGAAGCATTTAGAAAAATTTGTAAGTATTTGCGATGCTAATCTAACTAAATGTTTACGAAACATAATAACAAAGATATAGGAAGTGAAGAACGTACTGAACTTTTTCGAAGTGATGCCAGTGTTTAAGAGGCAAACGAAACCCCAATTAGCGGCTAAGAAGGAAGCGCTTCAAAAATTCGTTGAGCAAAAAACGAAATGTGAAAAATTTCACTCTATGCATGCATATCAAATCAATGCCTTCACCGATTATCACTTTTCTAAGTACTAGTGCCGCAGGAGATAGTTTAAAGTACTAAAAAATACACCCCTGCTGCCCCAGTGCTTATCAAAGTGGTTCTGGTGTCAACATAGTAAGAAAAGTACAAAAAAGAGTTAACAGAAAAAATATAAATATAATTATAAATATAAATAAGTAGAAGAAAAATGTGAAACCGAATTAGTTAATTAAAATTTAACATTCTATATTATTTATTTCCCTTACTTGTATTATTTCTATTTATTTACATACACATATCTTTATTTATATTTCTTTCACTGCAGTTTAAAGTAAATATATTATAAGCAATATTTTTATTAATTTTATTAATATTAACCAATATTTTCACTCTCTTTATTTTACATGCAAAAAATCCAATTGCGAGTAAGCACATGTTTAAATTAGTATTGCAAAAACAAATCCTTTGCTGAAAGTAAATTGGCTAAGAAATAGAAAAGCAGCAACCACAACCCGAAGACCGTGTGAAAATACCACGAAAGCACGCACGAGAAAAGCAGAGAGGAGATGAAATGGATAGCTTTCCGTTTAAAGGTATAAAACCTTTATATAAATGCAAACATACACATATGTAATTACATACCTATATCAATGTTTACTTACAGGTACTCAGTGCGTGAAAGGCTTTTGGACCAATTTGGCTTTTGACCTTCCACTTCTTGTTCTTCTTCCAAATGATGATTTTGGCCGAGTACAACAAAATTCGTCAGTCGCTTATGCTTCGTAATATTTAAATGCCGTCAAAATGCCGCCAAAATAAAAATTAAGCAGTTGCCCAACTGATCTTCCTCTGCTGCCATCGGTGGATGTAGACAGAAACACTCTATGATGTTGATATCCTTTATACTTCGGCGTCGTATATCATCTTGCAGATCATAACTTCAATTTCAGGTTGGCAAGTGTGATTCTCCGTTGGATCTTAACGCCGATATTATTTTCGATGTTAGGGCTGCTTTCCAAAAATACCGAATCCTTCACGGGGACTCTTAATGGAAGTTTAGGTTATTTATATTTAATTCGGTTGTATGCCGTATGAACATCTTCATTTGTTTGTAAAAATACTTAATCTAGTGCTTTCTGATCTTCCCCTGGTACTATATGCATATATGCAACATAAACTCAAATCTGAAAGAACTTGCTGCAGTTTCTTAAGCTACGTACCTACCTTGCATTTAACAATTCTTTACGTTATGCTAATAATGCTCTTACCCATGAGAAGCTTTCTAAAGTTTAAATTCAATAGCTAACATTTCCAGTTCGTGAGTTAAACAATAAATAAACAAATAACAAAACATTAAACTTACATATATCGTAGATTAAATGTTGAAACTCCAAACATTTAGCCATTTTTCATCATCGCAAAACTTTTTGCTTGCATTTCTGGGGGCACTTGCGCAGTGTCAGCTTATCTTAATGTTTTCTCTTGGCTGCGTTTGCAATTCTTTTATTTTTTGTGTGTTATTTTTACTTTAACCAACTAAACGCGAAAAAAATGTTGGAATCGAGCAATTGAAGTTTACATATACCCACTCAGTTCTTTATTTGTGCATTCAAGTGAACGCTTTTATCTACAGT
Source organism: Urophora cardui (assembly GCA_960531455.1). NCBI lineage: Eukaryota > Metazoa > Arthropoda > Insecta > Diptera > Tephritidae > Urophora > Urophora cardui. The sequence goes on along the minus strand of OY482672.1, from coordinate 51,416,417 downwards.
CCTAATATCTCGTACACGATTTCGAATAGAGGCAGCAGCCCGTGCAGAAAAAAATTGCTGCAAATCAAGCATGATTACTTATAATTTTATTATTTAAATTAACAATATATAGCTTCTATAATATTTAAAGTGGATAACTTTTTATATTTGTTTGATGTAGCAAAAATGCTTTTGAAGAGCTTTCCGCTAGATGGCGCCAAAGTCCAAGTGTTTATAAAACCTCAATAAAACTCAATCAGTTTATTGAAAATGGATTCAAATATTAAAAAAGGAAAGGAGTGTAACCATTTTTATGTTCATCAATTTGATTGGGGTTTATTAAAGTTTTATATGTCAATATAATGCAGCGCCATCTAGGGAAAAAACTCTACTAATGCATCTTTATTTTTCTTTGCAAACTATTCATGTTCTGCTGCACACTTTACATTATCGATTTAAATATTAAAACACAAGAGCTGATTTCAGAATCTCAACATCAGCGCCACCTACGCTGTGTTTTCTCCTGATTGGCACTGCTAAGTATTTTGTAAGTAAATAAAAAAGAGAAGCACACAAAATTCTTCAACTGGCGTCTAGTCAAGCTCTTTTAGGGCGAATTATTAAATGCAATTTTACACTTGTATTCGCCAATGGGCATAAATCTCGAATCGCCAACGATCCGAGAATATAAAAATGCGCGAATCGCTAATAAGGGGTGACTTGCCTGGGAATTCGGATTCGCCGATCTATCGTCGCGAACTATCGCCGCGATAATGTAATCAGAGAAGCGAATTCGTCTTGAATTCGAGGCGAATCCGTTGTGTTTATTGGGTGCGTATGAAATTTTATTAGTGTCAGTGGCGCAGATAAAACTCTTTTTTGCATGTTCCCAATTCTGAATGTAAAAAGCTCTTCCATGACTGACTCCTGTCGTGGTTTGACGGCTATTCTTTCATAGATCCATTCATTACTGATGTTCACTAAAGCAACAAAGCGAACCCGAAACCTCTCGCATGCAAGGTGAGCTTCTATAGAAATAAGCATGCCACCACGAGCTCCAAACTTTATTATTTAGATATTTTTTCGACGTTGTTCGCTCGCTATGCTCAATTAAGTTGCCACACTATATATAAGTCACGATAGTATGTAAAGTTCTAAACACTCATATGTCTGTATGTGCATATATCCATATGTTATGTAGCTTTATGGCGCCTTACATAAGTGAATAATGTTTGCAACTTAAATGCACATTATGGTTATATGCTTTCAATATGAATTGTATTTCCATAGTGTATGTGTATGTATGTGTGAATTCTACCCAGCAAACAGACTAAGCTGAAACTGAGTTGTTAAACAGGAATACGCTGGCAGCGCTGCTGCTGCTTGCACTCCTTCTCTCTCTGCTCCAAATATTTAATACTTCATTTTAACACATAACAAACAGAGAAAAGGGAATTGAGTTTTTATGAGCAAAGTACAGTGTGTGGTGATCGCAAAAATTTCGTATTGTGGCCTCAGTTCAAGTGACATGCAATGAAGTGCTTAGTGGTTGCGTATGCACGCTTATCTCATATCTCAGAATATATTTTTTTGTTATTAAATTGTCGCAACGCTTAAATTGCGCAAAAAATGTGAATTATGCTGCTAAACAAAAATACATCTTATTATTAGAACATTTATAAGGTATTCATACACCATGTAAGGCCTGAATAAACCTTATTTTCCTGGCGGATGAGCCTTAGAAGTAAAGTGCGCTCAGAGAGAGAGAACTGATGGTCTGATGACTTCAACACAGGAAAATCAGCCTTATTTTAAGCCTTACGCCATACAACTTTGCTGTCCTTATAATTTTCAGGCCTTATTTCAAAGCATTTAAATCTTCTGTAATAATTCTTAACTAAGGCGTAGACTTTTTGCTGGGTAGTTATACATACGTACATACATGCACATAATCTTTCTAAAAATTGAGCTGCATGTCTGGCGCACGCTAAAGTAAAGAATTCATAAAATATAATCTAATAAGCTTAGAAAATTTCACCCGCGATGGCAACCATTACTTACATATATCCATAGGTACACACGTACTTACATATGTTCGCTTGGCCTTGCTGCATTAGCAGCGCAGACAGACACACCATATGCCACCAATATAAAGTAATAAAATTACGCTTTAGAATGTGAAGAATGCACGCTAGCTGGTATGCAATTTTCATATTAAAATATATTCAGTAGGTTTTGATTTTTACTTATTTTGTGTTATTTTTTTTTTTTTACTTAATACGCTTTTATTTGTGTCTAATGTACGTAATAATATTGGCAGAAAACGTATTATATGTGTATATGCATATCTGTTTCACAATAAAAAATTCAAGAAAATTCCACAACAAATCTTATTCGAATCTTTAAATACATATATAAAAGCGTAGTTAAATAAGAAAGATATTTTAATATCCTTAAAATTTATTTATTTTCTGATTTTTCATTTTGCTTCAGTTTTCCTTAATTTTCTTTACATTTCTTCATATGAAAATTCTTCTTGTTCCTGAGAATGCTTTAGAATATTTAAATGCTGATTTTGCACAAAAACCACGCAGCCAAGTTTTGGTCTACCGCATTTGCTTTTGCTTTTGCTTAAGTTATTGAACTTGTTAACACAACCAGAACATTAACCTAATTGCATTTTATGTAAAATTCATGTATGTATGTATGTATCTATGTATACTCAAATATATAAGTAGATATATACATAAACACACAGTTATTTGCCTTTGTTCTCTTCTCACACTAAATGCTTGAATAAGCAAAGCAAAGCGCCACACATGTGCATTAAATGTTACGTATACGCAGTGTGCACAGATTAAGACGGTTGATTTGCTTGGGCGCTTTGCCGCTTAGGCTTTTAGTTCTTGGTTGTTGTTGTTGGTTGTTTGCTTGGTCGTTATCATTTGTTGCCGTTGATCTTTGCTTTTGTATACATGATGCAGAACTTAGTTATATGTATGTATATATGTATGTATATGTACACTGAGAGAAAAAAAATATATGGAGGGGTCAAAGAAATTGTTTACCTATTTTGAACACTACTTTCTTTGTTTTGAGTAAATTTTCCTTAAAACATGTTAAAAGGTTTATAAAATATTGTTGTTACATGCGTTACCATGGTTTCATATACTTGTTTTGAAAAAATTCATACATTAAAATAATGAAAAATTCTTTAAGCGCCATTCCATTCCCAACTTTCCTTGTTTTGAAGACTTGATTTCTTTAATTTTGAGAAATTAAATTCCCATACAAATCCCCATGGCAATGAATTTGTTTGAATGTTTTTTTATGTTTTTTCCACATTTTTGAGAAAATTTACACAAAACAAAGAAAATTTTGTATTGGGACGCGTGTTCAAAATAAGGAAAATTATGTCTTTGATCGAGAGAAATTTTTTTTTTGAGTGTACATTTTACATGCAGTGGTTGCTGTTATTGTTGTTACCTTTAATAAAATTACCAACTACATACGTAGCAAATGTATCTCTACATTCATTCATTTGTTTGTTGTTGTGCTTATTTCTCAAGTACTACTTAGTGCATGTTGTGCCTTTTGTATGTTTGTGCTTATTAGACATACATATATGTATATACGCATGTATATATCGTCGTACCATACGAAAACTAACATCAGATTTTTTGTGGCTGACGAAAAGTACAAAGTTCAAGTTTTGGCCGACGAAAAGTAATAAAATCGAGTTTTGGCTGACGAAAAGTAATAAAATCAACTTTTGGCTGACGAAAACTATCAATTTCGTATAAACAACAACAATTTTAATGTAAAAACAGTATATAATTACTGATACTTTTCGTCAGCCAAAAGTCGATTTATTACTTTTCGTCAGCCAAAACTCGATTTTATTACTTTTCGTCGGCCAAAAGTCAAATGTTCTACTTTTCGTACAGAATTTTTTTATTGATAGCTTTCGCCAGAAATTTTAAATATGTTAGTTTTCGTATGGTACGACGATATGTACATATGTATGCAAGTACTGGGCCAGCTTCCTCCATTTAAACTCTTTGCCTCATTCAGTTGTTGTTTTTCGTTCTTCTTCGTTCTTCAATATTTACCTTCAAGATCCTTCAACAAATGTATCCAATGTGGCTGTCCTCTTTCCACTAACTCTCGTTATCTCTGTTTGTTTGTTTGTTTGCATTACTTTGTTGTTATTTTTGTGATGGCGACTATCGTTTTGTATTATGATACATTTTGGGCTTTTGCTTCATTCGTTCTTTCTTCTGCTGTGCACCTTTACCGCTTAAAAAAAGCTATTCACTTGCTTTGTTGAAAATTTTACCTCTTCGGTGTTGTTGTTCTTATTTCAGCTATTGTCTGCTCAATTAAGCCAGAAGTTTTAGCTAAATAACTTAAATAAATATTGCAGGCATTTTTCTTGCACTTTTCTCATGCATGTGTTGGCATAATGTTGTTGGTCTGTTTGTTTGTTTTATTTTTGTTTTATTTTTTTGTTTAGTTAGTGCTTGAGTGTTGAGATCTATTTTTAGTTGTACATCCCGTAAAGAATTATAAGCATTAGGGTATTTCTCTTAGGGTTGCATATTTTACCGACAGCGTAATTATATAATTTGAATACATTTTTCACCTTATCTTGGACACCGTTTACGGCGATGTGCCATCATCGCTGTCAATTTACTTTCTGAACGAAAAGAAAATTAAAGAACTGGTTTAATTAAAAAAAATTAATTAGAATTTAGAGTTTTTTAAAGTAAATTTATTGAGCTTTTTATTTTTGAAAAAAGTTTTTCAATTTACCTGATTTTCGCTTGAAAATGCAGTGTGCAAAAGTCTAGAGACCCTCTATATCTACGCCTTATTTAACATTTATTCGAGAAGATTTAAAGGCTTACGAAATAATGCTTGAAAATTCTAAGCGAACAAAATTTGTATGCGCAAAGGTTTATAATAAGGCCGATTTTCCTGTGTTGATGTCATCAGACTGTAAGGACTACTTTATCCCTCTCTCTCTCTCTCTCTCTATTTGAGAGGAAACCTTATTCTCAAGGCCCATCCGCCATGGCTTTGATAATTCCTTATAATAAGGCCTTATTTGGTGTCTATATACCTTATAATGAGGGCTTATGCGCCACGGGAAATAAGGTTTAGATAATTCCTAATAATGAGGCCTTCGGTTTTTCATAATGCCTTAACAGCTTAGGCTTCGGCTTAGAGTTATCCATGTTTTTGCAGGGTATGTACATATACACATACGCAAACTTCCGTAATAGTTTCACATGCTATCTACATTAAACGCTTGCAAAAGGGATTGCAAATTTTGCTTGAATCAAGCGCTTAGTGCATAAACAAACACTAAAAGTTTACATGCGTTGCTCTTGCGCTTTAAGCTAACATTTGCGGGTTATGGTGCTTAATAGTTAACTCTGGCTAAGTATTGCGCCTAAACATGAATGCATGAATGAGTGTACATATATGGGGTGCGAATGTAAATGTGTGCATGTGTATGTGTATCGTGGTGCTTCTCTTTCTCTGTGTAATGGTTAAGCTCAAATGTAAATACACACATACGGACAGAATGTCTTAGTAGACAAAAGTACTCAGTAGACAACGGACAAAGCTATGCTAACTATTTGAAAATATGCAGTTTGTAAGGTTTTCTTTAATTGCACATCTATTAAGGAGAATAACTGCATAATACACAGTTATTCCTAAGAAACATGTTTTATGCTTGAAATATCGGTCTTCCACATCCGATAAAGATTTTGATGCCAGTTAGTTGTGAAAAAAAATTGTACGCACATACTAACCTACAACGGATATCTTATCTACTTGCTTCGTATTAAGGATGATTTAAGCTACGGCTCTTTCGCCAAAGTTTGTATGTATTCCTATTTTCTTTTTATTGATTAGCATGACCACAAGCTGGGAGAAATGTACCTATGTAAGTATGTTACATGTGCATTTAGTTACATAAATATAAGGCGTAGTATATCTGTGGCAATTTGCAATAATCGCTTAAGTCAAAAAATATGATTTCGAGATAAATTGATTTTTATATTCGAAGGCATTTTTTAACAAATCATAAAAGTCGATTAAAAACTATGGACGCAAAACCAGTGAGCCATCCACAAAGTTACTATCAAATTTTGTAAACAAAACAAAATGTCATGAAGAAATTTGATTAAATATATACAACTACTTTGGCTGTTATAGCAAGTTTAATATACCTCTATTGTAAGTTAAGCCTAAATGTTTTTATTTATATCTTTTTATTGAATTAAGTTATAAGCATGGGGGTTTTACAGAAATATAGAATTTTAAAAGGAGAATAACTTGGTATATATAACTCGAAATCTTCCTAAGTCGACTTAAGCGGTTATTGCTTGTGACCACAGATATGTACAAACATGCATATCAAATTTAAATATATTTTTGTGTGCAACAGACAACCGTTTACAAATCCACGCAGCATGTGAGCTGAAGCAAAGCCAAGCAAGCAAGCTGACGTTTGTGCAATGCACTTACAAAAAGAAAAAAAAATAATAATAATAATAAAAATAGGCCATTTTTGGCTAAGCGGGTCACTTCTGCAACAGTCACATACAAAGCTGTTATGTCAACATCTTGAATTTTGGTTTTCATATGGTTTTGGGGTAAGTTGTTATAGCTGTTGCTGCTGCTGTTGTTGTGCGAATTAGTGTAATTTATATTTTAGTTGTGTTGAAAACATTTTTGTAAGCATGCTCATAGCAAATGTACATACATATGTATGACATGCTAGTATTTAAGTTATAATAGCAATTTACATTGTTTGGTACGAATACAACTTGCTCTAATGAGTTTGTAGCCAAGCTTATCCCTCAGCACCCGCCCAGATTTATGTTCTTTCTAAGTATCCAATAAATTTGTGATTGAAAGTTTACTAAAAGAGTTCCAATATCGACGCCTGACTAAAAGATCACCCTAATTCAGAATTTGTTTCAATAACGTCCTACTTCAGAATATTATTCAAAAACTTTATATTTCATAGAAATATATATGGAATTTTCTATTTATTATACCTCGATAGCCAAAAGTGTCGTCACTAAACCGCAAAAGTTTATAAATCCCTCATAGAAATTTTCTCTCCGAATGTACCTATTAGAAGGCTGCACGAATGGATTCGAAACGGCCAACAAAATATTCGCGGCCGTCCAATTACAGTACCTACTTGTTTCTGTCGTTTTAGAATAAACGCAAGTAGAGCACAACCATAAACAGAACCAATACAATTACTTATTCGTAGCGACAATTACATGACCTTAAAAAGGTTCTGCAAATAGTGTACACTACTTGCGAATACTTCGAATATAATCGAAATATATGTATGTACATACATATTTTCATAAACACACATCCAGACGTTACGTTATGCTGCTAGTGTGAGTGTGTGTATGTGCATATACATACACACTAGGGCGGGTCGATTGGGCCAAAAAAAAAATTAATGGACACATCGCAATTATAAAAATTTGGGTAATTTCAAGCTTTTTTGCCCAAGAAACCATATGTCTAAAATAAATTTCGAACCAGAGCTTTTTACGATCTACATATTTCCAACTATTCTATATATTTTAAAATAACTCGGTAACCAATACTTCGATTCTTTTGATTTTTTCGGCATTAGTTGGGAAACTTATTTGGCATATTAAGGTGGTTTTAGGTGCAGTGAAATAACGCCCGTGGAATTAACGCCCGCGGGCGTTATTTCCCAGAAAAAAGGAAATAACGCCCGCGGGCGTTTTTTCTTTTTTTTGAAAAAGAAATAGCGCCTGCGAATAAAACTAAATTAAACCCGTGGGTATTATTTCCACTCAGAAAGGGAAAGAACGCCCGCGCGCCCTTTTCGGCGATGTGGGCTTTATTTCCCTTTCGAAAGGGCAATTAAGCCCGAGATGGTTTTTTTTTTTTTAAATATGGTGTTTTATTGGAAAAAGCGCCGCAGGCGAAAAATTGGAATAAAAAATCGCGCGATTTTTAATTCCAATTTTTGTTTTTTTTTTTTAATATGGTGTATTAGTATTGGAAAAAGCGCCGCAGGCGAATCAAATGAGTAATCCTGAAAATAAGACATATGACACAGAAGACATTGATGTATCTGAAATGGATTGTTCTGACTATGAAGAAACGGCGGACAATTTTTGCTAGAGTCAAAGCATGTTGTTGTGTGTTATTTGTTCTACCAAGCCACGCGATGTTCTCTTAAGCCCATGCAATCACTTTAAATTGTGTGCGGATTGCTTTGGAGAGCACAGTAAGGTTGCAATCGTAAATGGCAATAGAAATATTTTGTGCCCGGTTTGTCGTCAAATTGTTGAAAACTCTATATGAGTATTTGTTTAGATTGTGGTCTGAAAGTGCCAATATGTATGTAATGAAGTTTTGTTTATTTTGATTGCGTATTTAAATATTTACTTACTTAGAGACCTTGAAAATTGTTACTAATAAATGATTATAGAAATCTATGAAACTTTGTTTATTTTGATTGAGTATTTGAATATTTAGAAGGGGATTTAAAAAAAATGAAAGAATCGAAAAATTGGAATTAAAAATCGCGCGATTTTTAATTCCAATTTTTCGCCTGCGGCGCTTTTTCCAATAATAATACACCTATTTAAAAAAAAAAAAACCAAAAATTGGAATTAAAAATCGCGCGATTTTTTATTCCAATTTTTTGCCTGCGGCGCTTTTTCCAATAATAATACACCTATTTAAAAAAAAAAAAACCAAAAATTGGAATTAAAAATCGCGCGATTTTTTATTCCAATTTTTCGCCTGCGGCGCTGTTTTCCCTAATACACCATATTTAAAAAAAAGCCCGTCTGCGGGCTTAATTGCCCTTCCGAAAGAGAAATAAAGCCCGTGGATCAAACGTAATAACGCCCGCGGGAATTATTTCTTTTTGAAGAAAGGAAAAAATGCCCACGGGTGTTATTTCCTTTTTTTGGGAAATAACGCCCACGGGCGTTAATTCCACGGGCGTTATTTCACTGCACCGTGGTTTTATGAAGGAAATAAAGTTCTCCCGAAATTCGCGGAACAAACCGATTTTCATGCGAATATAATACGGAAGTATATACCTAAAATCTTTCCTTAATATATTAAAATTTAGAGGTCGTGCAAATGCCTCCAAATTTCTTTCTCCTTTTATATCAGTGATGATACATAATTTATTTCAAAGTCCTTAATGAACAAGAATAACATTTCTTATCATTAAAAAATGGAACATATGTTTGTTGGGCTTTTATTTTTTGGTCCACCTTAATGCCATACGCACATTAAATAAACAAACAAACCAAAGAAGCAACAAGGTTTTGCGAATACTTCATAACATGGTTATTATTATGTTCTATTCTATCGTGGCGAATAGTGTACACTAATCGCTCCAACAGAGCAAATAGAAATAGTATTTGTATTCCAAATGAAAAGTATGGGTTATATTCGTATCTGCATTGAAATTGTGCTGTGACTAATTGTACAATGCATAGAGTATTCGAAAATATACAAGAGGCAAATGGTATTGTGCAGAGGTCTAGTACCTATACGGATGTATGTGTGTTTATATTGTCATACAGTGCTCAGTATAAGTTATATGTACATTTTTCCTTAGCTCTCCCTGCTCTTCTTCATTTCTCATTTCGTCGCAAAAATATTACACATCTATTCAACGGGGGCAAACTGTAAAATTGAAATATCTGCACAACATAAAATTGCCACAATTCCTTTCTCACCACACAATCCATGTAATATAGAGTAAATTTATTATTTTGCCATTTGAATTCATAACTTCAAGCTCATCGTCAATCGCTCAATTTTAACCTCGTAAGCGCAGAAAATAAGGCAAAAGTATGGTAACTATGCAACAAGAGCGAATACATGCGAATAAGTTTTTATGAAATAAAAGGACAAATATTCGAATAAACATAAAAAAACATAAACATACATACATGCGAGTATGAAGGTAAGTAAATGAAACAAAACATGATGAACATATGTGTACACGTGCGTATTAAAGCTCTAAAATATGCAGGCATGACCTGCAGGTATTAAACTAAAAAAAATGTTCTTATTTATAGAAGCGAAATTTTTCGCCAACAGATATATACAGTGAAGTAGAAAAATATTCGTAAGAAACAACAATTTTCTGTTTATTTCGGGTGCCTTAGTAATTATTTAATTATAAGCAAAGTCTCTTTACTCTCGAGATAATCTCTCCTACAGTTTGCAGTCAAAATCAGTGTTGCCGAAATTGGGCCTTTCGGACCAAATCTGGTCCGATAAATTTACTTTGGGCTGTTGGGCGGCTAAAATCAATTTTGGTCCGATTTGTAGTATGAAGATTTTTAATGAAGACAATTTCTCGGACGCTAAACATTTTATCTTTCCCGTGTAAAGTTCTTTTATTGTTAGTGAAACACACTATTCGCATATCTATTAGAGTTGGGAAATTTAGTTCATTTTGTTGAGCGCTCAATTGGTGAGCGCTCTCTTCAGTGAACTAGTTCACTTTAGTGACTTTGCATAGGCTATCCAGGAAGGAAGTCCCAGGAAAGCGTTGTTTGCCGCTGTTAACAGCCGAGCAAAGCAGTGGCAGATGAGGTGTTCGATTGTCTCCTGGCCTCATCATCATTTTACAGCTTATGCAGCATCTGCGGTAGGGTGCACCTAGCCTCTCTGCGTGTTTCCCGATGAGGCAGTGTCCTGTGAGTACCACCACAAGGTTCGAGATGTCATCTCTCCTTAGAGTACTTATTTGATGGGATCGCTTGTGAACCTGCCAGATTTGCCTTGATGTTCGACATACTGGCTTCTGTTTAAATCTATCGCTTGCTAGTTTATAGACATGCTGTTTAAGAATTAGCTTGTTTGTGGCTAAGGCATACCTATGCCTTATGGAAGAACCTGCTCGGTAGTGCCCTGCCTCGCAAATTCATCCAACCTACAATTGCCATTGATTTCCCTATGTCCCGGGACCTACTGAATAAAATGAGTGGGAGTCAAGATTACTTAGTATGTACATATGTATTTAAAAATAAATATGTATGTAATTCCATTTTAAGTTGACTTCTGATTTTTATGGCCTTTTTTGGCGGAATTGGGCGGTAATTTGGTCGGTAAAATTTTTTTTCAGTGGCAAGACTGGTCAAAATTGCTATCATTGGTCTGAAAATTGTTTTAATAGAAACAGGGTATAAAACAACACAAAATTGTACACGAAAATTGAAATTTTTCCTGAAATGACGCTTTCATTTCAATAGGAGGCATCCTTATGCAAATAAAGATTTGCATAGTTTCCGGCGATGCGACGCGACGTTGAGCGACGTTGACGCTGACGTTGGCATTGCAGTCAGTGCGTTATTTATGCAAGAAAAAATAACATATGTACTTATATGTACATTAGATGCTTTTTTTTGATCTAGCATACCCCTCCGGCCACAGAATATGAAAATAGGAAATAACTAAGCTGATTTTTATTTTTTTTTAGAAAGAAAACTGAGTGGGCTACTCTAAAAACAGCGATTTTTTTTTAAATTCCATAATAGGTTTAGATTCATATATGAAAAAACCCACATAATTAAAAATAAAAAAAAATAAAAGATATATATTCTCATGTAAAATTAACGGCTTAATCGAATGGTGTACTCAGTTTTTTAGTGCCATAGGGAAGGTACCAAGATCGCCTAAAGTGGAATTTTATTTTTTTTAGTCACGGATTTTCAAGTTTGGACCCGGGCATTTTCAAGATAGCTTAAATTTATTTTTAATCAAGATATACAGGAATCTGCGCAAATTAATGCAGTTTTCAGAAAAGTTTACTTGATCGAAATCGAGCTTTTTTTATCCAAGCTACTTTGGTTTAAATGAAACATTCCAAAATCACTTTCATATTGAAAAACATTTTTTATTGTTGCAAGTACAAAATTCGAAAATTTATTATTTAAATATGTATGTAAAAAAAAATGTTGTTCAATATGAAAGTGATTTTGGAATGTCATGGAAGTTGTTATTTTCCCACACGGTAATGTAAGTTGGAATGTAGGTATTGATGATTTGTAGTACATACTTTTGGGCCTACTGGGTATATGCGACACATGATATTGTTTATTACTTCCAGTGTATGTTTTGTATTTACGGTTGGTGGCTGTGTTTGTTTGCGGTTTTTACAGACAAGTATGATAAACAAGACCTTTGGAAATTCGCGAATGCGAATCTAAATAAAGTAAATGCATATGTTAAAAAAATGGTAAATGTTGGCTTGGGAAATTTAACATCGTTATTTAGATATGTAGATATATGTATGTATGTATATAGCGTGACCTAAATTCTGAAATATACTCACAGTCATATACGCACTCATATGAGTAAATATTTTTAGCTAATATAAAGAAATTGTAGGAAAACTTTATGAAAAATGGAGGTACATCGAAAACGTATCTATACCAAACAATGTTTGCGTATATACATACACATGTACATATGTATATATTATAAACTGGTAAACGTAAGTATCTCCTTTAGGTCAGTTTGTATGCTTGGTTGGTTGATACCACGATTCGCAACTAAAACCAAAAAAATTGAGTAAAGGAGGATATCAATTCGGAAGCTAGGATAGGCCCTACGCCCTATATCCATCCTGTTGAATTTACGTATCTAAGAAGCACCTCTGGCGTACGCCCTTAAGTTCCGAGAGGTTATCGACGAAAGGATTGCCAAGGAATTTCATATTGCCTTGGCGAAGGTGCGAAGGATACTTACAAAGCAGGTGCTCCATGGTCACCTCCGCTCGAAGAAGATTACAGCTGCGGCACATAGTGTTACAGCCCAATCGGAGTCGGACCGCATGTGTACCAATAGCCCAATGTCCTGTGAACACCGCGATTAAGCGGAAAATGTCCTTCCGGTTCATCTTTAGAATGGCTGAGGAACGCATTTCTTTGCATGAAGGCCATAGATTTCTGTAGACTCTGCAGCTCTGCAACGTTTCCACCCTGATCCTACCGTCCTCAAACCTGTGCTGGGAGTTTCGACCCTTGATGAAATTCAGGGTCGCAACGATCCCCTCCGCCTCTACGATCTCAAGAGTCGAGCCTTGCCGGATTAATTAATAGGTCAGCGGTTGCCTGACTATACGAGAAAATTCCTATCCTGTTTCCGGCACTTTCCGCTGCAAGTAGAGCCTAGCAGGCCTCCCCTATAGCGAAAAATTCAGATTGGAAAACGCTGGCTGTATCCGGTAGCCTGACTGATATGGAAGTGTCCGAATGAGCGGCGAAGATACCCGCCCCCTCTCCGCCCGCCATGTTGGACTCGTCTATGAAAATTGAAACATCGAATCTCTGAGCGAGTTTATCATCTCCCCAGTCCTTCCCAGATGAAAAGATAATGTAATACTTTGTATCGAAAACTGTTATAGGACATATATAATATGTTTTCTTGCTGATATCGCAGTGGGTAACGTGTTGCATAATACGACCGTGTCCGTATGCACCCTCCTTCCAGAGTCGCAAGTCCCCCCAACCTTGACATACGCTGACATGCCTTGCGCGGAATATTGCAAATCACATTCAGCGCATCAGTGGGACATGATCTAATCGCCACTGTGAATGCAACGCAAGCAGCTCGTTGAAGTTTCTCTTAGATATCAGCTATATAGCCCATTACGCTTGTTCTCCACCACACCAGTATCCGTATGTTAAGATCGATCGAATAACTGCTTTGTACATCCATGTAGTGAGTTCTAGCCTCAAACCCTACTTTTTTCCTAGCATTATTTTGCAGGCATACAAGGCACCTTAAGCCTTTCTAGCTCTATATTCGGCATTTAGCCGCCAATTTAACTTAAGCGTCAGAAAAACTCTTAGATATTTTGCTCTGTCGGAAAGATTTCGTTCTCGACCATTGAGAACAGGCATATTGAAATTATGAACCAAGTGAGTCCAAGTCATTTTTCACCTGATCTCTCGGAATGGAAGCCTTTCTCTACGTCTACTGCTACTGGCGGTTATCGATAAAACTACTCTCTGGAATGGCGCTCATCTTCATTTATTCTCATCAAATAACGACGAGCGACTTGAGAGGGTTTGATTTTGGTTCGCCGAGGAAAGAATTAATTTTTCAATTTCCTACTTAGACTTATGTATTTGCAAGAGTGATGCTTTGTGAATTTACATTGCGCATAATATTTTTAATCTAACCACTGGTTCACAAATAGACAATAACAATAGCACCAGCCACAAAAAAAAAATTTAATTCAATTACAAATTGCTTGGATATTTTGTAGACATCTTATTATGAGCTGCATTTGTATGCCCTTCACCCTTTCACCCTTTCCCCCTTCACCAATCAACTACTCACTACTTATTCTTGCTCTTGCTTCGCTACATTCTACCAGAAAATTTTTGTAACCATTTTGCCATTTGCAAAAATGCCCACGGCATGCCGCGCGAATCGAAATCATTTGGCTACTTAACTGACAATAGGGAGGGCGGCGGCTGGTGGTGCAAGTATTAACTGATACAAGCAACACACACGCACACAAACAGGAAAATGAAATAAAGACGAAATTGTACGATCAAGCAATATAAAGAAGAATGAGAAGCAAATAAGAAGACGGTAAAAATATGACAAAGAGAAACAAGAAGAAAAGAAAGGAAGGAATCAACTACTTTTGTTTTTGTGTTTTTTGTTGTTGTTTGTCATGGTGATGATGGCGATTGAGGCAAAAGCACACACACACACACACACACTCAACAAAAGCAATTTTATGCATGCTGCCAACCAATTTTTAATAAAGAAACATACTACAAGTAAAAAACTGGAAAAAATTACAAAAAACGAATGGCAGGAAAAAAGTGCAGTAATTTTAATAGCAACAACAATAACATTCAAGAGGAAATATAAAATAACGATCGTAAAATGAAAATTACTTTTTACGTTTTTGGCGCACTTTTTTTTTTGTGTTTTATTTTTTCATTTTCTGTATTTCCTTTTTCATTTTCTCTTGTCTTCGTTATTATGGGCATGCATATGACGTTGCTTTTTATTGTTTCACATATACATACTATGTACTTATAGACGTATTTAAGTGCGTATGAAAAGTTTCTACTCACCCACTTCCAACATTCTCATTTTGTTGGTGCATTCACTTTTGCTGCTTCCACCTTGTGTAATAGTGATGAGCGATATATCGCAAACGGTGATTTTTCACTGTGAATAAAAAATCGCAAATCGCAATTGCGATCACTTTTTCAAAATAGCAGTTTACTACTTATTGGGAACTGCTATCGATGTACCAAGTAAGCAGTTCACCTATGTGAATCGCAATCGCAAAAGCATTATAAATTTCTTTTGTTTATACTTTTGAGCAGACCACATACGTATATAGAAATATAAAAAAAAATAATTATTGAATTTACAATTTATCTTTGAAAAACGTTTAAAAACAGCGAAATTACTGCGGAATACGTTGTGGTTGCTATCATTTTGTTAACATAAAATGAAGACAGGTTATATCAGAAAACGCAAAATTAATATCTCCGGATGATTTTATAGCAGTCCATGCAATCGCAATAGCAGTTTAAAATCGCAGTGATTTAAAAGTAGCAATCACCGAAATCACAGATATCGAAAAATCGCAGTTTCTCTCATCTCTATTGTGTAATGAACATATTGTCTCTTACATACTTAATATTTATTGTACGTACATACATATATTTTCTAAGCAAAAGCAGCGCGACTAAGCAAAATTTCTTCGAAAGTTATGTATGACGCAGTTATGAAATTGGCGCAGGTTCGATGCTTTTTGTTAAACTGCACTTTAGTTACGATCAAAATTTTGTTGATAAACAATACTATTAATGTATATATGAACATAAATAAAAGCAAAGTTGCTTTTAATTGATGCCGACCCAAACTCGCTTCAAAGGTGGATGACACCACTTAACCTATCGGCGTATAATGGTCTATTCGCAGAGTTTCTAGTTGCGAAAATTCACGTTAATTACTGGAATTAGACGCTAGTTGAAATCTCATTCCCAGAAACGAGTCCAATAATGTGAATTTTGTTTTCTACTTAATCAAAACCGAAAAATTACTAGATATTAAATTATTTATTATCACAATATACACAATTGCACGTAGCTACTTGATAAGTATGAGTTGGTATGAAAAAACCTGCAGTCCGAATGTCGCTCCCACTATAAATTACATATATACAGTTTTAAAGGTAACAAAATAAGCTTTCACAATAAGCCGTTTTGAAGAAAAACAGAGGTAAAAATTTTAAAAATTAAAAAAAAAAAATATATTAAAAATATTTTTACAAAAATCTTTTTTAATTGTTTTTTTTTTTTTTTTTATTAGAAAGCTCGGAAAAACCTTCTAAAGGGGTCTATACACAGTGCGTCTGAATCGCGAGTCATCTGTGTATGTGTTGACTCGCCGCGTCACAGCAAAATAACAAAACTAGTTTTGATTTTCTTGAGTCATGTCAGAGTCATGTCGGTGTAACTACTACATGCACATTTTCACTAATACACCTAACCCGACTCTTGAATCAGACGCATCGTGTATAGACCCTATAAGGTTGGTGAGTTTGTATACTAAATGACAAATGTGTCACGAAATATAAATCCCAAGAAAACTTGTGTTTGTAAGAAAATGTGCGAAAAGGAGCATTTTCTAGCACCTATAACCCTTTTAGTATATCAGATAGTAGAAGTTCCAACTTAGCACGTTAAGCGAATGAATGAAGATACATTAATCCAGAAAATATTTCTGTCCTGCACTGCGTTGCAAAGATCAGTTTAAGTATAACTTAGCCGCCATTGGTGTGTCTAAGCGGCGCCAGTTGTTACGAAACAAAAATTTAGTGCTTTGTTAAACTCGTTCAACAAAGAAGAAGAGAATTTAAAAATAGTGCTAGATAGAATCAACAACAATTTTGTCAAACTTTTTAACTACATTGTGTATTTTATGTTTTTTTTTTTTCAAAAAAAGATCTTGTTCACTTTTAAGTGTTGGTGTGTCGTAGGGCGAGAAAGGGCATTTTTACCATATTAGCAAAAATAAATATGTATACCTACAAACATTCTTTGAATATATCGCGTCAATATGTAAAATACCATATAAACGCACATACATACATATGAACATAAATACACGTGCACGTACGAAGAAAATTCAATTACAACCATTCTCAACATTCGATGTCGATGTCGTTGCCGGTGTCGGTGTCGGTGTGCGAGTGGTCAGTTCACCAACAACACATAAAACACTATTTTTATGAACTCAACAAAGAACTACAAAACCTGCAAAAAAACTGAACAACAAAAATAAACGAAAGGAAGGTACTTAAGAAAGTAAACAACTAAAGCTACAAAGGAGTTAAAAAACAAAAACTAACAAAAAAAGAAGAAAACACAGCAAAAGGGAGGAAAAAGTAACAAAATGGCAAATAAAGTAAACTTTCACATACACGAGATCACATCCAATGTAAGTGCATAAACGTCAACTAAGCACTCGGCGTGTGTTTAGAGCTCATAAACATCGGGAAAACGTGCTACCAAAATGCAATAACGTACTTGGTCAGAGTCATATACATACATACATATGTACATATGTATATGAATATGTATAGGCGTACAATATTCACCAGGGACTGTAACGGTTATGAGTTATATGCAAAAAGTTGATCTTTAATCATTATTTGCTGAGTTTTATTTTCTGCTCAGAAAATAAAAGTTATTTCTTGAGTTTTGTTTTTTCCTCAGAAAATAAAAGTTATTTCTTGAGTTTTATTTTTCCATCAGAAAATAAAAGTTATTTCTTGAGTTTTATTTTTCCATCAGAAAATAAAAGTTTTTTTTTTTTGAGTTTTATTTTTCGATCAGAAAATAAAAGTTATTTTTTGAGTTTTATTTTTCCCTCAGAAAATAAAAGCTATTTTTTGAGTTTTACTTTTCGATCAGAAAATAAAAGTTATTTTCTGAGTTTTATTTTTCGATCAGAAAATAAGTTATTTTTTGAGTTTTATTTTTCGATCAGAAAATAAAAGTTATTTTTTGAGTTTTATTTTTCCCTCAGAAAATAAAAGTTATTTTTTGAGTTTTATTTTTCGATCTGAAAATAAGTTTTTTTTTTTTTTGAGTTTTTTCTTTTTGCTGAGAGAAAAAAGTTTTTCAGTTTAATTTTGGCTGCAATTGTAGATTTTGCCATATAAATAGGTAAAGTAATTAAATAAATTTTTAATTTTTTTTTTATTTATAAACTTTACCTACGTTTTAATGTGGCAAAATCGACAGCTGCAGCTAAAATTAAACTGAAGAAACTTTTTTCTCTGAGAAAAAAGATAAAACTCGAAAAAAAACTTTTATTTTCTGATCGAAAAATAAAACTCAAAAAATAACTTATATATTCTGATCGAAAAATAAAACTCAGAAAATAACTTTAATTTTCTGATCGAAAAATAAAACTCAAAAAATAACTTTTATTTTCTGATTGAAAAATAAAACTCAAGAAATATCTTTTGTTTTCTGAGCAGAAAATAAAGCTCAAAAAATAACTTTTATTTTCTGAGGGAAAAATAAAACTCAAAAAATAACTTTTATTTTCTGATCGAAAAATAAAACTCAAAAAATAACTTTTATTTTCTGATTGAAAAATAAAACTCAAGAAATAACTTTTATTTTCTGAGCAGAAAATAAAACTCAGAAAATAGTAATTAAAAATCAATTTTTTTATAAAAATCGAAAAAATAAAAGTTAAAGTCTGCGTTACGGTGATTATATCTGTGTACTTCTTTTGCGTTTAGCATTTCTCCTTCAGTATGATTTTTTTAGTCAAAATTTAAAAAATAACGATTATTTGCAACCCCTGATATTCACACATCTTCTTACATACACTTATCTGAAATGAATATACATAAACGCAAGTCCATTGTTGAGTGTTGTACGATATAATGAACATTTACTGGTGGCCCTTGGTGCGTGTTGTGTGTGACATTTTCGTAAGACTCCTAAAAGTACACTACACTTGCAGCTGATATATAAAATCCAAATGTGGTGCAGTGGGTAGAGTGCTCACTTGCTATGCCAGAGATCTCGGGACCCCAGTCCGAGCAAAACAATAAACAAATTTTTCTAACTACTAAAAATCTAATTATTGGGTTCTTTAATAGCAGCGGTCACCTCTAGGCAGTTGGCGGAATATGCTGCGAGTGTATTTCTGCCATAAAAAACCTCTAAAAAAAAAAATATATTCGCCGTTCGGAGCCGGCATACAACTGTAGGTCCACCCAATTAGTAGGAAAAACAAAAAGAGCACACCTCGAATTGGGAGAGAAGCTCGGCCATAAAACTCGTCAGAGTTATAATAGCGCCATTGTATTATATTATTATATAAAATCCAAATACATACATAGCACTTTTATTGGTAGTTACATATTTGCAAAATTAAGGCAAAGAGACATTTTGCTAAAAAAAAGTTTCGTTTTTACGCTGGCACGTAGCGAACAAGGATATGTTTTTTTAACCATGTTTTTTCGCCCAGTGGCATCCACTTCCGAAAAGAGTGCTGATGATCGAAAATGGTCTTTTGTGAAATAGCTATACACTCAACCTTCGCTGTAAATAGTTGTTGAATATTTTTCCACTTACCCCAACTCCTATATGATTTCTTTCAGTTAAGCCACAAATTAGAAAAAACCACTGCGGCCTCAAGCTCTATTATATTTGAATATCTTTTGTTATTACTTGAAAGCTGAGCCCATAAGGAATTTAAGGATAAAAAAATAAAACAGCAATATGAGAAATTTTTGCAAATTTAATGTAAATAAAATATAGAGACTTTTGAAGGATTATTTTTTATTTAATGCTTTTCTTCATAATATGGAAGAAGTTTAAAGAAAAATATTAATGGAAATTGTACATCTTTAAAAATTGATACACAATCCATTAAAGATTCAGTATCGAAAAAAATTCACATAAAGACTTTTGAGAGTGGACTACGCATATGTGTGTATGTACATATGTATACGTCTATATCTAAGTTACAAACTATTATTAACCAGTCTATTTTTTACTAAATAGCAACCTAAAGCATTATATTATTATGCAAACATTGGGTGAACCATTCTGACGCATTTTCTTGAGACCAATTTGGGGTTCTAGGAACTTTTAAACTGGCCTTTTTTAGTAATTTTCGTTAGACTAATTTAAAATTACACCGGTACATGTTAATCATTATCCATTATCAATAATCCATTATCCGTTATCCATTATTCATTATCCATTATTCATTATTAATTATCCATTATACATTATCTATTATCCATTATCAATAATCCATTATACGCAGGGCCGTGGAGAGGGGGAGGGGCAGCCAGGGCAATTGCCCTGGGGCCCGGAAGGTTTTTGGGGGCCCGGAAAGGCAAATCAGTATTGACAGTACTCGAACTAGGATTTCATAGATACATACATAGGTATTTTGTTGCTACAAGAAATTGTTTTAAAATTGAAATGTTTAACTTAACCAAATCACCAAACTAAAATTATAAGCATCCAATCAAATATTTATCTTGTTTATACATGGGCAAATCCTAGAAAAGTGAGTTGAAATTGAGGAAAATCGACTTTGAATTAGAGTTTCCAAAGTACCGCGATTAGTAAGGTGGTGAACCAAAAAATATTTACATTTTAAATGAAAAATGTTGGTAACCCTGTTTAAATTGATTTCAAAGAGTTAAGGTATAAAGAATTTAAAAATTATTAAAAACAGTACCATTTTTTATCTACTATTATTTCCATGATTTTATAGTTAGATACTGGAGTTATTACCAGGAACAAGTGCAAGAAGGATTAAATAAACTGTACCTAAGATTTAGTTACTGCTTAGCTGTAATACATATAATTTTTTTGCTGAAAATCTAAATAGGAAAATGAAACGTAAGTGACGCAAAAACCTAGAAAAGTTACCTTAATTTCAAAACCGATCTTTCAAATTAGCTCATATCTTGAAGTTTCTTTAAAATTTACCTGTCAAACAAATCTGCATCATTTAAAACTTTATACTTAAGCCATTTTTTTTTAATTATTGCCATTTAAAAAGTGAAACTTAAGTGGCGCCGGGTAAAAATAGTGTTAATTTTTTTGACGATCGAGTAGCCACATAAAGGGAAAGCATAATGCTGGATACCGAACGTGAGAGGATCTTCAAGCCAAAAACACACAATACCCCAATATAACACAGAAGCAGTATAAAGAACAAGCCCTCTCTGGGTTAAGAGGTGGCAAAAGTGAAATACGTATTATATTTGTGCTTGAAAAGAGGAAGAGCTAAAAAGATATACCTTTTCATACAATATTCAAAAATATAAGTCTTTGCTTATGAAGATGCTGAATTTTTCAATATATGTAATTATATTAATGGATATTTGTTGGAAATTTTAACTGAAATATCATGTGGCTCATTGTAGACCTAATAAAACCTCATTTCTGTAACAAAATTACGGTGTTTGAAACGTAAGTAACGCCTTGATGAAACATAAGTGACACTGATCATCTCCAATATGTTTATAAAAAACTAAAATAGGCGAAAAAAAAAGATTTTTTCGGTCATTATAATAGCTCTGTTCAATAGCAAAAAATTTTTAAGAATTTTTCGTAAAAAATGACAGCTCTCTATATGAAAATAACAGTTTTTATGAAAAATTCGTAAACATTTTTTGTTACTGAAACAGGTACTTTCTTAAATGAATGTTATTTTTTTATTAGATTGAGTTTATTTTTTAGGGGGGCCCGTAAACGCGAACTGTCCCAGGGGCCCGGCTCGGTTCTCTGCGGGCCTGAGTATACGTTACCCATTATCTTTTATCCATTATCTATTATACATTATTAATTATCCATTATTCATTATTAATTATCCATTATCCATTATCCATTATCCTTTATTCATTATCCGTTGTCCATTATCTATTAGCTATTATCTCTTATACATTTCCATTATCCATTATTTGTTATCCATTATCCGTTATTCATTATCTATTTTCCATTATCCATTATCTATTATCTATAATCTATCATCTATTATCCATTATCCAATATCCAGATTTCATTATCCATTATTCTTTATCCATCGTCCGTTATTAATTACCCATTATCCATTATGCATTACCCGTTTTCTATTATTCAATATATATTATACATTATCCCTTATGGATTACCTATTTTCCATTTTCCATTGTCCGTTATTCATTATCCTTTATCCATTTTCTATTATCAATTATCCGTTATCATATATTGTCCATTATCCTTTATCCTTGATCGATTATGCATTATCTATTATCCATTATCCTTTATCCTTTTTTAATCATCTATCATATATTTGCACAATTGCGAAGATTATAATGCTTGATTTTATAAATACAAAGTTTCATTATTACTTTAAACAAGTAATTGTAACAACCTTTCATTTGCAATATTTGTATTGCTTATAGCAGCTCCTTGTTATTTTATTTATGTACCCTTGCCCACATAACTTCGAGTTGCAATTTCTTTGAAATTCATTTAATTTACTTCTCCTGCAATTTCCGACCTAAGCGGCAAACGATTGAAACAATGAAAACAAATGCCGTCACTTGGTTTTTTATTATTCATACACATGACACGCAATGCATTCATACCTATATGTGTATATACCTGCGTTTATTTGAGCGATACAAATAAGTACCCACCAAAAAATATAAGCCTTATTTAAGAATTAAAACAACAGATTTCAAGGCTTACGAAATAAGGCCTGAAAATTATAAGGGTAGCAGATTTGTATGGCGTAAGGCTTGAAATAAGGTTGATTTACCTGTGTTGCTGTCATCAGGCCATAAGGAGTACTCTCTCTCTCTCTCTCTGAGAGCACACCTTATTCCAAAGCCTTATCCGCCATGGGAAATAAGGCCTAGATATGTATTAGAAAGTTAAGAGCAGACAGATTGATTGCATAACAGAAGCAGCGCTGCCAGCGTATTCCTTTTTTAGGCCTGATTTGTCAACAGTAAGCAAAACTTTTTTGCAGAGTGCGTACATACATACAATATATAGTGGCCGCTGTGGTGCAGTGGATAAAGTGCTCGCCTGCTATGCCAGAGGTCTCGGGTTCAAACCCCAGTCCGACCAACACCAAAAAAAAACAAGTAGGGAAGCCTAAGTTCGAGTTGAATCGAACATTAGATACTCAGCTGTATGCTTTCATTGTTTGTTTGCGTTTGATGGAAACACGGTGAACTTAATACAAAGCGAGTGCTACATAAAGTGGGCGTAGTCACGCCCATTTTCTAAAATTTTATCAGTCATCCAACTAAGCATATCAATATTATACTTTGTGCAAAATTTCATTCCTTTATGACTTCTAGTTACAAAGATGTCACGTTACAAATTCCCAAAGGGTGTTCCAGAAATATCTTTCTTAAAAAGTAGGCGTGGTCATAAACCGATTTCAATAAATTTTTGTGTGGCTATTAATACAAGTTATAAAAGTGTATAAACCAAGTTTCGTCATAATATCTCAATTATTTGTCGAGTTATAGGCTAAGAAATCTCGTATATTCCTTTGTCTAAAAAGAGGCGGTGCCACGCCCATTTTCCAAAATTTTTCTATTTGTTGTTTCCGGTCTATTGTGGAAGTCATGCCACAAAATTTCAATGAATTATCTTTATATTTGACAAAGACATCGCTTAAAATGTTTTTATTAGGCCCCTTTATAGTTCTCATATATAAAAGTGGGCGTGGTCGTCAACCGATTTCGCTAAACTTTTGAGCGTGTATTACCACAAGTAATGAAAGTGTACACACCAAGTTTCGTCATTATATATAAATTATTTGTCGAGTTATGGGCTCTGAAATCTCGTATATTCCTGTTTATAAAAAGAGGCGGTGCCACGCCCATTTTCCAAAATTTTTGTGTTTTTCGTTTTATGTCGGCAGTTGGACTCCTGCTATAAAATTTCAATGATATATCTTTATATTTGACAGAGATATCGCTTAAAATGTTTTTATTGGGTCACTTTATAAGACCCATATATAAAAGTGGGCGTGGCCCTCAACCGATTTCGGAAATTTTTCGTCCAAATATTTGACTAAGTAAGTATATCACGCGTACCAAATTTCATCGATATATCTTCAACGGTTTCTGATTTATGACTCATAAAACTTTAAATGTTTGCCCCTTAATAAGTGGGCGTGGCACCGCCCATTTTCCAAAACTTTTGTGTTTTTCGTTTTATGTCCGCAGTTGGACTCACGCGACAAAATTTCAATGACAGATCTTTATATTTGACAGAGATATCGCTTAAAATGTTTTTATTAGGTCACTTTGTAATATACATATATAAAAGTGGGCGTGACCGTCAACCGATTTTAACTATTTTCCGTCCAAACGTATGCCTAAGTAAGTAAATCACGCGTACCAAATTTTGTCGATATATCTTCAATGGTTTCTGAGTTATGACATATAAAACTTTCAAGGTTTGACCCTTAATAAGTGGGCGTGGCACCGCCCATTTTCCGAAATTTCATCAAATTTCTTCCTAGGGGCCTGAGCTCAACACGTGGGTAAAATTTCATCGCTCTAGCTATATTAGTGACTGAGATACCAAATTTCCGATTATTTCTATATAGGAAAAGTGGGCGTGGTCATTGTCCGATTTCGCCCATTTTCAATACCAACCGTCCCAGTCTCGATACCAACTTGCATTTCAAATTTCATCA
Organism: Urophora cardui; assembly: GCA_960531455.1. Lineage (NCBI taxonomy): Eukaryota > Metazoa > Arthropoda > Insecta > Diptera > Tephritidae > Urophora > Urophora cardui. The sequence continues at coordinate 51,391,625 of OY482672.1, read as the reverse complement.
AAATATCTCAATTTTTGCGCGAGTTAGAGTGTTTACAGACGGACGGACAGACGGACGCACACTGGTCAGCCCCCATACACAAAAGTCAGAAACGTTGGTGCTTGAAAAAGAAACTTCTGTCATGTATTTCCGTGGGAAATATATTCAATTTTATGGAAAACCTCCTTCTATACGCAATAGCCATCATTAAATGTTACTTTGGCTCATTTAAAGTCAACACATTTGAAAAAATTTTTTTCTGGAAAAAGTTTGTGTAAATAAGTGTATTATGATTTTTGCGATATTTCAAGTTTGAGTTCTAAAAAAAATGCGGATAGCTATGGAAACGCAAGAAAAACGTATGTTTCATGATTTAGCGAAAGAAAACAGTGAAAACAATTTACTTTTAGCAAAATACAAGATGAAGAAATCTTGGCTTTTCTATGAGCGTAATTTTCAAGCATTAGCATTTTCATTTAAACTTTTAACAATTAAGGACCACTCTGGACCAAGTCTTATAAGCAGATTTGAGTTCTTTCAAGTCTTCTCTTAAGAAGCCTGTTTATACATTTTTCCCTTTTTTTCCCTTTTTCTTAAAATATCATATTAAATGTAACTAGTCTATACAAAATATTGTTGCCCTTTTACGATTTCTGTACATACGAGTATTTACATCGACTGTTTTCGATAAAACTTTATTTTCGATAAAATCTGAGTAATTGAGTTTTGTCCCACTCTCCATACAATTTTTTTTTTTTGATCCCGCGAACTATCGCGGAATAATTTTTTTTTATTGTAAATTTGTTATTTGACATCGGATTTTTAAAATCGAAATGTCATTATTTTAGTCTTTGACCTCGTTTTGAACTCGTTTTCACATAGTTAAGCCATCTAACCAAGTTTCTCGTCCAAAATATCCTTTTTGTTTCAAAAGAAAAAAATCGCCAAAAGTAAAATATTTATCGGATCTCTCTGATATTACGCCTAAAGTCTTTGCAATTAAACGGGCAAATTTTTAAATTAATAAAACTTTCCTGATTTTTACAACTTTTTATAAAAACTTAATTTGAAAATTAAAATTTTTTCAAAAATCGCAAAAAATCCACAAGATTTTTACTTTGACCAGCTTTCACTCAGCAAGTTTGTATGTCGTTTGAAGCGTATTTTAATTGCCTTTCGAACGAGATAATGCTTGCGTTTATCGCATTTGTAACTCCAGAGAAAATAATTTTTGAATGAAGTGATAACAAAAAAACACAAAATTACCGTTATCTCAAAAACCTAACTGTAAAAAAAATTAAAAAAAAAAAAATAGTTCCAAGCTCAGCAGGTCAATTCCTATCCTCCCCCATTCCTGGTTTTCTTGTTTTTTTTTTTTGGGCTGTAAACTAGCGTTAGTGGTGGGCGTGGATTACAACATATATGCGTTTAATTTTTCTGAAAGATGAGTCGTATAGTGGGACACCAATGTGCCAAATTTGGTTTCGGTAGGTCCATCCGTTTCCAAGAAATTGAGTTTTGTTCCACTCTCCATACAAATGAGACCAGTGTGGGACGGACGGACGGACATGGCTAAATCGATTTCTCTTTTCACCCTGATCATTTTGATATATATAAGTCTATACCTATCTCGATTATTTCACTCTGTTACAATCCACCGTTATGTGATTAAAACTATAATACTCTGTGTACTAGTACAGCTGAGTATAAACAAGTAAGGAAGCCTAAGTTCGAGTGGAATCGAACATTAGATACTCAGCTGTATGCTTTCATTGTTTGTTTGCGTTTGTTCGATATAGGGTGTATTTTATATGAAACGAGTGCTGCATAAACAGGGCGCAGCCACGCCCATTTTCAAACTTTGTATCAATCATCCAAATAAGCATATAAATATTATTGTTAGTGCAAAATTGCATCCCTCTATGACTTTTAGTTACAAAGGCTTCACGTTACAAATTCCAAAAGGGTGTTCCAGAAATATCTTTGTTAAAAAGTAGGCGTGGTCATAAACCGATTTCAATACATTTTTGCGTGTCTATTAACACAAGTTATAAAAGTGTATAAACCAAGTTTCGTCATAATATCTCAGTTATTTGTCGAGTAATAGGCTCGTAGATTTCTTTGTATAAAAAGAGGCGGTGCCACGCCCATTTTATAAACTTTTTTTATTTTTTGTTTCCGGTCTATTGTAGAACTCATGTCACAAAATTTCAGTGATAGATCTTTATATTTGACAGAGATATCGCTTAAAATGTTTTTATAAGGTCACTTTATAATACCCATATATAAAAGTGGGCGTGGTCGTCAACCGATTTTGGTAATCTTTCGTCCACACATTTGGCTAAGCAAATATATCACGCGTACCAAATTTCATCGATATATCTTTAACGGTTCTGAGTTATGGCTTATAAAACTTTCAATATTTGCCCCTTAATAAGTGGGCGTGGCACCGCCCATTTTCCAAAATTTTTATATTTTTTGTTTTATGTCCCTAGTTGGACTCCTGCCACAAAATTTCAGTGATAGATCTTTATATTTGACAGAGATATCGCTTAAAATGTTTTTATTAGGCCCCTTTATAGTTCCCATATATAAAAGTGGGCGTGGCCGTCAACCGATTTTGATAATTTTTCGCAAAAACATTTGCCTAAGTAAGAAAATTACGCATATCAAATTTCATCGATATATCTTCAACGGTTTCTGAGTTATGACATATAAAACTTTCAATGTTTGACCCTTAATAAGTGGGCGTGGCACCGCCCATTTTCCAAAATTTTTGTACTTTTTGTTTTATGTCCGTCTTTGGACTCCTGCCACAAAATTTTAGTGATAGATCTTTATATTTGACAGAGATATCGCTTAAAATGTTTTTATTAGGCCCCTTTATAGTTCCCATATATAAAAGTGGGCGTGGCCGTCCACCGATTTTGATAATTTTTCGTCCACACATTTGGCTAAGTAAATATATTACGCGTACCAAATTTCATCGATATATCTTTAACGGTTTCTGAGTTATGACATATAAAACTTTCAATGTTTGACCCTTAATAAGTGGGCGTGGCACCGCCCATTTTCAAAAATTTTTGTATTTTTTGTTTTATGTCCGTAGTTGGACTCCTACCACAAAATTTCAGTGATAGATCTTTATATTTGACAGAGATATCGCTTAAAATGTTTTTATTAGGCCCCTTTATAGTTCCCATATATAAAAGTGGGCGTGGCCGTCCACCGATTTTGATAATTTTTCGTCAAAACATTTGTCTAAGTAAGCAAATTACGGATACCAAATTTCATCGATATATCTTCAACGGTTGCTGAGTAATGACATATAAAACTTTCAATGTTTGCCCCTTAATAAGTGGGCGTGGCACCGCCCATTTTCCAAAACTTCATCAAATTTCTTCATAAGGCCCTGAGCTCAATACGTGGGTAAAATTTTATCACTCTAGCTATAGTAGTGGCTGAGATACCAAATATCCGATTTTTTCTATATAGGAAAAGTGGGCGTGGTCATGGTCCGATTTCGCCCATTTTCAATACCAACCGTCCCAGTCTCGATACCAACTTGCATTTCAAATTTCATCAAAATATCTCAATTTTTACGCGAGTTATCGTGCGTACGGACGGACGGACGGACGGACGGACGGACGGACGGACGGACGGACGGACGGACGGACGGACGGACGGACGGACGGACGGACGGACGGACATGGCTCAATCGATTTCTCTTTTCACCCTGATCATTTTGATATATATAAGTCCATATCTATCTCGATTATTTCATTATGTTACAATCCACCGTTATGAAATCAAAATTATAATACTCTGTGTACTAGTACAGCTGAGTATAAAAATTTTCTTATTAGTAAAAATCCAATTATTGGGTTTTTTAAGAGCAGCGGTCACCTCTCGGCAGTGGGCGGCATACCCTCCGAGTGTATTTCTGCCATGAAAAAGCTTCTCACAAAAAATGCATTCGCCGTTCGGAGCCGGCATAAAACTGTAGGTCCACCCAATTAGTTGGGAAAACAAAAGGAGCACACCTCGAATTGGGAGAGAAGCTCGGCCTTAAAACTCGTCAGAGTTATAATAACGCCATTGTATTATTATTATTACATATATATGTACGTGTAAGTGTATGGGGTAATATTTTGTAGCCTTCTTATTATCATACTACTCAAAATAAGCACAGGTGCATTGATTCAACAAACTTTTGCTGGAGAACAAGTTTCAGGTGCATTATGCACATTTGAATGTCTACATATGTACTCGTATGTAAGTTTGTATAGGAGCATATATTTATGTATGTAAGTATACATATGTATGTAAGTGCTTGGTGAAAATAAATACGAACACACACAGAAATGTCCGTGAATGTTTGTGCGCAGCGTATGCCATATATTCTGTAAAATAGTTGCATCTGCGTTGCTGCAAATTTCAAAATATAATTGAGTTATTATTTAGTTGCCGGTAATGTGCAACAGACGTATGTATGCATGTGCATATATGGGTATATAAGGCTTTAAGCTGTACATGTGTATGCAACACTCTCTCATGCAACTGTAAACATTTTAACGTTGCACTTAACCAGCGGCAAGAGAACTGAGCGCCCGGAAGCCACCACCTATTACCCCTTTTGGTCATTTTCCAACAACAGACAAGTGTCAAACCAAAGTGGAAACACTAAAAATCACATCAAAAATTGTATGCGCCAACAATGTTCCGTACAACCTCGAGCCATGCATGCACCCTTGCGGCACATTAACTTGCATTGCACACGGCAAGCGCCCACATCGCGCATCGCGCATCCCGCATTCACATTCGCATCACCCTCCGACTGCAACCCAGCATTGCCACTCCATGTATGTAGTAAGTATGTCATGCCATGTCATGGAAGCGCGCACAAATTGCACTATGTGCATGTAGCTTTTTGCGTTTACATGAAGTTATGGCATTTCGTCGTTCGTAATTTCTTGCTTTTGCTTGCTCTCTTATCAAAAATAAAAAATTATGATATACAAATTAATTATATATACATATGGGTGTAGTATGTGTGTATGTAGCGCAACCCTCACACAGCGCTTTATTTATTCGAATATGTTTTTACATGCATCACAGGTGGGAATGCTAGATGGTTGGTTAGTTAGGAACAACATGAGCGTAAGTTATGTAGGTACCTACTTTTGTGTGTTTCAGTACTTACTTACATATGTATAGGTACAGGCAGAGTTGGGCAAAATTTATTCGAATAACGAATTATAGATGAATAATTTTTTTTATCTTTATTTGAATAATAAATAATTTTGTTTATTCAGAAACCAAATTATTCGAATAATAGATAATTTTCATTTACATATGTAAAAACAAACAAACATACAAACAAAAAAAAAATAAACAAAAAAATTTTTTTTATCATTACTCAGTTGTTTTTTTTTGTTGTACCCTAAGTTTTTATTTATTACTAGCAAATACCCGTCCCGCTTCGCAGCGACAAACAAAAGCTTTTATGTTATAATGGGTCTCTCCCTTTACCTTTACCTTTACCTTTACCTTTACCTTTACCTTTACCTTTACCTTTACCTTTACCTTTACCTTTACCTTTACCTTTACCTTTACCTTTACCTTTACCTTTACCTTTACCTTTACCTTTACCTTTACCTTTACCTTTACCTTCACCTTTACCTTTACCTTTACCTTTACCTTTACCTTTACCTTTACCTTTACCTTTACCTTTACCTTTACCTTTACCTTTACCTTTACCTTTACCTTTACCTTTACCTTTACCTTTACCTTTACCTTTACCTTTACCTTTACCTTTACCTTTACCTTTACCTTTACCTTTACCTTTACCTTTACCTTTACCTTTACCTTTACCTTTACCTTTACCTTTACCTTTACCTTTACCTTTACCTTTACCTTTACCTTTACCTTTACCTTTACCTTTACCTTTACCTTTACCTTTACCTTTACCTTTACCTTTACCTTTACCTTTACCTTTACCTTTACCTTTACCTTTACCTTTACCTTTACCTTTACCTTTACCTTTACCTTTACCTTTACCTTTACCTTTACCTTTACCTTTACCTTTACCTTTACCTTTACCTTTACCTTTACCTTTACCTTTACCTTTACCTTTACCTTTACCTTTACCTTTACCTTTACCTTTACCTTTATCGGGACCACCCATCACCATCCGAGCTCACTACTTGAACCATTTCTGGGAAACCGACTCAAAAAATAACAATGAAAATATCTGTATGTCGAAGCCCTGCTCGACACCTTTCATTTGATACCAATATCGCCTAGAAGCATTCGAGGGTCATCCGGGTCCACGTTTTGACCCATATCGGCCTAGGCATCGCAATGAAAATAACTCTATGTTGAAGGCCTGCTCAGCACCTTTCGTTTGATACCCATATTGCTCAAACACTTAGTGGGTCACTCTGGGTCCACATTTGGGCCTATATTCCGGGAAGTTCCCACTTTTTCGAAATTTTATATACCCTATTATGTGCGCTAGTACCACGTGAAGCTACTGTGAAAATTTCAAAAAGATCGGTTGATTACTTTGGGAGTCCATAAAGGACACACACACACACACACATTCATTCATTCACACATCAGACTTCACAAAGTTATTTAATAAATGTCTATCAGAAGGGACATTTCCAAGGATATGGAAACGTCAAAAACTGGTATTAATACCTAAGCCCGGTAAGGATCCTGCACTACCGTCGAGCTACAGGCCCATATGCTTGCTTGACTCGGCTGGCAAAATATTAGAAAGAGTTATATACAATCGCCTCGAAAGGGAGGTTCTAGCGGTAGGAGGCGTATCTGAAAACCAATTCGGTTTTAGGAATGGGAAGATCCACCGTACACGCTGTAAACGCTGTCAAAAAAGTTGCTCAAGACGCTATAAGTGGCTCACGGTGGCTGGCAGGTACAAAAGAATACTGCCTAATAGTCACTTTGGATATCAAAAATGCGTTCAACACTGCCAATTGGGCGAGGATCCTGGATGCCCTAGACCGCATTGGGATCTCATATTATTTGAGAAGGGTCGTACGAAGTTACTTTGAAAACCGGACCTTAGAGTACGAAACGTCAGCTGGCACAAAGAAAATAGAGGTTACCAGCGGCGTTCCACAAGGCTCAGTTCTTGGACCCTTGTTGTGGAACATCATGTACGACGGTGTTTTACGCCTAACATTTCCCGAAGGCGTGAAAATATTCGGATATGCTGACGACATTGCGCTGGTAGTTACGGCTAAACAAATAGACGATGTACGTGCAAAAGCGGAAGAAAGTATAATCTGCATTCAAAAGTGGCTAAATGAAAATGGCTTACGGCTTGCAGAGCAAAAAACGGAGTCAGTACTCATATCAAGTAGGAAAAAAGTAGAACATACTACAATAAAAATTGGAAGCCACGACATCGCCACTCTTCCAGCCATCAAGTACCTCGGGATTATGTTGGATAGGAGACTATCATTTAAAAACCACCTTGAGTATGCAAACCTGAAGGCCTCAACAACAGTAACAGCACTAACGCGCATAATGCTGAATTCGCGTGGACCAAAGCAGCGACGACGACAGCTTCTTGCGAGCGTCGTAAGGAGTCAAATCCTCTACGGCGCCCCCGTGTGGCACCACGCCATAGATCGTCAATCATACTTCCGGGGCATTAACTCCACTTACCGTTTATGTGCACTGCGAGTGTGCTGTGCATTTAAAACCGTGTCGGATGAGGCTGCGTTTGTTATTTCTGGGCTTTACCCGATAGACATACTGGCAGAAGAAGCTGCAATGATCGCACAAAACGGAGTCGAACGCTCAGGGGCACGTGAGACCAGCATACAAAGCTGGCAGCTCAGGTGGACCAACACCACGAAAGGACGCTGGACACATAGATGTATACCAGACCTGAGACGCTGGTTGCTAAGAGCTCATGGAGAAGTCGATTTTTACTTGACTCAGTTCTTAACTGGACACGGCTGCTTCAAGGCTTATCTCTACCGTTTTAAGCACGAGTTAAATCCAACGTGTGACCACTGTGGAGGGCAAGCAGTTGAGGATGTGTACCACGTTTTCTTTGAGTGTCCAAGATTCTACGAAACTAGAAGTAAGCTTCGCAGAATATGCGGAAGTGACTATTCACCTGAGTCGCTCGTAAAGCACATGCTAGAAAGCAGTTCAAAGTGGATTGAAGCGGGTGACATAATAGCAGGCACGATGAAAACACTGAGGAGCCTAGAGAGATTACGACGAACCAGCAGCGACTAAATATACCGGTCAGATTATTCTGGTAATCATAGATACTTTGCGTGGAACGGATACGTACAGGAGTTCAGCCTCCTGCATCCGGCACCGCGTGTGGTGCGGAGCTTTGGCCCCCGCAGACCACCTAATATTGGGAACTTTGAATGAAACGGATACGTACAGGAGCTCGGCCTCTTGCATCCGTTACGGATACGTACAGGAGCTAGGCCTCCTGCATCCGTCAATGCGCGTGGTACGGAGCTTTGGCCTCCGCAGACCACCTAATATTGTGAACTTTGAATGAAACGGATACGTACAGAAGCTCGGGCTCTTGCATCCGTTACGGATACGTACAGGAGCTAGGCCTCCTGCATCCGTCAATGCGCGTGGTACGGAGCTTTGGCCTCCGCAGACCACCTAATATTGTGAACTTTGAATGAAACGGATACGTACAGGAGCTCGGCCTCTTGCATCCGTTACGGATACGTACAGGAGCTAGGCCTCCTGCATCCGTCAATGCGCGTGGTACGGAGCTTTGGCCTCCGCAGACCACCTAGTATTGTGAACTTTGAATGAAACGGATACGTACAGGAGCTCGGCCTCTTGCATCCGTTACGGATACGTACAGGAGCTAGGCCTCCTGCATCCGTCAATGCGCGTGGTACGGAGCTTTGGCCTCCGCAGACCACCTAATATTGTGAACTTTGAATGAAACGGATACGTACAGGAGCTCGGCCTCTTGCATCCGTTACGGATACGTACAGGAGCTAGGCCTCCTGCATCCGTCAATGCGCGTGGTACGGAGCTTTGGCCTCCGCAGACCACCTAACACTGACCACTTTTATAAACAAACATATGGGTGAAGCCTTCTAAGGCAGACTGAGGGCAATAACGCGACCATTACGGACTGCGAGCCTAGTGCTCAACCCACCTCCCGACGGTAGCTTGACGGTAGTACCGGGGGGTTCGGTACGATGACAGTAGGAGGTTTAGTTCGGGTTAGAGTCCCACACTGACGGGGTAAAGGCTTTCGATGCTTCCTCCTCGTAAAAAAAAAAAAAAAAAAAAAAAAACACATTCATTTTTATATAATAGATTTGAAATAACGAATAAACCTCAGCATAATTACGAATAATAATTACGGGAATTTATCTGAATAAAATTTGAAAAATAAATTTTTATTCAAATAATTATCTAAATAAAAATTTATTCGAATAATGCCCAAGTCTGGGTACAGGTAAGCATAAATACATTAGGCCGGGGCGATTTGTATGGAGGGAAATTAATCGATATCGCGTCATTGGGATTTATTTCGGAATTTGGTTTTTATGGATCAAGACGAATTTTTGAAAATGAACAAAAATCGAAAAAAAAAATACCCAGGCCCATATGCACATCAAATTCAATCAAAATTTTATGCTCAATCCAAATATGAAATAAAAATTAAAATCGGATAAGTAATTTTTGATATGTAGCCTGAATTTCGAGTTTGGAGGCTGAATGCTCAAAATCACATATTTTCACAATTATCTCTTGCTATTTACAATATATATTAACCCTAAACCTCTCAGTCTCACTTTAAAATTTAAAAGCGAATTAATCCTAAACCAAAAAAGATTTTTGTCTGAAACTTTGGGTATTCCGCCATTTGTGTTCATAAATTATGAAATAATTATGATCTTTGGGCTATTTATTTATTTTAACGATTTTTTTTTTTTTTGCAATCGTATAAAATTGTAACGAAAAACCGAAGGTGAGCCTCAAAGACTCACCTTGAATTCAATTAATTTTGAATCCGTTATTTGCAAGGTTAATCCAGTGAGGTTTTTACATTGTGAATTCACCATACTTCCACCGGATTTTGGTGAATTCGTCGTATTTTACCATAAGTCTTTAGACCATATGATGTCATAAAATTAAGGAGAACGGTGAAGTCAGCAATTTCAAAACCATTCAAATCTTATAATTTTTCTGATTACTGCGATTCTAAATTACGGAAAAAATGCTTCAGATAGAGAAACGAACGATCAGCTGCTTTATGCGTAAGTAATTTCACCATGAACGTCGCGTTGTAAAAATTTTAAATTTGATCGCGGAAAATATATATTAGGGGCGATCATATGAAAAATTTATTTATATTCATTTCATCCATAGTTTTTCTCATTGTGTGCACAAAAACAAATGATGAACATTTCAACAATTACAAAACTGTGTGAAAATTGCAGTTCATTAATATCCCCTATTTTATGAAATTGTTTTTTATCTTTATATACTAAAAAAGTGTCCTAAAACATTACAAGAATGTATAGAAATGCTACTGATTTCATTACTGCATAAATAAAAGTAAAAAGCAAATACGAAAATAATGTGTTTCAAAATTTCCCCATAGGTGAGCCTCAGAGTCTCACTTTTGGTTTTACGTAACTTTTTAAAATTCGATGATTAGGGTTAAATTTAAATTTTACAAATTACTTAAAGGTAAGTAAATAAAATATTGAAGCATTATTTAAAATTATAATTTATCTTCAGGTATTGGAGAAGTAGAATGCACTATTTATTTCTTTAGCCCAAAATCATGGTATGGTACTCGTATCTCTATGTTATAGTAATCCGATATCGATATTTTCGCTGACAGCACTTTTTATTAATTGACGTTGTTTTCGCAAGCGAGCTTTTTTGCTTATTTCTTTTGAATTTTTCGGTGAATTTTTGAGTAAATAAAATATAAAGATAAGTGCTGAAGGATCTAAACTAATTGGACAATCAATTGAATTAAATTGAATGTATGCAGTGTACCTCTTTAGAGTTTTTTTTGTTCTCAGTGGAAGTAACATTTCTCAACACGCAATCAGAAAGTGTGCACAAAGCAAAGATTGCAATTAATATCTGCAAACTGCAATGTCACTATGTCGCTGTGCTACAAGTGTAAAAAAGAGATCTCTTAAGAAGAGAAATCTTAAGAATAACACTGACAAGAATTTTATCAACCCAAATGTTCTGAAAGATGCTATGTTCGTTGTTGGCAGTCAGCTTGTCAACATTATCAATCAATCATTCGAAAGTGGAATTTTTCCCCAAGTATTAAAAAAACTCAACTATTATTCCAATTCAGAAAAAACCTGGATCAATCCTGATTAATGATCACATACCGATACACCTACTTGATACCATTGAAAAAGTCGTGGAATCCTTAGCTTACAATCAATTTGCCAATTACATAGAAACTAACAAATTACTTAATAATTTTCAATCTGGTTTTCGATCTCAACATTCATGTGAAACAGCTATCAATGATATTATATATGATTGGAAAACCGCTCAAAATGACTCGAAGGTGATTGTAGCAGTATTTCTGGACTTCCAACGGGCCTTTGAAACTATTGACATAAACCTTCTAACGCATAAATTAACGAAGTATGGAGTTCGCGGAAGATCACTAGCTTGGTTTAACAGTTATTTGAATGAAAGAACTCAAAACGTAAAAATCGGAGAAGTTTCCTCAAATATATTATGTAATAACTTGGGAGTACCACAAGGCTCCATTTTCGGTCCCCTACTGTTCATACTTTACATTAATGACATCATAAATTTTTTAAAAAACTGTCAGGCTAAGTTATTCGCTGATGATACCCTCGTGTATGTTATTGCTGATAATATAGCTGATGCTTCTTCTAAGCTCAACGACGATCTCAACACACTCTATATGAAATTATGCCAAAACAAACTAAAATTGAACGTTTCTAAAACAAAAGCTATGATAATTACTAACAAAAAAATAAACAAAAACAAAATAAATATTATTGTAAACGGAACAATATTAGAAATTGAAAGTGAAATCAAATACTTGGGCATTGTCATCGACGAAAAACTAACCTTTGACAAGAATATCGGACACGTTTGTAAAAAGATTGGCCTTAAAATAAATGTTTTAAATAGATTAAGAAATGAGCTAAACACGAATCAAAAATTGGCATTGTACAAATCCATTATCGAACCTCACTTCACATATTGCGCCACTGTATTATTCCTCTCAAATATTACTCACCTAAATAGGTTACAGGTACTACAGAATAAATGTTTAAGACAAATACTTAGAGTTAGTAATAATACGGAAAGTAATACCATGTTAAATGATCTAAACTTGATGAGTGTTCAACAGTTAATTACTTATAAAACATTAGTATTTGTTTTTAAAATTATAAATGGACTTACCCCAGAATACCTAACTTGTAAGATTAAATACAAAAACAACAATCATGCCATAAATTTAAGAAACTCTAATCAAATTTGTGTAACGAATTCAATCAAACTATGTAGTCAAAATTCCTTATTTTATAAGGGTATAAAAATATTTAACTCTCTCCCTTCGTATGTCAAAAATCAAGAAACACTGCTTATATTTCAAAACTCACTAAGAAATTATATTATTCAAACTATGTAATGCTATTTTAATGGAAATTTTTTTCTAAATAAACGAATTATTATTATTATTATTATTATTATTATTATTATTATTATTATTATTATTATTATTATTATTATTATTATTATTATTATTATTATTATTATCTATTATATAAAAATAAGTCGCATTTTCTTTCCTGATGATTTAACTTCAGAACGGCTGGACTGAATTAAATGAAATTTTGCACGTAGTTTTCGATTGAGCCCGACATGGTTTATGGCCAAAAAAAGTATAAGAATCCGGGAAGGTTTTGGAGATATTCCACAAAATGTGGACCAGGGTAACCCTATAACGGGTTCGTACGATATGGGTATCAAATGAAAGGTGTTGACGAGTGCTTGAACAAGGTGTAGTTATTGGTCCCATATAAGGCCCCGTATTCGAGGTATTTCATGAAATATGAACCACGTGTGACCCCAAACGGGTTTTCTACAAAATGGGTATCAAATAAAAGGTGTTGGTGAGTATTTAAAAAAGAGGTGATTTTCAACACCCTATGCGACCCATTTTCCGACATATCGACCAAAATGTGGACCAGGGGTGACCCTAGAAAGTCTGGAGGGATAGAATAGGCATAGGGATAGGGCTAGAGATGTGGATATGGATAGGGATAGGGATAGGCATGGGGATAGGCATAGGGATAGGGATAGGGATAGGGATATTGACAGGGACAGGGACAGGGACAGGGATAGGAATAGGAATAGGAATAGGAATAGGAATAGGAATAGGAATAGGGATAGGGATAGGGTTAGCGATAGGAATAGGAATAGGGAAAGGGATAGGTATAAAGATAGGGATAGGGATGGGGATAGGGATAGGGATAGAGATAGGGATAGGGATAGGGATAGGGATAGGGATAGGAATAGGGATAGGGATAGGAATAGGGATAGGGTTAGCGATAGGAATAGGAATAGGGATAGGTATAGGTATAAGGATAGGGATAGGGTGGGGATGGGGATAGGGATAGGGATAGGGATAGGGATAGGGATAGGGATAGGGATAGGGATAGGGATAGGCATAGGGATAGGCATACGAATAGGCATGGGGATAGGGATAGGGACAGGGACAGGAATAGGAATAGGAATAGGAATAGGAATAGGAATAGGAATAGGAATAGGAATAGGAACAGGGATAGGGTTAGCGATAGGAATAGGGATAGGGATGGGGATAGGGATAGGGATAGGGATAGGGCAACACGGTAATCTAGGACTATTCCTTTAGGCTTTATAGGAATAAATTTTAGGCAGAACAACGTCTGGCGGGTCAGCTAGTTATTATTATTATTATTATTATTATTATTATTATTATTATTATTATTATTATTATTATTATTATTATTATTATTATTATTATTATTATTATTATTATTATTATTATTATTATTATTATTATTATTATTATTATTATTATTATTATTAAATAAATTCTCCAAATACATATCTACTTTCAGCTGCATAAATGGAAGAGCTATTCACCCAAGCGTAGAGTTATGCTGCTTGGAAATTGTTGGTTTGCTTCCAGTAGTACCCCATGGCGTATGAGTAATATTGAGTTATCTTAGAGTTGAATAAAGTAAAAGTATAAAATTTTGATTTAATTTGATGTGCATATTCGCCTGGTAATATTTGTTTGCGATTATTGTCCGCTTTTGATTTTTCAAAAATCTATCTTAGTGCATAAAAAGAAAATTCCGGAACATCAAAATTAACTTTAGACAAATGTCGTGCTAGAGTTTTCTACCTCCAATTTCGGAGGCGCGATATAAGTTATTAGATCGCCCCTGCCTAACAGGCATATATTTATACGTTGTGTGCATTATATTTACGTGTATGTAAATATGTAATTTGTTAAATTTTGTGTATGTATGTAAGGTCTACTGAGCGCTTGTGCAATGGCTTTGTACCAAGTTATTAGTTGATGCATTCACGCCACTTCATGGATGCACACCAATTTGTTATTATTGTAGCTTATGCAAGCCGTCAAATGTGGCTGTCAGCAAACTTGTTTCTTTGTATATCCATTTACATATATGCATATAGATATGTACATATGTATGTATGTATGCATACACCTTAGCAGTCATTGAATGCAAAAATATCCCTATAGTCAAACGCTGAATTAGTACATATGTAGACTTGTCAAATTTCTAGTACATGAATTGGAATAATAAGGGTAAATGCATACCAAACGCAGTTGACGTAAAATGTGTAGGTGCAGATAATTGTAGTGCAAAAGTAAAGAGCACACCGCAATGAGCAACTGTTTGGCGCCACTTGAAAGCTGGTGAAATTCTAGTTTGCTGGCGCATAAATTTCATTGCCTACAGCGATGTTGTGCATGTGGCTGTACACGTGTGTATAGAACTAGGCCTACACACGTGCCATATATTGCATATGTATCTATAAATATTTCAACATTTTCGTCTACTTCCGCTTCAGTTGAAGAGCAACAACACACACAAAAGGGGCTAGCGGGATGAGTTGTGAATGTCAGGAGATGTAATAGCGTTCCTGGATTTAACATGGGAGCGTAGCAGCTGCATATGGAGCTACAAATAGTCAAATCCGCCATTATTTGTGCTCATCAGCCCTTTCTTTTTGTTACAAATGAGCAACATGTATGGATAAAAATAAATGAAATGGTGTGGGGAGTTTATTGTATGATGAAGCATGACACGTGTACGCGCTTGTAGTTGCATCAGCGCAATGCATTTGGTTGCCAATATTAATGTACGTATGTAAGTAATAACCATGTGGGTTTCGTTCACTCACTGACGCAGTCGTTCGGTTTGGCGCAGAATTTCACGCCAACTAATTGTTGCTGGTGGTAAAGGAATTATCTTTGGTACACCTTTTTGTATGATTTTTGCATTTATACAATAAAAGTTGCGCTGCCGGGGGGTTACTGTGGGTTTGCTGTATAGTACATATGTACATACACATGCATACATCTACATATTTCATTCAGTGGTTGGAATTGCCATATGTGACTATAATTTTTTTCTTTAAAATTAAAAATGTTCTCATTAAATTTATTCGCACTTGCCTGTTGTTTCATACATACGTTGTTATCTTGTGAAAAGTGATTAAAATATTAATGAAAACTCCTGCTTCATATATCCTTAGTCATTTGCTAGCAATAAGGTTTATTGTGGAATACATTTTGTGGTTTCTAAAGTACACTGAAGTAAAAAAAACTTACTCTTATGCAAGAAAGAAGCTATGAATATTTTAAAAAGAGAAATCATTGATATCTCAAGCCATATCTAGAACTAAAATCATCGAGTCTAGTGTAGAAGAAGCAAATATTCCCGCGTAAAAATTAGCTTTATATTATGCGGCACGATTTGAATTTTGGCTAACCAAAAAGCCAAATGTTTAATAGCTTTATTTTTATCTACTAAATTTTATTAATTTGCAATTGACTAACTTATTCCCAACACTCACATAACAATTCTAGCATTCTTAATTTATGTACAGTGTACACCCAGTTAAATTAACCTGACAGTCAAAAGAGTCAACCAAATCAACATAACAATCATGCAGCCAACCATGGCAGCAATTGATTCAGTCAAAAAAATGCAATTTTCCAAAAAAAGAAAAATAAATCGATTTTGATAATTTCTGTGTTTGTCGGTGCAAACCTACATATGTACATACATACATCCAATCATACATATGAGCAAATATAAGTTAAAAGTAAATTTTTATTCACAATTCACCACAATCAAACAGTTATTACCTGTAGCAAATTAATATGTATAAACGCGCATTTTGTAGTGAAGTAACAAACAACAACAACAACAACAACAACAACAACAGAAATATCAAGTATAAAAACCTACAACAAATTTTTTGGCGCATATGAATTCCATGTGCAGTCAAGTGAGTGGCAGAACATGCAACACAATCAACTGCCTACACATATATACATAAATATATACATACATACATACTCGTACATACAGAAACTGTGCCACAAAAGTTAGAAATTGAAAACTTTATTGGCGCAACTTAACTCGTGACGTGTGTATTGGTAGTTTTGTGCTCGTATGAATTTGTGTTTGCTCACTGATATGTGAAAGTTGTGTGCTGTTGCATGTTGTATTCTGTATTTTGTATGTTGTTTGTTGCATGTTTCTGCGGGTGGTTGTGTACTATTTAGTATGCAATCATATGCGGTTGCACGTGTTTGTATGGTTGTGTAATTTTTGCGTGTGTTACAAGGCATGCCGTAAACTATAATTTTCAATCGTTTGGTTACAAACAGCTCTTTTACTACTACATAACGGTACAGTGACTAACAAAAGACGCCATACATTCAAGGAAAAAAATGTATTAAAAATTTTACAGGATTTCCGGAGGAAAGCAATAGTATAGTAAATATGATATGTACTAAAATTTAGTACTAAAAATGAGATGAACTGAGTATTAAGAACTCTGCACTAACATGTTAGTATCTAGAAAAATATTTGCACTAAGAATTAGCACTTAAAAGAGTGCTAAAAATTTGGTACTACTAAAAAAGTTAGCACTAAAATGAGTACTCAAAATGTGGTACCACTAAAAAAATTAGCGCTAAAACGAGTACCAAAAATTAGCACCAAAATGAGTATTAAAAGTTTGGCCACCCCTCAAAAATTAGCGCTAAAACAAGTACTAAAAATTTTGCACCACTAAAACATTATCGCTAATATTAGTACTAAAAATTAGCACTAAAATGAGTACTCAAAATTTGGTACCACAAAAAAAATCAGCACTAAAATGAGTACAAAAAAACTAGTACTAAAATGAGTACTCAAAAATTTGATACCACAAAAAAATCAGCACTAAAATAAGTACTAAAAAATTAGCACTAAAATACGTACTAAAAAATTAGCACTAAAATGAGTACCTACTAAAAATTAGCACTAAAATCTTAGAACACGAAAAAATTTGTACTCAAAATTAGTTAAAATTTCATAAGCGAGGCACAGTTCATACAAAATTAGAAACTTTTAATGGTAAAATAATTTCAACAAAAACGAGTTAAATCAATAAAGAAAAAACGTTATGCAGCAATAAATTTAATCAGCTTGACTGTAACGCTATATTTTGCCCTTTATGGTACATTTATGCATACATACATACATATGTATGTATGTACATGTGTATATGGCGTTGCTCGTTTCTAACTTTTAGCAAATTTTTTCCACACACTTGGCTGCACGCAAGAAAGCTTCATATTGTCAGCATTGATAAAAGAGCATGTCTATTCGCGTGAAACATTAGCTTCTTCGCTGATCCTTGGTTGTTTCTAATTTCTTTTGAATTTTGTGCTTTGGAAGGGAGGGCAGGTACCACGTATGTAATAATAAACAATTATTATTATGTCATGGGGAATTTGTTTATGCTTGTGAAAATACATAAGTTGCCTTTGCTGTATGTATGGCTTTGCACCGAACCTTAATTTGAATAGCGTTTACATTTAGCGTGTGAAATCGTTGGAAGTATTCATTTTAGTGAAATTGCATTGTATATAAGAGGGACTCAACAAAATTCGCTTATCTGACTAGAAAAGAAAATATTTTTATCGCATATATTCCTTTGTCTCTGCTGCGTCATTGGCCACATCAAATTCTTTAGAAATAACTAAAAGTTTCAAATTGTAGATTTAGTATGGGGTATACGATATGGTGCAATAAATTTAGTTGTTATTTCAACAGTGTCACTTAGAGCTTTGTTGTGATGTGAAAAGTAACGTCGTGAATTCTCTGTCTGGAGCCTTTCTAACATCTTTTTAGAAGCCTTTGGAAAGGGTCTTTAGTAGAACTACTATCTGCTTGGCGACTAAAGGATTGAAAACCCTTTTTATGCTGCTTAAGCTGCTCAGCAATTACTGCCGGCAATACGGCGAAGAGAAACAAAAAAACAGGAAATAACCAAAAAAAAAATCAAATGAGCATAATTTTTTTTATATGAGCATATGTATGTATTTAGATGTGAATTGGGTTTTGTCTGTGACCTCCACAACCTTTTGCACTTTCTGCTCATGCTTTTCATCTGCCACTGCAGCAACAACTTTTGTTGCTGTTGCTCCTGCGCTGCCGCAGCCGCTGCTGCTTCTGCCTCTATCTTTGTTGCTACTGTAACTAATGGTCATGATTACCGTGATTGCAAATCCTCTTTACAAAACGTTTCAACTTGTGGCTAAAGCCATCTGCTAGCATCATAACGGCGAAAAGTTTTTGAGGTGAGTCCGGCGATGACAGCGATGAAATTGACAACCGCATTAGTCAGAGTTTGTCGACAGTCGACGTATGATAACAGGGCAAAGCGGACGAAAGAGTCGACTGAATGGCTGGGCGTAAATTAATTGTGGAAAGCAACAAAAAAATAAATAAGTACAGAAAAATAAAGAAATAAAAAAGTAATAAAAGATGAAATGAATTAATTTTCATTGCCAAGCATTATAACACTTTTATACCCTACAAACACATAAATGTGTAGACTACAGAAATGCTGCCGGTGAATGGGTGGATGACTGACGAAGAGATAAAAAACCATTTCTGGTATTGCTGTATCAGTTTTGATTGTATGAGTGGTACAATTTTTTTCAGACAGTTAGTAGCTCTTCACAGTTTTACTTAACTCATATTTTGTATTTCTTACATGACCTTAAGGTCTATGCTGCGCTCTGCTTTTCATAATATCTCATAAAAAAAACTGAGCTCCGCAGAAAACGAAGCCTTGACGGTTTAAAAATCTGTATATGTGCCTTTTGAGTTTTCTGTAAGGGTTTCCATTAAATTTCTTCGGATTTTTTTAAAGGGTTTTAAATCTTCTATTAATTGTTCTTATTGGTCTAATAGAACTCAGTTATCTTTCGCTAGTGCTCATTCTTCTACTTCGCTTATTTAGGTACCAGCTTTGGCACCGAAAGTCCATAAACTTACTCGTCTTGGTGTACCATGCCGAAGACGATACCAACATCAAATGAGATGGCAATTGGAAAGAAAAGTTCTTCGGAACATTTATGAAGCTTTGTGAGTTAACGCCGGCGAGTTTCGATGAAGATTTAATGATTTAATGACTGTTTTATGAATTCTAGGGCTGATGTACTTACACATAGGGCCTAATGAATAAAAAAAAGTAATTGCTAGTAAGCATTTGCTTATTAGCAAAAGCAATTGCTTAAAAATCTTTTACTGAAAAGAATAAGCATTTGCTAATTTATTATATGAATAATATTTCAGTCATTGCTGCTTTTGCTACAAATTTTAAGCTTTTACTAGAAAGAGACCAAATGTTAAAACATAACAAAATGTGACTAACGGAGCTATACAAAATCAAAGTCAATAAAAATTACAATTTATACAGTTGGAAAAATATATTAGATGCTAAACAAAAAAAAAAAAACCGCGTGTAGCATAGTACACTTGATAGAAGTTAACTTCTTACATCTTTTTCAATATTTCAAATAATTGTGTTTTCAATTTATATTGGCTCGAAAGAAACAAGTAACAAGTTTCATATACATATCATATGAGAAGCGAATTTGAAAATACGTCCCTGAAAAAATGCGATTAATCCGGGACGTGTCCGGGATCAATCGGAAGGGAGAATGCGACTAATACAATTTTACATCCCTTTATAAGGAGCGAATTGATCGCATTTGTTCGATCATGTCCTATGAAGAGACTAATTGTTCAACTTGTATACCCGAACGGGTACAAATGTAGATTAATCGCTTTCATCCAAAGTTGTAAGCCAAGGCTATTTTTTATGAAAATGTCTAAAAATTATAAATTGTTATATGTATATATTAGAAGAGTTTATTCGATTAGATTTCATCTTGTTGTGAAATCTTTTAAAAAAAATTAAGTATTTTCTCCAAATATTTAAAGTTTTGAGAATGCATTATGCGAGTGTAAAAGATATGTGAGGAATTTTTCAAAGTTGCTAGCCAAGGCTATTTTTTATAACAATCTTTAAAAATTATAAATGTTCATGCCTATTTAAATAAAGATTATACAATAAGTTTTACTTTTGTAAAAAAATCTATTCAATAAATTAAAATTTTTTAAATAGTCAGTTTTCAGTGTATAATCGTAATTGATTTTTCAATGGATATTTTTGGTAAAATTTTGTCAAAATTATTATTCATCATTGTTATTAAAAGAAAGCGTGTTAAATTAGTTTTACATTGTTTTTTTAATACATACATTGAATATTTTTGTAAAATTTCTACATATAATCAATCTAGATTTATACCCGTTCGGGAACAATTGGTCCACAAAGAGTCTACATTTGTAACCGTTCGGGAACAATCGGGCACTAATTTTGGACCGATTGTTCCCGAAAGAAATCAATCCGGGGCAAATCTATGTATATCGGAATTAATCGCACATTTTTTTGCAGGGATATTGCAATGGAAACTATCGCATGTACATACATGTGGTTGTGTGTTTTTGTTTGTACAAATTCTATTTATAGAAAAGGCAATGCTTGTTCTTGTTATTAGATTTTGTTTATCGGCAAGCTCATCTGATTGGTTTTTATATTGGTTGTTTGGTCGTTTTTATTTTAATAATTAACTAGTATCTATGTAACCCTCGATATTCGGGTGGCACTTTTATTTAATAAAAAATTATAAAGGAAATTATTTAATAGAAAAAAAAGGAACAAAAAACTTGGCCCGACCCGGACTTGAGAACCACCTTCACTTAAGTTGGAAGCCAAGCATCTTACAGCTGAGCTACTGCGCTAGTTACGCAAGTTGTGTCAAACGGTGTACTTTAATTTCTGCTTGTGTTATTAACATTCTCACCGCGCTTATTTCACCACAGCGCTGTTATGTACTTACATCTATATGTACATACGTGAGTGAGTTGTAATTGTTAGTTCAGTTTAAGTGCAGCATTTGACATACCCAACGCAGGTGGTGTGATGGCGCAGCGGTAGAGTGTCAGGTCTGTAAGCGAGGGGTTGTAGGTTCTCGAACCACGCGATATCAAGGTTGATTTTTAAAAAAATTAAAAATCAGCTAAAATTGCTGCTATTTCCGGGGCCAACTTCCGTTGCATCAAATTTCAAATTTCACTCTCCATAAAAACTCTGTATCGCCGCCTAAGGGTGCGTTTATGTCGGAGCAATAGAAGAAAGAAAGATAGCTGTGCGTGATAAACGCTTATCGGAATAGCGCTATTGAGTGTTTATGTCGGAGCAGTGATAAGAGCAATAGTAGCGAAGAGGTCAATAAGCGGAGGTAATAGCGCTGTTCGACCAAAGCATATAGCGCTATTGAGTGTTTATGTCGGAGCTAAGCTAGCAAAGAGTGGAATAGCGCTGTTATCTGCGTATATTGAAGCTATGGTACTAGATTTGTCTTTAGTGTATTGTGGTACTTAAATAAAAATTTTAGAGTAACCGAAAAGGAGAAGAGACGTTGTTATTTTACACATAATAAATATTTACATATATTTCTGCTCCACACATACTTATCTATATATTTCATTTTTTTTAATTTGAAAGGTTATATAAAAATTGTGTATAGAAAGTAATAAAACACATAAACAATGTCCCTCTTATTCATAAAAAATAAAATAGATTTATAAAATTTTAGAAATCGAAAAATTTTATGAAAATGCCACTTAAAAATTTTTAAAACCTATTTTATTTTTTATGCATGAATTCGTATATATTTACTTACGTTTGGCTTTCATTTCACATGCTACGGCCGTCCACAGTTTATCCAAGACAAGCCTATTGGGATGATTTGGATTTCTTTGATCCCACAAAGGTTGCCTTTTAAAAATTGCACTGATGGAACTTTCTGTTTCCATAATGAATAGCGCTAATCGACTAAAGAAAATCAATGAATTAATTTTCTTCGCTCTTATACTTTGATACGCGCTTATAGCGCGGCTCCGACATAAACAGAAGTACAGAACTCCCATTTACAATTTTCGTTGCTAGTATCCACTCTTTCTTCTATTGCTCCGACATAAACACTACACGCGTTTCCCATAAGGTATTTTCTCTGCTATGATAATAGCGCTAATGTGGTGAATTTCTTTAGTCACCCACTGCTCCGACATAAACAGAAGTACAGAACTCCCATTTACAATTTTCGTTGCTAGTATCACTCTTTCTTCTATTGCTCCGACATAAACACTATACGTGATTTCCGTAAGGTATTTTCTTTGCTATTATCTGTGGTGAGCTTAGCGCTTATCGCAGCTCCGACATAAACAGAAGTACAGAATTCCCGTTTACAATTTTCTTCGCTATCTTTCTTTCTTTCTTCTATTGCTCCGACATAAACGCACCCTAAGAAGTTAACTTCAAAAAAAAACTTCCTTCCCGGTATTACAAAAATAAGAATTTCATCTCAAAAATGTTTGTCACAGGGTTGCGTGATTTCGAATCAATTTTGATTTCAAATCAAAAAAGATAATTTTTATTTGTGATTCATTTCTCAAAAGAATGAAATATCAAAAAATTTATAATTTATTTGAAAATAGTTTGAATCAAGAATTAGAAAATTTTTTTGACTCTTGATTCAGTCAAATCAAAATCACGCAACCCTGGTTTGGCACAAACAACAAGAACGTCATAAAATTTACAACAACTTCGTTTTGCAAATAGGTAAGAGAAATGCCATTTCTGGGCTTTTCTTACCAAAACTAGTACGTGTTTTTCCTGTTGGTAGGACGATTTGAATTCTATTAAGTTTTTACCTTCGTTCATTTTGTCAAATTGCCATAACAGTTGAAAAAACGTTTGAAGGTTCAGGCGTGTCTGTCTTACAGCTTATATAGTTTGCCTTTTTCTGTTGACATACTCATTACCATATGCTTCTGACTTCTGAATTGGCACAGTCTACCACCCCGATACAATTTGGAAATGAGTATACTTCCCTCCATCCATACATACGTCCTCGCGGTGGAATCGTTATAAAAGTTTTCGAAAGTCTTCATTTTTACATTTCCGTCGCGCACTATATTATTTTTCTTTACGTATAGTCAAAAACTGCGTCATAATTGCATGTACTTAGAAGATAAATCGAGCGAAAACAAATTTCTGAAAAATTTAGCATGGGGTAGGGCATGCTTAAAAAATCATTACCTTTTGCTTATAAAAAATAGTAAATGCTAATTTTATTCATACGGAATTCAGCAATTTCTTACAGATTTCAGCAAATGCTGAAATAAAAAAGCAAATGCTTGTAGCAAAATTCATAGAAATTTAAGCAAAAGGTCCAGAAAAGCATTTGCTTGATGTTTATTCATTAGGCCCATAGTATTAAAAAATTTTCATACATATTTCCCAATCTTTGTTCTCGTATTCGTGTAATTTTTTCTTTGCTTTATAAAACGTTTGCTTTCAAAAATAATGATGGCGAGCAAAAAAATACGAATTAAAAAGCAGAAAAAAAACGAATAAAAATGTTTGCATGATGCAAAAACAAAAAGGTGCCAGCATAAATCTGCGTTTGAACGCGCTTTTGACCACAGCGACGGCTGGCCGCCTTCTGCGGCCACAAAAAATTTAAATGTTGAATTGTGTTTGGTTTGTGGGGTCTAGCCTCCGCACTGTGAACATTGAATAACTCTTGAAGGCCACAGTCAAAGTCAGCCGAGCCGGTCAGCTAACGGCGGCGGTGGGTGAGTTCGCTCCTTCGACCGTTTTCGGCTACATTCAGCTTTTGTTTGACAGGGGGATCACAACGTTGTATTGAAGCAGAAGCAGAGCAGCACAAACAAAAGCGTGTTTGAATTTATTTTTTACTACGTTTTTAGAGGGTGTTAATGCATGTATCTACACACATGTGTGCTAATGTGTTTTTGGCTTAATTAGAATGTGATTTGCAGCAAGATATGTGTTACATTATCGTTCGTTTTTTTTGATGTGTAAACATCTTTGCTGTGGCTACGAGTGATTTCGAAAAACAGCTAAAGTTTACGCGTAAACGTAAATGACCTTTGTGTTAGTGCACTGCTGCGTCCGTATGAATCGCTTGGCACTGTCAGTGGTAGGTAGGTAGATAGACATGTACTTACAAATGCTTGCATGCATAGCCGTGCAAATGCAAATATCAACAACAACAGCAACGAAGCGAAGCGAAGTTGTTGTTGTTGTTGTTTTCTGCAAAAATGCGACAAATAGGCAAAATAAAAAGGACCAAGCTGTTTGAACATGTATGCAAATGTATGGATATGCATACCTACATCTACCTATCTAATTTTCTGAGCAATATTGGTATCAAATGAAAGGTTTTGAGCAGGACTTCGATATGAAGCTCTTTTCATTGTGACCCCTAGGCCGGGTCTCCAGATATGGGTCAAAACGAGGACCCGGATGATCCTTGAATGTTTCTGAGCAATATTGGTATAAAATGAGAGGTTTTGAGCATGACTTCGATATGAAGCTCTTTTCATTGTGACAGAGGCTCAAGATATGGGTCAAAAGAAGGACCCGGATGATCCTTGAATGTTTCTGAGCAATATTGGTATCAAATGAAAGGTTTTGAGAAGGACTTCGATATGAAGCTCTTTTCATTGTGACAGGGGCTCAAGATATGGGTCAAAAGAAGGACCCGGATGATCCTTGAATGTTTCTGAGCAATATTGGTATCAAATGAAAGGTTTTGAGCAGGACTTCGATATGAAACTCTTTTCATTGTGAACCCTAGGCCGGGTCTCAAGATATGGGTCAAAAGAAGGACCCGGATGACCCTTGAATGTTTCTGAGCAATATTGGTATCAAATGAAAGGTTTTGAGCAGGACTTCGATATGAAGCTGCTTTCATTGTGACCCCTAGGCCGGGTCTCCAGATATGGGTCAAAAGGAGGACCCGGATGATCCTTGAATGTTTCTGAGCAATATTGGTATCGAATGAAAGGTTTTGAGCAGGACTTCGATATGAAACTCTTTTCATTGTGACCCCTAGGCCGGGTCTCAAGATATGGGTCAAAAGAAGGACCCGGATGACCCTTGAATGTTTCTGAGCAATATTGGTATCAAATGAAAGGTTTTGAGCAGGACTTCGATATGAAGCTGCTTTCATTGTAACCCCTAGGCCGGGTCTCCAGATATGGGTCAAAAGGAGGACCCGGATGATCCTTGAATGTTTCTGAGCAATATTGGTATAAAATGAGAGGTTTTGAGCATGACTTCGATATGAAGCTCTTTTCATTGTGACAGGGGCTCAAGATATGGGTCAAAAGAAGGACCCGGATGATCCTTGAATGTTTCTGAGCAATATTGGTATCAAATGAAAGGTTTTGAGCAGGACTTCGATATGAAACTCTTTTCATTGTGAACTCTAGGCCGGGTCTCAAGATATGGGTCAAAAGAAGGACCCGGATGACCCTTGAATGTTTCTGAGCAATATTGGTATCAAATGAAAGGTTTTGAGCAGGACTTCGATATGAAGCTCTTTTCATTGTGACAGGGGCTCAAGATATGGGTCAAAAGAAGGACCCGGATGATCCTTGAATGTTTCTGAGCAATATTGGTATCAAATGAAAGGTTTTGAGCAGGACTTCGATATGAAGCTCTTTTCATTGTGACAGGGGCTCAAGATATGGGTCAAAAGAAGGACCCGGATGATCCTTGAATGTTTCTGAGCAATATTGGTATCAAATGAAAGGTTTTGAGCAGGACTTCGATATGAAACTCTTTTCATTGTGAACTCTAGGCCGGGTCTCAAGATATGGGTCAAAAGAAGGACCCGGATGACCCTTGAATGTTTCTGAGCAATATTGGTATCAAATGAAAGGTTTTGAGCAGGACTTCGATATGAAGCTCTTTTCATTGTGACAGGGGCTCAAGATATGGGTCAAAAGAAGGACCCGGATGATCCTTGAATGTTTCTGAGCAATATTGGTATCAAATGAAAGGTTTTGAGCAGGACTTCGATATGAAGCTCTTTTCATTGTGACAGGGGCTCAAGATATGGGTCAAAAGAAGGACCCGGATGATCCTTGAATGTTTCTGAGCAATATTGGTATCAAATGAAAGGTTTTGAGCAGGACTTCGATATGAAACTCTTTTCATTGTGAACTCTAGGCCGGGTCTCAAGATATGGGTCAAAAGAAGGACCCGGATGACCCTTGAATGTTTCTGAGCAATATTGGTATCAAATGAAAGGTTTTGAGCAGGACTTCGATATGAAGCTCTTTTCATTGTGACAGGGGCTCAAGATATGGGTCAAAAGAAGGACCCGGATGATCCTTGAATGTTTCTGAGCAATATTGGTATCAAATGAAAGGTTTTGAGCAGGACTTCGATATGAAACTCTTTTCATTGTGAACTCTAGGCCGGGTCTCAAGATATGGGTCAAAAGAAGGACCCGGATGACCCTTGAATGTTTCTGAGCAATATTGGTATCAAATGAAAGGTTTTGAGCAGGACTTCGATATGAAGCTCTTTTCATTGTGACAGGGGCTCAAGATATGGGTCAAAAGAAGGACCCGGATGATCCTTGAATGTTTCTGAGCAATATTGGTATCAAATGAAAGGTTTTGAGCAGGACTTCGATATGAAGCTCTTTTCATTGTGACAGGGGCTCAAGATATGGGTCAAAAGAAGGACCCGGATGATCCTTGAATGTTTCTGAGCAATATTGGTATCAAATGAAAGGTTTTGAGCAGGACTTCGATATGAAACTCTTTTCATTGTGAACTCTAGGCCGGGTCTCAAGATATGGGTCAAAAGAAGGACCCGGATGACCCTTGAATGTTTCTGAGCAATATTGGTATCAAATGAAAGGTTTTGAGCAGGACTTCGATATGAAGCTCTTTTCATTGTGACAGGGGCTCAAGATATGGGTCAAAAGAAGGACCCGGATGATCCTTGAATGTTTCTGAGCAATATTGGTATCAAATGAAAGGTTTTGAGCAGGACTTCGATATGAAACTCTTTTCATTGTGAACTCTAGGCCGGGTCTCAAGATATGGGTCAAAAGAAGGACCCGGATGACCCTTGAATGTTTCTGAGCAATATTGGTATCAAATGAAAGGGTTTGAGCAGGACTTCGATATGAAGCTCTTTTCATTGTGACAGGGGCTCAAGATATGGGTCAAAAGAAGGACCCGGATGATCCTTGAATGTTTCTGAGCAATATTGGTATCAAATGAAAGGTTTTGAGCAGGACTTCGATATGAAGCTCTTTTCATTGTGACAGGGGCTCAAGATATGGGTCAAAAGAAGGACCCGGATGATCCTTGAATGTTTCTGAGCAATATTGGTATCAAATGAAAGGTTTTGAGCAGGACTTCGATATGAAACTCTTTTCATTGTGAACTCTAGGCCGGGTCTCAAGATATGGGTCAAAAGAAGGACCCGGATGACCCTTGAATGTTTCTGAGCAATATTGGTATCAAATGAAAGGTTTTGAGCAGGACTTCGATATGAAGCTCTTTTCATTGTGACAGGGGCTCAAGATATGGGTCAAAAGAAGGACCCGGATGATCCTTGAATGTTTCTGAGCAATATTGGTATCAAATGAAAGGTTTTGAGCAGGACTTCGATATGAAGCTCTTTTCATTGTGACAGGGGCTCAAGATATGGGTCAAAAGAAGGACCCGGATGATCCTTGAATGTTTCTGAGCAATATTGGTATCAAATGAAAGGTTTTGAGCAGGACTTCGATATGAAACTCTTTTCATTGTGAACTCTAGGCCGGGTCTCAAGATATGGGTCAAAAGAAGGACCCGGATGACCCTTGAATGTTTCTGAGCAATATTGGTATCAAATGAAAGGTTTTGAGCAGGACTTCGATATGAAGCTCTTTTCATTGTGACAGGGGCTCAAGATATGGGTCAAAAGAAGGACCCGGATGATCCTTGAATGCTTCTGAGCAATATTGGTATCAAATGAAAGGTTTTGAGTAGGACTTCGATATGAAACTCTTTTCATTGTGAACTCTAGGCCGGGTCTCCAGATATGGGTCAAACGTGGACTCGGATGATATTGCATGTTTCTGAGCAATACAAAACAAAACAACATAAAAAATCAAAAGTCAAAACCCAAAAACCAAAACAAACAAAAACAACAAAATAGTAGCAGTCACAATGACAAAAAAAATTACAAAAACGGTAGTCGCCTTTTAATCCATAGAAAACCAGGAAAAAAGGAATAAGGAAAAGGGAATAAATATCCGATTTCGAAACAGTTTACACATCAATATTCATGAATACCAGTTATTCACGCTTTAATTTTTTTTTTTGTGCAGAATTGTCTCAAATTTTATATTAAAATATCGCTAGCTTAGAGTGCAAACTGTGTAAGTCCACTTTTATGAAAAGAAGTGAAGAAAATTGTGTAAGTCCAATATATCGCTAGCTTAGAGTGCAAACTGTGTAAGTCCATTTTTATGAAAAAGTGTTTTTAAGTGTAGAAAGCTAGAAAACTTAAATACGCACCACGCTAAACAAGTCTGTGATACGTGTCATATTTCTACTCGTTGTTATTCAGTGATACGCAAATTGTGTAAGTCCAAAAAGAGAAGAAAATTGTGTAAGTCCAAAATTTTTCTATGAACAGAAAATTTTTTTTCATTTTGAAATTTTTTTATTTTGTGTTTTTTGTCTCTCCTACAAAGTTTGAAAAATGGACTTACACAATTTGCACTCTAAGCTAGCGATATTTATATGAACAGAAAATTTTTTTTTTCATTTCGAATTTTTTTTTTATTTTTTGTTTTTTGTCTCTCCTACAAAGTTTTAAAAAAGGACTTACACAATTTCCATTCTAAGCTAGCGATATTTGTGTTCTAGCTATCATATCCCATCATACAATATAGTAAGTAATAAGAACCTAGAGAACAAAAGCCAAAGCTCATTTAAATTCAACGAACAAAATTTCGAATTCTGCTCATAAACATACTATTTCTTGTGTGTACATTGAATGTGAAGCCAGTCAAGCAAAAAAAATGTACTAACAACGCAACTGCACAAATCATATGAATTGCAATATATCAGACAAAACATTGCAAACACAAACAAAAACAGGATTGCATAAATACATATGGGAATACTGCAATGGTCTCACAATGCGACACAAAGCGTTACAAAGTATCTGCACATGTACGTAAAAAAGTATCCAACCCTAAAACGGCTAAAAACCAGATGGGATCAAGTGTGTAGCACCAGCTACAGCGAAGCCATAGCCAAAACGGATAAATGAAGCTACAATGGCTTCCAATTTGGCAAGCCGGTACGTGTTTAGGCATTTTTTGTTTGGCTATGACTAAAGAACACACACGCATTTATAGTATTTGGTGTGAAAAATACGTAAGCATGTACTTGTACTAAAATAGTGTTTATATTGGTCATTAGAAGGAAGCATAATGTAAATATGAAGGTATATAATCGTTTGAAAACATAATCGTTTGAAAACATCCTCCAATTTGACTCTGCCGTCTACTCTAACTTTTCTCAAGGCATCTCTTTTGTACCTCTATCAACGGATATTCTGTTATATTTAAAATACTGTTGCCATCAAATTTTGTTTCTAGGAAAGGTGATTTGAGCATTGTCCATCAATTTAGTATGTTTGCTAGTTCATTTTGAGCGAAACAAGAAATATATTTGACTGTTCTGCTGAGAAGGATTTAATTTAATTTTTAATTAGTATTAAAGGTACTGAAAGATACATTAATTAGTAACTAGTATTCTCAAATCTGATTCGGTCAATATTCGTTTTGCTAAAATCGGAAATTAAACATGCTTAGTACCCTAGTGCTTTGTCCGTAATTTGTAATTTTTACCGCCTTTAAGAAAAAAAGGAATGATTTTGAGAGCATTTCAAAACTATTAGAAGATTTGATTACGTTTTTTTTTTCTTACGTAAAGTATAAATAAAATAGTTATAATAAATGCAAAAGTTCATAAGTATTCTTAAAACTTTTATGCGGGCACAATCACAACAGTTTGCAGCAGCAGCAGCAGCAGCACAGTGTGCCATGCCAAAAACAGACATCTTCTATGCATTGTAATAGATGGTACATAGATAACTGCATTTACCACGACTAAATATGTAAATACCCAGCAAAAAATCTACGCCTTATTTAAGAATTATTACAGGAGATTTAAAGGTTTAGAGACTTTTAAGGGAAGGTAAGTTTTATTGGCAAAAGTTTAAAATAAGGTTGATTTTCCTGTGTTGATGTCACCAGGCCATAAGGAATCCTCTCCTCTCTCTTTGAGCGCACACCTTATTGATAAGGCTTATCCGCATGAGAAATAAGGTTTATTGGAGGCCTTATTAAAGCCTGAAAGTCAAGCCTTATGTGTTTATTCCTTATACATGTTTAAATAAGAAGGCGTTTTTGTTTAGCCGCATGATTCATATTTTTTTGCGCAATTTAAGCGTTGCGGAAAGTTAATAACAAAAATATATTCTGCTAGATTTGAAACGTTATCATTCATACATTTATATGTGTTACATATACACTCAAATAAATTTTGGTATAAATTTTAAACTTTTGTGGTCGATATATAGCGCACGACCGAAAAATTGTTAAAATTTAAACTTTGAAAAGTTTAAAAGATTTTTAAAATTTTAAGGTTTACATTTTATTCCAAATTAAAATTTATTTTAAGACTTTCAAAAGTTTAAAATTTAAACCTTTTTTCGGTTTAAATTAAAAAAATTTTCTGCTCCCAAATCCTCTTCATGCTTTTCCCTATTTATTGTATCTTCTTTCCTATCCTTTTTTCTCATTTTAATCCATATTGTTCTCCCCCAACATCCCCTTAATCCTTTTCCATATTATGACTTTTTCCTATCCTCTTCTTCTCCTTTTCTTCCTTTTTCATTTTATCTGTTTCTATTATTATTTTGTCTTTGTTTGTTTCTACATTCAAACAACGCCACACAGTCATTCATTCAAATTGTTTAGTAACTATAAATGAGCTTTTGATATTGTTCATTTCTCGAAAAAGCAAGTTGGAATTTATATTTAATATTTGAACTTTTGTAAGTTTGAATTTTAAACCAAAAAGGAATAAGAAACTTTTAAACTTTCGAAGGTTCAAAATTTAACACAAAAAAAGTTATAAATTTCTTTCCAACCAAATCAAAGTTTAAAAATATTCCAATATTTATAAGTGTACATATGTAAGTATATATCGGAATGAGATGTCAGTTGAAAATGGACTGAGACGACAATACGCAATTTTTACAGTCGCCACACTTTGCTCATAAAAACGCAATTCCTTTACTCTCTCTTTGGGATATGTTAAAATGAAACAGGGAGAATGAGAGCATAGTGAGTGTAATACACATGCATAGCAGCAAGGAGCGCTGCCAGCGTTTTCCAGTTTAACATCTTAGCTTCAGCTTAGGCTTATGAGTATTTTTTCTGGGTATTTATGTATGTTAATGTGTATATGTAGTGTTCAAAAATGTGCAAAACAATTGGACAAGTGAATGTATTATTATGACGTCTCGAGTGCATAAAGCTTGTCAACACAAAGATTAGCAGACCGTAAGTAATTACGTAAGAAGAAAGTTTGCAGTTTTGCAGAACACCAGCAACCACCGCGCACCTTCGAGATATGAATGAATGAATGAATTTAGTCGAGTTTAAGCCAAGCGAACCGCAAACCGAAACTGATTTTTGTATAAAGTAGCACGGAGGGTAGGAGAAAAAGTATGACCGCGTCGACGACGGCAAGTCTTTCGAAAGTGGTGTCACATAGCCACACAACCATAATCACGCAACCAACAGTGTGCGAAGGAATAAGAGAGTGAGCGAGCGAGAAAGCCAATGAATGAATGAATGAATGACTGCAACAAAAACTGTGGTTGCTTGGTTTTAAGGCACACGTTGGTGCCTGTTGTGGGTGGATTGGCACTGAAATCCAACGCGTTAACTGCTGAATAACTATCTAAAATATGTAGGTACATATATGCGTATTTGTATGTATGAGCGTGGGCGTGGGTATGAGTGGAAGTGGAATGAGACGAAAAATAAATTAAAATTTTTTAGAGAAATAATAACTTAGTTTGTATGTATGTACTGTATGTACATAAGTATCTAAGTAAGTTTGAAGTGAAAATGGAGACTCACAAAAGTTTTTGGCACCTTGATGCCTTTCTTTTTTTTTATTCTATGACATTGTAAATTGAAGCGTATTTTTTCAAAAACTTTAGTTTCTCGGAAAATGAAAATGAAGTTCAATTGTAAGGATTGAGTTATTAAAGCATTTTTCGCGTTACGTAAAATTTTTGTACAAATATATTAAATTACTGCTGTAGTTTGCTGTAGATGCAGTCGTTGTTGTTATTGTTGTTTTTTGTGTAGTAATTTTCATTGCCTACTATGCATCATTATCATTATCATCATCCTAGATGACTTTGAAAGTCAACATTATGGAAAAAATCGTCGCAATCGTCATCGTAATCGCCATCATAGTCATCATAATTAGCATCGTCGTACTCATAAACGACATCAACATTAATACTAACTATTGTTATGATCATCATTATCGTCATCACCATTGCAATAATCTTACCAATTTTTGATTAGAATTATTATCGCATAATTATTTTCCCATAATCTTTTCTTTATCCATTTTAAAGCATCTGACTACCAAAGGATGCAATTTAAATGTTGAGAATTCCAGTCAAAGTTCATATATGTACACACATATCGACGTTTAAACTGTAATGCCTGGATTATCAAACTTTCCTTTAGCTGCAATGTTTTAGCAGGCCCTCTTTTCCTCTCTTTCATACTCTCTCTTTCACTTTCCATATCGCTCTCCCTTACTTCTCCTCTCTTTTCTCTCTCCTCCTATTAATGCCTGGATTATTAAACTTTCTTTGGACTGCATTGTTTTAGCAGGGGGGCTGCCCTTTCTCCCCACTTACCTTCTCTTTCACTTTCTATATCGCTCTCCCTTACCTCTCCTCTCTTTTCTCTCTCCTCCTATTTTTCTGTATTTCCCTTACAACCTTTTTCCTTCTCCCCTTTCCCTTTCCGACTCACTCTCTCTTTTTCCTTCTAACATTCCATTTCGTTTCTTTTTCCCTCTCCTTTTCTATACTTTTCCTTTTCCTTTATCGTCTCCTTTACCTTTACCTTTCCCTTCTCTTTCCTTTTCCCCAGGCAACCGGCACAACATCGAATAGAGCTCTGTACTGAAGCACTGAAGCCGTGATTTCCACTTTTCGTGTGATACCATATTAGAAACATTTCGGTGCATCCGAGGCCACGCTTTGAGCCATATCTGGGGACCCGGCCTAGGCATCACCACAATGAAAAGAGCTCTGTGTTGAACCCTGCTCAACACCTTTCGTGTGATATCAATATCTCTCAGAAGCATTCCGAAGTGATCCGGGTCCACATTTTGACCCACATCTAGGACCCGACCTAGAAATCATAATGAGTACAGCTCTATGTAAAAGCCCTGATGAACACCTTTCATTTGATATCAATATTGCTCGTAAACATTCCGGGGTCATCTGGGTCCACGTTTTGACCTACATACATATATCTCGGGAACCGG
This sequence comes from Urophora cardui, assembly GCA_960531455.1. NCBI lineage: Eukaryota > Metazoa > Arthropoda > Insecta > Diptera > Tephritidae > Urophora > Urophora cardui. The sequence continues at coordinate 51,357,414 of OY482672.1, read as the reverse complement.
AAAAAATTGTGTAAAAAAATGGATTTCTTCAAAGTTTCGCACCCGAAGCCCTCTGTGTACCAAATTTCATGAAATCGGTGGAGCCATTTTCGATATCTAGACTATATATAAGATAGATAACACTGCTCTACAGCCAAAAAATACTCTGAACGCGACCATCCTATTTATATGTAAAATCGGTCGCTGATTCCGAAAATCGGGCTCATTTTTAATTCTATGGGAAGGTTTTTGAGATATCGGCAATTTACCGTTATTTGGCCAATGGCTCCACTTAATCCTGTATACCTCTTTAACGCAGTGAGCTATCTTCCTTGGAGTGACACTCAACGAAAGAAAGTTAAATATCCTTTTCATCCCTGCTACAACATTTTTCTGTAACTCTTATAGTTTCTGAAATATTGACGATTCAATTTGAATTTTTTCGATTTTTTACGATTTTTTGAAGAAAAAATTGACTTTGTCAGGCAATATCTTTTAAACCAATGTCTTCACCTTCGGTTTTACTCCTTTACGTGAAGCTCCATTCTATTGGGAAAAAGATAAGCTATCAACGAAGAAAATCCATGGTAAAATAGAAAAGTTATAGGCGATCAAGTAAATACATCCAAGTCGCGCAATGCCTCTGCACGGGTATATTCTATGCATGTTATACCAATACCTACACATCTGCAGTAGCAGCACATTGGCAGCGCAGTAGATAAAAGCCCATTTACGTTTATAACATTTCATTTTGTGATCCAGTGTAATCGACTAAGCGAGTTATGAAACATAAGTGGGTACATATGCAGAAAAAATATGGTGATTTTAAAAAGGCTTGAACAAGAGCTTACACTTACCTGCTACGCATTATATTAGCTCCGTATCTCTCATGAGTTAAATGAAACAATTTACTTTCACATATTATTCCGCTTCGTTTTTTTTTGCTCTCTTTTATTATTATATTATTTGTTTTCTTTTGCTTAAAATTAAATTTATTATTATAGCTCTTGTCTTAATTTACTATTTTTTCTACAATTTTTTCACTATACCATTTCAATAATTACAACTAGTTTTAGGTTCTAAAAAATGTATATATATGTATGTAAACAATAAATACAATAATCATACACTGATTTACAATTCTTAAAAATACTTTTTTTTTTGTTATTTTTGTCGCTTTTTTAATGAAACGCTAATACAATAGCTTTTTCTCAGCATAAAAAATAAATTAAATTAATTGCTATGCACAATCATATTTATCTACTAATTGTATATATAGCACGTTTATTCTTTTTTATTTTTTTTTTGGAATTTTTATATATATAGATTTTCTAGTTAGTGGCGCTTTTTTTCTGTTCTAACTCTAATTTTTAATACATTTTTATTGTAATACACAAATGCATGCATAGATATATGTATATATAGTTATGTATGTACATTTGTTATCTATTGGGCTGTAATATTTATAACATTACATACCTAAAAACTCATATTCACGCTTTTTTATATACATATATGTATAAGTATATGCATACAAAACTATATAGATACATATGCACATACAAACAAACATAAGCAAAACTTTAAGCTGCCACTATTTTTTATTATTATTACATTGTACTTATATATATAGTAGATATACATGCATACATACATAACGAGTGTTTCACCTTATAATACACGTTTATTTACAGTTTATTAACATATGCATGTAATTTACATATGTACATATTTAATTGCTTAATTTAATTAGCAAACCATTACAAGTTAATAACATAACTTTATTTATTTACATAGTGCGTAGGAGGATAAAAGGAAACCTTTGTTTCGCTTTTTACTTCACCGGCCATAAAGCTCTTAATATCACTATATAAATTACTAAGCAGTTGGCCTTTACTACATAATTTATTTATTTACATTTGCTGCTTCGTTTTTCGTTTTATCCACTCATTTTCGCGTTTTCGTTTTTTAAACATTTTTTTCTTAACATTTCCTATATTAATACATGCGTACGTTTCTATTTACAAGCATTATTACTCAATTACAATTAACATTTAATTACTTTCCAATTAAAGTGTGTAAATTGCCAATGCTTTCAACAATTTTTATTTACTATCTTTTTAAAGATATTTTTTTCTTCATATGTAGGTATATGGCGCCATTTATCACGCTTTGCGGTTGCGTTACAACTTTCCAAATGTGTACAATCAAATACTTTTGTTTGCAAGTGCAAATATGGATTTAAAAACTACTTAATTAACTAAGAGTATTAAGGTGTGTGAAATAATAAACATTTATATTTTCTTACACCAAAGATTTTTAGTTGAAACAGATTATTTTAACTTTTAAAATTAAATTATGTACATTAGGCCGGGCGATTTGTAGGTAGGGAATCAGGGACTGTAACGGTTATGAGTTATATCCAAAAAGTTGATTTTTAATCATTATTTGCTGAGTTATACTTTCTGCTCACAAAATAAAAGTTATTTCTTGAGTTTTATTTTTCGATCAGAAAATAAAAGTTATTTTTTGAGTTTTATTTTTCGATCAGAAAATAAAAGTTATTTTCTGAGTTCTATTTTATTTGCTGAGAATAAAAGTTTTTCAGTTTAATTTTGGCTGCAATTGTAGATTTCGCCATATAAATAAGTAAAGTAGATAAATAAATTTTTAATTTTTTTTATTTCTAAACTTTACCTACGTGTTAATGTGGCAAAATCGACAGCTGCAGCTAAAATCAAACTGAAGAAACTTTGATTCTCTGAGCAAAAAGATAAAACTCAGAAAATAACTTTCATTTTCTGATCGAAAAATAAAACTCTAAAAATAACTTTTATTTTCTGAGGGAAAAATAAAATTCAAACAATAACTTTTATTTTCTGATCGAAAAATAAAACAAAAAAAATAACTTTATTTTCTGAGTAGAAAATAAAATTCGGAAAATAATGATTAAAAATCTATTTTTATACTCAGCTGTACTAGTACACAGAGTATTATAGTTTTGATTTCCTAACGGTGGATTGTAACAGAATGAAATAATCGCGATAGATATAGACTTATATATATCAAAATGATCAGGGTGAAAAGAGAAATCGATTGAGCCATGTCCGTCCGTCTGTCCGTCTGTCCGTCTGTGAGCACGATAACTCGCGCAAAAATTGAGATATTTTGATGAAATTTGAAATGTAAGTTGGTATCAAGACAGGAACGGATGGTATTTAAAATGGGCGAAATCGGACCATGACCACGCCCACCTCCCCTATATAGTAAAAATCGCAAATTTTGTATCTCAGTCACTAATAGAGCTAGAGTGATAAAATTTCACACACGTATTGAGCCCAGGCCCTTATGAAGAAATATGGTGAAATTTTGGAAAATGGGCGGTGCCACGCCCACTTATTAAGGGGCAAACATTGAAAGTTTTATGAGTCATAACTCAGAAACCGTTGAAGATATATCGATGAAATTTGGTAGGCGTGATATACTTACTTAGGCAAATGTTTGGACGAAAAATTGCCAAAATCGGTTGACGACCACGCCCACTTTTATATATGGGTATTATAAAGTGACCTAATAAAAACATTTTAAGCGATATCTCTGTCAAATATAAAGATATATCATTGAAATTTTATGGAAGGTGTCCAACTATGGACATAAAACAAAAAATACAAAAATTTTGGAAAATGGGCGTGGCACCGCCTCCTTTTAGAAGCAGGAATATACGAGATTTCTGAGCCCATAACTCGCCAAATAATCGATATATTATGACGAAACTTGGTGCGTACACTTTTATTACTTGTGGTAATACATGTTCAAAATTTTAGCGAAATCGGTTGACGACCACGCCCACTTTTATATATGGGAATTATAAAGTGGCCTAATAAAAACATTTCAAGCGATATCTTTGTCAAATATAAAGGTAATTCATTGAAATTTTGTGGCATGAGTTCCACAATAGACCGGAAACAAAAAATAGAAAAATTTCGGAAAATGGGCGTGGCACCGCCTCTTTTCAGACAAAGGAATCAACGAGATTTCAGAGCCCATAACTCGACAAATAATTGAGATATTATGACGAAACTTGGTTTATACACTTTTATAACTTGTGTTAATAGACACGCAAAAATTTATTGAAATCGGTTTATGACCACGCCTACTTTTTAACAAAGATATTTCTGGAACACCCTTTGGGAATTTGTAACGTGACATCTTTGTAACTCATAAAGGGATGAAATTTTGCACAAAGAATAATATTCATAAGCTTAGTTGGATGACTGATAAAAATTTTGAAAATGGGCGTGGCTACGCCCACATTATGCAGCACTCGCTTTATATAAAGTACACCGTGTTTCCATCAAACGCAAACAAACAATGAAAGCATACAGCTGAGTATCTAATGTTCGATTCCACTCGAACTTAGGCTTCCTTACTTGTTTTTTATAAAAATAAAAAAAAATAAAAGTTAATGCACCTAGAGGTAGTCTGCGTTACGGTGATTATATCTGTGTACTTCTTTTGCGTTTAGCAGTTCTCCTTCAGTATGATTTTTTTAGTCAAAATTTAAAAAATAACGATTATTTGCAATCCCTGAGGGAAATTAATCGATATCGTGTCATCTATATTGACTTTATTCAACTTTAAGAAAATTCAAGGTTACTCATACGCCACGGGGTACTACTGGAAGCAAACAAACAACTTTCAAGCAGCATAATTCTTGGGTGAATAACTCCTCCATTTATGCAGCTAATACCATGTCTCCACATAACGTGTTTCGCCCTTTTTTTCTGCATTTTCTCTCTCAATCTTGTTTCGACACGGAAACCAGTGCCGAAACTCGCCAATTTTCTTACAAATTTCTGAGAGCGAGTGAAGATTGAAACACTGTTTCATTCTGAATCATCCTGCCAACCTCGATGATATCGATGTCTTCTCTAATTTTGCATCGAAAATCTATCGAAATCTCACACAAACCAAAACAAAGACGCAAAAATAAGCAAACATACAAATATTTAAGAAGAACAAGAAAGAGAAATGTCAAACTGAATCACGATTAGCCACGTGGAGACGGGTTATTGAGCGAGATGTTTTGCTACATGTTTCTCTGGTGAATCAAGTTATGTGGAGACGGGCTTTAAAATACTGAAATTTTGTATTTCGGGCATTTAGTGCACAGACAGTGGTGTCAAAGAAAATTATCGTTATGGGATGACAATAACATAGAGATACGAGTACCATACCATAATTTTGGACTAGAGAAAATAGCGTGCATTCTAGTTTTCCTATATCGGAAGATAAAATATAATTTTATAATATTGTTACTAAATTAAATTTTAATTATCTCAAAGTAATTTGCAAGAAAATTTAATATATGGCTAGCGTAGAACTAAACTGGTCTATCTAACAAAATACAAAATTGGAGAAAACAGATGAAACGCGTTTTAATGCGGTGTGCGATTGTTGATGTATGTTAAGTGAATATTGTAAATTATTATGTTAGCTTAATAGTTAACTTAACATTCTGCATTAAAAAAAAAATTATTATAGAAACGTTTTTTATATATTATTTATATGTAACAAGAAAACTTTTTACATAGACCACTTAAGAATTTTCAATTTTTAAGGAAGTTTGAACTACAAATTGAAAATTATATGAATAAAGTAAAAAATATGTGAAAGGAAGTACTTTAATTACAAAATAACATACACATGTTCGTAAATGATCACCTCTGCATTAAAAGTAACATTAACCTAGTTTTATCCACGGCGGACTGGTAGAAAATCTTCTAGATTGTTTTCTGTTTCATCTCTGCGGCTTATATGTGGAGAGACAGGTAAAAGGGGTGATGAATCGGTGGTACAAATTTCAACATTTTTTTTGTCCGGCCTTTTTTTTTGAATTTCAAAACGCGTATGTCGCTGCCCTGATCTGGTGTAAAATTCTGCAAGAACTCTATGAAATCATGTAGGTTCACGCTAGATTTCTTTATATCGACGGATTTATATGTTTCACAACAATCATCATTAAACTGCATCACAGATTCACCCTTGACAAATTTTGCCTTTCGCATTTGGGAAACTTTTGCACCGTCGTCTACTATACTCTGGTAGTCCCCGAACATTGGCCGTAGTTCGTCAAATGACATAAATTTCCCCACCATATTATTAACATCAAAAAGAGCATCCTGTCTACAATTTTTAACCAATTCCATCCACTCATCTGGTGTAAGATCATACTGGTCTATGGTAGTCTATTCTAGTTGGACCACTTTAGAATTTCTTGAAATGACAAAAGGACGTGAATTCTAAAGTTACATTTTTATCGTTTGGAGACTTTGGTGAAGAAATAAGACCTACATCAATTTTGCACGGATAAATTTTTTATTTTTTAGTTCAAAAATGTACATAACTCGATTTCTGAAAAAATTTTAGATAGACCAGTTTAGTTCTACGCTAGCCATATATTATACACATCAAGAGATAATTGCGAAAATATGCGATTTTGATCATTCAGCCTCCAAACCCGGAAATCAGGCTATATCTCGAAAATAACTTATCCAATTTTAATTCTGATTTCATATTTGGATTCAGCATATTGGCCTGTGTTTTTTTTTGTTGTAAATTTTTGTCAATTTTTCATTTTCAAAAATCTGTCTTGGTCCATAAAAACCAAATTAGGGAACATCAATATTAATTTTGGGCAAATGTCGTGGAAGAGTTTCGTACTCAGCAAAATGAGAGGAATACGAATTTTTATGGCATTACATTGATTGGTAGACATGGTTGGGCATGATTCAACTAATTTTGAAGGAACTCAGCCTGCAACTACCACTCAAACCTGAGTGGTGGTTAAATATCTGATTTGTGGTAGTTAAATATCTGATTTTAACTACCATTCAATCATCAAAAAAATCGGGATTTAACTACCACTAAATTTGAGTGGTAGTTGAAAAATGTCCATCCTTGTTAGTAGATCGCCCTGGCCTAATGTATAAGGAAAACCAATCAATTTTTTTTTTCATTTCGAAGAAACAGTTAATTTTTTATATAAATCTTAAATGATTTTTCATACTGTTTTTTATACAATTCCTGTAAACTAAAAACGCCGATTTGTCTACGCTTGTGTTTTGATACATTGAGTAAACGATTATACCGAAAATATTAATTTAGGTATAAAACATATGTATGCACATACATATCTATATAAATGTGGTCAAATACATACTAACTAAATTAATTTTAATTGTTTCTCACTACACAAAAATAAATTAAAAAAGAAGCATTATGGCAGCTATTTCATTTCGTTTTTTAAAAGTAAATGCGATCCCTAAAAAGTTTTTAGTAAAAACTTTTCATAGATATGTCTCTATAATATGTGTGTTTGTTTATGTGATTACATATAGATTTTAATTGGGATATGTTGCATGTAAATATGTTTTGTTGCTTTCTGTGAAGACGATTTAAAAATACTCAAAGCACTTTTCTTTATTTTAAATAAAGAAAAGTGTTGCAGTTTGATATGCGATTTAATATCATAGTAATTAGAAAATAATATATAATTGCTTTTAACCAAAAAAAAAACTAACAAACAAACATAGTTTCTTAAAGAAAATAAGTTAAAGTAGACTGGTAAAAAAATGTACAAAAGCCTTTAGAAGTGTCATACATATGTATGTAGTGTTGTGTGTGTGGGCATAAATAACATAGCGGCACCTGTATTTAAGTGCAATTTGTATGCTGTTTTGCGTTTTCGTTGCTGTTGTTGTTGTTGTTGCATAGATTGTTATCAAAGATGTGACTCCTTGAATTTACGCTTACTATTAGTTCTGATAAGTGGGTAAGCTTCCTGTAGGTTAAAATAATAAAATGAAAAAACGAACAAAACAAAAAGTGGTATTAAAATTGTTTTTTTTTCTTAAATGTTTCTTAAATTTTGTTTATTTAATTAATTGAAGCATGTGTCGCATGCAATGATTTTAAGTTTTTTGTTGTGAATATGTGAATGTTAGGCAAGTACATAGATCGCAAGAATTTTGTGAAAAAGAAAAGTAAGCTGTGAAATGAAATGCTCTTATGCAAGTTGATGTTTATCTCAATTATAGTTTGGTTATTTGCTTCGCATTCGAAAAACAGCGTTAGTTAGCTTAGAATTATGCGCTTAAGATGAAACTAAATATTAAGAAAATCTGCGACAACAATAACGACGCACAAACATCTGCACGGTCTTTGATATAAAAATTGCAAAAAAAAAATTTAAAGTTGATGTTTTTTGTAGTTTATTGAAATTTTTCTAAAAGTGGCAACATTAATTACTGCATTTTATCTACTCTTTGAGTGATTATGCAGCCCTACTTAAATCAAATAAATTAAAGCATTTCTTATTATATCTACGCAGAATTTACTAATCTACGAAATCTTAAAGAATTACTCTTTAAAGTAATCAAAATCAGTGTGCCGACTTTTTCGACTGAAAGACAATACCTTATAAGAATTATTTTTTGTAAACAAGTTGGGGCCATTACCTATTTTATTTTTAACGCGCTTTTGTTAGCTTCGGCCGTATGTTTGTATGCAAAAATTGCATACTTTTAGGCGCTAGTGTGTGTACTCATTAGAGCTCGGAAAAATAGGTGAAATCAAGCGCCTAAAAAATGCTACATTTTGTAAATTTTGGTTGTTTTCAGTGACGGGATTACAATTTAAATATAAAGGGGTTGCATATTGGTATGGTGAAGATTTTATTAGAAAAGTTCTTAATCATGTTACACAAATTTGCAGTTTGAATAAACATACAGTGGTTTGTGATGAAATAAAGCCAAAGAGGGATTTAGTTTCTTTGACATTTTTACTGAAAAAAAGTATGAAGAACACATTTTGTATTTTATATTTTTGTACATCGTCAAGCTTTTTGAAAGCAAAACAAAACTAGCTGTAATGAAAATAAAATTTGGGAAAAGTAAGTAAATTATGGCATAGTTAATGTTCCAATAACTCATAAACAAAAATGCAGAACGGTTTTTACCACGACAGAAATTTGCATTTTTACAGATATGGAATTATGCCGAGTATCCAATTGGAAAATTGTAAATCCTGAAATGGTCATAAGAAAAAATAGGAAAGTTCAAATCAAGTTTTTTTTACCTAAAATATGCAAATGTTTAAAGTCAGACCACTACAAATTAAAAAGCTGTATTATATATTCCATTTGCTAATATGCACTTGCCTCATTTTCATTCAAAATATATTTGGTTTGAAACTGTAATTGCTTTTCCTTCACGTGCGAAGATTTTGTCTCAAATTTAAGCGAGTCACTACAAATTTTTAATTTTTTTCTTTATTCTTTATAATTATATATTTATTTAATATACCTTATTTATTATTATTCTTTATTATTATATTTATTTATTGTAGCTTGCTTTGCAATTTTTCACGTGCAACCCATAAAAAACCTTAATAATTTATTTTTCTGGCATCTTAGTAAGCAAAAAATCCAATTGCATTCACGGGGGCTTAGACCTGAATGAACGCCACCCACCCTTAAACTTGCCACTGGATGTGCTCACAAACATTACGTAGCATAATTTTAGGCATTTGATTTTCACCTATTATCCGAGCTCTAGTACTCATACAGTGGATAGAAGCTTTTGAGTGTGGGATGTGCTTGTTCTTCTTTAACACGCTTTTATTAGTTTCACCTTCATGTATGTAAACAAGTTACGTATACGCAGTGTAGTTCACTGTATGTTTGCTTGTACGCACTTATGTAGCCGAGTTCTTTTTGCATTGTATAAGTTAACGCAAAATCGTGTGTATTCATACACTGAATGTGAGTTTTTCAGTGTGAGATGTGCTTATTTATTCGATGGATGATATGTGGGTAATTATTTGAAACAGCTTAAGTAAGATAAGTGTTCAGATATGTTTGAATGTAAATTAGTGTTTTGAAAATCAGCCATTTGGTTATAAGGCATACGTATGTTATGTAGGCGAAACTTATGGCGTTTTCTTTTCTCGAAATAATGTTGCCCTGTTTGATTTTCTTAGCTATTTTGTAAGTTTGTCTGGTCCTTTCACCAAATATTGACTTCTAACTATTGACTTATCTACAAATTTAGCCATTTTATAGAAAGTGAGGATACGTAATTTGATAATTGGGATATAGGAGGGCAACATTTTTTCGTAGAAAGGAAAACGCCATTAGAGAGTGACGAATAAAAACAACAAACTCTACTAGACTGATAAACATATGTATGTAAGGCTTTGTAAGCAGATTAGATTTAGCAAACTCTACTAGACTGATAAACATATGTATGTAAGGCTTTGTAAGCAGATTAGATTTAGCAGCAAGCGACTTGGATAAAATTATTAGTAGTTACCGTTTACACTCTTCTGTTCGTTGTTGACGCTTTCGCCTACAAACTTTTCACATAGCGAGCAGAAGCGAGCAGAAACGTGGCGAAAAAGACGCAGTTGATTTTAGTCATCCGCGACTAGTTACTACTCTACATAATACTCTATACTCGCTAGGCGCAAGCAATCAAAATGCTAGCGAATTATCGAGCGAATGAACATAAATCATTGGTGAGTTTGTCGACTTTGCATTCATTTGGTCGAACTCGTTTTTTTTTATAAATCAATTTATTGATCAATTCGCCACTCGCTGAAGTTCGACGAATCAAGAATGGCTATTGCTGCATGGATATGACTGAATATGTGGTATGTGAATGGGTATATGAATATGTTTTCCAGCAAAATGCAAGCAAATTGTAGATGCGGCAAAATGAAGGTATGGTTCGTCGATTTTTGATATGTACCTACCTAGGTATGTATGTAGATGTAACTATGTATGTAAGTATATGTATGTAACATGCCGTTTTGTTATATTAATTCGCCTAATAATTAATATACATTTGGCTTATAATTATGTTTTCCATTTTATAATTTTTTTTTTCTTGTTTCTCAGTTACAACATAAAATTATTATTTAATTTAAATGCTAAACGACACCTAAAAGCCAACAGACATGGCGATTTTTCACTTTAATTTCCATTTAGTTTTAATTATACATATAAACACAAAACAAAATAGAAAAAAAAAACAACATAATAATGAGAAAACACAAAGCAAAACAGCGAAAAAAAAACTAATTATTATTATGTACACATTTTCAATATTTACATTGGCTTATGCGGGTATAGAAAATGAAATCAATTAATCCGCACAATGTCAACAGTTAAGCCAGCGCCGACGAACGACGACAGAATATCAAAAACAGGAAAATCATGGAGTGGCTGTAGTTGCAATATTAGCGCTTGTTTTGTTTTTGTTTTTTTTTTAGAAAAAAATACACACAGCGATATTATTCGCTTATTCAGGTTTTATTCTTTTTCACATTAATTTGCATTGCATAAAAACAAAAATCAAAAAAAAAAAAATAAATAAATTATTGTTTACATTTTATGAATCGCAAATATTTAATAATATTTTTATGCCCAAGTACACATGAATTTGTGGCTTTTGCTTTGTTGCTGTTTTTTGCATACATACATCGTTTTTTTAACACTAAGCAAAATTATGATTGTTATTAAACACAAATTGGCGTTTTACAATAAATTAATTGATTGTTTTGGCTTACATTTGTATTTACATTTAGGCAAATATTTGCGTATGAGTAGATACATATAAATAAAGCAAATAATAAAAAAAAGATATGAAGCTTTGTTTGTAAAATTAAACAAAAAAAACACTTTGTTTGGTCAACATAATTTAGCATAGTTTGTCGAATATCAGGCCCCTCACTTTGTAATGCTATTCGAAAAGTTGTTCAATTCGAAAGCGAAATTCGATTTATGTAAAAGCGCATCGTACTCTGTCTGAATGGAACTTGAACATCGAACGAATACGAATCACTCGAAAGCGAACAAATCGAACTATAGAGTGAGGGCTCAGACTTAAAGAGAATCTATGACTTGAATACAAAAACATTAGGGCGGAAATGTAATAAAATGTTTTCTTTTATGTCAAACATATGCACAATGTGTTCTGGAGTGAGATGGCAATAATACTGTTATTATTTGTTATTCTCATTCATCAGCTGATTGAACGGGAAAATATCACCACAGCCAATTAGCTTTTTTGTAGGAGTGGGATTTCTCGAGAAAAGCAAAGGTAAATTGACAGGAGAAGATAGCTTTTAATAGCACATCATGAATGTGAGATTTTTGTGCACAGAAGAAAATGCTTTCACTATGTAGTTTAGATGCCTGATGGAAGCCCAACATTTGATTTGAAAATTTATAAAATGAGTACCTACAGACTTACATTGATTTTATGAGCTATATACTAATTAGTTTCTGTTAAGAAAATCGTTTACATCAAATATATATGGTAGACCACCTAACACGGAAAAGTATTAATATTTCCCACTACCCACGCATATTCTTAGAGACGAGATATAAATGGCCATATCTGGATATCTGTAGTCAAAAATTTCATACAATTTCAACATGGACTCTAGAGATGTTCAAAATATGGCTGTTAAATGACTTTATAGGCTAATAGTTTCTCCAAAAAAAGTAATTTCAAGGGTAGAAGCCGGGTATAAGTCTACCATATCTTTATATATATTAGGCCAGGCGATTTTTTGTACGCACCATAACTTTTACACCGTTACACCGATTTCGGAAAATGTGGTGTCAAATGAAAGGGATTGGCCTGTAGATGTGCAGGAAGGTTTAACTTGTTTGAAAATTTAATTATCCTGTTTAGTTTGCATGATTTTTCAATTTGAGTTGTCATATGAAAGGGCTTAACATGAAAATTAATAATTTATTATAATTTTTACAAAAAAGTGTTGCCACCTTTTCAAAAATTCAATTAAACTCTACAGTTTGCTTGATTTTTAAATTTAAAGTGGCATATGAAAGGGCTTCGCCTAAAAATATGAAAGGACTTTACTTTAAAATGAGTAATTTATTATAACTTCTACAAAAGGTGTTGCCACCTGTTTAAAAATTAATTTTTACGTTATAGTTTGTTTGATTTTTAGATTTGAGTTGTCATTTTAAAGGGATTTGCATGAAATGAGTAATTTATTATAATTTTTACAAAAAGGGTTGCCACCTGTTATATGAAAGGGCTTAACCTGAAAATTGGTAATTTATTATCATTTTTCCAAAAAGGGTTGCCACCTGTCAAAAAATTTAATATTCTGGTATAGTTTGTTTAATTTTTAAATTTAAAACGTCATCTGTCAAAATCGGTTGCCACCTATTTGAAAAATTTTGTTGATATTTTTTCACTACAGGAAAGAAAGGAAGGAAAGGAAATGAAAGTGCAGGAAATTTAAGGAAAGGAAAGGAAAGGAAAGGAAAGGAAAGGAAAGGAAATCAAAGGAAATTAAAGGAAAGGAAAGGAAAGGAAAGGAAGGGAAAATAAAGGAAAGGGGAAGAGATAAGAGGAAAATGTACCTACGGAAAGCGAAAAGGAAACGCAAAAAGGACAGGAGAAGAAGCACTTTTACTGAGACAATCTGAATTTTTCACATTTCTTTTAACGGTCTATATAAAATTAATAGTCCACTTTCAAACATGGCTATGTAAATTTTTCGTATTAAGCCACAAATTAGAAAAAAAGCATATGGAGAATTTTGAAACTTTATATATAGAGCCATATAGACTTTTGAAAGTTTATTCGTAATTAATGCTACTTTTTTCAGAATACGGAAGGATTTGGCTATAAATTCTTAATCGACATTATACAACTTTAAATACTGGAAGGTACACAATGCATCAAATCAAGCTCAAAAAATTTTCACCTAGCCCTATTTGAAAGTGGAATACTAAATTTAAAAATTCTGTATTTAATTTTAAGTATTTTAAAATCAATTTTTTCCAGGGACCGTAACGATTATCATTTTTATAAAAAAAATCATTTTTAATCGTTATAATTTGATTTTTATTTTTTCGATCAAAAATAATTTTTATTTCTGGATTTAAATTTTTCCGATGAAACTTGATCGATATTTTATGATTTTTATTTTTTCGATCAAAAATAATTTTTATTATTGGATTTAAATTTTTCCGATGAAAATTGATCGATATTTTATGATTTTTATTTTTTCGATCAAAAATAATTGTTATAATTGGATTTAAATATTTCCGATCAACCTTAATCAATATCTTTTTTTATTTTTTTTCCGATCATAATAAACTCTAAAAACTTGTTTCTTTTATACCATACGCTATATTATTAATACGCTAACATAAATTTTGTTCTCAAATAGAACTGCGTCAATTTTCATTAAAATTGGTTGAAAATGTGCCCATAATCGCCGTTGGAAAATTACTGAATGGGTATTGTATGCTTTTGAACAGAACGGAACAGAGCTATGGCAATGCGCACGCATAGGTGCGTTCGTATGTGTATTCCAAACTTCCCAGCAAAAATCTGGTCATCGCTTTACCTGTCAGGCATGACAGAAGGTCTTGCCATGGAACATCTGACGAGTTCATCACTTCTTTCACGCATTGCCAGTAATGCAGAGTGGAATGAGCTTTCATTACCCATTCCATGTAATGCAAAGTAGAATAGAGCGCGAAAAATTAACTGGAATAAATACCGTTATTTTCAGTGGAAATTTCCATCATGCCTTGCATTTTTCTCCTTCTTTCTCTGCTTCCCTGTAAGGTATTCTTTATTTGATTCGCTAGAATCCTGGCGGTATTGCGTGATTTATACGTTCGGCGGTAATGCGGTCGGCAAGTCCTTCCCTCCAATGACAAGCCCATGCTAATGTCAGGCATCCTGTCAACGAATGTGGAAGCAATTGCTAGGGTTTTTCTGGAATACGCTCTTAATTCCACGGTCATCGAGTTTTTTGATGGGTTACCAAGAAATTCTGAACACAACATGCATAATGTTGGCAATCGTCAACTTCAGGCCATCAAATATAGGATTCACGAACGTTTGAAAAAATTTATTATGATCGGAAAAAAAATAAAAAAAATATTGATTAAGGTTGATCGGAAAAATTTAAATCCAATTATAACAATTATTTTTGATCGAAAAAATAAAAATCATAAAATATCGATCAAGTTTCATGGGAAAATTTTAAATCCAATAATAAAAATTATTTTTGATCGAAAAAATAAAAATCGTAAATAATGGTTATTTAAAAATTTAAAAAATAAAAATCATCAGAATAAAGATGAGGTCATATTTGGATAGAATGTGCTAAAATCATTATATCGGCATACTTGCATTTTATTGTTAACGAAGTTTTCATAATGATTTTTTCATCCGAAGAAATGAAAATAACGATTAAAATCGGTCCCTGATTTTTTCACAATTTTACATGCAGCTTGTTTAAATTTGTCCTCTATTTCTGCTCTCTAAAGAAAAGTGCGTGGTGAGTGGGGAAATTTAAAAATTTTCCAAAACTCATGCATGTTTTTGGTGGTTTAATGTGTACATATGTATGTACAAATTCTCATTAGCAATATATGCGTACTATATACATATGTGTGTATATTTTACCATAGAGGAAACCAAAACATGGAAATGCGACCAAAAATTGACTATCTGCTATAACATAAACAAACAGCAAACAACAAAAACATACAAATTATAATTAAATATTAATTAAAAATAAAAATACATACGCGTATATAAGTATGTTGAAAATGACGCGTTGACGGCGACGTAAAACATTGGCGATGCAAATTAAATTATTAATGCGCGTCAGTCTATTTTTATGTTTAATACATTTATATATACACACACACACTCGCATAGACACAGACAAACGATTAACACAGGCACAATATCCATCAATATACATACATATGTATATGTATATGTAAATATAAATAAGTAGGTATGTATGTACATAAGTTTATTAATTATTCAATTACATACATATGTACATATGTATGCCATTTATATACAACTTTCCTGTATGCGATTGGATGTTGTCACCACTTCCGGCCGAAATCGATATTCGCTCAGCGATGATGTCACCGATGGATTATTCGGACTCAATAAACTGACCTCCATTGGTTGTGGTTGGGGCGTTGCATGATATGTTGATGATAATGGTGATGATGTTGTTGTTGTTGTATTATACAATGATATATTTAAAGGTGGACTGCACGTGGTGATGCCTTTCTTATTGAGCGTAGCGTAACTCTGTTAACATTCGGTGGGTGGTGCGGGGGGAGGGGAGCACACAAGCGGCGCGTACATTATCAAATTATCACAATCGGTGTACAATTATAAGCGCACGACACGATGGACGGTGTTAATAAAGGATGTACGTTAGCGAGAATGGTGTGATAATGTCGCAGATGTTGGGCGAAACGATGATGTTGATGATGAGCGATGAACATTTTGTAAATGTGATTAGCAGCATGTGATGATTTAAGAAGGAAGAGAAAGAAGAAGATAAATATCATGAGTTTTATTAGAATAGATACCTTTATGTTAAACTACAACTACTTTGTGTTATTGTACATTTCGTAATTTTCGTTTTTTGCACTTAAAATAAACAATCTAGGGAATATTTTTGTTTGGGAATTATTTAAGGTTTTTTTCTTTAATTGTAATAATAACAGTTGAAATGAATAGCTGGGATATAGAATTATGTTGTATTCGCACGTTTTGTTTTTACTGCAAATGCATTCGTTTTTTTTTTTTTTCAATTATCTACTTAGTAATTGTGGATTTCCAATAATCATAAATATTTGAATAGTTATTAATAATTTGTGTAATAAAGCAAGAGCAATAATGGAAAACTATTCAGTTGTTTTTTTTTCTATAGAGAGTTATTGTACATTTCGTAATTTTCGTTTTTTGCACTTAAAATAAACAATCTAGGGAATATTTTTGTTTGGGAATTATTTAAGGTTTTTTTCTTTAATTGTAATAATAACAGTTGAAATGAATAGCTGGGATATAGAATTATGTTGTATTCGCACGTTTTGTTTTTACTGCAAATGCATTCGTTTTTCAATTATCTACTTAGTAATTTTGGATTTCCAATAATCATAAATATTTGATAAGTTATTAATAATTTGTGTAATAAAGCAAGAGCAATAATGGAAAACTATTCAGTTGTTTTTTTTTCTATAGAAAGTCTGTATACTTGTCTATCTCGCTTCGCTTTGCCATTATATGATGTTCATTGTAAAAGCTGACCATAAAAGCATTGAAAAAACAGAAAAACAAAGAAACAAAAATAAAAAGTAAAAATTGGTTCATGGCAACGAACCAAAATATCCTTGCAGACAAAGGCAAAAGCAAATCACAAAGGAAAACAAAAAAAAAAAAAAATTGATGAATAAAAAGCAGAGAGAATGCAAAAATGTGTGTCACTTCGTATTGTATCAGCTTATTGTTTGCGCTTATCCATAGCGCTAACACACTAGCACACATTTGCATTTATTTCAGTTGCAATTTTTGTTGCTTTTTCACACAAATATACATACATAAAGATTTATTTTCTATATTTTGGCATTGCTCTTCTGGTGGTTTGCATATAATTTTTCATATTTTCCTGTTTTGTGTGTCGTTACAGTATGATGTATGTGGATGTACATATATATGTTCATACCCACCAAAAAGTATAATAAGCTTAAGGCTTATTACGACAAAATTCTGAGAGAATTTATGTCGGAGAGCGCAGCCCGATTTGAGCTACATTGATTAAAATATGTGTGATGTTGCTTATTTGCCCGTGCGGAACATTTTTGCCGGTCTATGGCTTGAGGCCTAAAAACTTGAGTCTCAAATAGAGGGAGAAGAAATTTGAGTTTTATGAGCAAATATGGGCAAAGAGAGTTTAGAAAAAATATTCAGTGTATTTTCAGCTAACATTAAAGCAAGTGGTTGGTTAAATAGCGCACGCTTTTCTTATTCTGAATTATGGAGCTAAAAAACGTTTTTTATTATCCCTTATAGAAGCTCTATTATATATAATCCCTTATTATAAGCAATGATTTAGGCCTTATTTCCTATGGAGGATAAGTTTTATTATATCTAACCACCACATAAGTCATTATTATAAGAAATTTTCTAAGCCTTATTTTCCACGGCGAATAAACCTTTGGAATAAGGTTTCCTCTCAGAGAGAGAGAGAGAGAGAGAGAGAGAGAGAGAGAGAGAGAGAGAGAGAGAGAGAGAGAAGAGACTAGTCCTTACAGCTTGATGACATCAGCACAGGAAAATCAGCCTTATTTTAAGCCTTTGCCCATATAGTTTTAGCTCGCTTAGAATTTTCTGGCATTATTTTATAAGCCTTATCAACTTCTCGAAAAAACCACAAATAAGGCATAGATTTTTTGAAGGGTATGTACAACGTAGACAACAAAAAGCTCTACATAACAATCACATACACCAACCTGCATATGTGTATATGTACGGCTGCTGTAGCGAGACTTCAGTGAAAGACGCAATAGAGGCCACACTAAATGAAGAGATCTAGCAGATAAGCATATGGATGTATGTATGTTTGTATGGTGTAAATGATGTATATGGTGGGTATATCCATATATACCTTAAAACGTTTGTAATGCAGAAAACTCTTAAATTCCCAAAGCATTTGACGAATTTGTTCTTATTATCAGCATGAATATTAGTATTTATTTAATATGAATTAGTATAAAATTTTACATTTTACATATAACTTACGATTGTAAGCACGATTATATTTGTTTGCGGTACGATCTTGGCGCCTTTTATGCATTTAACACGAGCTGACTCACATACATATGTATATACATGAACTTTCCCTGCAGGGAAGTCAATAACTAGTGAGCAAAATTTCTAGTTCCGAACTAGCGAAAAGGTGTCAAAAAGGAACTAGCGCCATTGTAGTTAAACTCTCACCAGTTCAAAAGGAGTGAATTGTGTCACCATTATAAGACACACTTTGATTTGTATGCCATTTCGAATTGACAAAAATTTCATGTATTTTTTTCGTTCATTCATTTGCCGTCGGGTTTGCATATTTCTACAATTCTCAGATTGTTAGTGAAGCATATCGTTTAAAGAGTACAATTTGCAGCTTCAATTAATGAAATGAAATGTTCGCCTAATTATGATTTACCGATCCCTTACGCTTATTTTAAATTTCTTTTATTTTATTAATTTTTAAATATTTTTGTAAAATTTTATTAAATAAATAAATAAAAAAATATTAGTTAAAAAAAAGAAACAAATAAGAAAAAAATGATCCGCCTCGACAACGACAGGATTCGAACCGGCGCTCGCCAGATTGATTGTCGCACGCATTAGCCAGTGGGTTATCGCGCCACTTGCACGAGCATATCAAATGCTGCACTTAAGCGGCAGATGTAAAATGAATTTGTGTGTACTTGTAGCTAGTTCAGAACTATCGAAATTGTGCCAATAAACAAACTAGTGAAAAGTGCAGAATTTAGTTCGGAGCTAGCGAAAATGTAGTGCAGAGGGTGAGAATTGACACCGCCTAGGACATCGCCGTGTTAAATTCGCCAGTTGATAACATGCAAAAGAGATTTAGCTCGCACTAGTAGTGGCGAAAAAAGCACTAGAAGCGACCTAGTCCGGAACTAGAGATTTTCCCTACAGGGTTTATATTACCTGCTATTTTTTTAATATTCTCAAGTGCTTCTATACCCGGTAGTAATTGAAAGCAACATGGTTGAGCCATGCACCATAGATAAATTGAATTTTTGTATTATAAATAGAGATCAAGACTGAATGTTGAACAAGCGTTTCGGCATACATATATTGTACTAATTATGCTAAGAAATCACTGCCGGGTGTTTGATATATTCGGTTGCTAAAGGAGCTTAGCTACCTTTTCACTTGCTGTTTTTCTTTATTTTTCTTTGCATTTTTGTGCAGAGTTTCCATGTCACTGCATCGAGCGTGCTTTGTCTGTTTTCATTTGTTTATTTTATATAAAGATATACGTATACGTGTAAATATATATTTTTAGTAGGATGCGTGTATGTATGTATTTTATAATGTATATAAATTTATGATACTAGTAAACCCTATCATCGTCTGTTATTGCTGCTGCTGCTACTTTCACCACTACACTACACTACACTAGATACCCTGCAAAAAATTCAATTAATCCGGGACGTGTCCGGGATCAATCGCAAGGGAGCATGCGACAAATAGAATTTTACATCCCTTTATATGGAGTGAATTGATCGCATTTGTTCGAGCATGTCCTATGAAAAGACTAATTGTTCAACTTTATACCCGAACGGGTACCAATGTAGATCAATCGCTTTCATCCCGAACGGGTACAAATGTAGATCAATCGCTTTTATCCCGAACGGGTACAAATGTAGATCAATCGCTTACATCCCGAACGGGTACAAACGTAGATTAATCGCTTTCATCCCCAATGGGTACAAATGTAGATCAATCGCTTCCAGCACGAACAGGTACAAATGTAGATTTTTCCAAGTTGTTCGCCAAGGCAATTTTTAATAACAATCTTTAAAAAATTGTAAATGTTCATGCATATATAAATAAAGATTATTTAATGTTTTACTTTTGAAAAAAAATCTCAATAAATAAATAAAAAAAATTGTAAGCTTTTATTATGCATTATATGAGCGAAATGTAAAGGATTTTTTCATAAAATATTTTAGGCAACATTTTGTTAAAATTATTATTCATCATTGTTATTAAAAGAAAGGGTGTTCAATTCGTTTTACCGGTTGTTCTACAATTTTTTAAATACATTGCATATTTTTGTAAAATTTCTACATTTAAGGAATCTAGATTTGTACCCGTTCGGAATGAAAGCGATTAATCTACATTTATACCCGTTAGGGAACAATTAGTCTACATTTATACCCGTTCGAAAACAATTGGTGTACAATTAGTCTACATTTATACCCGTACGGGAAAAATCGGGGACTAATTGTGGACCGATTGTTCTCGAAAGAGATCAATCCGGGACAAATCTCTTTCGGTATTAATCGCACATTTTTTTGCAGGGTAGGTACTTACCAATTGTTTACTTGGCCTAAATGTATAGTGCAGCACTTCGTTGGCAATACCACCACCACCGCCAATACCGCCAATGCCACCCGCAGTACTGCCCGCACTGCTATTGCCTAGCAGTGAACCCAAACTGGAAATGCCATCGGCGCTGCTCAGTGTTGAACTATTGGTAATGCCGCCACCACCACCACCAGCACCAACGCCGCTACCAATCACGCTGCCGCTACTCAATGTGCCACCCCGTTCCGTATCCGCCGGACTGCTGTAGTCACGTTGTAGGAAACGCGCGGATGGACTGCGGAATATGGGTGAGGTCACTAGCGATTTTAGAGGACGTTTCTCTGAAATTAAAGTAAACATGATTTTTTTTTCGTGTTAGATATTATTGTTGTATGTATTGTGCTGTCGCTTTATTATTTCATAATCAACATTTATTCTGTTTGTCTTTTTTTTTGTTTTTCCCTTCCTTTTTCGTTGGTCGTCGGTCAAGTTGTCAAGGTAAAGGAAATACAGTACTACAAGTCTATTAGATACTCTACGCATAATGTCGTGTAGGTGTGTGTAAGAGAATAAAAGTACACAAGCAAAATTAATATCCCTCTAGGCGGACCTAAATTACCAAATACGAGTGTTGCTTATAAAGGACTTAGCCTTGCACACACAGCTGACTTTGTAGTACCTAGTATTTTTGTTATGGTGGGGGCTTTGAAGAAATTTTTTTGTATAAGAAAATTTGGCGTGAAATAAATATGTATGTAAGTATGTTCTTAATATGAGTTATTAATATTCTAGAGAGTCTTTCAAATAATTACATGCACCATATTCTCTGCTTAAATTTGGGAAGAGGCGGGTTTGAACACACAAACACCAAACTCCTCTTCGTTTCCTTACTATTTCACTTTAAATTTATAAATTTTACACTAACTAACGTATTCATCTGAAAGTCTAAAAAATTGAAAATATTCTCCAGTGCGGCACACATTTTCGCTTGGAATAAATATTTATAATTCACCAAAAAACAATCAAGAGCATAAACACAGGCACACTAACACCTGCTCCTGCTCAAAAGCTCACATATACACATTGCAGACATAAACATACATATGTATGTATGCATTACATCAACATAAATATTGCACAAAAATTATCAAATTATCTATGTAAGTATCACACACTAACCGTATTGATTAGGTATCACATCAGGATCGGTGTCATCACCTTCCAGCGCATCGCCGCCGCCGCCCATCACAAGCGGACTCTGACGATGATGATGATGATGATTATTCGCCATTGACCGCAAGGTAGACGTATCGATGCCGCCATTCAAGCCACCGCCACCACCACCTCCACCGCTACCCATGGCACCGCCGCCAAGCAAGGATTTTGTGCCGGCACTTCCACCACCACCACCACCGCCGCCGCCATTCGCGCTATCGCTGCCGTTCGCCTGCAAAAGGCTGTGATGGGGCTGATGGTTATTTTGCTCGTGATTCATTTGTAGATGTTGATGATTATGATGGTGGCGATTATTTGGTTGTAATGGATCCAGCTGGCAATCGGAGGGTATGGAGAGTTGCGTGTGCTTGGTTGGTTTTAAATTACCATCGCTTGCCCTGGAAAATGAGTGCAAGAGAAAATATTTGTGAAAATCTACATACATATGTATGTACATATACTCGTATGTAAGTGTGCATGTTTGTACAACATAGTAAATAAATTAAATAAATGAGATATGGGTAAGTAATCGTTAACGATAATTTGATAATGTGCGCTGCTGATTATTAATTTTTTTTTTTTGCTCTTATGGGTCAGCACTTAGTTGGTTTGCCAAGCAAGCGGAAGGAAGTTATGGAAAAATTGATTGGCTACAGCAACAGCAACAAAAAAAAAAAAAAAAAATTGATGAACGAAATTAGATTAAATGTGTTCTAAATTTAGCTATGTATGTCTTATGGAGAAATAAATTTGGTTGCGTTGGAAGCGTGACTTTGAAAAAATTTATTGATAAAACATTTTACTGATATCAAATTTCATTTCATCATAAAAAGTTAAACACATTTACGCACGCAAATATAACTTAAACGAGTTTTAGGCAGCGCGTACTCCATCCACTAGGTCATAGCGGCGCCAAAATAAGACATTCTATACTTAAGATTAATATTTCATTGAGCGCAGCATAACAAGCAAAGTCTGTTTATCTTTATGGTGCGACATGGCGTATGAGTAACGTCACAGTCACTCATTGATGCCGAAAGCGAAGCAGTCACTGAAAGTTAAATTGTTTTCACGAATCGTTGAAATAGGTATTGTGTGACACTTTAGCATATAGCGCAGTCAGCAGCATTTGTATTCAAATATATATTTTTTAATTTTAACCCTTTAAATCTTACCTGTTGGAAAATCGTCTGTATATGGCAGCCAAAGCAATACATGAAATGGCAAATAATAACGCACATAAGAGCGTCAGACCAGCCAAAAATGGGGAGAGAGGTACAGTAAGACCATTCGATGCACCTGCAAAGCAAAAGAAAGACATATTTTAAGAAGATTTAAATATTTGAAAGCAAAAGAAAGACACATTTTAATAAGACTTAAATATATGAAAGCTGAAACGACGAAAAGAGCGCAAAATTCAGGAAGAAACGTAACAAAGCAATAACAAATTTTTCAATAAAAAGTAATAATTTTAACTTAAGAACACAAGGAGTTTGCAATGAAACAATTTCATTTGTATACAAAGTATATTACTATGTATTTTTGTATCGTCGTACCATACGAAAACTAGCATACGATTTTTTGTGACTGACGAAAAGTAACAAGTTCGACTTTTGGCTGACGAAAAATAACAAAATCGACTTTTGGCTGACGAAAACTATCATTTCGTTTAAACAACAACAATTTTAATGTAAAAACAGTATATAATTACTGATACTTTTCGTCAGCCAAAAGTCGTTTATTTTTTATTTTTCGTCGGCCAACAGTCGAACTTGTTATTTTTCGTCAGCCAAAAGTCGAACTTGTTACTTTTCGTACAGAATTTTTTTATTGATAGCTTTCGCCAGAAATTTTAAATATGCTAGTTTTCGTATGGTACGACGGTATGGACTTGTATGTTGTATGCAATGGCACAATATTTTGTTGCTGTATTTATGTATGCCTTGATAAGCTGAGTTACCGATTACTACAAATAAACAAACAACAAAAAACTTTATTTTTGCGCATAAAAGTTTCGCACATAACAATCGACCCATTTGAGCCCAAATTGCTGCTTTCCATAGACGCACATGCATATACATACATATGTAAATATGCAGATGTATAAGCAGATATGTATGCGTGCATATAAGGCACAGTTTTTGACTGAATTACAATCCAAAGTTAATAATGTAGCGCACATATTCATAGAACAAAATTTGGTGGGAATTTTTTTTTTAGGTACGCACTTTTACGTTTAAGCCCGTATATTGAGTAGATATGTCCATTTATATAAACACATATCTAAATTAAATGCCAATGAGAGAATAAAGGACACAGGAATGCGATTGATATGCATATGTACATATGTATAACCTTCAGTCTCAAGATCCATAAAACTTTATTAGTTGCTTCAGAGTTCATTTACAAAATTAAAAGTTAATAATAACACTGCGATATTAAATGAGGGTTTATCTCTCCGTAATTGATGAAACCAAAAGAAAAGAAAAACTTACCCCTAGAGTAACAAAACCCCATAATGCATTTTTGGCCTATAGGTCTGGTTTAATGCTAAATGGTCACAAATGACATACGTTGCTATACATTTTATTCCTTGTTGGCTTGAAAAGAATGTTCTTTTACTGTTTATCAAGGGAACATTCGTTATATTTCCTATTTGGTTAGGAAGTTTGAAGAAATATGCATACAAAGTCGAAAGAATTAAACAAACGAATTTGTGCATGAAATGGTATGTACCAAATATTTGAAATATTGAGTGAGTACTCTTGAAATCTGTACACAGAAATCTATGCTTAACATGTCCATCGCAACTCCTGGAACGCTAGTGCGAAAACAGCAGAAAAACTTCCGTGTGGCACAAAAAAAAAAAACACGTCTCTGATGCAATCGAAAATCACTTGTATTTTGAACGAAACATAAATACAACTTTCGCCATTAATCTGTACACACACACACCCACGCACATACAAAATTGTATGCAAGCCAACTTCCCAGCAAAAATCTGGTCATCGCTATTACCTGTCAGGCATGATAGAAAGCTTTGCCATGGAACATCTGGCGAGCTCATCACTTCTTTCACGCATTGCCAGTAATGCAGAGTGGAATGAGCTTCCATTACCCATTCCACGTAGAATGGAGCGCGAAAAATGAACTAGAATACTTACCAGTGGAAATTTCCATCATGCCTTACATTTTTCGCCTTCTTTCTCTGCTTCCCTGTAAGGTATTCTTTATTTGATTCACTAGAATCCTTGCGGGATTGCGTGATTTATTCGTTCGGCGGTAATGCAGCGGGCAAGTCCTTCCCTCCAATGACAAGCCCATGCTAATGTCGGGCATTATGTCAACATTATGCCATCGAGTTTTTTGCTGGGTTATGGCATGTAAGCTTTCACATATGTACACACATACAAACATATTTGTATGTGCATATGTTCGTGTCGTAACACAACGAGGAAGGAATAAGTTCAAGTATATCTACTAACCGAAATAAACTTGTGGAATTGGTATCTCTCGACTGCATCGCTAGTTCATCGGAAACAGCAAAAGCGCAATAATGAACAAACAACAAACAACAGAATGAATGAACTTAGAAAGAGCAACAAAATGAATACTCCTGCAGTTTTGAAAAAAAAAAAAAACGACAAACTGCAAAATCAAAAAACGTTACAAAAAAAAACTTCAAAATACGAAACATTTTCGTAAAACTTTACTTGAGAAAAATCGCATAAAAAGTACATTGTTAGGTTACATATATGTATGCGTGTGTGTGTGAGTGTTTTTGTCTATACATAAGTAAAGAGGGCATTAAAGCCAATTGCTTTTGCTCGAAAAACTACCGTTAAATAAACAACAAAATTGCAACTGCAAATGAATGGCAAAAAATTGTTGTTGAACAAAAAATTTAGAAATTTCCCATGCCACGCACAATCAAAATAACAAACGGATTAAACCCTTGCGGTTACATTTTGTTGCTATGCCTGAAGTCCATGACGGTTATTATTTGAGTGAGATCTTTAAAAATTTCCATGCAATAAACTTTTTTTTTCATTTTCATATGAAAGAAAAGCCAAAAAAGGGCTCTCCGTGAAATAGGGGAAGATTATAGGAAAAAAAAAAAACAAAAAAGTAAAGAAAAAAAACTTAGTACTAACTAAATTTCATTTAACAAAAATTAGATGAACAAATGCTTATGATTGGGAAGTCAATGACATTACAACAATTGCAAGGTCTGAAAAACTTAACTACTGCTTTTCGTATTCTAGCAAGCGTTTATATTTCGGCAATTTAAGAAAGCTTAAGCGTTCCTTCTCTTGTTTTGTTGTAATTCGAAAGCCGTAGTGCGACACTTTAGAGCGCCCAGCTTAACCTACTCGTACTGAGTTTAAACTGACACGTTACTTATACTACGTTCAGATATGTGCCTAATAAATCATTAAGAGCATTTCAGCTATTTCCACCAAATGCATGAATGCGATTTCCTGCTAAATTGACTCAGCTAATTGGAATGACTGAACATAGTATATAAGTTTCTCCTAGATCAGTGGTAGGCGCGGGCTATGCACGCGTGCCTAAGCTTTTTATAGATTTTACACCGACAGCCTCCCACCGACAATACAAAGTTCACAGGAAAAAACGTGTGCCTGCAAATTTTCCATCAACGACTTCAGTGAGCGTTCAACTGTTGTACTAGCAGGTTGTCTGTTGCTCGATAAGTTTCTGAGCCATTGGGTATGAATATGTCTGGGTGTTTTTTTCCGCTTTTTTTTTATTAAGTTTTCATTTGTTTATGTGTTCGTGTTTTTTTTTTTTTTTTACGAGGAGGAAGCATCGTAAGCCTGTACCCCGTCAGTGTGGGACTCTAACCCGAACTAAACCTCCTACTGTTATCGTACCGAATCCCCCGGTACTACCCACAAGCTACCGTCGGGAGATTATAGAGCAAGCGTGACCAGTTAATGGCTCCGCTAGTTAAATTGCTTGGCCACCCTTGCGATCGGGGTTTCAATTGAAATGAAACCACACTGAAACAAAGTATGAAGAAGAGAAATGACATCCACATATGTACATATTTTTGTATATGAATTGCAAAAAGTGCTCGTATAAACTCTAAATCGAAGTTGGGAGTCAAATGGAGCCACTTCGAATTTGTTGGGAGTGATAAAGGGCCAACACAGCCGGTATCTGGCCTGTCTAACTCTAGTTATACACAGAACAATAGTATAAATCGCATAGCCAAGTCCCTATTGTTAATCATAATGGGAGGAAGGCAATGGAAATTATCGAAAAACCAACCTTAATTATAAGTCTGCACAAAATACTAAAATCGTGCTTTGATGTAGGACTCATCCGATACTCAATTCTTTTCAAATGGACTTATCACACTTTGGAAATGATTCAATGATGAAGAGAAATATTAAATTTTCTTACACAGTATATTTTAAAAATCAACTGACAAAGAATAACAAAGTTACTGTTTGAAATGGGGCATTCATACACACTTTTATGTACATATTTACCCAGCCAGCAAGGTACCGTACATTTTTCGAACATTGCGATTTACGAGCTATTCTCGAATAAGAAAACAATAACAAAAGAAACTTTTTTCTATCATGTCAAAAAAAAAAAAGAAAACGAAAAATTTCAAACTCAATATTTTAAAAGTAAGCATGTATGTTTGTAAAATTTCTACATTTACGATAAAAAAAACGGACGTAAAAAGATTCATATACGAGTGCTTTTTCGATACATTTACGACACTCGTAGGCACTGAACATTTTAAAGCGAAACAGTATTCGTAGGCGAATCCTAAACGGATAATATAATAATACAATGGCGCTATTATAACTCTGGCGAGTTTTATGGCCGAGCTTCTCTCCCAATTCGAGGTGTGCCCCTTTTTGTTTTTCCTACTAATTGGGTGGACCTACAGTTTTATGCCGGCTCCGAACGGCGAATGCATTTTTTGTGAGAAGCTTTTTCATGGCAGAATTACACTCGGAGGGTATGCCGCCCACTGCCGAGAGGTGACCGCTGCTATTAAAAAATCCAATAATTGGATTTTTACTAATTAGAAAAATGTTTTGGTGTTTTGCTCGGACCGTGGTTTGAACCCGAGACCTCTGGCATAGCAGGCGAGCACTCTACCCACTGCGCCACAGCGACGGATATCATAAACGATATTTTATTAGAGTTTTCTTCGAGAAAACATCCGTTTACGAGCTCGTTTACGATGATTTTGCTGGCTGGGTACAAATCAAAAGTAATGAGGTGTTTCAAAGGCAATCGTACAAATAATCAAATAATGGTCTTTATAGCAGAGAAGCACATGAATGCATTTACATATAAATCTTTTTGTGTCACAATTTGCATTACTGCTTTTTTTTTTTGCTATAGCAAGATAAAGCCGCCATTGATTTTGCATACGAGTCATGTGCCACCGCGGTTACTGCTTTCTTCGTTCATTCTTTGTAGGTGAGTTGGCGAGGCGATTTGGTGGTATTGTTGCTATTCCCTTAGCACGCCAAGATTACGCTAAATTTTCCAATAAGCCAGCATAATGCATCTATTGCATGCAAATGCATGCACAAATGGCACAAACACACACACACACACACGCAGACAGGCATGCGCTCAACATAATTCGAAGCGCGTAAAAAAGCGATTGATAAAAGAAGAGCGAAAAAGAAAGAAAGAAATTGCAGTAGCAGCTGGCGGCTTTTGGATTTGTTTGCGGCACGAATGGCGCCCGTTAGCTTTTATAGTACCATTTTTTTTTTTTTAATAAAATGAATATATCAATGAAAATTGCATTATGCAAAATAGTTGCGAGTAACAAATCACAAATCGAAGTGTAGAAAAAAAAAAACCGCGGCGAATAAGGAATAAAGAGTGTTAGAATAAAGGGTGCATACTCCTATTACTCAGTGCAGTAGCCGTCTGAGCTTAGCGTGAAAATTATGAATTATGATTTGATTTGAATTTGAATTTGAATTTGAATTTGAATTTGAATTTGAATTTGAATTTGAATTTGAATTTGAATTTGAATTTGAATTCGAATTTGAATTTGAATTTGAATTTGAATTTGAATTTGAATTTGAATTTGAATTTGAATTTGAAATTGAATTTAATTTGAATTTGAATTTGAATTTGAATTTGAATTTGAATTTGAATTTGAATTTGAATTTGAATTTGAATTTGACTTTGAATTTGAATTTGAATTTGAATTTGAATTTGAATTTGAATTTGAATTTGAATTTGAATTTGAATTTGAATTTGAATTTTCTGAATTTTTTGAATTTAAGGTGAAAAAAACCCTGGTTAATTTATCTTTAGTCACTATTTTTTCAAATAGTGGGTTTTTTGGTTGCTGCATTTGCTACTTTTGTTGTCATATTTGCTCTTTTTGTTGTTGAGTTTGCTTAAGCGATTCAAATTGTTAGCTTAGTTTTAGTCAAGACAAAAGCTAACTAACTTGTAAACTAGGTTGAGAACAAGTGGTGAAACCGAAAACATCAAAATTTCGACTAAAATAAGTCAAGTATGGTTGGTGAAACCGGGCCATAGAGTTTTATGTCAACTCCGTGCAGCGTTTGCCACAGTAGAAGCTTGTTTATGCTAGAAATATATTAAGGGTATTTCAGCGGCGCAATCCTCATTAAAAGCTCCTTTCTTGCCTATCCATTATAAACATCCAACGATACACCCTGTATAAGTATTCTGCACATTTCCACACTTTTCAACTATACAACCATTAATGCATTGTGTGACAAATGCCACAATAACCCAAACCAAAGAAGCCACCAGCGCCACACATCGCGAACAAACAACCAAGAAATATCTAACTTTATTTTTTTTCGTACTTAGTACCGACTGCCTGCCTGCCTGCCTGCCATTCTTTTCATTCAGCTAACAAATCTCATGAATTTCTATTTTACAAAGTGTCAAGCGTGCGAGTGAATGAATGAATGAATGAATAAATAAATGAAATCAGCATTTCTCAGGTATCTAAATGCATTTTAGTTTTTGTTCATTACACACGTTTGCACGTAGATAATGCATTTTACGACGAAAGATGTACGAGTGTAACAATAACAAAAACACTTAGCAACAACAAAAACAACAAGAGTAATGTCAGCAAACATTTTTCACCATATAACGGATGCGAATGGCCATTTATTTAGATTAGGAAAGTTTTAGAGTGTTTGGCAAATGGAAAATGGATGGAGAAGGGGTAAACGGAATGGAAAATGAAAAGAAAGGAAAGGAAATGTAAGGAAAGAAAACGACAGGCAAGGAAGCAGAGGCAGAGGCAGAGTATAAAAAGAGATAAATCTACAAAAACAACAAAAACAACAATCCAGACAATAACACCATTTTGTTGCAAATCTGCATGCTTGGCCATACCAAATCGTACATCTTCAAGTGTATTTTTTATTAGGAAATATGCACTACTTAAGAGCATTTGAAGTGAGTTGAAGTGCAGCAGAAATAGCCTAAGTAATAGCTTGAGTAAATTTATCATTGCGTTGGCTTTGGCAATTTGCAAAGTTGTACATACATATGTGTTATTTTGTGGCTAATATACGAGGTTAGGTGATTTTAATGCATTGCTTCTTTTTCGTTCATTGTTTTTGGTTTTTTTTTTGTACTTACCAGTGAATTTGGCAACACCTTTGAAATTGATGTCGTCAATTATCGTTGGCTCAGAACGTCCTTTGGCATTCATGGCAAATATAATCATACGATATGTGGCAGTGGGATCTAGATTGTCCATGAGGAAGCTCACTGGTGGATGCTGTGAATGAGCGGGAAGATGAAGTTGAAAATTGATGATTGA
This sequence comes from Urophora cardui, assembly GCA_960531455.1. Taxonomy (NCBI): domain Eukaryota; kingdom Metazoa; phylum Arthropoda; class Insecta; order Diptera; family Tephritidae; genus Urophora; species Urophora cardui. The sequence goes on along the minus strand of OY482672.1, from coordinate 51,326,376 downwards.
AATTGATTTATTAAAATAAAATCATACATATTTATTTACGTATGTTTTTACATGGCCGTTTTTTCTCATAATTATTTTATGTGAATTTTATATGAGCTAGCTATTGGCCAGTTTTTAATTAAGGAAAATTGAAAAAATTTTCTTTTTTTTTTAAATTCGATCCTCGGTTGAGGCCGCCTGAAGAAGTCTGATGAGGGGATGTGGTGGTCTCCAAAATGGATCCATAACTTCTACCAAAAAAAATTTTTCAATTTTCTTTAATTAAAAACTGGCCAAAATCTCATATAAAATCTACATAACATACATAGTTATTTTTTTCTTTATTTTTAATTTTAGTCACATAACAGTTGTACGTAACACCATGTAATAATCAAGGTAGATATGGACTTGTATATATCAAAATGATCAGAGTTATAAAAGAAATTGGTTTAGTTATGTCCGTCCATACATCCGTATGCAAAATTGCGAAAAAATTGAAATACTTTGATGAAATTTGGTATAAAGCTTCTTATGAAGATAGAGACGTATGGTATTTGAAATGGGATAATATGGACTATAACCACGCCCACTTTCCTCTTACAAAATATGTCGAAAAACACCAAACGTGTTATCTCAGTCGCTATTATAGTCACTATTATAGATAAAATTTCATCCACGTAATAAGCTAAGGCGCCGACAAGCAATGCGCGCAGCTTCACCTCATAACCCTGCCCTCGGAGTTCCTACACCTATTCGGTGTATATCCTTATTTTATCCTAGCGGGCCAATCGAAATAAGGATAGCCGATTTTCAAACGGAATTATGTCCACACGGGTTATACGGGCGGGCGGTTTCATCTCTTGTCACCAGATCGGACCTTAGAAGCGCCAACTCGCCCTGGGCTCGCTCCACATTGCAGTTTATTAGCAGCAGGGCCACATGACATATAATCGCCCTGACCAATCGATGTTGTACATCATTGTGTCTTCTCTGTCGAACCCTGGTGTGGATGGTGCAATGATTTGGGACGTGGGGCCATGATTCCATCTCATAGCCTTACCTTCGACAGCGCTCCTCCGCGTTCGACCACCAGCGCATGTTGGCGTTCAATAGGAGAACATCCAGATGCGCGCAACCACAGAGGCGCCAACAACAGAAGCGCGTGAAGTAGCACGACCGCAGGAAGTGATTTGATGCCACATTTTTCGACGTGGAGGTCCACCAGGCCCCGCTTGAGCGTCGATAAAAGGCTATCCGTGTCGATAGGCTTAAGGATCTTATAGTCTGTAGTGTTTGGCTGACCACATTGAAGCCATATTTCCGAGGTGTGCTCGTCCCATAACACTGGTCGACAAAATTTCAACAAATTTTTGTTACAGAAATAAAATTCTACTTTTCTAAAGGATTTCGGTGCGCTGAATCCAAGGATTTCGGTGCGCTCCCTTAAAGTGCCCCAAAATTTTTTTTTTGCTAATAGTTACTAATGGAATGCCCAACAATATCATACAAAAGCGCCATCCGACCGTGGTCCAGAACATAAAAATTGCGAATAATGGTTGCAAAAAAAATTATTTGCAAAAATAAGAAATGCAGTTTGCTAGAAGATATCATCTTTTATATATATGTCAAAATTTAGAAAAATCGGTTTAACCAATCGTGAGAAAATCGGCAAAAACTGAGGAACTTCGAAAAGTGTTGTTACCTATAACTTTGAAAATAATTCGAATTTCGAAAAACTGGGCCAAACGCATTTTTTTTTATTGTTGTGAACTATACAAAAAAGTTTCAGAAAGATACTACAACTTCGAAAAAAGGTGGCTCACTTCAAAAAATTCAACTCATATGTTTTTGCACAATAAGGTATTTTTCGTCGAAAACAACGGCAGCTTTTGTAGTATGTTATAGGCGCAATCAAATTTTGTAGTTGCTTAGAAGAATAATTTTTTTTACGAAGCCACTTACATACGTCCATGATATAATAAACTGCCTAAAAGCGTGCTTCAAAATTTGTAATTATATTTGTATGGAGAAAATATTGCAAAACTAATGAAGCTTAGTATGCAATATTGCAAGTTACAAGAAAGATATCTGAAATATTAAAACGGTTTCTTCAAGAGAAATGTCAGCGTTTTCAATAGCTTTAAGCAATTTTTAAAATAAGTAAGTAATTTAAAAGATATTGAGCAGTGAATATAGCCAAAAAACGTGTTTTTCGCCTCTTTGGGCATGAATATCTAAAAAACTGTACATATTACAGAAAATCTGACTTCAGATTCGGATTCAGCGCACCGAAATCCTTTCGAAAAGTAGAATTTTATTTCCGTAACAAAAACTTGTCGAGCAGTGTAACCAGCGCATGCCCAGTTTGTGGGTGATCTTCCTGTTGACATTGCAGACTGAGTAGGGACACGAATTTCGATACGATACGATACCAAATCGATATTTTTTGCATTTGATACCGATACTTTTTACTCGATTCTTTTGCAACGATATTTTTTGGTATCGAGTACTTCAACCACGGTATCGAACAAATGAGTACATTCAGTGATGGAAAATTAAAATTGTGACAAGCTGCTTCCTAAAGGGCCGAAAAATGCACAAGCACGAGTAATTTTCACTTGTACATATCGAAAAATAGGTCTGATCCACGTGCTGAAATAATTGCAGGTTTGGGCTACTTCGTAAGGTTTTTTGTATGAAGTTACCCAAATCTCACATTAAACGAGGCGCACACTTACCACCGAAACTTGCTCACAATTTGTAATTACCATGCGATAGAAATAATGATAACTGGAGATATAGGATTATATATTTTTCATTTTCATACGATAATTTGATGTTTGCAAATAAAAAATCGTCATTTTAGCGAAGGAATCGTCAATATTTTTTTCTTTCTCATTTTACTAAAAACACGTAAACAAAAAAGGGTCTGTTTTCCATTAATGCCCCTATGACACTACGTTTTTTTCCTGGTATTCTACAAGGTTTTTTGTGTGAAAGAGGTGGTCAAATACAGTTTTGTGTTGGTGCAAGGGAATAAGCTATGTTGGAAAAAACCAACGAAATACTATCTAGGCGGTTAAAAACCAATGAGCCAGCTTGTATTTCGATATGTTTTTTGACATTCTTCACTTTTTTCTGACAATTGTTTGTTTTGACAACTAGAAAATAAATTATTTTTAAAATATAAAATATATGGAAATACAAATTTTAAATTTGCCTCTTGTAAGCTTCTGCTTTGGCCGTGAGGGGAAAGAAGAAAAATCATACTGGGCAATGGCTTCTCTTTATAACATGGAATGCACAGCTATTCTGCCACTTGAGTTTCATAATTTTTTTGTTTCGATAATTTAAATTCAAATTTCCAAAAAAATTCAATGATGGATACATATCGTCGCTCCCAACGAAGACTAGCACGGTTCGTTGTTCGCGTGGAAGACTAGCACACTTCGTTGTTCGCGTGGAAGACTAGCATGCTTCAGTTCTCTGCGTGGAAGACTAGCACACTTCGTTGTTCGCGTGGAAGACTAGCATGCTTCAGTTCTCTGCGTGGAAAACTAGCATACTTCGTTGTTGCGACGATATATAAATATAGAGTTCCGAGCAATAACTAACGCGGTGTTTTATTTGATGCGAAAGCCAGGTTTTATTTGCACAACCTATGCACATACTTAAAAGTAGGCCTAGTACAAGTCTAGGAATATTTGAAACTCATATACTTTTCATATAGTTTGGCTTAAGGTTGCTGTTTAAAGTTTTATTGCAGTATGAATTATTGTTCTTGCACTTACTTATCAAATATCTTTCACTCCCCGGACTATCCTCCTCATGTGCTTAACCCCTAAGCTTATTTCTAACAAACAGAAGTATGTTAGTTTCCACCCAAAACAAGTGAAGCATGTTAGTCTTCCACGCAGAGAACTGAAGTATGCTAGTCTTCCACGCAGAGAACTGAAGCATGCTAGTCTTCCACGCGAACAACGAAGTATGCTAGTTTTCCACGCAGAGAACTGAAGCATGCTAGTCTTCCACGCGAACAACGAAGTGTGCTAGTCTTCCACGCGAACAACGAAGTCTGTTAGTCTTCCACGCGAACAACGAACTGTGCTAGTCTTCCACGCTAACTGAACCGTGCTAGTCTTCGTTGGGAGCGACGATATAATCTCAATGAAAATGAATTGTTAATGTTATTTAAGATGTTTATTTTTCAAAATACTAAATATTTTGCAAATATCTTTTTACAACTGAGATTGCATTAAATACACCTGTTGTTTTGTAAAAGCTGTTGGTTTGTAAAAAATGTTTTCAAGAACTTAATAAACTTGTATAATTTTTTTTTAATCAGCTTGAACTATTCTTATGAGTTGGAAAAGGATTTACGTCAAAATCAAAACTTTGGAATCAGCCATGGCATACTATGACATGGAATTAGCACTAATACAGGGATATGCGAATGCCTCAGGGTGCAGTTTTATTGCGATTTTGGTAACTTTCTAGAAGACAGTGCAACTTTAAACCGTTTTAATAAATATCTTTAAAATGTGGAAAAATCTTTTATTTCCGCTTTCGAATTCATAATCTAGAGGTCAGAACGCGTCGATTGGTACCTCTTTTAACTATTTTAGAGGAAATTTTAAGGTTGCACCTTCTAGAAAATTACCGCTTTCGATACCGATACTTTGAGTATCGAGTAGTTTAGTTTCGATATTATCGGGTTCGCGATTCTTTTTAACCGATATTTTAAATGAGTACCAGATCGATGCTTTTGATTCGATATCGTGTCCCTAAGACTGAGTCTAGTGAGCCGTTTACATTGGCAGCTGCATCTCATTAGAAAACAAGGCGACGTTATTATTTTGTTTCTTCCCAGAGGTTCTATGTCGCACAAGGGAGCCGACAGTGGGGTTGGCAGATGCCAAATTTTGAAGGCATGCGCTGCCGTCAGTAGGTCTGATAAATCCGACAAAGGAGGAAAGAATGTTAGTTCCGCACTGGCTCGTTTTGGTTGGTATATCACCTTAATATGAACGTATTTGGGAACATGTTCGGTGAATATCCTCAAAAAAGTTTGAGTTTCTTGAAAAATTTAGGTACAATTTTTTTTTTCTAAATATATCATGGCAAGTGAGTATGTGGTATCCAACGTAAATTTGCAAAGCGTTTTTTTTTTTTTGATCATTGCTAAACACTTCATACTCATTTTATACACGCAATATAAATTTAATTTCTTAACGGTTCTGTGTTTGTGCTAAGTTGACATTGCAATACACTGGCATTACAAGTTGTTCCATTCATCGTTACCCTCCAATTCTTCAATGCCATCGTGTGGCAACAAAAAGCAATACACACATACACACATAAGTAAGTGCAGCGAAACAACCACAACAACAACAACACTTAATTATGCTAAAAGCATATTTGCGAGTATGCAATCACATTAATTTACATAGTAATGCATTATGTAAAGTTGTTGGTCTGTTTGTGTGCCGCAAAACTATACTAAAACTGCTTTTAGGTATTTTCAATGGTTGAAAATTTCTTATTGCGGCTGTTATTGGGTCAACGTTGCAAGTATAAGAGGTTTGAACAACAGAATAAGTATTTTTCTCTCGAAAATTATTGGCAATTGCTCTAAGAGTCTTCATAAAACTATTTAGATCCATTAAATAAGGAAACAAGTAAGGAAACCTAAGTTCGAGTGGAATCGAACATTAGATACTCAGCTGTATGCTTTCATTGTTTGTTTGCGTCTGATAGAATCACGGTGTATTTTATATAAAGCCAGTGCTGCATAAAGTGGGCGTAGCCACGCCCATTTTCAACATTTGGCGGTCATAACCGATTTCAATAAATTTTTGCGTGTCTATTGACACAAGTTATAAAAGTGTATAAACCAAGTTTCGTCATAATATCTCGATTATTTGTCGAGTTATGGGCTCCGAAATCTCGTATATTCCTGCTTCTAAAAGGAGGCGGTGCCACGCCCATTTTCCAAAATTTTTGTGTTTTTTGTTTTATGTCCATAGTTGGACTCCTGCCATAAAATTTCAATGATATATCTTTATATTTGACAAAGATATCGCTTAAAATGTTTTTATTAGGTCACTTTATAATACCCATAAATAAAAGTGGGCGTGGTCGTCAACCGATTTCGACAGTTTTTCGTCCAAAGATTTGCCTGAGTAAGTAAATCACGCATACCAAATTTCATCGATATATCTTCAACGGTTTCTGAGTTATGGCTTATACAACTTTCAATGTTTGGCCCTTAATAAGTGGGCGTGGCACCGCCCGTTTTTCAAAATTTCACCAAACTTCTTCATAAGGGCCTGAGCTCTACACGTGGGTGAAATTTTGTCATCATAGCTCCATTAGTGACTGAGATACCAAATTTCCCATTTTTACTATATAGGGGAGGTGGGCGTGGTCATGGTCCGACTTCGCATATTTTCAATACCATCGATTCCTGTCTTGATACCAACTTGCATTCCAAATTTCATCAAAATATTTAAATTTTTGCGCGAGTTATCGTGCGTACAGACGGACAGACGGACAGACGGACGGACATGGCTCAATCGATTTCTCTTTTCACCCTGATCATTTTGATATATATAAGTCTATATCTATATCGATTATTTCGTTCTGTTACAATCCACCGTTATCTGATTTAAACTATAATACTCTGTGTACTAGTACAGCTGAGTATAAAAAGGTAAGTAAAACCGAGCCAAAAATTATAGTAGACACGCGGTCCCAATTCCGCTAGAGTTAGATATATACCCACCCTATTATTACAAGAACATTTCTTATTTTTTGTATGCAGAGCGGTATTGCTATAATTTTCATTTTTATGAAACGTCAAGAAATCAACTTATAAAAAATCCCACGCAAAACTTTGCCTGCGGTAAAATAACAGCAAAAAGCCAAAAGAGGGAACGCACGACAGACAAACAAAAATGTGCTGCCAAAGTTTAAGTTGCAGATACTCGTGTGTTGCGCTGCGCTATAGGGCTTGAATGCCTCGTTTTTGGTACTTTTTTGTTGTCTTTCTTTGTCGTTGCTATATCCTACTTTCTAGTGCTAGTGCTAGCTGATGTTGCGCTCTGTGCTCTGTTTTTATGCCAAGCATGTTCTGTTGTGGTTAAAAGCGCCAGCGGATAAAATTCTGCGCCATATTCACTTTCCGCGATTGAGAGCGACGAAGCAAGGTGTGAATGTGTTTTTTTTATTTTCATTTCTTTTTTGTATGTATTTGTTTAAACACTACGTGCATTAAAAATGAATTTTAATGTAGCATTAAATTGTTTCGAAAATAATACTAATATACAATAACTTTATAGTCTAAACTTTACTATATTTTCAAAAATTCTATTGAATGCATTCTAAGCTCAAACAATGTTTTATTTATTTCATTTGCAAAAACTAAGCCAACATAAAAAAATATCACACAAGACCAGGGACTGTAACGGTTATGAGTTATATCCAAAAAATTGATTTTTAATCATTATTTGCTTTTTATTTTCTGCTCGCAAAATAAGAGTTATTTCTTGAGTTTTATTTTTCCCTCAGATAATAAAAGTTATTTCTTGAGTTTTATTTTTCGATCAGAAAATAAAAGTTGTTTTTTTAGTTTTATTTTTCCCTCAGAAAATAAAAGTTATTCTTTGAGTTTTATTTTTAGATCAGAAAATAAAAGTTATTTTTTGAGTTTTTTTTCGATCAGAAAATAAAAGTTATTCTCTGGGTTTTATTTTTTACTCAGAGAATAAAAGTTTTTCAGTTTAATTTTGGCTCCAATTGTAGATTTCGCCATATAAATAGGTAAAGTATATAAAAAAACTTTTTAATTTTTTTTATTTATAAACTTTACTTACGTGTAAATGTGGCAAAATCGACAGATTTTTTACTTTCGAGCGAAGTGGAGCATTTTCGTTTCAATTATATTGCATCGCCACCTGATATTTGACTATTTTTATTAATTTTTCCAGCTATTCAATTCAGAAGATGGAGACATTGTTCAGCAGTTACATATCTGTGCCTAGTAGTTCAGTTTGGGTGGCACAAAGTTAATAATTGCAACCAAAAAGAAGTAGTAAATAATTTCCAATTTCGCTGTGGAAAGGTAGACCCTAATGTAGTAAGAATTCTTTTCCTTTTAATTAAATATGCGCATATGGAGTTTTTCTCTTTTTTTTTGTAAAGGAAACTCATACAATTTCCACAACTTGTATTCAACTGCTTATTACACACGGTAGGCAGGAAGCGACGATAGGTTGCATGAAAATGTCGAGAAAAAAGGAAAGTGGGGTTGTGTTATGTGATGTTTATAGATGAAACATCCGTTGAAATTAAAATCCGAGCTGCTCCTTTTTCAAGGATATCCACATTTTTTGTTTTTTTTGAAAGGATCAAATATTGAGGAAATCGAAAATTCGCCACCGTCCAAATTTTTCCGGTTTCAATACATTATTTCGTCGCTAAGGGATATAAAAAAAGGCATTAAAAAGAAAAAAGGACACCTGTAGTGGAAAAATCCAATGTGAACAGGACCTAAAGGATAACCACTGAAATATAAAATAACACAAAAAGTACCCACTTTAATTTGGGTATAACTCCTAAAATGTTAACTCTACGTGAAAATTCCTTATTATATTTTTCATTCAGAATAAATAAAGAAATATTTCTTTAATATACAATTTTGATGTACCTGCAGTACTTAATGTACTTTTGTGCATCTAAAATGAAAATTTCAAAAAAAGTACGTTTTTTTAGGGTGCTATTTTAAGTTCAAATATTTTTCTAGTTTATGTAAATATTTTAATCTAATGATCCAACTCTCATTCCTACATATCTATACGTTAATACTAAAAAAGAGTTAGAGCTGAGATACGCGCTAGCTGTGCACGGTGGGCGGGAAGCAACAATAGGTTGCATGGGAATATCGTAAACACGATGGCCCAACGAATATGTGCCTAGCTGCGTGCTGGTACTAATTTTCGTTTAAAAAAAATGTTGGAGATTTTATTCACGCTTGCTGTGTGTTTATGAAGTATATTAGAATATCATTTTACGTAAGTTTTTAGCCGGCGATCGTTTATTCGATATTTTCATGCAACCTGTTGTTGCTTACCGCCCACCGTGCACAGATAGCGCGTATTTCAACTGTAATTCTTTTTAATATTAACGCATAGATATGTAAGAATGAGAATTGGATCATTAGATTAAAATATTTACATAAACTAGAAAAATATTTGAACTTAAAATAGCACCATAAAAAAAAGTACTTTTTTTTGAAATTTTCACTTTAGATGGACCAAAGTGCATTAAGCACTGCAGGTACATCAAAATTGTATATCAAAGAAATATTCCCTTATTTATTCTGAATGAAACATATTATAAGGAATTTTCACGTAGAGTTAACATTTTAGTAGTTATACGCAAATTAAAGTGGGTACTTTTTGTGTTATTTTATATTTAAGTGCTTATCCTTTAGGTCCTGTTCACATTGAATTTTTCCACTACAGGTGTCCTTTTTTCTTTTTAATACCTTTTTTTGTATCCCTTAGCGACCAAATAATGTATTGAAATCGGAAAAATTTGGACGGTGGCGAATTTTCGATTTCCTCAATATTTGATCCTTTCAAAAAAAACAAAAAATGTGGATATCCTTGAAAAAGGAGCAGCTCGGATTTTAATTTCAACGGATGTTTCATCTATAAACATCACATAACACAACCCCACTTTCCTTTTTTCTCGACATTTTCATGCAACCTATCGTCGCTTCCTGCCTACCGTGTACACTGGATCACAAAATGAAATTTTTTGTCTGTACTTTGGACGTGACTATCCTATCTATATGTAAAATCGGTCGCTAATTCCGAAAATCGGGTTCATTAAACGGTTTTATTTAGCTCACCCCGTTTGTTTTATTATTTATTCTTTATTCTTGGGTCAAATTTAGTAATTCAAATTTCACCCTCTTCCTGTCAACCGATTAATCTGAAATTTTGCACGCATGTATAACCCCGATGACAATGCAATATTATGAAAAAAAAATTCCGATAGGTGGCGCGTGGGTCGCTATATTTACAAAAATCGCATTTATGGTCCTATTTGGCTGAAATTCGGAACATGTATTACTACCTTGAAAAGAAATATTTTCTTAAAAAAAAAATTCCGCTAGGTGGCGCGTGGGTCGCTATATTTACAAAAATCGCATTTATGGTCCGATTTGGCTGAAATTCGGAACATGTATTACTACCTTGAAAAGAAATATTTTCTTAAAAAAAAAATTCCGCTAGGTGGCGCGTGGGTCGCTATATTTACAAAAATCGCATTTATGGTCCGATTTGGCTGAAATTCGGAACATGTATTACTACCTTGAAAAGAAATATTTTCTTAAAAAAAAAATTCCGCTAGGTGGCGCGTGGGTCGCTATATTTACAAAAATCGCATTTATGGTCCGATTTGGCTGAAATTCGGAACATGTATTACTACCTTGAAAAGAAATATTTTCTTAAAAAAAAAATTCCGCTAGGTGGCGCGTGGGTCGCTATATTTACAAAAATCGCATTTATGGTCCGATTTGGCTGAAATTCGGAACATGTATTACTATCTTGAAAGGAAATATTTTCCTAAAAAAAACTTCCGATAGGTGGCGCGTGGGTCGCTATAGAGGCGTTGGACTGCAATAAACTAACGGGCAAGAAACCTTGCAATAATGAAGCACTAAATGAATTAAACAGAATGCGAAATAAAAACTAAAAACTAGAAAATAAAAATAGGTAAAAAAACTTTTTAAGTTAAACGGTTTTATTTTATACATACATTGCAATGTTTAAGATAAATGTACTAAAAACCAAAAAATAATAAAATAGATACAGTCGTGGGAATTATAAACATTTGCATAGACTAGACTAAAATAAAACCGGGGGGCACGTCAATTGTCTACAAATTATCGACTTAATGTGCGATAGAAGAATCGTTTAATTCGTCGTTAGGCAGTTGGCCCGCAGACGGTGAGGAAAATACTTACTATTTTCTTGCTCATGGAAATTCCAATAGTTATACACTCCATGTTAATAAAAGAGATGTTTCAACTAGTTTATCGTTGGACATTCACACGAGGAATCGTTTCACTGCTCGTAGTTTGTCTTTAATCGACAAAACATATGATAAAAGTACTACTCGCTCACCACTATGAAACCCTAAAACTCGCTTATAATCGAGCTTGCTAGCTTTTTTCCACATTCTAGCCCTACTTATCACACGTCCATCGTTGTCGGTTGAACAACTGCCTAATTATAGTGTAACATTACAAAACAAACATTTTAATCAACGATTGTAGACAATTGACGTGCCCCACGGTTTTATTTTAGTCTAGTCTATGCAAATGTTTATAATTCCCACGACTGTATCTATTTTATTATTTTTTGGTTTTTAGTACATTTATCTTAAACATTGCAATGTATGTATAAAATAAAACCGTTTAACTTAAAAAGTTTTTTTACCTATTTTTATTTTTAATTCTATGAGAAGGTTTTTGAGATATCGGCAATTTACCGTTATTTGGCCAATGGGTCCACTTAATCCTGTATATCTCTTTAACACAGTGAGTTATCTTCCTTAGGGTGACACCAAACGAAAGAAAATTAAATTTCCTTTTCACGGCTCCTATAACATTTTTCTCTAACTCTTATGGTTTCTGAAATATTGACGATTCAATTTGAATTTTTTCGATTTTTTACGATTTTTTGAAGAAAAAATTGACTTTGTCAGGCAATATCTTTAAAACCAATGTTTTCACCTTCGGTTTTACTCCTTTGCGTGAAGATCCATTCTATTACCAAAAAAATAAGCTATCAACGATGAAAATCCATTGTAAAATGGAAAAGTTATAGGCGATCAAGTAAATACAGCCAGGTCGCGCAATGCCTCTGCACGCGTACATTCTATGCATTTGTACCAATTCCTACACATCTGCAGTAGCAGCACATAGGCAGCGCAGTAGATACAAGCCCATTTACGGGTATAACATGCATAGAATATACCCGTGCAGAGGCATTGCGCGACTTGGCTGTATTTACTTGATCGCCTATAACTTTTCCATTTTACCATGGATTTTCTTCGTTGATAGCTTTTATTTTTTCCAATAGAATGGAGCTTCATGTAAAAGAGTAAAACCGAAGGTGAAGACATTGGTTTTAAAGATACTGTTTGACAAAGTCAATTTTTTCTTCAAAAAATCGTAAAAAATCGGCAAAATTCAAATTGAATCGTCAATATTTCAGAAACTATAAGAGTTAGAGAAAAATGTTATAGGAGCCGTGAAAAGGAAATTTAATTTTCTTTCGTTTGGTGTCACCCTAAGGAAGATAACTCACTGTGTTAAATATATATACAGGTTTAAGTGGATCTATTGGCCAAATAACGGTAAATTGCCGATATCTCAAAAACCTTCCCATAGAATTAAAAATGAACCCGATTTCCGCAATCAGCGACCGATTTTACATATAGAAAGGATGGTCGCGTTCAGAGTATTTTTTGGCTGTAGAGCAGTGTTATTATTGTTGTTATATTTCTTTGCATAACTTTTGAGCATCATCATAGGCGAATATTCATGCATATGTGGGTATGTTTGTATATACACCGTGTACATATTTACATTTTACATATTAATGTACCTTTTACCATATATGCACATATGTAGTATGTGGTGTCTGTAAAAGCCATACCGCGCCACAACGAAATTTTAAAATAAAATTTTTGTTTAACTCTTATAAGGAGTATGAAAAAATATGAATAAAATTGCAAAGAATTATAATAATGCATAGAAGGCAAAAAAGGCTAAAGGCAAAGTCGAAGTAAAAAAGTGTTATGGTAGAAGAAGAAGCATATGGCATACAAAAACTGTCGCTAAAATTTAGGTTGGAAACGCTGATGGCAACGCTTAAGTCTGGCAACGCTTCAACGCATATCCTTACGAGCTTATCATACGCTCAGCTACGTTGATATAGGTATCTGCAACGCGTGTGTGTGTGTATATGTGTGTGCGTGGCTTGCTTGCACTTCTTTTGCATCTTTTATTTTCTTCTTCGCCGTCAAACACTGCATGTACGAGAAACTTTTGAAATTTTACACAAACTGCGCCGCTCCGGCACACGTACAATACATACATTCACACGCATCCTCCAAAAAATCTACGCCTTATTTAAGATTTATACCAGAAGATTTAGAGGCATCACAAATAATGCCTGAAAATTCTGAGCGAACCCAAGTTGTATGGGCAAAATTCTGGTTTTACTGTGTTGATGTTATTAGGCTGTAAGAACTCTCTCTATCTCTATCCCTCTCTTATTTCCAAGGGTTTTACGCCATGGGGTTAAGGCTTAGATAATTCCTGATAATAAGGCCTTTTGTGTACTCTAATACCTTATAATAAGGAATAGTAAATTCACATTTTTGATGTGTAAACATCTTTGCTGTAGCTACGAGTGATTTCGAAAAACAGGTAAAGTTTACGCGTAAACCGTAAATGACCTTTGTGTTAGTGCACTGCTGCGTCCGTGTGAATCGCTTGGCATTGTCAGTGGTAGGTAGGTAGATAGACATGTACTTACAAATGCTTGCATGCATAGCCGTGCAAATGCAAATATCAACAAGTTGAGTTGTTGTTGTTGTTGTTGTTGTTTTCTGCAACAGTGCGGCAAATAGGCAAAATAAAAAGGACCATCCTGTTTGAACATGTACGCAAATGTATGGATATACATACCTACATCTACCTATCTAATTTTCTGAGCATGTTGGTATCAAATGAAAGGTTTTGAGCAGGACTCCGATATGAAGCTCTTTTAATTGTGACCCCTAGGCCGGGTCCCGAGATATCGGTCAAAACGAGGACCCGGATGATCCTTCAATGTTTCTGAGCAATATTGGTATCAAAGGTGCTCAACAGGGCTTCTACATGGAGCGCTATTCTTTATGATGTCTAGGTCAGGTCCCGAGATATGGACCAAAATGACGACCGGATGATCCTTGAATGTTTCTGAGCAATATAGGTATAAAATGAAAGGTGTTGAGCAGGACCTTCACATAGAGCTCTATTCATTATGAGTCCTAGGTCGGGTCCCCAAATATGGGTCAAAATGTGACCCCGGATTAACCCTGGGCAATATTGGTATCAAATGAAAGGTGTTGAGCAGGCTTTCTACACGGAGCTCTACTCTTTATGATTCCTAGGCAGGGTCTCCAGATATGGGTCAAACGTGGACTCGGATGATCTTGCATGTTTCTGAGCAATACAAAACAAAACAAAACAACATAAAAAATCAAAAGTCAAAAACCAAAAACCAAAACAAACAAAAACAACAAAATAGTAGCAGTCACAATGACAACAAAAAATTACAAAAACGATAGTCGCCTTTTAATCCATAGAAAACAGGGAAAAAAGGAATAAGGAAAAGGGAATAAATATCCGATTTCGAAACTATTTACACATCAATGTTCATGAATACCCGTTATTCACGCTTTAATTTTTTTTTTGTGCAACTTAAACATTGCGACTTACTTAATAATAAACTACATATTCTGCAAACATTGAAACGTTGATATTCACACATTTATATTTACATATATGTATCTATCGGAATGAGATAAGCGGGCGCATTTAGCCAACCACTTGCTTTCATGTCAGTTGAAAATAAACTGAATATATATTTTTTCTAAGCGGCAATCCTTCCTTATGCTCACCACACATTGCGCATGTTTGCTCATTAAACTCAATTCCCTCTTTCTCTCTCTTATAGATAAGAGCGCATAACAGAAAATTAAGTATTAAGACGATTGGAACAGAGCCAATGAGCACATAACAGCAAGCACTCCTGCCAGCGTGTTCCCTTTTGACAGCTTAGGCTCTAGCTTAGGCTTATTAATCTTTTTGCAGGGCACATACATACATAAATACGTGCGTAGTTCGAGAGTTCACCTTTTTCCTGAAACGTTCTTTTTATTCTTTTCTTGTTGTTGTCAACTCGAATTTTTCTTCAACTTTTTTCACTTTTTCCACGTTTTTCGTTTTTGTATGTAAAGTTTTGTACAGCTTTGTAATTTGTTGTGTTCATGGAAAGTTTTAGCGCTGAAAATGGTGGAGCGTGCAATTTTACTTCTTTTTAACTAGGTAACAACGCTTAAACATACACAGGG
This sequence comes from Urophora cardui, assembly GCA_960531455.1. Taxonomy (NCBI): domain Eukaryota; kingdom Metazoa; phylum Arthropoda; class Insecta; order Diptera; family Tephritidae; genus Urophora; species Urophora cardui. The sequence continues at coordinate 51,311,196 of OY482672.1, read as the reverse complement.
ATATAAGTACATACATATGTACATTTGTATGCATGTGTGCAGGCGAATAAATTCAATATATGTATACTTGGCCCAAATTTTGTTGTTGTTGTTGTTGTTGTTGTTGTTGTTTTTTATGTTAAGCCTTGGCTTAAAATGTTGTAAGGATTAACTCTTTTTAAACGGTTTTATTTAGCTCACCCCGTTTGTTTTATTATTTATTCTTTATTCTTGGGTCAAATTTAGTAATTCAAATTTCACCCTCTTCCTGTCAACCGATTAATCTGAAATTTTGCACGCATGTATAACCCCGATGACAATGCAATATTATGAAAAAAAAATTCCGATAGGTGGCGCGTGGGTCGCTATATTTACAAAAATCGCATTTATGGTCCTATTTGGCTGAAATTCGGAACATGTATTACTACCTTGAAAAGAAATATTTTCTTAAAAAAAAAATTCCGCTAGGTGGCGCGTGGGTCGCTATATTTACAAAAATCGCATTTATGGTCCGATTTGGCTGAAATTCGGAACATGTATTACTACCTTGAAAAGAAATATTTTCTTAAAAAAAAAATTCCGCTAGGTGGCGCGTGGGTCGCTATATTTACAAAAATCGCATTTATGGTCCGATTTGGCTGAAATTCGGAACATGTATTACTACCTTGAAAAGAAATATTTTCTTAAAAAAAAAATTCCGCTAGGTGGCGCGTGGGTCGCTATATTTACAAAAATCGCATTTATGGTCCGATTTGGCTGAAATTCGGAACATGTATTACTACCTTGAAAAGAAATATTTTCTTAAAAAAAAAATTCCGCTAGGTGGCGCGTGGGTCGCTATATTTACAAAAATCGCATTTATGGTCCGATTTGGCTGAAATTCGGAACATGTATTACTATCTTGAAAGGAAATATTTTCCTAAAAAAAACTTCCGATAGGTGGCGCGTGGGTCGCTATAGAGGCGTTGGACTGCAATAAACTAACGGGCAAGAAACCTTGCAATAATGAAGCACTAAATGAATTAAACAGAATGCGAAATAAAAACTAAAAACTAGAAAATAAAAATAGGTAAAAAAACTTTTTAAGTTAAACGGTTTTATTTTATACATACATTGCAATGTTTAAGATAAATGTACTAAAAACCAAAAAATAATAAAATAGATACAGTCGTGGGAATTATAAACATTTGCATAGACTAGACTAAAATAAAACCGGGGGGCACGTCAATTGTCTACAAATTATCGACTTAATGTGCGATAGAAGAATCGTTTAATTCGTCGTTAGGCAGTTGGCCCGCAGACGGTGAGGAAAATACTTACTATTTTCTTGCTCATGGAAATTCCAATAGTTATACACTCCATGTTAATAAAAGAGATGTTTCAACTAGTTTATCGTTGGACATTCACACGAGGAATCGTTTCACTGCTCGTAGTTTGTCTTTAATCGACAAAACATATGATAAAAGTACTACTCGCTCACCACTATGAAACCCTAAAACTCGCTTATAATCGAGCTTGCTAGCTTTTTTCCACATTCTAGCCCTACTTATCACACGTCCATCGTTGTCGGTTGAACAACTGCCTAATTATAGTGTAACATTACAAAACAAACATTTTAATCAACGATTGTAGACAATTGACGTGCCCCACGGTTTTATTTTAGTCTAGTCTATGCAAATGTTTATAATTCCCACGACTGTATCTATTTTATTATTTTTTGGTTTTTAGTACATTTATCTTAAACATTGCAATGTATGTATAAAATAAAACCGTTTAACTTAAAAAGTTTTTTTACCTATTTTTATTTTATATTTGAGCCATTAGGTTTTGTTCGAGTTTCAAAAAGTTTAGCAGCAAAAATTGTACTTGCAATTTAATCTGTTGCTTCAAACTTTGCTTTTTGAAAGGTTGTTTGTAGTTATTTTTATCTATTGAAAAAAATTCAATGGTTTCAAATGAGCTGCCAGAGGAGCTAGCAACTGAACAATGTAGTATTGCTATAGTTTTTATAAGCATATAAAGTAAAAAATAATTATCAAATAAAACATATAAAATAAAATATATAAAATAAAATATAAAATAAAATTAGTTCATCATAATTCAATGAATAGCGGTGGTAAAGATGTTGAAGATTTTAGGCCAAGCTTATGCTCCGATAAGCAGCGCTTTGTACCTTTTATAAACATGGAATAGTATTGTTAATTTGGTGCGAAACATGTTTATTTTAAGTACCCAAAGGAGAGATAATAGATGCACCAAAACATATACCAATTTGATGAGGATCATAAGCTGAGTAGTTTAGCCATGTCTGTCTGTATAATCTCTGCATAAATTCTTTTACATAAATCAAAAAAAGTTCTTCCACATTTTACTGCGTAGTTAATATTTTTATTAGAGCTCTAGATACCCGGGTATCGAACAATTCGAATTGATCGTTTTTGTTTGAAGCCCGTTTGTTGTTCAAATGCCCGTACAAACATTTGAGCATTCGAGCTTACAAACAAAAAAATGTGTATCGAAAAAACAAAAATAAAAACAACTACATATGAAGAAGAAAAAATATAATAAACAAAAGAAAAAACCAAAGTTCAAAATGCCCGTGCAAACATACGGGTAATAAACAAACAAACGACTGTTCGAGCATTTGAACAACATTTCTTCGGGCTACTCGAAATGTTCAAATAAAATCCGCTCTAATTTTTATGTCTACTTTTTTCAAGACCAATTTTTAGCTCTTCTTCAATGAATTAGTGTAAGTATCTACATATGTGTTCTTGTGTCTCCACTCACCGGTAAACTTAAATTTCGCGCCAAACGTAAACTATTCAATTCGACTAATTCCAATATGAAACCCTGCGGCAAGCCACCATCGAAACCCTCCAAGCAGTCAACTTGCAGTGAATCGGCTGATTGATTTGTAACCGTGCAATTTTGCAAAGGGAATGGCCGACCTGAAATGGAATATGGAACCGAATTAAGAAAAATATGAGCACAGTCTTTCTGGCTAATCTTTATTGGCTTTAAAGTGCAAAAAAAAAATGCTTCAAATGGACAAATATAAATATATAAGAACAGACTAAGTACTAAGCTATAGCTGATAGTTTCATTTAGACTTACCTGCAGCAACAATTTGAAAAACGCAAGGACTCTTTTGCATGCCAATCGAATTTCTTCCCCAACATGATATTGTGCCATAGTCCAAATCGGTGGTTGGTGTATAATTCAGTCTAGACATGCCGGTCTAAAATAAAAAATTAATTTAAAACAAGTTTAGTATGAAATTGGTTTTGAATGGTTATATGTAAGTTATACATACATATGTATGTATGTTTCCAGTTTACGAAACAGAAAGAGCTCTCTAAACTAGAGTCTAAACAAAAGATGTAATGCGGGGAGCAAATAATCGATTTCAATTAAACTTTCGCAAAAGTTTTTTTTTTTCATTTTTAATTATTTACATATTTCTTTGTTTATTTTGATTTTTTTTCCTTATTCTTACTACAGTTAATTATTTCAATCAAAGTTTATCAAGAGCTATTTGCTTAAACAGCAATAAATTTACTCCCCTCAATTGAATTGATTTAATGCATTAGAAAAACCCAACAAAAGACTAGCTGCTATGTAATTTATTCATTAGCACGATCAGTAAAGCTTAAAAAGATTTCTTATTTGCATTTTATGTCTGCGCTTTTTTAATGAATGCCCTTAACGCTATCAATTTGCAACATTTGACACGCCCAATGTCCATTAGTTGCGAAGAATAATTGAGAAAATACATTTAAACCTACAGAACATATAAATGCATACATAGATGCGCCAAGAATGAGCGGTGGCCAGAATAGCAGAAAGAATAATGAAGGGAGCGAGAAGAAATGAAAGGCGGCGATGCTTTCAGGACGAAATGAACGGAAGAAAAGATAAGTGAGTTTGGTCATCATTGTGCAAGGCATAGCACGTAAATTTTTGTGGGTACATACATATCGTCGGTCTTCTGCCAGAAACACGTATGTGAAATTTTTTCTAAGTACGATGTCTGCTCTTTATCGGGTATATATTGATGTAATAACAATTAATATTGGTATAAGTTCTTGCGTAAACATACACACATAATATGTACTTGTACGTAAATAAACATATATACAAATATTAATTGTTATTATATCAATATATACCCGATAAAGAGCAGATATCGCACTTAGAAAAAATTTCACATTCGTGTTTCTGGCAGAGGACCGATGATATGTATGCCGCGAACTGATGAGCTTTTAGAGTAACCAAAACCCACAGAGGCCACAGGAAAGGCTCACTGTGTTCTAATGTTCTTATGCTGTGTTCAAATATGATGCGTCGATTTAGCTTAGCTCAACTCTCCTTTTAATGACGTTTTATTTTCTAACGGAACACATCGCTGTACCAAAGTTTTTCTATGGCAAATAGAGCTCAAAAAATGTTGGAAATTGCTGAAAGGACTTTTAAGCTGATGTATAAGCCTCACCGGAAGAATATTATTCACGCCAGCTTAGGTTAGGTTAAATTACCTTGGACGAGATCAAGTGATCACTCACATATACCACATGTGATCCTTAGTGTTGCCTAGAGCATATTGGAGGCGTTATACATATTAAACATGGAGTTCAAGACTTCGCAAGTTTTAGTATGTTATATATTTCCTGATCCAAAATTTCTTCTAAAGACGTGAAATGTGCAGAACCAAGGCAACCAAGTCGGAGTCTGCCAAAAGCTTCAAATTGACAGAGAAGATGTTTCAGAGTGCCAGCGGCATCGGGTTCGTTGCATGCCGTGCACGTCTGACCAGTACCATTCTGAATGCATGAGATGGTGTGAGACAGTGCCAAGCTTTAGTCACACCCCCTTAACCCGAATCAACCCACGAGCACCATATGGTAACGCAAAAAATACTCTTACATTTACAAGAAAATTAACAAAAGGAAAAGAAAAAAAACACCAGAAAAATGCCGATTTGCAATGAAAAATTAATGTAGCTTTGCAAAAACGTAAAGATCGTGTTATTCTGCACTCAAATGTCGAAGCTATTGCGTTTGAAAATGAGGTTACAAAATCTAGTACTGAAAATTCCCATTTTCAGATATGGCATGTTGGTAAATATAAGTACATTGTATAACATTTAGAATAAATTGTTCAAATAATTACACCTTTTGAAAGCTAATGAAATTATCTATGTAATGTAAATTAGTTTTTGAAGAAAAATTCTTCTTGCCAACATTTTTTCACATTTTTCTAAAGGCGTTACCATATGGTACTCTGAAAAAAAAAAACGTTGTAAATCTAAAGACTTTCGCTGTTAAATAAATCAACTACTTTCCGCAGTTGAAATGTGCCCAACAACGCTCCATTGTTGTTTCAAAGGTGCGAGCGTTGTTGATATAATTCAATAACGGAGATTGTTGGAAAAAATTTTCACCTAAAAATAAATTTTTGTTTGCATTTTACTCTTCATCTTCTCTCCGTCCAGGTCCCAACTGCAAATATGTAGCCTCCGCTTGTTCTCCTATTCTTCTCTCTTTCTTATCATTCACTGGTTGCTATATTTATTTCTTATTCTGATTTTTCTTCTTTATTTTATATTCTCCTCCGGATTCGAATCATGACATCAACCTGAAATTCTATCCAATCATCACATAGTGGAACATTCAACTTTGTATTGAATTGTAGTAACCTATTTATACTTCCATTTCCTAAAAAGGAATCCATGAATTATTTGAATCATTGTAAAAACAAAATTTAAAAAAATTTGTTCTCATTAGTTTTGTTTACAACGGAAACTGTTGGGTCAAATACTTCTGCCTTTAAATCAACAACGGTGAGAAAATTGTTGCTAAAAATAAACTTTTTTTTGGATTTTTCTCTTCATCTTCTCTCCATCATTATTTTTTTGTTGGTTTTCTCACAAAAGAATATTTTCTCACAAAAAAATTTTTGAAAGGCAAGCAAGTTTTTGAATCAACAACGCCCGTTTTTGAATAAATTGTTGGATCAAAAACTTTGCTGTAAAAACAAATACTTTTGGTGTTGAATCAAAGACGGAGATTCAACAGCCGAAAGTTGTTGGTTTAACTACGGGTATTTTTTTTCAGAGTAGCCGTGGGTCGCCTAGGGTACAGTTTTTTTTTATTGGGCTTCGTGTGATTTTCTCTACCGTTGTGTAAGTTTAACTAATAAATTTTATAAATTTTCTGCTTTTATAGGTTTAACGCTACAACAAATGCTTGATTCCATTCAAGATCAAGATGAGACATGCGACGAAGGTGGACTAAATGACATACCAACTGTAATTTAGGTACATACATGGAGCCTCATCAATATTACAACATTTTTGGAGAAGAAAATAATGAAGAGAAATGTGCGGGTAAACCAGATAATGTTTTCCCGGCCCAACTAAATGCGACTATGAAGTTTTAATGGATGGTAGCTCGACATTACCACATTTTGTCCAAGAAGATGGATGGTTGAAGAATATTTCACCATTTCATCTTCCAATTTTTCCACTGGCGAATACGAAGATTGTCATAATATACTACGTCATGTTCAATTTGAGAAGTTTTTTTAATTGTTGTTATAATTTATCAAGCACATTTGCGAAATGTATGCTATTGGCCAGAATAGGCCAACCCTACATATGGAAGTTTTAAAAAAAAAATATGTTATTTGCATAACTTTACTTAAAACCTACTTAAATCTCAATTAAGTTAATTAAAAATGTGTTTTTTTTGTGAAACTAAAAAAAAAAATGTTTCCAAATATCATTTACCCTTTAAGCAAAAACCTGTACCCCAGGCGACCCACGGCTACCATATGGTAACGCAAGTTTTTCACATTTTTCGGAAAAGTGCGACAAGGTATTGGAAAACGGACTTCATTTTCATGGTCAGGAGGTCAAAATTTATTGGTGTACATACTTTTATGAAAATCTGAAACAAAAAAAGTTCTGGGAAAATCCGGGTTAAGTATGCAACAAATTTTCGTATACGGCATGAAAAAGTGTACACATGCTTGAAAATATTATTCCTTACTTGGTGGCCTTTGATGGAAAAATAAACATTAATGCCGATCCCTTTTATCTATATATGTAAATATACATATATATATTACTAATGTACGTAATTATGCTTGCGAAGTGCAATTGCATTGTTTGCTTGTGCGAACTGCCGAGCAGGAACTTCTGACCAAAGTACATACATACCCTTTCTATTTATCAGCAAAACACACACAAACTTACATGCATAAAAAATAAAAACCTGTAAGTGCATAATTACCTCTGTGGAGTGCAATCGCGCAGGCAATTCCGTTTGTTCACCGGACGAGTTAAAAGTCCATGTAAATGCCTCCGCTGGCGGCGAAGAGTCCACTTCGCATTTTAGCATCAACGTCTCATGCTTCAGGGCACCGAGCAGCTCCTCATGATCAGTAGCGCAAGTGGGTGCATCTGCAAGGAAACAAACAGAAAAAAAAAGATAATTAAAAAGGCGAAATGAAATGAAATGAATAATTCGAAGCAATGCCGTAAAAAAATTGCCGAAATGTAAATTTACAAGCGAGCTTGAAATAAAATTTTTTGTTCGAGCGAAATGAAAAAAAAAAAAGAAATGCTTCCCTTAGGATTAATGCTTAGGTGTACAATGCATATGAATACACACAAATATAGACACTAGTAACCTATCATCTTTTGTTTGTTGCTGCTGCTTTCAACAAAACCAGCAAAAAATGCAAAAGCAAGCTAACAAAGTGAACAGAAAATAATTAAGTAAAACAAAAGAAAAAACAAAAAAATTTCTGCTTGCGGATGTCCAACGCTTCGCATAATGAAATGACTGCGGAAAACCATTCATGCGCGAAAATTTTCACCCCCACTCCCCTACGCAACGAGCATTGTAATAGCATCCGGCACCTTGAAAACTGGCACGCTTCCCACTTGACGCCTTTTCCCCTTTTCGTTTTCTTTGTTGACCTTTTTCATTCTTTTTTGTTTTTTTTTTTGCTTGTTCTGCGTGTGTGGCGTTTTCTCTGTGTGTTATGCTGCGCTTTTATTATTCTTTGCCTTTCTACTATATCCATACATATCTATTTGATATTTTGTTTTACACATTTTTTTGTTCTTCTTCTCTTTTTTTTTGCATCATGGGGTAATTAGCCTGAAAGTCGCCGCGTTAGCTTGAAATTGCAATTAAGTATCCAAGTCAGCATGCGAAGGACAACGAGTATCTAGCATCAACTTTGAGCACACACACACACACACATGTATACATGCAAGCAACTGAAGTTTGCTGTAGCTTCATGCGGATGTACGGCCAAGGTCGAACATACATACATACATATACATATATAATACATATTTTGCAGGGAGGTTGAGTACGATAGTAGTACAATTTTATCAGCATTTTTGTGGCATAAAAAATGTGCGCATCCTGTGTTTATCCACTATGTGAGCTTGAAAGCTTACCTACTTTGTGCGCCTAAAATTATGTTAACAATCCACCTCCTTTTGACTATCTTTAAAATTGATTGAAATCATTGGTGTTTGAGTTAATGGTCTTTGCTTTTGTACACAAAAATGTTGCCTTCATGCTACTCCATAAAAAAAAAATTAAAGCGTGAATAACGAGTATTCATGAACATTGATGTGTAAACAGTTTCGAAATCGGATATTTATTCCCTTTTCCTTATTCCTTTTTTCCTGGTTTTCTATGGATTAAAATGCGACTATCGTTTTTGTAATTTTTTGTTGTCATTGTGACTGCTACTATTTTGTTGTTTTTGTTTGTTTTGGTTTTTGGTTTTTAAATTTTGATTTTTTATTTTCTTTTGTTTTGTATTACTCACAAACATGCAAGATCATCAGAGTCCACGTTTGACCCATATCTGGAGACCCGGCCTAGGAATCATAAAGAGTAGAGCTCCGTGTAGAAGTCCTGCTCAACACTTTTCATTTGATACCAATATTGCTCAGAAACATTCCGGGTTAATCCGGGGTCATATTTTGATCCATATTTGGGGACCCAACCTAGGACTCATAAAATGAATAGAGCTCTATGTGAAAGCCCTACTCAACACCTTTTATTTAATACCAATATTGCTCAGAAACATTCAAGGATCATCCAGGTCCTCGTATTTTTCCATATCTCGGGACCCGACATAGGAATCATAAAGAGTAGAGCTCCGTGTAGAAGATCTGCTCAAAACCTTTCATTTGATACCAATATTGCTCAGAAACATTCCAGAATCATCAGGATCATCGTTTCGACCCATATCTCGGGACCAGACATAGGAATCATAAAGAGTAGAGCTCCGTATAGAATACCTGCTCATAACCTTTCATTTGATACCAATTTTGCTCAGAAACATTCAAGGATCATCCGCTTCCTCGTTTTGACCCATATCTGGAGAACCGGCCTAGGAGTCACAATGAAAAGAGCTTCATATCGAAGATCTGCTCAAAACCTTTCATTTGATACCAATATTGCTCAGAAAATTAGATAGGTAGATGTAGGTATGCATATCCATACATTTGCATACATGTTCAAACAGGTTGGCCCTTTTTATTTTGCATATTTGTCGCATTGTTGCAGAAAACAACAACAACAGCAACGAAGCGAAGCGAACAAACAGCTGTGCCAATTGAAAAAGGAAATGACGTATGAGGACCTGATACTTTTTTCTAAAACCGAAAGAAATATGGCGGCCAGCGAACTGACATGACCTTTTAATTGGATCATGCATACATATATAGTTTTTTGATGTGTAAACATCTTTGCTGTAGCTACGAGTAATTTCGAAAAACAGGTAAAGTTTACGCGTAAACATGTAAATGCGTAAACATGTAAATGCGTAAATGCGTAAACCGTAAATGACCTTGGCATTGTCGGTGGTAGGTAGGTAGCTGGGCATGTACTTACAAATGCTTGCATGCATAGTCGTGCAAATGCAAATATCAGCAACGAAGCGAAGCGAAGTTGTTGTTGTTGGTTTCTGCAACAATGCGACAAATAGGCAAAATAAAAAGGACCAACCTGTTTGAACATGAATGCAAATGTATGGATATGCATTTTTCTGAGCAATATTGGTATCAAATGAAAGGTTTTGAGCAAGACTTCGATACGAAGCTCTTTTCATTGTGACCCCTAGACAGGGTCTCCAGATATGCGTCAAAACGAGGACCCGGATGATCCTTGAATGTTTCTGAGCAAAATTGTTCTCAATTGAAAGGTTTTGAGGAAGGCTTCTACAGAGAGCTCTACTCTTTATGATTCCTAGGTCGGGTCCCGAGATATACATAGGTCAAAACGAGGACCCGGATGATCCTTGAATGTTTCTGAGCAATATTGGTATCAAATGAAAGGTTTTGAGAAGGCCTTCTACAGGGAGCTCTCTTCTTTATGGTTCCTAGGTCGGGTCCGGAGATATGGTTCAAAACGAGGACCCGGATGATCTTCCATGTTTCTGAGCAATATTGGTATCAAATGAAAGGTTTCGAGCAAGCCTCCTACAGGGAGCTTTATTCTTTATGGTTCCTAGGTCAGGTCCGGAGATATGGATCAAAACGAGGACCCGGATGATCTTGCATATTTCTGAGCAATATTGGTATCTACTGAAAGGTTTTGAGCTGGCCTTCTACAGGGAGCTCTATTCTTTATGATTCCTAGGCCGGGTCTCCGGATGACCCTTGAATATTTCTGAGCAATATTGGTATCAAATGAAAGGTTTTGAGCAGGACTTCAACACGGAGTCCCGAGATATGGGTCAAACGTAGACCCGAATGAGTTTGCATGTTTCTGAGCAAAACAAGTCAAAATCAGAAATCAAAAATTAAAAATCAAAAATCAAAAACCAAACAACAAAACAAACAAAAACAACAAAATGTAGCAGTGATAGGGATGGCAACTATAACCGGAAAAACGATTATAATCGGTTAATTTCTTTCGGTTAACGGTTAAAATGTATCGGTTTTTTCCTTTTGATTATTTTTTCGATTAACCTTTTTCCTCTAAAGTCGAAAATAATCGAAAGGAAATAATCGAGAATTACCGCCTTTTCATTCGAGTCCGAATTCAGTTACCTACGGTTTTGTGAGTATATCCAAAAAATCGCAATATACGTTCCCTCCAGCCAGCGTTGCCGTATTGACGATTTTTCTCAATAAATGACGATTTTTTCGTTTATTGTATATTTTTTTAAGGAAAGTGGCATTATTAAAAATTTAAACATCTCAGTACAATAATTAAATGGTTATCTTCATGAAATAAATCCTTATATTTTGTAAATTATTTTTCAAGGCAAAATGTTAGTATTAATGAATGATTGATGATGTTATTTAAGTAAGCGCAATGTGCAGATAAATGTGCACAGCTTTTTTAAATATGATTCCATTTATATACGAATTTGTATTAATTCGTACCTCCTTAAAATTGTTTTTGGGAAAATTTTCCATTAAGGAACAACGCCCCGAAATAAATGACTTTTTCAGGGGGGTAGAGGGGCTCTCACAGGACTTGGAACTGAAATCAAAAATTTCCGGAGGCTTGTAGTTTACAAGATATTTGTTGTTAAGATTTTAAAATTTACCAAACAAAACAAGAAAACTACGATTTATTTCCGAGATAAAAGCACGTATTAAAACGAGAAAATGCATATATGTATGTGTGTAGAACAATATTTTGCGTTGGCGGCCTTCAGCCGCGCTTTAAAAAAAATAATCCTCAGCCGACATAATTCTCTGGGGTAATATCTATGGATCCATCTAACCTTAACGACAATTATCTCGTAAACTGTAAACTTCCTGCAAGTTTTGATTTCAGTTTTGAGATATCTGAGAGCCCCTGAAAAAGTAATTTTTTTTCGTGGTGCGCTTTCTTAGTGGAAAGCCGACACTTTTTTGTTTATAACGTGTTTTAGTATTGACGATTTTTTCGCTGAAATTACGATTTTTTATTATTATAATAAAAACGAACACACATACATAGTATGTATAAAAATTTGCTTGTTTGTCCTCTTGGGGTACTACGTATTAATTTATCAGTAATTGTAATCGAAAAACGGTTATAATCGGTTAATTCCCTACGATTATTCGCGATTAATAATCAAACCCTTTCGATTAACCTAAAAAACGGTTAATCGATTATTAAATTTTTTTTGCCATCCCTAAGCAGTGACAATGACAACAAAAAATTTTAAAAGCGATAGTCGCATTTTAATTAAAGGAACAAGGGAAAGGGAATAAAAATTCGATTTCGAAACTGTTTACACATCAATGTTCATGAGTACTCGTTACTCACGCTTTCCGTTTTTTTTATATTACGGTAGGTAGCCGTTGGAATTTCGTCGCTATCTGTACAGTTTTTGTTAGTTTTTGTGTGAATTCGATAATTGGAGTTTTTGTTGGTTGGAACTTTTTTTGACTTAGCGTATAAATACATACATATATGTATATATGTATATTGAATTGTTAGCTTATGTTTTTTCGTTTTTATGAATAAAATTAAATAAGACAAAATTTCATTGTAGTTTTTCAATGCAAATTGACTTAAATTTTAATGTTTTATTGAAATAAAAAACATCCAGGAATTAGAATTTTTCAGAAATTAGAATCACCCTAAAAACAAAGTGGTTCTAATTTGTGAGCGTCTACTGTACTATTTTTTCGGACTTTATAAAAATGGGTCAAAACGACCTCTTTGTGGAAGTGTTAGAGGGTTAAACTGTTCTACGAAATTAAAGTTCGTACAATTTTACTATATGTTTCCTAAACATATTTTTCGATAAGATATGCATTTTAACCTTTTTTTATTTATTTAAAAGTCACCGCATGTGATTTTTAAATGTTTTCTTAGATAACCTCAATCCCTTAAAAGATTTTTTTTTCAATACTGTGCACCCCGTGCTCATTTTCTTCATTCTAAAGCGGACCTTAAATAATCTCAACCCCTTTTCCTGCTATGCTACTTTATAATGCACAAAATAACTTTGCGTAATTTTTCACTAGCACTTAATTTTTTGCTTCCCACTCTTTTTCGCAAATTGTTCTCTTCTTCTGCTTCCTTTTTTAACATGCTTTTATTAGTTTCACCTGTATGTATGTATGTATGTATGTATGTATGTATGTATGTATGTATGTATGTATGTAGGTATGTAAACATTGCATACGTTTAGGCGAAAGCATGTGTATTCATATACTGAAGTTTTTCAGTGTGAGATGTGCTTATTCTTTGCTAGTTTTTCTACGCTGTTGCTTACTGCCGTGTCTTCATATTCCGACACTAGAGACTGCACTACACTGAAAATGCAATTATTTATGCACGTCGAATCTGGCATTAGAGTTTTTAATTTGACTTTGAAGTATTTTCTTAGTTTAGTTTTAAATATTTTAATGTGTGTAATAAAGTGTAAGTTTTCGCTTTTGTGAGTGAGTGAGTGAGTGATGAACGCGCTTATACATTTAAAGCTATGTTTATTAACGAGTGCGAGTGGTGCTTTAAAGTAAAGTTAAGCCCGCAAAAACTAAGAAGTTTGCGAAATGTTTCTTTTTATGTTAAAAAACACTTGCAAACACATTCACTTATTTTAATTCAGAGGATAGTGAAAAGAGTTTGATTAAATTAAATACATTTTTACTACGTGTACTTTGTGCATGAATAGTTTTTCGCCCTTTTCCTTTCTCTTTCCCTTTTACTTTTTTCTTCTACTTTCCAATCTCGTTTAAGTTCGTTTTTCCGCACGTTTTCAGCTCGATTTGTTTAAATGTTACGACACTAAACTTGAACTCGTTTATTCATCAACATCTTCGTCTTTTTCTTCCGCTCAAGATTTAACTAATCTTAGCAATTTTGTTTTCTTTGCTTTCTAACGTTATTTCTTGATTTCGTAGCTGTTTGCTTTAATAAATGCCACTCTTAAGTGGAAATCTTAAAATATGCTAGTTTTTATTATTATGTTTTTATTTTTGTTTTCGTTTTCGTTTTCGTTTTTTTTTGTTTGTTTCTGTTAGTTTTGTAAAAGCATCAGCTCTTTCCATGCTCCATTTAGTTCCCTTACATAGCTAAGCTTTACATCCATAGACGCTTCTCTGCTCAATGCAAAACGATTTTGCGGAAATATTTGTGTAAGGGTTTTATATACAAATGTGTGTATTTATGTTTGCAACTGCAGTTATTCGCCATTTCAAAGTGTAAAATTAAAGAAATATTTGAAATAAAAAATACATGAAAAAAAACCAAATAATAAAATATCATTTGAATTCTCTGGACAGTTGGCAGGACAGCAGGAAAATTGTAATTTTTCACTTTGGCATCTGGCATTTGTTTTTTTGATTTTTCTTTGCCTTTGTAATTGCAACTGTTACTGTTGTGTGTTTCTAAAAAGTTTAGTGCAACGGCAGCATGTTTGAAAAGCATGAAACAGCTTCTATAGCGTGCCATGGCCATGGTAGTAGATACATCCGTTTGTTTCTTCATTTCTTCATTACTGAAACAATGTTCTTTTTTTCTGCATTCACACCTAAAATTTGGCTGCTTTGCATAGATAACGATTGAATTTATTTGTTAAATTTTTGCAATAGTTTCTGTTTAAAATTAAAAATACCTCAAAAAATAATTAAATTAAATTGAAGTCTTAGTTCACTACTAAAGACTTTATAGGACATTGAGAATTTATGTACGTACAGCGAGCAGGCGAGAATTACATTTTCGAGCTTTCCTACAATTTGTTTTTTTTTTATGAGAAAAAGACTACCAGCTACCAAATGTTTCTCATAGATCGTATTAAGTTATGCACAGTTTTAAGAGTGTGTTTTATTAAAAAAGGTGAAGCTGGAAAGAGTGATTCCTTTCCCAATCGTTATCGAGTTGTTTATTGCTATGGAGGCTACTATGCTCAGATGAAGAAGGAAGGATCCAACTATGGATGAAGAAAGATCAAAATCGATATAGCAAAAGCTCATAATCGTTTAACATTCTTTGGCCAATTTTCTTTATCTATGTATGTTCATTTTATATTTGATAAATTTTGTCTGTGTGTGAAGTGATATATGTATGTTGCTAAGGAATAATTTTATAAGATATTTTAGCACATTAGCTTTATCACGAAAAATCGTTTGGACACCCATTTTTGAGAGTCAGAAAGCCACTAGCAAATTGGAATGGAATGGAATTGTGGTAGGCTGGGAAAAGTTATGTTCTTGTCAAGCACTCAGGCATATTTTAACTATGTACTTAAGGCCTTTACACACGATCAGGATGTAGCGAAAAGGTGAGATAGTGAAATCAGAGTTCCTCTGCAAATTTCCCAGACTCTTCAATAAATCTGAGAAGTTTGTCGAGTAGTAGAATGAGTGCATTCGTCATGCTCAATACATTTGACCGGAGAATGTGAAACCTTAGTCTAGCGTAGGCCGGAGAGGTGCAGAGAAAATACTCTGTATCGATGTATCGTCGTCGTCTTCCTTCTCCAGAAAAGATAGGCATAATAAGCTCTGGAGGATGCCTATGGTAGCCATGTGCTGGCCTCCAGATGCCAGCCGGATCCAGGGCTGTGATCTAGCAGATTTAATTTCTTAGAAAATTATTTTGCATAACATTTCAAAAGCTGTACTTTCATACAAAATCTTTGTACGTACGTTTTTAAAGCGCTTCTGCGCGAATTTACGGCACAGCGCAAAGCAACAATTATAGCGTCTTTTAAATGTCATAAACGAAACTTTCCTAACCTCCTAACCGACACGTGTGCCAAAAGGGGATTGAAATTTCTGTCCTCAAGCTCTACCGATCTTATACTACTTATATCCAAAACCTTCATCTTGGAAAGCTCTATATTTCTTTCGAAAATCCTGAAGTTGTAGAGCTGGGAGTAAGGAATTTAAATTTGACAAATCCCATGTTTAGCAAAAATTTGGGTTAGGCGGTTATGAAGCCTAAACAACGAAAGTAATATTTACTTACTAAGAAAAAAACGTTTTTTTTTAATAATTTTTAACTTCATACAACTTTATGTTTATTGCACTTTTGTAGTCCTTCACCTTCTCGCAAAAGCCAAAAGCAATTTCTTTATTACAGACATACATACATATGTGTGTTCATAAGGGCGGTTCCCAAATACGTATGTATATGGTGATATTTCTTCAACCTCACCCCCTAGGTCGATGCTAATATAGCCGAGGACACCACATATAAATTTTTGTTCCCATCGGACACGGTTGAGAAGTGTCGCAGAGTGTTCAAAGTGCAGATTAGCGTATTTGACCCGTGTGCGACACCCCTTAAACCTCTCCGATGGGGTCTAAAATTTATATTTCATATCCTCAAGTACAGAACTATCGATTTTGGGCATTAGTTATAAACAAAATTAATTTAATTTTTTTTAATCTCCATGGAGTTTTCTGATCTTTGACCCCCATTCCACATCCCTTAACCATATGCGTCTGGGACCAAAATTTTTTAGGTGATATCGTTGACTGTGTTGTTACCGATGTAGGGCGCGAAACTGAAGGAAATCACAAATTTGATTTTTAAGCACCACCCTGATGTTCATACATACATACCTACATACATATTTCTTACTGCCAGCAATGGCTGGATTTATTATTGTTTTCAAAAAGTTATTTTTATTTTTATATTTTTCCTCCTTTTAAGCTCAGCACTTCCCCTTTGTGCAGTTTGCTTATAACGCGCGTCTTATTGCTTATTTCGCATAAACAAGAGTTTAACTGCAGGCAAGCAAAAAAAAGTAAATGAAATGTTACCAACACCCTATACACCCATCATAGTACATACATATACCCATACATATGTATCTACATACGTACATATGTCATACAATGTTTCTGTTAAGCAATAAGACTTGTGTTATTATTGCAATATTGTTGTTGATGGATTTTTATTTTTGCTGCTGCATCAAATGCAATATTCATCACTTCTGCACTGCACTGTGTGGTGCTGCGAAGCCTTGCATTATTTTTCAAAATAATCCAAAAATCCTGCACTCGAAATCCTTTTATGCGCTTATCCGTTTATTGTCATGAACGTGAGTGGCGCGGCGGGGAAAGGCGGCGACAGTAAACGAGAAAAAAAGAAAATCTGCCACTCGACGAGAGCTTTACACGTTCATCTCTTGGCATTCGCGTATGGTTGTATTTTTTCCCAAGTTTTATTTCTTATTTTCTTTTTTTTTTATTGACGTTTTTTGACTTGCCGCTGCTTTATAAGCCGACTAAAAGCTTTCAAATATATACGGTCGCATATATATATGTTTTATTAACATTTAGTTTATTCCATTTTTTTTTTTTATAAGCGAATTTAAAGGCCAAGGAAATAATCTCCATTCAAATGAAAATCCTTTTTTTGCTAAACTTTTACGCTTGATCTGCATTTTTTTGTCTACAATAACCACACGCTTCAATATTTTCTTTTTGCTTTTCTGCTTTTTCAAGATCTTCGCTGACTGGTTGGGCCTCTGACGACGGCTGGTACGTCTTGGCTGTTTTAAGTATTTCAGCACACTTAACCCAGCAAAGGCAAAAAAACGCAGAGGAAAAAAGGGCATTTAATTTTTTATGTAGAACTTTTTCCAATTAATTTTTTTGAATCCTTATCATATTCTTAATTCTTAATCTTACTCCATTTGGGGTAAATTTATTTTTTTGTTTGGTAAATAGTGCTCAATATGAGTTGAAACTTACTCAAAGGCTCTGTAAATGGTCTATCAGACTAGGAGCATGGTAACTACTTATAAGGTATTTTCAATAGAGGTGTGTCGATCTTTTTAGAAAGCACGTAAAATGATGAAATAACGAACCAACTAGTCTATTGGACTTTCTTAACCGAATGTGTGCTTGTTTTTCTGAAATGGTGTTAAATTTATGTCAACATGACACACAAGAGAGGTAATTGCCGGGTTAAACCAAAGTATCGGCTTTACATGGTCTTTCTGTTCGTCTGTCAGCATGCCTGTTTCTTTTTTCTTAGTCTCTTTTATTCTTCTTCTTCTCAGTCGCTTTTGCCTCTCACTAAATTCCATTTAGATATGCAAAAGCCAGCTGGCTAGCAGCCATTATGTGTGGTGACAAACTTGGTGAAGACAACATTCCTTAAAATTTTTTTGGCTTGTTTTTTTTTTTTTTTTTTGCTTTTGGTTTGGTTAAACTGCGCATTTTGCATCTTTTGGTTGCCACTTCAATGCGCTGAAGTCGCTGAAAAATATTCATTACCATAAAATCGGTTTCATGCGCCTTCTAGTCTAAACAAAAACACAAAAAAGAAAATAAAAAAAAAGAAAAGGGAAATGTCTTTCTTTAAATGCTTGCCGTGACATTCAATTTTCCTCGTCTACACTTTATACTTGTTTTCGCTTCTGTTTCAGCTCAACTGCTCCCTCGTCACCTTTTCTCTTCTTTTCTTTTTACAACTTTTAATGGCTGCATTTACACTTCATTTCATTTTGGCGGCGCACTTGGCTAAGTATTTGCTTCAAAAAGGGTGACTTTTTTTTAAAGAGAAAAGCTTAAGAAATCTCTTGAGAAAATAAGCCAGCAAAACTAGTTGGCTGACGTTTTTTTTTTGGTTTAGTAATAAGAGGTCACTCATTCGTTTATTCATTGAGCCACTTGCTTCTTTTATTTACATAAATTCTAGGCAATTTTATTTTGTTTCTATTCATGGAATTAGTCGAGTTGAGGATTTACCCGTGACCTATTCCCATACCGCATGTACTGCGTTGTGTTTAGTCAAGTATGTGCCGGTATGTTTGTAACAAAATATTTCAACAATTGCTAGCATGCTGCTTAGATAAAGAATGTAGGTATATCATTTTTTTTTATTATTATAATTTTTTATTACATCACACCTCGTAAAACAATTTTAACTTTACAGTCGTATGCATTGCATGCCATTTACATGTTTTGTTGTTTCTTGAATGTTTGTATGTGTATTTAGCTAATCGGATGGTATTCCTTCATGCGCGCTAATTAATGGCATATTCCACGACTCTAACAGCTTATGGTTTATTTATCTACAGGGCCCGCTCATCAACGCATGATAATCAAAATAAAATGAGCAATTCCACATTTCAGGCACTCGGACACAAGTTATGGATATTCAATATCAGTTATGTACCTAAATTTTAAAGAATTATTTGGAGCTAGATAAATGAACAAGCATAGGCTTGTTGTTTTGCAACTGGTAGCCTTGCTTAGTCTAAGCCTCACAGTCATCGAAGTCACCTAAATGGAGGCATAAGAAGCTTGATCTCTCAAAGGGATTGCATCAGAGGGAGAGGTTGTTACATATGTCGGTTCAAGGCATTATGAGGGAGTTTCCGCGTGTTGGATATAAGCTTGTTAGGTCCAAATCAATTTGGGATCTGTAGGAGTTAAGTTGAAGGACGAAGTTGTACCAATATAAAAAGTAGTTCCTCGCGGCAATTGTAGCTTCTCCTCAGCTATAAGTTGAGGTTAGTCCCTAATGATTACGTAGTACGCACGATGGACAACATAGATGGCAACTGCCTATCTATGGATTTGTCCTCAAGTTTGTTTGAATACCGTTTGGTCTAAGGTCAGGTTACGTTACGTTGGCTGAGACCCAGTGATTCCACACATGGACGACATATGGTCCTTAGTGTTGCCAACATCGCATTGAGGCATTAATCTTGGAATTCAAATCTTCGCAAGTTTTAATATTTTGTGTATTTTTCGATCCACAATGAATTCTAAGGACAAGAAATGTGCAGAACTGATGCAGCTAAGGCGGAGTCTGCTGAAAGCGGGACATTGACAGAGAAAGTGTTCCAGAGTGCCGACCCGACAACATTGGGATCGTGTCCTGTTAGTACGCCCACCGCCAGTCTGCTCTAGGGGGTGTGAGTAGGTAGCTTGCGGTTTTTGCGTTGTATTACCAAATAAGTAATTTGGCGATCTTGCCGGATGACAGCGTCTTCCACTGGGAATCACCTGTTTCACATTTACCTGCGCTAGTAATGCTCCGGCTTTGGCTAACACTCCCGCCCTCTCATTTCCCTCGAACCCTGATGTCCGGATAACCAGTATATCGTAACTCCTCTTTTCATATAGAGCTCATATAACTTGGCTCTGCACTGATTCACTTAGCTTCAATTCTGCCGGCGTAAAGCTTCCATTCTGCCGGCGTAAAGCTTCCATTCTGCCGGCAGTAGTCCAGGAGTCCAAAGGACTATTTTATCCCAGCTCCCATCTTTGATCCATTTGTAAATAAGTTGAACGCGCGACGATTGGTTCGTAGTTCTTTCTTCCATCCGTCCTGTTCTATTATTATCCGTGGTCATCTGTTGAGGTCGGTTTGGAATCTAACGTAGTTTGCCGTTTAGATCACATATTTTGCTGTGTCCAAAGGGCTTGTCCTAAAATCTCTTTCAACAAGTAAGGAAGCCTAAGTTCGAGTGGAATCGAACATTAGATACTCAGCTGTATGCTTTCATTGTTTGTTTGCGTTTGTTCGATATAGGGTGTATTTTATATAAAGCGAGTGCCGCATAAAGTGGGCGTAGCCACTCCCATTTTCAACATTTTTATCAGTCATCCAACTAAGCATATGAATATTATTCTTTGTGCAAAATTTCATTCCTTTTTGACTTCTAGTTACAAAGATGTCACGTTACAAATTCCTAAAGGGTGTTCAGAAATATCTTTGTTAAAAGTAGGCGTGGTCATAAACCGATTTCAATAAATTTTTGCGTGTCTATTAACACAAGTTATAAGAGTGTATAAACCAAGTTTCGTTATAATATCTCAATTATTTGTCGAGTTATGGGCTCAGAAATCTCGTATATTCCTGCTTCTTAAAAGAGGCGGTGCCACGCCCATTTTCCAAAATTTTTATGCTTTTCGTTTTATGTCCGCAGTTGGACTCCTGCCATAAAATTTCAATGATATATCTTTATATTTGACAAAGATATCGCTTAAAATGTTTTTATTAGGTCACTTTATAATACCCATAGAGTGAGTGAGATAACTGAGTGAATAGACGTGTTTTTACATTGCTCTGTATTTAATCATTATTTACTGTCGTTTTATTTACTAAAATGCTGTGCTGTGCTGAATGTGCCGCGCAGTGTGTGCACGAATCTGCTTCAAAAGCAAAATTTATGGAGATGCTTGCCGAAATTGATAAAATTAAACAATTTCTAATATCTCTTCTCGGCTGTGATAATGTTTTATCAGCAAACAACAACAACGCTATTGTTACTCGCTCGAAATCTAAATTGAGTGAATCAGCTATGAAAAAAGCGCCAAATGATAACTCTCCACGTCCTACTGGTGTTCTCGCTCTCAATTCTGTTGTCTCCGCTGATGTTGCTGTTGGTGTAAAGTCTGCCAAGCCGCCCTGTTCTAGTGACGCTGCACTTACTGTATCTGCTGCGCCAGCTGCGTTGGCTGCGCCACCTACAATTAACTCATCATCTCTTTTGCATGCTAATTCTGCGTTTGTTGGATCTACACAGCGATCGACAAATACAAATTCTGCCGCTAACGCTGTTTCTCTTTCTCAAACTACTAATGTTGTTGGTGGAAATAACGAATGGGTGACTGTGGGGCGCAAAAAAGGTTCTAAAAGTAATAATATTGTTGGTCGTAATACAAATGTGGAACTTGATGTCGTTGTGAGTAAGAAATGGGTACATGTCTCCTCTTTCAAACCATCTGTTACTGAGGAAAATGTTATTTCGTATATCGCTAAACATTCTGGAATAGAACCAAAATCTCTTGCTTGCCATAAGCTTGTTAAGAAGGATACCGACTTGAGTACTCTACGCAGAGTTAATTTTAAGTTTGGAGTTGAGCCTCAGTTCTATAAGCATATACTCAATCCCAATATATGGCCGTCTGAGATAATCGTCAAACCTTTTCGTTTTTTTCAAAAATCAGGAAATCCACCTTCAATAAGGTAAGCGAGTCATGTTTATCAAATAAGCCGGCGTCCAAGGGGCTTACAATTTACTTCCAAAACATGTCTGGAATGCGAACTAAATCGAAAGACGTATATTTATCAACATGTCGGGCTGATTATGATGTGTATGTTTTTGTCGAAACCTGGCTTAACAGTGACTTTTTCGATGAGGAATATTTTGATCCAAGGCTATTCCAAACCTATCGCAAGGATAGAGATCCAGATAAAACTGGTCATTCAAAAGGAGGTGGAGTTCTAATTGCTATAAGAAGAAATTTATCTACCACGCAATATAAACTCCGTAATAATGATTCTCTTTTAGATCAATTATGTATCTGCCTTTTTGGTAAATTATTTATTTGTGTATCATATATTCCACCCAATAGTTCCGAAAATTTGTATAATGCTCATATTGTAAACATCGTTAGTCTTTACGAAGATAATCCTAACTGTAACTTTTGCGTTCTGGGTGATTTTAATCTATCTGATATTGGTTGGTCTGACTTACAAGGTAATGGTATTTTAACACCAACCAATGTCAATAGAACGTTTGAAATCAATCTAATAGATAGTCTATTCAGCATAAATATGATTCAAATTAATAATATTTTTAACAGTTTGCTTAAGATCCTAGATTTAGTCTTTGTTGATGAAAATTTAATATACGAGCTATTTGAATGCGTTGCTCCGATCGCTAAAACGGATATGCATCATAACTCTATTATAATAAATATTGATTTCTTTGAGGGCATTGCAATTGATTGTGAGAAGAAGTTGCGTTTCGACTTTCGTAAAGCCGATTTTATCGATTTAGATCGTACCTTCTCTGATGTTGATTGGAATTATCTTCTCAGCTCGGCAGATGTAGGAGAATGCTTTGAACAATTCCTTCAAACAATTTTGAACATACTTGCTCAGAAAGTTTCTTTACTCCCTCCGAGGATACACAAACTTCCTTGGTATACCGCGGAGCTTAAAAAGTTAAAAAATAAAAGGAATAAAGCATACAAACATCATAAATCCAATATTAATGATATTAGTTTGAAGTATAATTATCTGACTTGTGTTAAGCAATTTAACACTCTCGACAAACTCCTTTATAACCGGTATATTAGCAAGTTTGAATCTGACCTAAAGGAAAATCCAAAGGCTTTCTGGAATTTCGTTCGCTCCAAAAAAGGGTCTTCAAATATCCCAACTTGTATGAACTTCAATGGAGTCTCCTCGCAGTCTTTAGTTGATACTGTTGAACTTTTTGCGCTCTTTTTTAAGTCAAATTTTTCTACTGACGATTTTTCTGACAATAGTACGCCTCTTCATGATGCTTCTTCTGGAACTTTAGATTTTGGATCACTATCCATCTCTGAACTTGACGTTATAAATGCGATTTCTACTATTCAATCTTCTTTTAAATGTGACAATGATGGGTTATGTTCATTTTTAATTAAAAAATGTAGTTTATCTATTTCAGTGCCTCTGTGCAAAATTTTTAATCTCTCGCTATCGTCAGGAGTTTTTATCAATCGTTGGAAAGTGGCATCCATCACCCCAATCTTTAAGTCCGGTTGCAAACATAATGTCGCAAACTATAGACCGATCTCCAAATTATCAGTTTGCTCTAAACTTTTTGAAAAAATAGTTAAGGACAAGCTATCCTTTGTATGTAAAAGCATTGTTGAGCCGAATCAACATGGATTTGTCAGTGGACGCTCCACAGTAACTAATCTAGCAGTTTTCACCGAATATTGCTTATCGGCATTTAAAAATGGGTCACAAGTAGATACTATCTACACAGACTTTTCAAAAGCATTTGACAAGGTTTCACATGTCATTTTATTGCGGAAACTTAAAAAGCTAGGCTTTCATTCTGTATTTCTCTCTTGGATTGCATCTTACCTTACAGATAGAACTTTATTTGTTGAAATCGAAAACTGTAAATCCCACTCTTTTGCCGCTACCTCTGGAGTACCGCAGGGGAGTATTCTTGGTCCACTTTTATTCATTCTTTTCATTAATGATATTGGCTCGTGTTTCAAATATTCCAGATTTTTGCTATATGCAGATGATCTTAAACTTTTCCGTAAAATAACTTGTGCGTCTGATATTTTGCTTATTCAGCATGATATAAATAATTTAATTACTTGGAGCAGTAATAATAATTTAGAACTCAATATAAATAAATGTTTCCACATATCTTTCTCAAGATCTTCTAATAAATTTCTTTCCAAATATTATATTCAAAACGAAAATCTAGCCTCACTACAAAATTTTGTTGACTTAGGGGTGGTTTTTGATTCAAACTTTACCTTTGTAAACCATATCTGCTATCTGATTCCTAAAGCATATAGTAACTTGGCTTTCTTACGTCGGTATGGAAGAGAATTTAGAGATCCGTATACCAGAAAGACCCTCTTTAACTCGCTAGTTAGATCTAAACTCGAATATGCCTCAGTTATTTGGAGCCCGATTTATGTTTGCCATACGTCACGAATTGAACGAGTACAAAGAAAATTCCTAAAATTTGCGTTACAGACTCTTAATTTTTCTGATCCGCTTCCACCTTATTCCGCCCGGTGTAAATTAATTAATATTCAATCCCTAGAAAACAGAAGAATTATTCAATCTCTAATGTTTATTTTTGATATAGTATGTGGTAATATTGATTGTCCTGATCTGCTTGAGCTTATCAATTTCAATGTTCCTCATAGAATTTTACGTTTTCCACTACCTTTTCATCTCAATACCATTAAAGCAAATTACCTTTCTTTAGCTCCAATATTAAGAGCACTTATAGAATTTAATAATATTTCAAGGGTCGTTAATATTGATTTTTCATCTTCTAGATCTTCATTTAAAAGTTCGCTTGCTCTGTATTACTCTTAAACTTTAGGTTTACTCATTGTTTTATTCTTACTTTTGCTCTAGTCTGTAAGATTGTATATCATAGACGAAATAAATTATTGAATATATAAAAGTGGGCGTGGCCGTCAACCGATTTCGCTAAAATTTTCAACATGTATTACCGCAAGTAATAAAAGTGTACACAGCAAGTTTCGTCATTATATATCAATTATTTGTCGAGTTATGGGCTCAGAAATCTCGTATATTCCAGCTTCTAAAAAGAGGCGGTGCCACGCCCATTTTCCAAAAATTTTTGTGTTTTTCGTTTTATGTCGGCAGTTGGACTCCTGCTATAAAATTTCAATGATATATCTTTATATTTGACAGAGATATCGCTTAAAATGTTTTTATTAGGCCACTTTATAATACACATATATAAAAGTGGGCGTGGCCGTCAACCGATTTTGGAAAATTTTCGTCCAAACATTTACCTAAGTAAGTATATCCCGCGTACCAAATTTGATCGATATATCTTCAACGGTTTCTGAGTTATGACTCATAAAACTTTCAATGTTTGCCCCTTAATAAGTGGGCGTGGCACCGCCCATTTTCCAAAATTTTTGTGTTTTTTGTTTTATGTCCATAGTTGGACTCATGCGACAAAATTTCAATGATAGATCTTTATATTTGACAGAGATATGGCTTAAAATGTTTTTATTAGGTCACTTTATAATACACATATATAAAGGTGGGCGTGGCCGTCAACCGATTTTAACTATTTTCCTTCCAAACGTTTGACTAAGTAAGTAAATCACGTGTACCAAATTTTGTCGATATATCTTCAATGGTTTCTGAGTTATGACATATAAAACTTTCAAGGTTTGACCCTTAATAAGTGGGCGTGGCACCGCCCATTTTCCAAAATTTCATCAAATTTCTTGCTAGGGGCCTGAGCTCAACACGTAGGTAAAATTTCATCGCTCCAGCTATATTAGTGACTGAGATACCAAATTTCCGATTTTTTCTATATAGGAGAAGTGGGCGTGGTCATGGTCCGATTTCGCCCATTTTCAATACCAACCGTCCCAGTCTCGATACCAACTTGCATTTCAAATTTCATCAAAATATCTCAATTTTTGCGCGAGTTAGAGTGTTTACAGACGGACGGACAGACGGACAGACGGACGGACGGACAGACGGACGGACGGACGGACGGACATGGCTCAATCGATTTCTCTTTTCACCCTGATCATTTTGATATATTTAAGTCTATATCTATCTCGATTATTTCGTTCTGTTACAATCCACCGTTATGTGATTAAAACTATAATACTCTGTGTACTAGTACAGCTGAGTATAAAAATTTATGGACAATTTCAAAAATATAGCTCCAAGAAGTATCTGCTAATGTGATTGTGCTGTGTTCGCGACTGCATGAATTGGCCTATTGGGATGGTTCGAATTCGTTATTGGAAATGGCAACTTATAATAAAGATGATCATTGGGAGACTGCCCGTGTCTGTGCTGAGAGCTACATTCTAGCAAGCTTGAAACTTAGCCTACTTTGTTTTACTCGTTAATGGCGACCAAATGGACTAATCGGGCGCCTTAAATCTGGTAACACAATGAACAGGCAGTCATATTCTATGATGATAATAAGCTCCAAGCTATTGAACTTCACAGCTCTCGCAGAGGACAATTTTGGAGAACTGCCTGTATGTATTCTTCTATTAAATAAATATCTACTATTTCCTGTCGAAAAAATTGTCAGTAAATTGCGCGAAAATAAAAATTGCTCAAATTAAATATTGGGACTAGCACTCATGCAAGTATGTTTGTAACTATATACAAAATTTGTATACAAAATAAGAAATACATAGTACATGTGTATGTATAAAAGATACACATCGGGGTGTAATCACAAATGATGAAATCAAATTGTTTTTCACATGATATTATGTACTTACATCGTATACGCAACGAAACCGGATTACTCGCACCCTTGCCTTCGGAGTTCACAGCCAAACATGTGTAATCGCCAGCGGATGCACGTGAGACACTTTGCAATACGAGTGATTGATCCGAAAGGATAATGCCGGCTGAAACGTTGTGATGCAGTTCCTTGCCCTGCAGCAGGAGTGGAAGCATTAATAATGAGGAAGAAGACGAGCAGCAACAGCAGCAGTAACATCCATGTATGAAACAAGTGTTGTGTTGTAGTTTTTTTTTTTGTATATTGTCGTTGTTGCATTTTACAGCATAATCGGCGGCAAAGTGCAAGTGCAGCATTCCATGCAACGAACCGATGAAAGAGAGAAAAAATGAAATGAAAGAAATAAAATAAAATAAAATTATTCCGCATATACATATTTATGCATGTATTTTTATTTTATAAATCCGCGTAAAAGCAAAATAACGTGTATGAGAAATGATGGAATAAACACATCAGCAGCAGCTTCAACGAGTTTTGAGAACAGCGCGTGACAATGACGAGACCGAGCAAGAAGACTCTGCGATGCCAGCAAAAGGACTTCTAGGCTTGTATGCTGGTATGTACAATGAACATGTGTATAGTATGTTTGTACGGCTGCATGTGTGCATACATGCGCGTTACTATGCTTGGGCATTAGTGTGATGATAGTGTAATGATGACATAATGACGGGGTGACAGTGGAAGCAAAATTAATTTTTCTTCTCAAATGCTTTGCTGAATACACTTCCCAGCAAATATTGTTGGAGCCCTCATAATTTAGGAGTCCGATATGAGTCCCAAATATGTATGAGCTTTAAACTTTTCGAATTAAATATTATGTGAATATATGTGAAACATCAGCCTCAGAATTTTGGAGTCCGACATGAGTCCCAAATAAGCATGAAATTTTTTTTATATTTTTTTTTTAATAAAATGATAATTTTAATTCATAGATGCTGTTTCGAAAAAGTGGTAGTACAAAAGTATCACCAAAGTTCAATATAATTTTGAATGTCCCACTATATAATGGCGTTGGATTGAATTTCAAGTTGACAACAGGTTTGAATCCGGAGGAGAATAGAAAATAAATAACACTTTAAAGCAAGCAGTGAAAGCGAAGAAGATTCCACAGTGGGAGCAGAGGAGAACAAGCGTAGGTAAAGCTACATATTTGCACTTGAAAACCGAATGGAGAGAGAATGAAGAGAACTGGTTCAGTGGAAGGAAAGTGGAAAAAAAAGTTTGGTTTTATTGTTCATATAAGAAGGAAAAAGAGTCATAAATATGAGTCTAATGGGAATCTTTTATGACTCTTATTCAGGCTCATATGTTTTATGAAATTAGGTTCATATCGGGCGACCACCTTAAGAGCAGAAGTACATACATTTTGAACTCCAAATGAGCTCATAATGTGTGTGAACGCTTCGGTTTAGGATTCCTTTCTGACTCTTTTATGCCTCCGAATGCTTTACTGGGTTAAAGCTTATTTAAATACTTTTTTATTAAGCTCATTGCTTGCAGACCCAGCGTTAAAGGTCTTTCCACTTAGAACGGAATTTTGATAGCAGATGCGACGTATTAAAATGTCTTTTAGGAGTGGTTACGAAATATCAGCTGATCACTGGTCGCCTGTAGATTTTACATAGGAAAATTGAACTGCTTTGAAAATTTTTTTCAATAACGTCCTATTTCAGACAATTATTCAGAGAAATAGGGCGGTTTTGAAGCAAAATCTGAAATAGGACGTTATTGAAACAATTTTTCAAATAGGGCGTTCTTGAAGCAAAATCTGAAATAGGACGTTATTCAAAAAATTTTTGGAATAGGGCGGTTTTGAAACAATTCTTGAAATAGGGCGGTCTTATTCTCAGCCGTCGAAATACAAATTGCAATTTGATAAATCATCCACACCAAAAAATATCTAAAGGAACTAAATAATTTTTTCATTTGAAACTTCAATTTTTTCCATTTTAAAATTCAGTTCTTTTAAATGAATAAAACTCCATCAAAAGAGGAAAATCTGTAACTTGTCTACCTCGGTGGCTAGAAATTCCAGCGATATAAGGATAATAAGATTCCATACAATTATTTTCATAATAATAACGAAGAAGAAAGTGATTACACAAATTGCGCAACGAATGTAGTTTTTCACTAGAATAGCTAAACACATGACACGCACCTCGCCTTCTTACTATTTTGTAACAAAGTTTACTTTGTAAGAGAATGTGATAAATCTGCTAAGCATAAAATCAAACAGAAAAGAAAAAAAAACAAAAAAATTAAAAAAGGAATTGCATGTGCTAAAACAAAAAGCAACAACAGAGAAAAAATCATGTTTACATTTATAAAGGAAACGTGTGATTTTTACACTTCGTCGCCCGGATAAATAAGTGTCGTATGTGAATTTTGGGCCGAATTGAGTTAATAATACAGTTATACTAAACTAATCAAGATCTTTCGAATGACGTTATCCGTTGTTTGCTATCTCTTTTAGTTTAAGAGATATTGAGCAGAATTTTGTCGTTTGTGCAAGGTCGCAAGCGATATCGTCTAATTTCCAATGTGCTTTTAATTGCTGTCAATTATTTAACTTATTTACTTTTATGAGAAATAAAATACAATATTTAACTAATTTAAAAAATGTTTAATTTAGTTCAAATCGGGAGCACATTTTGTCGTACGTCATACAAATTTCCTGCAAAACTGTTGCTAAAGGTAACATACGACAAAATTTTACTGAAGAAAATCCTTTATAAATTCCAAAATAATAAACAATATATAACAAAATTAGAATAATTTAAAAATTTTGTGGCCTAGTAATGTTCTGCCAGACTTTGGAGAAAAACTAATGAGACGTTTTGGAGAAATAAAATTCCAAACTTCAAACCTCTTTTCCTAAAAGTCTTTAAATGCAACATACGACATTAATTTATCCGGGCGACGACTTAACATGCTTTCTTGTGTATACAGCAGATATTAATGTATCTATGTAGGTATATGTACGTAAAAGCATACACCATACAGCATAGCACATATTTATGTATGAACGTATGTATATATGTAAGTGCACACATGCGTGCACTAACTTGCAATTTTATTACTTTTGTATTGAAAAATAAAAGTTGATGTAATGCAACAACGCTGGGAAATGCGCGTGAAAGTAGATACTCAAACGCCGTCGCACATATCAAAAAGATATTTTCCGTGATTGTTTTCGCAAAAGCATTTCTATGCACATGTAATACTTACATACATACATATGTACATAGTTGGCGCTTGATGCATTGCTGATTGTTTAGTTATATGAGATTGAGAAGGTCCACTCTTAGTTGGATTTACTTTTCATATATCAAACATGTGTCTGTTATTTCTACTATATAATTTTAGGGACTTATGTATCTGATCAAGGCGTAAGTACGTATGAACATATAAATCTTAGCTAAAATGTATATGTATATGAACAATTGAGCTTAGATGCTGAGGCTAGCTCTGCTATGTATGTAGGTAATCTTTAAGGGTTGATGTTTAAATGCATTAACTTCTTTGAAATTCAAAGTGAAAGTAACAGACGTCAAAATAGACATAAGCAAATCATGAATGGGTAGGTACATTTCCATTGAAATTATCTGCCAATTGCAACCTTATTGCACTTAAGTGCTCTTAAATCATGGAATTGTGTTTTTTATTTGTCTTTTATAAATCCACTTACGTTATGAAACCATGACATTTTATATGGCTTCGGATTTGATTGTATGACACATTCAAAATAAACATCATCGCCTTCTTTGATGTCATCGGGATTCAGCGTGGAGCCCATTTTCAAATGAGATGTTGGCTGATCTGTAAGAAAAGGATATATATGTATGTACATAGTTGAGTGAGAGAAATAGATAGGTATACATACATATATAAATAGATATAAATTAACCCCCTTATTCATAAAAAATAAAATAGATTTATAAAGCTGTTAAAATTGAAAATTTTTATGAAAATGTCACTTTATTTAATTGTTAAAACCTATTTTATTTTTTGTGAATACCGGTTAATTTATATGTACAAGAGAAAAAGAAAAAAATTATAAACTTTTTAGATACATGATATTTTCACTCTAAGAGAAAATAAATCATTCTTATGAACCAACATTCATGTGTTTTTGAAGAGGAGAAATAAGTCAGCTGTTCGGTAAAAGTCTCCTTCGTCACCAGATACTAAAAATTGCATTTACTAAACCCTACAAATTCTCCACTTGCCGTAAGTGTTTGAAAACATGCTTTTTTTGCATACGCCATTACAAAATTTTAAGTTTTTTTTTTAAACTCTACAATCTCCACTTTCTTTTCAAAATATTTTAAAATAGCTTTTCTGCACAGCATATGCATAAAAATTGTTTGTCTTTTTAGTCTTCTCTGCTTTTTAAAACTCTCCTACTATTCTAAACTCTTAATATATTCCAAATAATACTCTCTCTTATTTTGCGTTTGTAGCAGGTACGCATAATAATGCTTGTCTTTTTAATTTTCTTTGCTTTTTAAAAACTCTTCAAATATTCCAAAATCTCCGAATATTCCAAACATTATACTCCCTTATAATTATAAACTTTTTAGGTACATGATATTTTCACTCTAAGAGAGGACAGTTGTTTAAGTGAGCCAATACTTACGCTGCTGAAAACGAAAAGAAAAAATTCTTATGAACCAACATTCGTGTGTTTTTGAAGAGGAGAAATAAAGGCCCTCGGCAACTTACAATCTTGCATGACAAGCAGTGCATATGTGTTAGTGTTTTTTTGATGGTGTGAGTGCAATCGGCAGCCGTCGTGCTACACGTACTTGTTGTCGGCTCGCTATCTGCTCGCGGCGACGAAAACAAAAATTTTTGATATTTGCGTCAATCACCCGATACTCACACATATGCACTGCTTGTCATGCAAGATTGTAAGTTGCCGAGGGCCTTAAGTCAGCTGTTCGGTAAAAGTCTCCTTCGTCACCAGATACTAAAAATTGCTTTTAATAAACCCTACAAATTCTCCACATGTCGTAAATATTTGAAAACATGCCTTTTTTGCATACGCCATTACAAATTTTAAAGTTTTTTTAAAACTCTACAAACTCTCCACGTTTTTTCAATATATTTTAAAAAAGCTTTTCTGCACAGCATATGCATGAAAATTGTTTGTCTTTTTAGTTTTCTCTGCTTTTTAAAACTCTCCTACTATTCTAAACTCTTAATATATTCCAAATAATACTCTCTCTTATTTTGCGTTTGTAGCAGGTACGCATAATAATGCTTGTCTTTTTAATTTTCTTTGCTTTTTAAAAACTCTTCAAATATTCCAAAATCTCCGAATATTGCAAACATTATACTCTCTTATTTCGTGCTGTTAGCATGCATAAAAATGCTTGTCTTTTTAGTTTTTTTGCTTTTTAGAAACTATCTAAATATTCCAAACTCTCCAAATATTTCAAACAATACACTCTCGTATTCCGCATTGTTAGTGACACTTGAAAACTCTGTTTGCAATTTCGGTACTATCTTAACTCACAACTTTGCTTTACGTATTATTCCAACAATGTTTAAAAAACCTACAAACTCTCCACTCGTTCCATACGTGTTAAAAATGTTTTTTGCACGCATACGCATACAAATTTTTGTATTTTTTGTTTTCTTTACATTTTAAAAACTCTCCAAATATTGAAAACTCTCCAAAAAGACTACACCCTCTTATTATGTGTTGTCTAAAACTCGGTTTGGAATTTGAGTATTATCTTATCTCACAGCTCAGCACCATCCATAATTAAAAGCTTAATGTTTAAAATGGAAAGTCTAAAAGTTTTTTTTTTTTTTTTTCATCATATTTGTTTTTATTGAATCTTTCTTGCTTAGAAAATAACAATAATTTCGCAAATCTTACAAACTAATACAATAAATTATTTGTTGCCAATGCTACAAATAATAAAGTTGGCAAAGAGTATTTTTACATATACACATATGGCATGTATCTTAACCTAGGAGTGTAATATTAACCTAGTTGTGTAATGGAGTTTTATCTTGGTCTAGGTCACTATTATTATTTATTTATTTATTATTATTATTATTTTATTTCAGTTTTTTTTTTTTTTTTTTTTTTTCAAAAGTGGATTAAATTGTTTAAGTTTTCATTTACATTTATATGTACATTGTACAGCCATAGCATGGTGGTCGTAGAGGTGTTTGTCTTCGCGCGGGCTGGCGCGATGAACAACAGGGACTAGGTGCGTTCATCGCGATGGCCATTGGTCGGTCGCTTCGGCGACGTTTATTGTATTGTTCGGTATTTACGCTAGCCCGTGCGATGAACAACAGGGACTAGGTGCGTTCATCGCGGTGGCCGTTGGTCGGACGCTTCGGCGATGTTTATTGTATTTTACGTTATTTCCACTAGCCTGTACTATGAACGCCAGGGACTAGGTGCCGTTCATCGCGATGGCCATTTGTCGGTCGATTCGGCGACGTTCATCATTATATTTACTTTACGTTACTTTCGAGATATTGGTCTAACAGAATATGACCTTATGCACAATTGAGGTTTACATCCTTTCTCTTTAACCGCCTAGGATAGTTTTGCTTTAGGAGACTTTTTGCTAATGAATTAGGATGGTTGGCTAATCTTTTTGCATAATTTGTTTGCATTTTATCTATATCTTCGGCCACCGTATTTATCTCTAGGTTATTATGTATAATTGAATTTTTTACATACCAAGGAGCTTTGCATATTGTTCTTAATATCTTGGACTGTAGCCTTTGAATTCTCTCTACGCTAGATTTCGATGCTGAGCCCCATAGTTGTATTCCATACATCCAAATTGGTTTCAAAACCATATTAAATATTAATATCTTATTATCTAATCCCAGTCTGGAACTTGGACCAATTAACCATTGCAGATGGCTTATTTTCAACTTGGTTTGCATAATCTTTTTGGCAATGTGATTTTTCCAAGTCATTCTTCTATCCAATGTGACTCCAAGGTACGTAACGAAGTCTTTCTGAGTTATTATTTTTCAATTTATTGAGACTGGTGGGCATGTGTCTTTTTTTAGGCTAAAAGTTACTTGTACACATTTAGATTCGTTGACCTTAATTCTCCACGTAGTAAGCCATTCTTCTAAAGTTTTTATGTGTCTCTGCAATTGGATAGTAGCAGTTGTAGGATTTGCGTGCACACTCAGTATAGCCGTATCATCTGCGAAGGTAGACGTGACAAGGCTCGCGTTGGTTGGCAGATCGCTTGTGTAGATTAAGTATAGTATAGGCCCTAGAACGCTACCTTGTGGAACTCCAGCAGAAATTGGATGGCTTTCGGTTGTAAAACTTTTGTGCCTTACTCGAAATTTTCTACCTGTTAAAAAGCTTTCTAGGATCCCGCAGAGATTATAAGGAAGTGTTTGTTTTATTTTATGCAAGAGCCCTTCTAGCCATACTTTATCGAAAGCTTGTGCCACATCTAGGAATAGGGCAGTGCAATATCGTTTGGTTTCAAAAGTTGACCTTATTTCTGAAACTATTCTATGCACTTGTTCTATCGTACCGTGCTGCTCTCTAAATCCGAATTGGTGACTTGTTATGGTTTCGTGCAGTTCTAAGATAGGCTGAATTTTTTTTCAGCAATAATTTTTCGAATAGTTTGGAAAAGATAGAGATTAAGCTTATTGGTCTGTAAGAGCTTACTATTGTCGGGTCTTTGCCTGGTTTTGGAATCATAATAATTTCAGATAGTTTCCATGGATTAGGAAAGTGACATAATCGGAGGATACTATTGAAGATGTATAGCAATTGCTTAATAGCTATTATGGGAAGAGCTTTTAACATTTCACCTGTTATTCTGTTATACCCTGGTGCATTCTTATTTTCTATGTTTTTGGATATAGTTTTATTCAAGTCGTCTAGTTTAAATCCAAGTGGTATTGCTGGTAATTGTGGAGTATTTTCTTGGAGAACATTTTGGCCTTCATTTGGAGTAAATACATTTGAAAGATGGGTTGCAATAGCTATTTCTTTTTCGTGGTCGCTTCGAGCAAATTCACCATTTTGCATTCGTATTGGAGGATCCTGCTGAACCGGCCGTTTTAGATATTTGAGAGAGCGCCACAAGGAATAATCTGTACAGGATGTGGCCATGAGGGACTTAATTCTATTTTGAAATTTTGTTTCCCTTTTCTCCTCTAGGAGTATTTGGAGCTCTTTCGTGCATTTTTTAGCTCGTTTTTCAGAGTTGGAGATCGCAACTTTTGCCAGTCTCTCCTAAGCTGCCTTTTCTTGGAAACTAGCTCAATGATATCGTTTTCATTGAAAGAATTAAAGCTTTGCTGCTGCATTGTGTTAGGACTAGGGATCCCGCCCTTTCTGACTCCCCGAAAATCCCGGGATAGCTAGAATTTTATCCCGGGATTTTCGGGATAATATAAAGAGAGAATATTCCGCTATTATAGCAAAGAAAAGTTATATTTTATATAATTTTTATTGGTCTCAGATCTGTATACTAACTGCATTTCCTATTCTGAATGAAAATGTTGCATTATTACATTGCAGCATTATCAACATGTGTCCTGTGTCCTATCATGTGATGAATGAAACAAAAATAATGCAACCTTTTACTTGTGCTAAGAGCAGAAAATGTTGCCCGTAGTCGGGCCAGTTTTATATTTCGTCAATAGAACAAACATCCCTAAAAAAGTGTTCAGTCTGTGTGGAAGAGAACAAAAAAATGTGACAGCAGGAAGAAAGTGCGACATTTTTGCTAGAATAAAAAAGTCGATTAGTCAAAATAAGGATTACAATTTTTGATTTTTTTTTCAGTAATTAAATTTTTTGTGTTGAAGTACGCGTTGTAGGGAAACGTACGTTAGGTATTTTTTAAAGCTTTTAGCTTGTGGCAAAATTCATTTGATAATTTCTATTTCCTGATTTTTGGTCATTTATTTCTCAAATGTTTTTTGGAATTTTCCCACACGGAAAGTACATAATGGAAGAAAATGGAAACAAAATTTTAATTAGACTTGATAGTCTTACAACACTCTACTAAAATTAAATACGCAGCTGCATACTCGGAATTCATATCAAAATTTTGCCTCCGATATTTATCTATTCAGAAGTTGCATTAATTTTCTGAATTTTTCGGCAAGCTTGGAAATATTCGCTTAAACAAAGTTCGTCGTTAAATTCTAAAAAAATTTCTATTGGAAATTATCAAATGATTGCAAGCCTTTTTATTAATATCCTAAAAGTATCTACCAACTGCAAAGGCAAATGTTTTGTTCACCAAATGTTTGTAATTTTCGTTGTTGGTTGTGCTTTTTAAAGTAACTCTTAGGTATTATTAAATAATACGAATGATTTTACATTCCTATTTTATTTTGTTACTAATGAAATAATAAAAAATGGCAATAAAAATCTATTTTTTCTTTGCATTTTAAAGTTGTAGCGTTTCTCTAAAAATGTATTTCGCTAGCTAAGAATGCAAATTGTGTAAGTCTTTTTTTCAAACTTTGTAGGAGGGACAAAAAACAAAAAATAAAAAAATTTCTAAATGAAAAAAAAAATTTGTGTTCATGTAAATATTTTGGACTTACACAATTTTCTTCGCTTTTTGGACTTATACAATTTGCGTATCGCTGAATAAAAACGAGTAGAAATAAGACAAGTATCGCAGACTTGTTTAGCATGGTGTTTTTTTATTTTTCTAGCATTCTACATAAAAATACACTTTTTCATATTTACTTTTACTTTTATTTACTTTTTTCAACCCCAAATGTTGGAAAATAATATTGGTCGAAAAATTTTTGTAACAGAAATAAAATTCTACGTTTCAAAAGGATTTCGGTGTAGTTTTTGAGATATTCATGTCCAAAGATATTCATGGCCATATTCACACCTCAATATTTTTAAAATTACTGACATTCATTAAAAACTGATTACATCTATTGGAAGCACGATCAGATCTTTTGAAGACAACGTAGATATCTGAATAAGATACCCGAAAAAGCAAAGCGCTGTTTTCGAGAGAAATGATCGTTCTTTCAATAGCTGCAATCATCTTTTAATGAAAGTAAGTAATTTAACAGATTGAGCAGTGAATATAGCAAAAAATCGCATTTTTCGCCTCTTTGGACATGAATATCTCAAAACCTATACATATTACCGAAAATCCGACTTCAGATTCAGAATCAGCGCACTGAAATCCTTTAGAAAAGTAGAATTTTATTTGAGATAGAAAATTTTTTGAAAATTTTTTCGGCCTGTGTAATTAAAGTCCAAATCCCGGGATAAATCCCGGGATCCCGGGATTATAAAATACAATACCGAAAATCCCGGGATCGTAAAAATCGGAAAAATTGGAATCCCTAGTTAGGACGTAATGGCGTTGAAACCTTTGCTGCCACTTGCAGTAAGTTTGTGAAGTCAATTATCGCATATTCCACTTCGGCGGGTGATTTAAGGCTCACATTTGGATTAATATGCGAGCTTATAAATTTTCTGTACTTCAGCGAATTCGTAAATCTATTAGTTAAGCTTGGGTTCAGTTCGTTTAAAGTTGGAAGGGTTATAATAGATATGACGCAAGGAGAGTGATCAGATGGTAGGTCAAAAAGTGATTCTATCTGAAGTATTTCCCGATCGAGGCCGCGAGTAACCCCAAAATCTATGAGGTCGGGGGTTTTGCTTCTATCAGTGGGCCAATATGTTGGCTGTCCTGTTGATATAATGTCAAGACCATTGCTTTGGATTGCTTTGAACAAGTTTCTTCCTTTTGGTGTTATTAGCCTAAAAGTTGGTCTCACTTTTTTAAATTTAATCTCGGACAATATTTTTTTATTTGCAATGAACTGAAGATGGGAATTTCTACAGACATGCAATCATTTTTGCTACCTACATTCGAGTATTTATGCTACTTTTTTCGATTTGTTTACAATTCGCACACGTTCTACCCAATTCGAAATGCCAATATATGTATCTGAAGGTGTATGTAAATATGTATATGCATTTGCATCAAAACTCACTATCTAGATTAGCTGAAATCAATTGAATTTCCGTATCCGCATTAATTAAACTTTTACATTGATTTATTAGTTACCTCTATCCACCAATCTACACATTTGAGGGTTAAATAAAACTTACTTACTCGACATAAACAATTTTGTACTCAACATTTCACACGCAGATACCTAAATGAATTTAAATGAGTGTCAGTTGACGATTACAATAAGGGACCCATAATAATCATTATTCGTTATATTTTCAGTGAAAAAAATCAAATACTTGCAAACATCGTCGACGAGTATTGAGTTTGTGTGTGTGCATGTCTAAAAGAGCACTATCTGAATCCACTATGATCGAAAAATTTTAAGCGATATCCATAAAAATCAAAAATAATCATTATTTATTGAGTTTTATTTTTTTGATAAAAAATAAAACTTATTCCTTGAGTGATATATTTATCGCTCAGAAATAATCATTATTTTTTGAGTTTTATTTTTTTGTTCGAAAATAACACTTATTCCTTGAGTGATATATTTATCGCTCAGAAATAAAAATTATTCTTTGAGTTTTATTTTTTTGCTTACTCAAATTTTCTCTGAAGTGCTCTGGAACATAATTACTAAAAAATTCCCATCGATATAACTTCGTGAATGAGTGATATTTTTGATCGAAAAAATAAAGCTCACACAATAATGATTATCTCTAAACGATAAATATATCACTCAAGAAATAAGTGTTATTTTCGATCAAAAAAATAAAAGTCATACAATAATGATTATTTCTGAAAGATTAAATATCGCTCAAGGAATAAGTGTTATTTCTGATCAAAAAAAAAAAAAAAATAAAACTCAAAAAATAATGATTAATTTTGATTAAATATAAAAAAACTCAATATATAATGATTAAATGGCGATTTCTAATT
The DNA here is from genome assembly GCA_960531455.1 of Urophora cardui. Classification (NCBI taxonomy): domain Eukaryota; kingdom Metazoa; phylum Arthropoda; class Insecta; order Diptera; family Tephritidae; genus Urophora; species Urophora cardui. The sequence continues at coordinate 51,272,527 of OY482672.1, read as the reverse complement.
ATATAAAACTAGCTGGACCCGTGCGCATCTTGCGCAAAAAATAATAAAACATACGTGGCGCCAGTCGATATAGTTTGTGCTGTCACGCTCATTTTGAAAAAACTTATATTTATTTGGTTTTATGTCTACAGTGGAACTTATGGAACTTTCAATGAATTACTTATATGTTTGACAAACATATCGCATAAAATGTGTTTATTATACCTACATACATATATATATATAAGTAGTTATGTGTATTAAATTTGTTTATATGTATATTTTACATATATTTTTATATATATGTACATATGTGGTCCCTGCCGACTTGGGTAATTTTTTTCCACACGTTTGCCTTAGCAAGCAAATCAGTGGTCCAAGCTTAATTGATTCATCTGCTACAAGGAATCGCTCCCCTTCTTAGAGAGAAGGGGTGGCGAAATTAGGTTTGGTTTTGACACCGTCAAAATCAATATCTACGCGCAGGACGTAAAAAGCCTGCAAGATATAGAGGGCCAGCTGGAGAAGGCCGATGAGGAGGAGGAGTTATGCGACGAAGCGAATCGGGTCAGTCTGGAAGATGACTCGAGGGACGGAGGCGCATCATCCATCTCCTCACTGGACTCCTTCAGACTATGTAAAGGGTTCTCGACAGATGAGCCAATGTCTGACGAAGACACTGGCAACACGACGGTGGTGGAGAGGGGTGAACGCCTAGATGGTGCGAATCCTTCAGGCAAATCTCCACCACAGTAAAGCAGCGTCGGCTGCATTGCTGCTCCAGCTGACGGAGGGAGTAGCAGACATCGCCCTGATCCAGGAGCCGTGGGTCGTGGGCAACAAAATATGTGGACTGAAGATGGCTGGGTTCACAATGGTAAGTGGGGCTACTAATGAGAAACCAAGGGCATGTATCTTGGCTAATTCTAACATAAAATTTCTATTTCTTCCTCAGTTGAGTGACGAGGACACAACTGTTATCAGTATCGAGGTCAGTGGGGTTGTGTGCACGCTGACCTCAATTTACATGGCTCACGATAAGCCATCACCAACGACAATAACCTGTCAAATCGTGGAGCACTCAGCGGGACCCGTAATTGTGGCAGGAGATGCGAACGCGCACCACGCTGCTTGGGGGAGTAGCGACACAAATGAGAGAGGTGAGTCCCTTTTCGATTTTATTTTAAGATATAACTTGAGTATCTGCAATAGAGGGAATGAACCCACATTTATTACTAAGAACAGGAAAGAGGTATTAGATGTCACTCTGATATCGGGAAACTCGGAGGGAATGGTAATCAATTGGAGGGTGCTGAATGAGCACTCCTTCTCTGATCATCGGTTCATCCAGTTTGACCTGGTTGGAGTGGCAGTTAGTACTCCGACCTGCAGAAATTTAAGATTCGCCGACTGGCACCTTTATAGGGAGGAGCTTGGAAAGCTCCTCTCAGATTATGAACTAAAAACACCTGAATGTCCTATGGTGATCGAGGACATGGTGAATAAATTTACAAATGCGTGTGGGGAGGCACTGGACAAGGCCTGTCCCTTAAAGATAGTAAGGGGGAAAAAGAAACCTCCATGGTGGAGTCCAGAACTGGACGATGTTAGAAGGCAATGCCGGAAAGCTTTCAATAACGCCAAGGCCTCAACGGAGGCACGTAGGTGGGAAACCTACAAGATGCACCTTAGGGTGTATAAAAGTAAATTGAGAGTAGCAAAAAGAACCTCATGGAGGAACTTTTGCAGCGAAATCGAATCTGTCTCAGAAGGATCCAGACTAAGAAAACTTCTATCCGGTTCGACTCGAAGCGTCCCTGGATGCTTACAAAAATCCGACGGGACGTGGACAGAGACTGGAAAGGAAACGCTGGACCTACTGCTTATGACACACTTTCCAGGGGCTGTAGACGGACCACAGCTCACAGAGAGTGGAGGTGGTGGCCAGCTTCAGTAAGGCCATCATCTCACACTAGATGATAAGATGGGCATTGGAGTCCTTCAAACCATATAAAGCACCGGGTCCAGATGGGGTGACACCGGTGCAACTTCAGAAGTCAGTGGAAATAAGTGCTCCCTGGCTGTTAGCCATATGCAAGGGAGTTATTGCCCAAGGGTATATTCCAAGCTCTTGGAGGAACTCAAGGGTGATATTCACGCCGAAGGCAGGACGGACGTCCCATGTTAGCCCTAAAGATTTTACACCTATCAGTCTGGCGTCCTTCCAGCTCAAGGTATTGGAGAGATTGCTGGAATCTCACATTAGAGAGCGAGTGGGTGGGAAACTCGCAACTTCCCAACACGCGTACATAAAGGGAAGATCCACAGAGACGGCGCTGCACGGAATCGTCTCGAGTATTGAGAAATCCTTAGCGGAGAAGGAATTCACACTAGCAGCATTCCTAGATGTAGAGGGTGCATTTAACAACGTCACATCAAATGCGATCACTGAAGCTCTGGCGAATTTGGGCGTCGAACCATGGGTAGTGTCTCTAGTAGACCGAATGCTAACGGGCAGGAGGGTACTTGCTGATCTAGCCGGAACTTCGACAAGCAAAATCGTTGAAAGAGGCACGCCGCAGGGTGGAGTTCTCTCTCCTCTTCTGTGGGTGGCAGTAATGAACGGATTGCTGGTGGCCTTGGAGGAGGAGGGAGGCTCTAAAGTCATAGCGTATGCGGACGACCTTGCGGTGGTGGTGAGTGGTAAATTTCCACAGACGCTCTGTGACATAATGCAGACAAAATTACGGCTGCTAGAAAGCTGGACCAAGGACAAAGGTCTTGGGGTTAATCCGGCCAAAACAGAATTGGTGCTGTTTACAAGGAAATATAAAATTCCAGAGATGAAGCTACCAGTGTTAGGAGGCTCTACCCTTAAGCTAGGTGAGTCGGCAAAATACCTGGGAGTGACTCTCGATAGGAAGCTCAACTGGAGAGGTAACATCCAGGAACGCTCCAAAAAAGCTATGGCTGCGTTGTACTGTTGCAGGGCAGCTGTGGGAAGGAACTGGGGGCTAACGCCCAAAATCACAATGTGGCTGTACACCGCCGTGGTGAGGCCAATTCTCTTATATGGAGTAGTGGTCTGGTGGACAGGTCTGAGTACGAGAGTGAATACTCAACTACTACAAAAGGTGCAGAGAACTGCACTTGTCTGCGCAAGTGGTGCGCTGCGGTCTACCGCCTCAGAGGCATTAGATGCCATTCTTAACATATTACCGATTGATCTCAGCGGTAGGTTATCTGCTGCGTGTTCGGCAATGCGGCTAAAGGAGCTGCCCGAATGGAAGGTATTGGACCAGGGTCATACCTCTATACTCAAGGTTACCCCAAACCAATTATCGGATTATAGTATTCCGAGGAATTCATTCACAAGGAAATACGAAATTGTAATTCCAGATAGAGACCTCTGGGCCAGGGGTCCTCCGGTCTCGAATAATGCTATCCACCTCTACACCGATGGATCTAAGCTTAATGCTAAGGTGGGAGGGGGAGTCTATTCAGCCGACGGGGGGCTAAAACTGTCATTTCGCTTACCGGATTACTTACGGCGTGTGAAGACGAAGAGGAGCCTGAAACAGTAAAACACCTGCTGTGTGATTGCCCAGCACTAGGAAGGAGGCGACTAAAACATTTAGGAGCCTACCAATTTAATGAACTAGGAGACCTAGTTACAATAGAATTTAGGAAAATTCTAAGATTTGTGGAATCCACACGATGGTTCGAGTAGGGGGTCTTCGGATCCACGTGGTATCACAATGGGACCTCAGGGCCTAAGTGTGCTATGAGTCATAGCAGCCACGGCAACCTAACCTAACCTAACCTACAGTTCCTGAGTTTTTAGTTATAAATCTTTGAAAATTTGCCCCTCTTGGCCCATTTTTCAAAATTTCAGCATGTTTCCTCATAACGGCATAACGTCATTTCATCACTCGGGCTTTATTAGTGAGTGAATTATCATGTTTTACGCCTTTTTCGAAATACATCCATATGCCCCATTTTCAACCCCAACTTTCTCTGTTCCCATTAGAATCTTTGTACCTAATTTCATTTAAATATTTCTATTTTTGCGCAAGGTAGAGTGTGTACGGCCGGACGGACAGACATGGTTCAATCATTTTTTTCATCCAGATCGTTTTGATATATATATGTAAGTCCATATCTATCTCAATAATTTTATGGTCTTACGTACAACCGTTATGTGATCAAAAGTATACATACATATACATATGTACCAGTGGCGGATCCACGGGGGGGGGGGGTTTTGGGGGTTCAAACCCCCCCCTTGTGGTTTATCATAGATCCCAAATTAATGCCTTTATAGATTCTGCGCCCAAATTTCCCAAACTGATCAAGGAAAACTCTATCATTCCAAAAACAATGGTTGGACCACATAACATCCAAAATATGTACCCACATGCGAAAAAAGTTCATGTAGGTACCTTTGGACGCACGTGTATAAAATCAAATTTGTCAAATGCTATTCGTAAATTGCCAAATCGCAAATTTATTTTCTTTTCTTTCTTATCCCTATTTTTATCGGGATTGTACAGAATTAATTTGGTCAGAAATGTCTGAATCGTTGGAGAAATTGCCTTTTTCAGAGGCATTTCGCAATTCTTGTTTAAATTAATCTTTTAAAAATTTGAGTATATAAACACAAGAACTTCAATAAAGTAAAAATTTTATTAAAAATATAAATATAACCAAAAAGTACTACATACATTTATTCTTATTTATTTTGGCTTTAAATGCAAGGGTAAGTGAAATTGATGATCAATTTGCCACCAATACCATACGACACTCATTCGCACCTACCAATGCAAAAATATACATACATACGTTATACATGTTATTTAGAACTTCAATTGAAATCTCCTGCACTTTATGTGATGACATACATATTGTTAATTTGGAGGGTTTTGAGTTTGGTGTTTCTAAGGTGCGGGAAATGGCGCAACTAGTATATAGAATAATAACACTGTGGAACAAATTCAGGTCAACAAAAGTTAACTCGGTTCTGAAAGTTGGGGGTGAAAATAGAGGCTAAATTAGAAGACCCGTATCGCGGCGTTTGCTTAGGTTAGTTCGAATTTGTTTTTAATCGACCTTTGAACTTTGCAGGCAAATGCCGATTTTCAGCATATTGTTTGTATGGTTTTTTTGCTATAACTCGTCGAATAATTGAGATTTTTTTATTGGAGTGACAGAAAACGAAAGAAAATCAAATTTCCTATACAAGGGGTCTATAACATTTTTCTCTACCTCTTATAGTTTCTGAAATATTGATAATTCAATTTGAATTTTTTCGATTTTTTAAAGAAAAAATTGACTTTGTCAGGCAATATCTTTAAAACCAAAATTTTCACCTTCGGTTTTACTCCCTTACGTGAAGCTACATTCTATTAGCAAAAAAATAAGCTATCAACGAAGAAAATCCATGGTAAAATGGAAAAGTTATAGGCGATCATGTAAATACAGTCAAGTCGGGCAATGCATCTGCACGGGTATATTTTATGCATGTTATACCCGTAAATGGGCTTGTATCTATTGCGCTGCCAATGTGCTGCTACTGCAAACGCCGCGATACGGGTCTTCTAATTTAGCCTCTATTTTCACCCCCAACTTTCAGAACCGAGTTAACTTTTGTTGACCTAAATTTGTTCCACAGTGTAATAGTAGGTGATATTAGTCCATATTTTCACCAGCGCACATAGGTAGATTTTCAAGTTTTATGCGGCCAAAAATATTTTATTGTCTACATCTATTCCAAATTGCTTGTTTAATGCAAAATTTTAATATTTTGAGTTAAAAGTCGATTTTATTGAAAAATATATACAGTGACTCAAAAAAAAATCATACTTTCTTATTTTGGTTTAAAAATATAGAAAATTTTTCAATAAAAATCGTTTTAAGCAGGATTTCCGAGCTTATGGAAAAAATCTGAAAAATCGTAGAAATTTCTGAAAGTGGATTAAAAATTTCAAAGCAAGGCCATAATTTATAGAAGATTTTGAGGAGATTTCTAAGTGTACTGTTATGTGCTCGCCTGCTATGCCAGAGGTCTCGGGTTCAAACCACGGTCCGAGCAAAACACCAAAACAATTTTTCTAATTAGTAAAAATCCAATTATTGGGTTTTTTAAGAGCAGCGGTCACCTCTCGGCAGTGGGCGGCATACCCTCCGAGAGTATTTATGCCATGAAAAAGCTTCTCACAAAAAATGCATTCGCCGTTCGGAGCCGGCATAAAACTGTAGGTCCACCCAATTAGTAGGAAAAACAAAAAGGAGCACACCTCGAATTGGGAGAGAAGCTCGGCCATAAAACTCGTCAGAGTTATAATAGCGCCATTGTATTATATTATTATTATTATTATAGGGTGAGACCGTTCCAATTATAATTTCCGAAAAGCCAATGAAAATTTTCAAAAAGTTGAATGTTGCATATTGTTATATTAAAATTGAATGAGCTGCAAAATTGCATACTCAAAACTCTTCTAAAAAATGTAGCTTTAGGATTCCTAGCCCCTTTTTATGATAAGTATTTCCTTGACTTTAAAAAATTGGAAACACTAAAAATACGAAAGCAGGTAATTTTCCAAATAGGCAAATTTTTAATCCATTGTTGATAATTTCTGGCTTTGCATTTTTCCGTATAGAAATTGACGGGTAATCGATCGGAGGCGATAATATAACTAAAATGCTTTTGAATTAAAAAATTAACAATATTTTTTCAAAAAAAGCCAATATGTTTAAAGGCTTCAAAATGGTGGGTCTTTTATTATGCTAGGTTGACGATTTCTTCAATAAATAATGATATTTACCTGAAGCACTCGAATCCATGATGTTTACTTTGATAACTGTCTTAAAACTGAAAATATTGACGTTTAAAAATGGGTTACTTAAAATACGTAAAAAATAAAAAATCGAAAAGTGGGAGAATAATAAGTTTCGACTAGCGGCAGGGACACCCCCGTTGTCTGTAAAAGCCGAGAAAACCGGTTTATTATCGCCCGGTCTATTATAAACGTAGAGCGATTTTGGATTTTGTATTTGCACCAATTTTAAAATTTTCAATTTTGGCCGCATAAATTCGTAAAATCTACCTATGTGCAGCGTCTGCCTTAAAAAACATCTTCCAAAAAAAGAAATTTTAAAAACCCCCCCCCTTGCCGAAATCCTGGATCCGCGCCTGATATGTACATATATTTTATGTACTACATACAGCATATCCTATACTGAAAAGCCGACATTTAGCATAGGCATGAATACACATGTCTTCGCCTAAAATAATATAATGTTTACATACAAACATACAGCTGTAGCTTATAAAATTGTTTTAAAATATACACGACTGTTAAAGTGGAGCGACATCTGCATTTGAGATTTGAATTTATAGAATAAAATAATTCTGAAGGCATAGTTTTAGGCGCAAATCTTTTAGTTTAAAACATTTTATTTTTACAAAATACTATTAGAAAAAAAGTACCACGCCCAATAAAACACCGTTTCGCATGCATAGCTAATTAATACCTTTAAAACGATGCCTTACTTATTAATTTTGGTAAATTATGTGAGCAGAAAAAGGGATATTTATAAAACACCAATTAGAAATAATATATATGATTGATTGTATGGAAAATGTATGTAACGCGATAACTCAAAAAGTACTGGACCGATTTTAATAATTTTTTTTTAAAATGTCACAAATGGTAAATTCTCGAGAACCATGTAGTTTTTTTTTGCGCATTTCTAAGACTTTAATACCTTTTTCCCGGTTTTAAATTTCAAAAAACTCAAAAAAGCGCAAGCATAGACAGATTCGTTTGGTCATTTGCCGTGTTCAGTGGATGCGTCGCAGTCGTACCAGGCAGCGCAGCGTAGGCGACTCATATGTTTGTTTTTGCACGGTTTGTTGTTTGTCTCGGCGGCAATCAAAAACCTGTTTATGCATGCATACTATGCTATAACTCAAGAACACCTGCACCTACACGTGCGATATTGGTATGAAATGAAAGGTATTGAGCAGGGCTTTAACACAGACCTACATATGTGATTCATTGTCATTTCCATGCCGGGTCTTCTAATATGGGTCAAAAGGTGGATCTGGATGACGTCGGGATGTGTCTGAGCGATATTGGTATGGAATGAAAGGTCTTGATCTGGACTTCAATGTAGAGCTATTTTAATAGTGATGCCTAGGCCGGGTCTCCAGATAAGGGTCAATAGGTGGACCGGATGACCCCCGAATATTTCTGAGCGATATTGCTACCAAATGAAAGATTTTTATCAGGAATTTAGCACAGAATTATTTTTATAGTGATGCCTAGGCCGGGTCCCCATTGACTTGACTTGACTTAACTTGACTTGACTTGACTTGACTTGACTTGACTTCACTTCACTTGACTTGACTTGACTTGACTTGACTTGACTTGACTTGACTTGACTTGACTTGACTTGACTTGACTTGACTTGACTTGACTTGACTTGACTTGACTTGACTTGACTTGACTTGACTTGACTTGATTTGACTTGACTTGACTTGACTTAACTTAGATTAAGTAACTATTATTCGTCATTGCGAAGCAACGGGTATTTGCTAGTTTATTATAAAACTCATAATGATTACGGTCCCTGATTACAATAAATGAACGAAATGACCACCAAACAAACTAAAGCAGTAAACGTAATAAAATCAAAGTTAATTTTGCTGTTGAAGGGTAAAAATGTAAACACGTACACACAAAGCCACTCATGGATATAAAAAACTTTCAGCGGTTTCATTGAATGTCTCTACGTAATTATGTACATATCGCTGGTTGCGCTCAATTTACATACAAAACTCTTGCGGGAGGAGTGTGTGTGTGATTGCTTTTTTGTGTGTGTAAGTAAATACTTATGTCGTTTGTAATGAAATTAGTTAGTTTTTCTCGCTCAAACAAGGTGACATTTAATTAAATTGTCATGTCGATGAACAGCAAAAATTATTATGTAAAGGACACTCTTGCAGAGCACATTTAAGGTAAGCCAAAGTGAATAACAAATTAATGTAATTTAGTTCAAACGCAATAGCGTATGACTGGAGCTTGTTTCAGAAGAAGTTTTTGCATTTTTTACAAGCTTTTATTTAACTTCACTTTTTGTATGTATGTATGGGTGTAAGTATGTCGTGGAATTTTGCAACGAACATTTAAGATACTTCTGGTTGAGCTAGGTACTTGAAATTTGGAACATAGTTCAGGACCCGAAGACAATGCAATGTGAAATAAAAAAAATCCGATAGATGGCGCTGGAGTCGAGATATTTGTAAAATTCGTATTTACCGACCGAATTTGTTCATATTCGGTATATATATTGCCTATGAGAAAGTAAATACATCTGTGGAAAAAAATCGCCGCTAGGTGGCGCTGGTGTCAAGATATTTAGAAAATTAGTATTTATGAATCAATTTTGTTCCTATTTTGAACACGTTTTACGAAGTAATCTATTCACAAAAGATTATAGTAAAACCGCTTAAAAGACTCCACAGGAATTGGATAATAAAAAAACTGGCTGAGCAGAAACCATCAAAATGTTAAACATAGTGCACTTCATATTAAAAACTGTTGGACTATATTGATAGTGGGAGTGTTGACAAATATTAGATGTAATGTGCATTGTAAAACTAAAAAGGCAAAAATAAAACAAAGTAAAAAAAATTTTTTAAAAAGCTTTTATTTAATATTATTAATATTAAGCATAGTACTGAGTTCGAGTTTCACGTGAAACTGCTGTCAAAATCCATACAATAAATAATAGCTTAAAAAACTAAAAAACGCGCTTTAATCTTAAAAATCGTACTAAAAATTGAGAAATAATTTAATTAGAAACAAAATGATGAACGAAAATATAAGTATTTAAGGAAAAGCGTGGGGTGCTCAGTATGTCAAAAAATATTTAAAATCGGTGTTTTTTTACTAATAATTTTATTTTGACTTTTTTGAGATTTCATATATCGTACTCTTTAATTTCGCAACTAGGTATATTTTTGTACTAGTTGTACGAATCGAATATTTTCATGTTCAAATATTATTGAGCACCCCCACGCTTTTCCTTAAATACTTATATTTTCGTTCATCATTTTGTTTCTAATTAAATTATTTCTCAATTTTTAGTACGATTTTTAAGATTAAAGCGTGGTTTTTAGTTTTTTAAGCTATTATTTATTTTTGACTTTTTAGTGAAATTTTTCGTTAAAGGATGTTTTATGCGGACGCAAGAATAAAAGTAAAAAGAAGTCTGATGGGATGTGGTGTTCTCCGAAATAGATCTACATACATACTTATGTATTTATAACTTCTACCAAAAATCCCAATATGCAGTGAAGTAAACTAGCTTATTATGCAATATTTTCCAAACCCTTTTATTCAAGGTTTTCCAAACTAGTTTGGAAATACAAAATTTCCCCAACCTTTTTTTTTTTTTGCAATCAGAAAGTGAAGAGAAGTTGAGGTGAAGCATTTGAAAAGAACAAAAAAAAGAAACCTTATTGAATAAATTCGAATTTAGACAATAAAGCTCCGGATACGTTTGTAGCGTAATGGTGAGGTATGCTGCCTACGGACCAAGGAGCTCAGGTTCGAGTCCCGAGTGGCGCATTTTTATTTTTTTTTTATTTTTATTTTTTATTTTTTTTTTAGAGAAATTTTTTTCACCTCACGTTTACAAAACATTGTATAAAAATGTAATTAGGGTTCCTTTTCGTTGATTCAGCACTTACTATTAAATGAATTACAAACAAAACCAGTTCTTGCTTTGCATACATATGTATGTACATGCGATTGTTTTTATTGCAAACACAACAACGACAAAACAAAGCTTGTTACACAAAACACAAAACCAGTTCTTGTTCTGCATACGTATGTATGTATGTACATTGTACATGCGGTTGATTTCATTGCAAATACAACAAACCCAAAACAGAAGCTTCAAGCTTTATTTTTGAGTGAATTTATGCATTGAGTTTATCGCCAACGCTATGAGCGGTCGCTGGCTGTTGTGCGTTAGTTCGCTCGCTATTTGAGTGGTTATACGTTTTTCTTTGAACATTTGTTTGTGATTTGAGAAGAATGTATTTTTGAGCGTTCGTGAGTGAGTTTTTCCGTACCCTGAAAGCTTGTTACTTATTGGCTTGTATACGGGAGTGAATTGAAATTCATAGAGGCTATTTTTAAGAAAGGTAACATAAAAGCCGCAATGAAGCATAAAATATAATGTTGAATGTCCTACTATATGATGCCGTTGGGCTGTTGATGTCATGTTTCGAATCAGGAGTAGAATAGAAATAATAGAGAGAACACAAAAAAGTGAATGTTTGAAAGATATAATAATTTAGTTAAATGTTGCAACTTTTAGGATGGGATGAAGTTACATACATACATACATACATACATACATACATACATACATACATACATACTGGTGAAGCTAATAAAAGCGTGTTAAAAAAACTGGTTGTGAAACATTTGTGAAATTTCACAGATATTTCACGCCAAAGTTGTACTGAGTTCCTGCCGTGAAAATGTTGCGCAACATGCCAGCAACATCATGCCAGCAACGTTTTTTCACGCCAAATTAAATGTACAATGCCATTTATTTTCGAGTGAAAAGTGACATTTGATGAAATTGAAATTGAAATTGAGGCGATGCTCCAAATTTATTCTTTTTTACATTTGCTCAGTTTTCGTTTTGGCATTTATTCTCATTTGACAACAAATTTTTCTTGAAACATTTCCGGCAAAATAAATGCATGTTGCTGGCGAAATTTCACGGCGGTGAACTCAGTACTAGGCTTTAATATAAAAATTTACTAAAAAGGAAAAAAAAAATTTTTTTATATATTTGAACAAGATATGTATTAGTCCTTAGTTCATTTGGATCTTAATTTCAATCTAAGCCGTACTACAAAGTAGCCCCTTTCCGGTATTCTCGGTGAGTTTTTAATTTAGTTTAGTAGTTACGATCACTTTTAATTTAGGCTTTGTGATCACTCTGGTATATACTAGTTTGGGGAGGTTTTGGAGATTGATCTATTATAACTCCATATCGTCGCATAACGTGCAATACCGCGTATCCGCTACCACCCAAATTTTAAAGGAGACAGTAAAAACTGTTTTAATTCAATAACACCAAATATGGCTGCAAAGACGGTGATATAAAATTTTTCCAATTTCCGACGATACCCTTTATTCGCGGAGAGTGGATGAAGATTTGTGGAGTGAGCGAAGAGGAGCTACCGGAAGTTCCATAAATCTGCTCACTAGTGCCCTTTCTAAGTATTTTCTCTTTCTGTCCTTTGATTCCTGAAATACCCAAACTTTCAAACAAAAATCTACAAATTCAAAAAATAAAAGTCTGGCATCGCTATACTCCAAAACTGACATAAGATCAAACTTCAAAAATCTGCTTTTTAATCAAAAAGACAGCGTCAAAATGACAATGCACATACCTGTATTTTTTATACCATGAGCCACAACCTTAAAGTGCTAATATTCGTCTGACATTTTTTAATTGCTAGTTTTCTTTTCAAGTTTTATCATTGCTAGTTTTCGTATGGCACGTCGATTTGTCTAAAATTATTTTTGATGTTTCGGAAGTCTGATATTTATGGACCAAGATGGATTTTTGAATATCAAAAATTGATAAAAATTTACAAAAATTGACAAAACTCGCCAAAATTTATTCAACTCTAACAAAACACAAGGTTACTCGATATCGATTAACTTCCCTGCATACAAATCGCCCCGGCCCAATATAATTTTACATATATATTTGTAAGAATATTCATTCTATATATATATGTAAATACACCCATAAATACATATATGTAAATTAGCGGTCAGCTAGTGAGCAGCTTTTGCAAAATAGCTCTGTCTATAAATACCAACCAAACACTGTAATTTTATGGCCAACAGAATTGTCTGCTGTTGTGTCCTTTTGTGTTAGCTTATTTAAATACCAACCAGCCCATAGACATAACATAAATAAGTCTGTCCACACCCACATAGTAAAAACATATGAGTATATATATATACAAACGGGCACACATACATACTTTGAAATTGTTTGTATATACCTACTACATATGTATGTCCATGTCCACCAGTGAAAGCCACAAAAACAAAAGCACTTAAAACCAAATGGCCATTTCTGGGGAATGTCCTTTGACACTTATATTCAATTTAATTCAATTGCAAAGCTTTGTAAACGATTCGATGTAACAACAACATATACATACATATGTACATATATAGATACATATTTTTTATTTCTTCCTCAAATATGCACATATCCACATACATACACATTTGCGAGCATAAATATTCAGTTTTTAGCTTGCTGCCCTTAGAATTTTTGCCTTTGCTTTTGCTTAGCCTTTATTTTTATTTTTATACTCAGCTGTACTACACCTTTTCCACAAGTACTTCAGAAAGCGTAAAATTAACTTCAGAAACCGTAAAATGTACTTCAGAAGAGTCAATTGTACTTCAGAAATCGTAAAATGTATTTCAGAATAGTCAATTGTACTTCAGAAATCGTAAAATGAATTTCAGAATAGTCAATTGTACTTCAAAAAGCGTAAAATGTTCTTCAGAAACAGTAAATTGTACTTCAGAAACAGTAAAATGTACTTCAGAAACAGTAAATTGTAATTCAGAAGCTGTAAAATGTACTTCAGAATAATAAATTGTACTTCAGAAACCTTAAATTGTTCTTCAGAATAATAAAGAACAGTCCAGCCCACGAATTCAAAAATTTGGTAGATAATTTTGATAAATTTGGAATACTTTGCATCACCTTGCTCTTTCACGGAATAGGCGATGGAGATTTACATAGCTTCAACGATGTCTGGAATCTGGAGGCAGAAGTCGAAACTGACTGCAAAATTAGCTTGTTTACGTAGATACGAGTAATATTAATGAGAAAGACTTTTAATGCACATGTATATTCAAAATTTTAGCGAAATCGGTTGACGACCACGCCCACTTATATAAAAGTGTGTATTATAAAGTGGCCTAATAAAAACATTTTAAGCGATATCTTTGTCAAATATAAAGATAATTCATTCAAATTTTGTGACATGAGTTCCACAATAGACCGGAAACATCAAATGGACAAATTTTGGAAAATGGGCGTGGCACCGCCTCCTTTTGGACAAAGGGATATACGAGATTTCTTAGCCTATAACACGACAATTAATTGAGATATTATGACGAAACTTGGTTTATACACTTTTATAACTTGTGTTAATAGACACGCAAAAATTTATTGAAATCGGTTTATGACCACGCCTACTTTTTACCAAAGATATTTCTGGAACACTCTTTGGGAATGTGTAACGTGACATCTTTGTAACTAGAAGTCATAAAGGAATGAATTTTTGCACAAAGAATAATATTAATATGCTTAGTTGGATGACTGATAAAAATGTTGAAAATGGGCGTGGCTACGCCCACTTTATGCAGCACTCGCTTCCATTAAACGCAAAACGCAAACAAACAATGGAAGCATACAGCTGAGTATCTAATGTTCGATTCCACTCGAACTTAGGCTTCCTTACTTGTTATTTTTATTTTTATTTTTATTTTTATTTATTTATGTACATATATATTTTTTGTCTTTTTGCTTGCGGATTGTGATTAGAAATGAAATTGGCCAAGTTTGTAATAAAAATAAATTACCCATTTGCATTGCTTGCTTGGCGGTCGGTCGTTTGTTGCTTGGTTTGCTTACGACGCGTCGGCTGCTGATGAGAAAATGCTCTAGTGGAAGTGGGTGGAGGCGCTCTGAGTTCAAAAGCGCACAAAAGGACATTTTGCCATTATGGCTTTTGTTGGTTTTATTGTTTCGGTTTTCGTTTATTTGCTGCTTTATGTAGTTGCGTATATACACAAATTCGCACAGAAAATAGCGACTCTTTCTTCTTTTGAAATACAAAGTATTTAATTAACATATTGGCTGGTAAAAAGAGCAGCCTAATTTATGTATAATCATATTTTGTTTTTTCTTGCGTATTGTTTATTTAGTATTTTAAGGGGTCATTAACAAATCATTGAAATATCACATAATCTGACTGAAATTATCGTCTAGACATGTCTTACATGTACTTAAAATGGCTATCCAATTTTTTTTTTGAATTTTCTCAAGTAGAGTGTACTTTGGATGTAAATTAGCTTCAAGTTTGAAAATAAATTACGGTGCTTGATACACGAGAAATATGTTTTTGGTTGAATTACTGGTCATTAAGCGAATGTGCCTTGTGGTTTGCCTTTCTAAACTGAAATCTTATATGTCACAAACTTTCTTGATTGTCATCTGGAGCTATAATAGAGCCTTGTGCTAACCAGTGGCGGGCGCTTCATACAAGCTCAAAAGCCCGGCTTGCTTTATTTGACGAATTTCTTTAAAATCTGGTTATTTTAGGCTTTAAATGTGTTTGGAATGGAACGGAATTGTGGTAGTACAGGAAAAACTTTGTCTTTTCCAATCACCATTGTATTTAAGACCTTTAGAAAAGATCAGGATGTAGGGACAAGACTGGGTGAAATGTGTTACTATTCAGGTTCTCCCATGTATTTACTACTTTAAAGCCCGTCTCCACATAACTTGTTTTACCAACAAAACATCTAGCAAAACATCTCGCTAAATAACCCGTCTCCACGTGGCTGATCGTGATTCAGTTTAACATTTTCCTTTCTTGCTCTTCTTAAATGTTTGTCTGTTTGCTTATATTTTGCGTTTTTGTTTTGGTCTGTGTGAGATTTCGATAGATTTTCGATACAAAATTAGAGAAGACATCGATATCATCGAGGTTGGCAAGATGATTCAGAATGAAACAGTGTTTCAATCTTCACTCGCTCTCAGAAATTTGTATGGAAATTGGCGAGTTTCGGCACTGGTTTCCGTGTCGAAACAAGATTGAGAGAGAAAATGCAGAAAAAAGAGCGAAACACGTTATGTGGAGACATGGTATAAGTTTTAATGGCGCCTTAGCCCACCAACCACATTCATGTATTGGTATTTTGTTTGTGCAGCCAATCACAGCACAACCTGGGTTATTGAGCATGCTTAAAAAGTTCCGCACATGGGCTTTTGTAAGGCTTTCAATACAGAATAACATAGCTTGTTTTCTCACTTTCTCCAAGGAGAAATCAATTGCTTACTTTCAGATTTAAAGTGAAGAAATTTTATGCGAATGAGAAGCTCGCTTTAGCATTCAACAGAGCTGTTCACAGTCTGATATTTGATATTTACTTTTACATCTATATCATATCTTACTTGTAGATGTACATGCAAACGTAAATATCACGTATCAGACTGTGAAAGCCTTGAGTTTGATATTTGGATACTATTGATTTTGAGTAATGTGAAATCAGCACAATATAAAAAACAGGAAAAACGTCATTTTAGAAAGCGACGAAAATTAAAGTTCAATAAAATCAAATATTTCACGACTTTATAAAGTCGATTTACAAAGTGTCATAAAGTCATATGTCATATTAAAATATTGTACGAACATATAAACAACTATTTCTCCCAAGCCCTGTGAAGAAGTAAACAAAAACAGCTGATAAAATACAAAAACTTATAGTGCAGAGTTATATTTATTTAGTTCACATACAGCAGAAAATCCAACAACAAAATATTTATAAAACTGATGAAAATATGACGATGTGAAGTAATATGACATAGTAATGAATCCTCTAGTAGTACTTTAGATTTAAGCTTTGTAAATTATTCTTTTAAGCTATTTAGTTTTTAGCGCACAATAGTGACATATGTCAATTATTGTCGCTATCCTTCTTTAAAGTCCTCTTTCTGCAATTTTTACTCTTACATGGCCTTTCCAAAAATATTTTTTGCATGAAAAAATGCTGAATGACAGCGGGACACTTAACGTACATTCTTTTGCATGCCAAACAAAATGATGTGCTTTATCCATCTAAAAATTTAGTTTCAACAAAAATCACTGTCCTATTATCTCTTAATTGACATGAATTTCAACCGTCATATAAATTCCAATGACAGTTCAAAATTGCAAATAAAAACTTAGCATTAGCTAGACCGAGTGTGGAGGCTGTATATCCGCGTATAGGGAGCAATTAATGCATAGCATTAGGGAGTAGGTAGGTGAAAAAAGGCCTATCTTGAATTATAATAAAAGTTTTAGTCATTTTGATGCAAATTTTATTTTCTATTATTTTTAATAAACACAAAAACGCTGCTGCTTCATACCATTAATATATTTTAATGTCTTTAGCCATTTATGCAAGAAGGAAAAAAAAACGTTTTTGTTTACTGTCATGTCATCAACAATTAAGGGGCATAATCAAGCAACTACTCGTCTACATTTAGCCTATATACTGCATTTATGTATTCATAGATATTCTACTTATAACAAAAATAAAATAAAAAGTCGCATAATTTTTACTTACAATGCACAATCATTCGCCATTTGTCCTCTATGGAGCTGCCCTCAATGAATTGATTTTCAGCACGACACGTCAAATATTTGCCATCATCTTCGCGTGTAGGCGTAAACGTCAATATACTTAAAGATTGATTGTCAGGTTCATTAAACTGTTTTTTGGTTAAATCGGATGACAAGTCGGCAGGGCATTATGCAAACGAAGCAAGAAGGAGAAGTGAAGTGAAAGCAAAAAAGAAAAATGGAGATAAAAAAGCAAAAATTAGAATAAATCGGTAGATATTATTTAAATGTGAACACATACATACATATATGTGTATTTAAATGTCTAAGTATATACGAGTGTATGTATAAAAGACAATCACTGCTGCGGCAGAGCTTTGTATGCCCTAATTATGCTAACAAGCAAAAATGTAACATTGATTGGCAAACTTTTTTTTTAATTTTATGTATTTCTTTTTTTCACTTTCCAAATGCTTTGTATTCGTAAAAATTGCGTTCTACTTACTTACTAAAAATAGAATTAATTGCTCATAGGGAATTTGTGTACATTTCAACGTAATTTGCTGCGGATTTTACTAAAATAAAAGTTTCTCATACGCCATGGCGTACTCACATATTTATTTATTAACTTATTGTTTATTTCAATTTAATCTATTATAAACATTTTCTATAATCTCTAGCAATTAGCAGCGATTTTTATTTGCCAAACAATTTCATTACGTTTGCTCGCAGGTAAAGTTTTTGTAAGAAGTTACAAACAAGCTTTGTAAAATACATACGTTTTTTGTGAATTTTTTCAGCTGCTTATTATTGAGCCACCATGTTATGACCGCTGCGGGCTTCGAACCAGACGATTTGCATTCAATGTCGTAGGTGCGATCAGCAGAAACGAAACGATCCTTCGTCATTATATGAACGACTAGTGGTTTTACTGCAAGGTGCGAAATAAATAAATAAAAAAAAGATTATGAAAACATTAGCATTATGGAATTGATAAATTTTAAAATCTTCTATATTTTATATATATATATATATAAATCAAAGCTTTTTTTGTCCCCGAATACCCACCAAACGCGTGGAGGTATTTTGACCTAACTTCCCTAGGTTAAAAGGTCAAAACGTAGACCCGGCATTCCCCTGAATATTGTTCGACGATATTGGTTTTCAATAAAAGGTATTGATACGGGCATGATAAGCGAACTAGGTATACTAATTATGATTTCTAGGTCGGGTCAAAACGTGGACCCGGATGTCCCCGAAATATTTCTGCGCGATATTAGAAATAGATGAAAAGTGTTAAGCAGGGCATCTATATAGAGATCTATTCATTGTGATTCTCAGGTCGGCTCCCAAGATGTGGACCCAGATCACCCCGGAATAATACTGAGAACTTCTGGTATCAAATGAAAGCTGTAGCCAGGGCTGCTACACAGAGCTTTCTTCATTATGATTCTTAGACCGCGCACCCATTTATGGGTGAAAAGTGGACACGGATGGTCCAGATGGCCCGGAAGGTTTTTCAGCAATATTGGTATCAAATGAAAAGTGGAAATGAGGGCTTCAATATATAGCTCTCTGTGAGGTTATGCTCAACCCTAGGGAAAGGGTAAGACAAGGGGACGGAAAAGGAGAGGAAAAAGGAAACGAAAATGCATGGAATGAGATTAAGAACTGGAAATGGAGAAGGAATAGGAGGGAGAACAAAATGTAGAAGCGAGGAAATGAGAGTTAGGAAGAGAAAGGGAAAGTGAAGGAAAGGGGACACGAAAAGAAAACGCAAATGAAAGGGAAAGATTGAATAGTAGAGCGAAAGGGAGTGGAAAGTAATACGAAGAAGAAAAGGGGATAAGAGCATTACAAAGGGCGAGCTGTCGAAAACATAAATTTCTTCCCCATTTTTTCTTAACACATCTGACTTTAGCTGAGGTCTACAGACCGAGAAAGGTTCAGTCATCCAGATACTTCCATTTATTTTAGGGTGTGACATTTTTGTCGTTTCTAATGCATAAGCCAAAGCAAGGCGTGGCACGTCAAAGCTAATTCCATATATACAAAATTTTTCTCTTTCTTCTTTTCTTATTACCTGAAAAATACTACTCGTGTGTACATCGTCTAATAGTGTGGCTTTATATAAGTAAATGCGCGGAAGCACACTCTATCAAAACGCGCTACTAATACTCCCACGTCCTTTTCAATTAAAAAAAATTCCAGTTCTAACTTTCCAAGCCCGCTTTATGTCACTCAACCTTTTTTTGTTTTCTCGTCAAATTAGTTTCCTTGCAGTGATTTATTAACATAACTCTAACCAATAAAATAGGTAGTATAAAATAAATGTTGAAAATACATATTAGCTGTGTCAATGTCATGTTTTCTATAGCTAATGATGGTCCTAAGAAAGTTTGCCGTCGCTAAAAAGATTAATGGAAAACATAATAACTATTATACATGTTTAGGTTTTTTTTGTTTTGTTTTTTTTTTTTTTGCTAGAATCATTTATTACAATGCCTATTAGCTAGTTTGGTTACATTGTTAATTTTAAAGTATAAAACTTAGCATTTTTTTCACAGTGAAATGTAGGCATTCGTTTAACTACACTTCGCTGTAAAAAATAGAGCCAACAGATAATAAATAGCAATAGTTGCTAAAGCCAAACATACATATGCAAATATATAAACAAAAAAAAGCTTATTACATCATTTTCACACACACAAACACTGATAGATATCTACATATACTTACAGTTAAGATCAAGTATGACCACTTTGTTGGTTGGCGGTTCCAAATTCGTATTGCTCGCCACACAAACTAATCTCGAATTCAAATGTCCACGTTCAATATTTGCATATGACAAGTGGTTAACAGTCTTGCCATCCGGACGATGTTCGAAACTTTCATCAATCACCGCATTATCTAAATACCATGTTACATTTGGTCGTGGACGCCCTATTGGTGGGATTTGTTTTGGGTGTATTCCATATTCGGTGTTTGGTTGTGCGTTCGTTGTTGAACGTTGAATGTTGTCGTTATTGACCAAATATAAACACATATGCAGTTACAAGTGAATATGCGAGAATGTAGTGACGTGTGTGTTTATGTATAGGGGCAAGAAAATGGAGTACGAAAGAGAAAGCAGCAAGGCAACAAACAAAGCCAGCAAATGATGCAAAATGAGAGCAGCAGTTATTTTTTTTTATGCAAGTGACCATGACAGCAACAATGCCAACAACCGCAGTAACATGAGCAGCAGCAAGAACAACAACACGAGGATGCAGCAAGTAGCGCCAACAATGTTTGCAGCAACAGCAAGAAAGGCATTTGCAGCAAAAGCAACGAAAACGAAAACATTTGCAGCAGCAGCAAGAGCAACAACCAGAAGAGCGGCAACAGCAGAAGCAACGATTTTCCAGAGTTGCAACCGAAAGTATGCAAGTAAAGGAAAATAGAGTGCAAAGAGTGCACGAAAAAATATTATACAGAACAACAAAAACAATGACAATAGCCAATAGTTAAAGGATAACAAAGGCGTGAAAAAGAAGAAAAAGACAAATACGGCAAATGAAATGCAAAAAAAAAAAACATTTTTTAAAAGGCGAAAAAAGGAGATAAAAAATTGGTTGAGCAAATGAATGAGCACAAAAACAAGAGCAATAATGAAAACAAAGAAGAAAATTCCAAAAAAGCACAAAAAGTATAAAGAAAAATTGGTATTGCAAAATATTTTTGCCAGTTCATCATTGTCAGTTAAGTTGCACAGTTGAGTGGTGCGGTAGTCCGTAGTCCCATTAGTTAGTTACATGTTTATTATTGTTGTTTTTGTTTTACGTTTTTTTGCGTATTTCGTAGTTGATTTTCGTTAATGGTCCATTGCAGTTAAGCATTTTTTCGTTTGATTGTTTGTTTTTTTTTTTTCATTTTTTTTCATTTTTTTTTATTGATGGCAGCCATTTTTATTTTTTTTTTTGTATTTTTTTTGTATTGGTTACACGAACGCAAACAAAGAAGCGCAATGAATTCCATTTCGTCGTTAAGATGACATTCAATATAATTGAGGTTGTTGTGGTTAAAGTTGAAGATGACACAAATGCACACGTGCGTCGCCGTTGATTGAGTAAAAAAGAGCAAAAGAAAAGAGAAAAGAAGAAGAACATTATTTTTTATCTAAAGCGTAAGTGTAATTAATGAAAATAAATGCAAACTAAATTCAGCTTACCGCCCGACACCTCACAAATCAACACAATGTTTGTACCCTCGTTGAAGGACTCCACATTGCTGGCCGTTTCGTGTCTATTCGCATTGTAAATAATAGGACGATCTGGTGGCACTGAAATGTGTAGAAAAAGATTGATTTCAATTAATAACGAATATCAAATCTTAGTAATTAACTACTGATACGTATACTATTAACAATAATAATACAATGGCGCTATTATAACTCTGACGAGTTTTTATGGCTGAGCTTCTCTCCCAATTCGAGGTGTGCTCCTTTTGTTTTTCCTACTAATGGTGTGGGCATACAGTTTTATGCCGGCTCCGAACGGCGAATGCATTTTTTGTGAGAAGCTTTTTCATGACAGAAATACTCTCGGAGGGTATACCGCCCACTGCCGAGAGGTGACCGCTGCTCTTAAAAAACCCAATATTTGGATTTTTACTAATTAGAAAAAAAATTTTTTTGGTGTTTTGCTCGGAGTGTGGTTTGAACCCGAGACCTCTGGGATAGCAGGCGAGCACTCTACGAATATGAATATGAATATGAATATGAATATGAATATGAATATGAATATGAATATGAATATGAATATGAATATGAATATGAATATGAATATGAATATGAATATGAATATGAATATGAATATGAATATGAATATGAATATGAATATGAATATGAATATGAATATGAATATGAATATGAATATGAATATGAATATGAATATGAATATGAATATGAATATGAATATGAATATGAATATGAATATGAATATGAATATGAATATGAATATGAATATGAATATGAATATGAATATGAATATGAATATGAATATGAATATGAATATGAATATGAATATGAATATGAATATGAATATGAATATGAATATGAATATGAATATGAATATGAATATGAATATGAATATGAATATGAATATGAATATGAATATGAATATGAATATGAATATGAATATGAATATGAATATGAATATGAATATGAATATGAATATGAATATGAATATGAATATGAATATGAATATGAATATGAATATGAATATGAATATGAATATGAATATGAATATGAATATGAATATGAATATGAATATGAATATGAATATGAATATGAATATGAATATGAATATGAATATGAATATGAATATGAATATGAATATGAATATGAATATGAATATGAATATGAATATGAATACGAATATGAATACGAATACGAATATGAATACGAATATGAATACGAATGAATTCTAAGAACTCTAGTTCGGCCGGTAAACATCGTCTTAATTATGTTGTTCACAAATCTATGCAGGTATAGTTTTGCACAGAACTTTAACCTTGATAGGTGGCTTTGATGTTTCAATTACACACAGTTTTGTCGACAACAATTACATACCGACCACCTACTTTTTTTCAACTGGCACACAAATTTCAAAGAAACAAGTAAGGAAGCCTAAGTTCGAGTGGAATCGAACATTAGATACTCAGCTGTATGCTTTCATTGTTTGTTTGCGTCTAATAGAATCACGGTGTATTTTATATAAAGCGAGTGCTGCATAAAGTGGGCGTAACCACGCCTATTTTCAACATTTTTATCAGTCATCCAACTAAGCATATGAATATTATTCTTTGCTCAAAATTTCATTCCTTTATGACTTCTAGTTACAAAGATGTCACGTTACAAATTCCCAAAGGGTATTCCAGAAATATCTTTGTTAAAAAGTAGGCGTGGTCACAAACCGATTTGAATAAATTTTTGCATGTCTATTAACCAGGCCCGTAGCTAGGGGGGGGGGGCATTGTGGGGCAATGCCCTACCTTAAAATTAGAATGCCCTACCTTAAAAAGGCCAACAAGTGAGATTATTATAATTAAATTTTTTGTCATAGTTTGAGAAAAAAAATTATTGCGGTTGCAATGTATGATATGGAGCATCCACCCTGCACCACAGAGATAATTAAATAAGACCATCGAATTTTTGTAGTTTGGTTAAAGGAATGGTTCATTCCGGCACTTTTCTGACAAAAACTAATCTCACTATGAGCGAACAACACCAAAAGCGCGGGATTGATTTCTAAGGCTGTGTGCTAATCTAAAACATTTTACTCGATGGAAAAATGAGGTGTCTAAATTTCATTCAGTACTTCAACTTTGCCGTAACAAATATATGAAATTGAAGTATGTGTCAGTTAAACGGAGCTGGATTCCCGGAAAAGTATTCATTCTGACGGGCCCATAACTGCAATCAGTAGGCCTCAAAGGCTGTCAATGGGTCACGAGAGAATGGCTGGTATGGTATTTCTCGCCTTTGAGAAAAAGAGAACAAAATCGGTTGATCTGAACGAAGTTCTTCGCATTTTTAATAACATGGCGAACCGCAGAATTCAGCTGTTTTGAATGCTTTTACTATTTTATTTTGTATGATATGATATTTATTATTAGAATAAGTTTGCAGAAACAATAAACTTAAATGGTACTTTTGGTCGTATCTATTTACTCGTATCGCCCACCCGGTACTCACTCGCACTTAGACGTGGATCTCCACATCTAAATCTGGAAGCTGAACCATATTGTTGGCTTATTCTAAATGAGTGTTGCTTATGTACTGTCACAATAATTATGTGTCAACAAATAGGTATTAAATGTACGTCACTGACCTAGAAAAAAGTGATATACATGCTGATTGATTTTGGAAGCCATGCCTCGATGTCAGATTAATTGTGATACATTATTTACTTCCGCCCTACCTTAAACCAACGCTGCCCTACCTTAAATTTAAGTCTAGCTACGGCCCTGCTATTAACACAAGTTATAAAAGTGTATAAACCAAGTTTCGTCATAATATCTCAATTATTTGTCGAGTTATGGGCTCCGAAATCTCGTTGATTCCTTTGTCTGAAAAGAGGCGGTGCCACGCCCATTTTCCGAAATTTTTCTATTTTTTGTTTCCGATCTACTTTAGAACTCATGCCACAAAATTTCAATGAATTATCTTTATATTTGACAAAGATATCGCTTAAAATGTTTTTATTAGGCCACTTTATGATACCCATATATAAAAGTGGGCGTGGTCGTCAACCGATGTCGCTAAAATTTTGAACATGTATTACTACAAGTAGTGAAAGTGTATACACCAAGTTTCGTCATAATATGTCGATTATTTGTCGAGTTATGGGCTCAGAAATCTCGTATATTCCTGCTTCTAAAAGGAGGCGGTGCCACGCCCATTTTCCAAAATTTTTGTATTTTTTGTTTTATGTCCATAGTTGGACACCTTGCAAAAAATTTCAATGATATATCTTTATATTTGACAGAGATATCGATATATCTTCAACGGTTATGACTCATAAAACTTCCAATGTTTGCCCCTTAATAAGT
The DNA here is from genome assembly GCA_960531455.1 of Urophora cardui. Lineage (NCBI taxonomy): Eukaryota > Metazoa > Arthropoda > Insecta > Diptera > Tephritidae > Urophora > Urophora cardui. Next base: position 51,247,485 of record OY482672.1, on the reverse strand, counting down.
GGGCGTGGCACCGCCCATTTTCCAAAATTTCACCATATTTCTTCATAAGAGCCTGAGCTCAATACGTGGATAAAATTTCATCGCTCCAGCTGTATTAGTGACTGAGATACCAAATTTCCGATTTTTTCTATATAGGAAAAGTGGGCGTGGTCATGGTCCGATTTCGCCCATTTTCAATACCAACCGTCCCAGTCTCGATACCAACCTGCATTTCAAATTTCATCAAAATATCTCAATTTTTGCGCGAGTTATCGTGCTCACAGACGGACAGACGGACAGACGGACGGACATGGCTCAATCGATTTCTCTTTTCACCCTGATCATTTCGATATATATAAGTCTATATCTATCTCGATTATTTCATTCTGTTACAATCCACCGTTAGGAAATCAAAACTATAATACTCTGTGTACTAGTACAGCTGAGTATAAAAATTACTACAATCATAGAGCAAAAATGTGTAATTTGTTTTTTTTTTATTTCTTTTAAAATTTTAGTTACTTATTCAATCAAGTCCAGACAGTGTCTGATGCAATTGACTTATGTACATACAAAAACACATATATATGTATAAATATTTAAAAGTTCATGTATACACTAATTGGTATGTAGAAACGAATGTTAGCCGCAAACATTCGCATGTCGAATGCAATGGAACGTGTTGAATGTCGTGCTGAGCAGCAAGTAAGTAAAACTGCAAGCAATACGTGACAAATTATGCTTGCCGATTTGTGATTATCGCAATGCGCACAGGCAAACCAAAAGCAAAACAGAAAAAAAAGCAGTGACTTTTGCACAAGAGAAGCAAAAAATGAGAAAAAGCAGCAGCAGCAACAACAACAATAATAACAACATCAAGCGCTTGGCAATTAGCTGGCGAGTGAAAAAACAAAAAGTACAAAATGTTTGCAGTACAAGCAAGCAATTCGTGCAACATGATTTGTTGCACCACTGAACTAAGCGCATTTGTAAGTAAATACATATTTATCAAGCTCCAGTTTTGTTCGTTTTCACTTGCACTTAAGAGTTTGTGTGGCATGTTTATAGTTATTTAGTAGTATGGTTGCACTTTAGCAAATATCACCCGGCTAAGTCGCATTAAAAACCATAACAGATTGGCCCCGTTCAGACTTATGTGATTCGGCTAACAATTTTTGATACATACATATAGTGATTTTTATACTCAGTTGCTTTGGCAATGCAGATAACATTTGTCTTCAAAAGCTTTTTGTAATAAATAGAACGCTTTGCTTAACGCACATTCGTCCTATGTTTGCAAATAGAAATAAATTACTTATGAAGGATACATTCCGGTTATTGCTTTTCAAAGCTGACAGAATGCAATGGAGCCCCTTAAGAGGAAACAGATATACGTATGTATATATAGGAGGACTTCAACTGCTGGAAATCCAGCAATACCATGCAACTATTTGAGGGAATGGAATAGAATGGAACTTGGAATGATTCTAACTTTGAACAAAAACCAAAACTGAAAAATTTCTTTGCATTGGCAAGATTTTGTCTATGCGTTTTCAGTATAAGATTTAAAAACCAATCTGACCATTGTTAAGGTGCATATAGAAACATTTTAGGAAGAATCATTTTGTAGAACAATATAAGCGATTACCGTTCTCAGGAAAGTGTCTGCCATCTACAAGCTGGATGGATAATATATGGATGGCTAAGAAAATGGGTTAGACTCTTAACGAGGACAAGACGAAATACCTCATGTTATCGCACAAAGAAACAGCACGCCTTGGCAGCTACATATTTGAAACCATTAAGTACTTCCTTTAGTTAGGAAGTTCCCAATGGTAACCGGCATCAACGCCAAAAGTAATGTCAGGACGGAAATCACTCTTGCCAATAAGTGCTACTTTGGACTAAGCAGGCAAATGAAAATACGCTCATCGTTCCAGTACTCACATATGGATCAGATGAGATGGCACTTGAAGTGTTCGAGAAAAAAGTTCTTCGGAAGATTTATGGACATTTACCCATTAGCGACGGCGAGTATCGAAGGATACTTAATGATGAGCTGTACGAGCTTTATGCAGACATCCACTTTGTTCAGCGAAGAGAAATTCAGTGGCTGCGTTGGTCAAATCATGTCGTGAGAATGGATAAAGGCGAAACGGCCCAGAAAGTATTTCTATCGAAACCCGTTAAAGGAAGCAGAAGAAAAGGGAGACCTCCACTGCGTTGCGAAAATCAGGTGAAGACTGACTCGTTCTCTTTTGGTATTTCCAATTGCCGCCAGACGAAATAAAAACGACTGGCGCACGTTATTGGACTCGGCAATAAGCGTCTCGACGAGCGATTTCCAGAATACCAAAGGCAGAAGAATAAAATTTCTGAGATCGCTTAAACACGAGTGCCGTGGAAACGAAGACAGGCAGAATGGTTTATATTTTTAGTTCCACATTCTCCGTGTCCTCATACCTCGCAAACTCCTCCACCTAAACCGATTCCCACTAGATCCTCTGCCAAAAACCATGTTGATAATCAAACTGCTCCATCAACTTCAAAGACCGCATTAACTTCCTTAAACATCCTGGAATCTTTAAATGGATCTGAACCCCTCACTTCCGAAAGAACTTCTGAGAAACTTGTTGTTATTCCTCCTAAAAAGTCTATTTTTGTGTCTAGATTCGCGAAAGACACTTCTCCTGATGACATTAATTTATATATTACATCCAAGTTCAAACCAAAACATTTATTTATTCGTAAATTTAATTTTAAATATGATCGCGACATTTCTAGCTTTAAAATCGATGTAGATCCGACCGATTTTGAAACGATCCTTCACAAATCATTTTGGCCGAATGGCGCGTTTGTTCGCGAATTTGAATTTAGACCAAATAAAAACAACATGAACGTCGTGAGATTACCTAATTCTCAGTCAGTTTCAAAAAACTAATTATATCAACTGTAAGCTTTTACTACCAAAACGTTAGAGGTTTGAATACCAAATTAACTGATCTGTACTTAAATGGATTTTGCTGTAATTACAAAATTATTTGTTTGACTGAAACATGGCTCAAACCTCACGTCTTGAACTCAGAAGTTCTTCCGAATCAATATGAAATCTACAGAAATGACCGCGTAAATAGAATTGGCGGTGGTGTTCTAATTGCAGTGCACACATCGTTGCCATCTGAGGATGTTAGTGTTTCATCCAATGCTTACTTTGAGCTCAAATGCATACGTGTGTTGATTGGTAAAGGATATATGTATCTAACCCTTTGCTATATCCCACCAAATTCCAACACGTCAATTTACAATGAGCTTCTGTTAACACTTAAATCTATAAACTCTAGGATGACACTTTCTGATACTCTGGTAGTACTGGGTGATTTTAACCTCCCGAGCATATATTGGAACGTTAATGACTCGGATATTGTACCTGTTTCTTCTAAAGATAATCACATTTTTTTCCTTGAAGAAATGGCTGAACTCTGCCTCAACCAAATAAACTTGAATTCAAATAAATTTGGCAGGATATTAGACCTAGTATACGTTAATGATATTCCGAACTTCTCCCTAAATCGGTGTGACCCTCTAGTTCTTCCGGAGGATGTTTATCATCCTGCTATTGAGTTCTCTTATGAAGTTATTAACGAAAATGGAACTAAAAATTATTTCAGTTCTAGTGATCAATTTGTTTTTGCAAAGGCGAACTTCAAGAAAATAAATAAAGAGTTGTCGCGTTTTCCCTGGCCAAACTATGTAGATGATATTGACCTTTGTGTTGAACATTTCAATAACACCATCTATAACCTATTTCTAAAGTATGTTCCTAAACGCAGGGTCAATGAAGAACAAACACAGTTATGGTTCACCAGAGAGCTTAAAAAATTAAAAAATAAAAAGTCACGCTTTTTTAAGCTATACAAAAAATCTGGTCTTCATAGAGATTACGTCAAGTACTCAGTCTTGCGGCATAGATACATGGCATTAAACAAAAAATGTTACAAATCATACTTATGCAAAATGAAGAAAAAACTGGTTCACGATCCCAAATCATTCTATAACTTCGTCAACTCAAAACGTAGAGTTCATAGTTTTCCGTCCGCCATGAATTATAATAACACTACGTCTTCTGATATCCAACTTATTGCTAACATGTTCGCAAAATTTTTTAGTTCGAATTATTCTAAGGACTCTCCTAAAAGTAGTGATTATCCGTTTAGACTTACCCCATCCAATTTAACTCATGTCTCAGTTATATCTCCGGAAGTAGTCTTAAATTCATTAAAAACCTTAAAAGATTCATTTAGATCTGGACCGGATTTCATTCCGGCTTGCTTTCTTAAAAAGTGTGCTGTAAATATTTACAAGCCCCTAACATCCTTATTTAACTTGTCTCTAAAAAAAGGTGTTTTCCCATTAGTTTGGAAGGAATCTTTTATAATACCCCTACACAAAAATGGCAGTAGGTCTTCTATTGAAAATTATCGAGGCATAGCCAAGCTGTCAGCGGTTCCAAAATTATTTGAAGCAATCATTGTTAATTATATGAAGTACTCTATTTCCTCATCAATATCGCCATCTCAACATGGGTTTTCTACTGGAAAATCTACCACAACTAATTTATTGCAGTTCACAACTTATGTTTCAAATGGATTTAGAGAAAATGCTCACACAGATGTAATTTACACGGATTTTAGTAAAGCTTTTGACAAAGTATGTCATTCATTGCTCATCCGTAAACTAGGTCTAATAGGTCTTCAACCCAGTTTTATTCGATGGATATCTTCATACCTACATGGTAGAACTCAAAAAGTTATTTTCAAAAATTGTTCTTCCGATGTCATTTTCGTTCCTTCGGGCGTTCCCCAAGGAAGCCACCTTGGGCCAATTCTGTTCCTGCTATTCATTGATGATATTTCGTCCGTAATAAAACATTCTAAGATCTTATTATATGCTGATGATGTAAAACTATTTAAATCATTTTCCTCTATAGAAGATAGATCTTTCTTACAAGCAGATCTTAACAACCTTGTTCATTGGTGTAAAGCAAACTACATGCCGCTAAACTTAAAAAAATGTAAAGTTATGTGCTTTTCTCGTAGAACAGTACAACCAGCTTCTTATAAAATATCACAGCATAATCTAGATCAGGTAACTAATTTTATCGATCTTGGCGTCACAATGGACTCCAAACTCACCTTTAACCTCCATATAAACTCCACTGTCAACAAAGCTAAAGCTGTCTTTGCATTTATAAAGCGATGGTCTAAGGAGTTCAATGATCCTTACGTCACAAAAGCTCTATTTACAAGCTTAGTTAGACCTATCTTGGAATACGCATCTATTATTTGGAATCCCCACTACCAGTGTTTTTCAGATAAAATAGAATCTGTCCAAAAGCAGTTCCTGCTTTTTGCTTTGCGGAACTTTCGTTGGGACTCAGATTACATTCTTCCACCTTACACTTCTCGTTTAAAACTCATTAATTTGCCTTCACTTTCTAGTCGTAGAGAGATGCTTGGTATAGTTTTTATGGTTAAATTAATCACTGGACTTATAAATAGCCCATGCCTTCTAAGTGAGTTATATTTTAACGTTCCATGTAGAGTATCGAGGCATTTCAAGCCACTATTTGTGAAACCTTGCAAAACAAATTTCGAATTAAATGAACCATTCCGCCGCTTATGCCATGACTTTAATAATCACTCCAGCACGTTTGACACTTCAGACTCGCTTTTTATTATAAAAAAAATAGTTCTAGCCTCACTTAATAAATGATATACAATCAGCTGATGCATTTTGTTCTGTAGCTGAATAGTTTTAGATCTCGACACCTAACAAACCCCTTCCTGTACGACTCGGCACAAAAAAAAAAAAACAAAAAAAAACATATCCGTGCGTCATGCGGATTGGCGCCCCTCGCGTCGGTCGGGCGGGATATGGAGGGTAAACCGTTGGGTATTATTATTATTATTATTATTAATTTCGATAATTTACGCTGTTGCCAAAATGAACTATTTATTATACTCAGCTGTACTAGTACACAGAGTATTATAGTTTTAATCATATAACGGTGGATTGTAACAGAGTGAAATAATCGAGATAGATATAGACTTATGTATATCAAAATGATCAGGGTGAAAAGAGAAATCGATTGAGCCATGTCCGTCCGTCCGTCCGTCTGTCCGTCCGTCCGTCCGTCCGTCCGTCTGTCCGTCCGTCTGTAAACACTCTAACTCGCGCAAAAATTGAGATATTTTGATGAAATTTGAAATGCAAGTTGGTATCGAGACTGGGACGGTTGGTATTGAAAATGGGCGAAATCGGACCATGACCACGCCCACTTTTCGTATATAGAAAAAATCGGAAATTTGGTATCTCAGTCACTAATATAGCTGGAGCGATGAAATTTTACCCACGTGTTGAGCTCAGGCCCCTAGGAAGAAATTTGATGACATTTTGGAAAATGGGCGGTGCCACGCCCACTTATTAAGGGTCAGACATTGAAAGTTTTATGAGTCATAACTCAGAAACCGTTGAAGATATATCGATGAAATTTGGTACGCGTGATTTACTTACTTAGACAAACGTTTGGACGGAAAATAGTTAAAATCGGTTGACGGCCACGCCCACTTTTATATATTTGTATTATAAAGTGACCTAATAAAAACATTATAAGCCATATCTCTGTCAAATATAAAGATCTATCAGTGAAATTTTGTCGCATGAGTCCAACTATGGACATAAAACAAAAAACACAAAAATTTTGGAAAATGGGCGGTGCCACGCCCACTTATTAAGGGGCAAACATTGAAAGTTTTATGAGTCATAACTCAGAAACTGTTGAAGATATATCGATGAAATTTGGTACGCGTGATATACTTACTTAGTCAAATATTTGGACGAAAAATTTCCGAAATCGGTTGAGGGCCACGCCCACTTTTATATATGGGTCTTATAAAGTGACCTAATAAAAACATTTTAAGCGATATCTTTGTCAAATGTAAAGATAATTCATTGAAATTTTGTGGTATGATTTCTACAATAGACCGGAAACAACAAATAGAAAAATTTTGGAAAATGGGCGTGGCACCGCCTCTTTTTACACAAAGGGATATACGAGATTTCTTAGCCTATAACTCGACAAATAATTGAGATATTATGACGAAACTTGGTTTATACACTTTTATAACATGTGTTAATAGCCACGCAAAAATTTGTTGAAATCGGTTTATGACCACGCCTACTTTTTAAGAAAGATATATCTGGAACACTCCTGGGAATTTGTAACGTGACATCTTTATAACTAGAAGTCATAAAGGAATGAAATTTTGCACAAAGAATAATATTCATATGCTTAGTTGGATGACTGATACAAATTTAGAAAATGGGCGTGGCTACGCCCACTTTATGCAGCACTGGCTTTATATTAAGTGCACCGTGTTTCCATCAAACGCAAACAAACAATGAAAGCATACAGCTGAGTATCTAATGTTCGATTCCACTCGAACTTAGGCTTCCTTACTTGTTTTCAAATAAAAATAATTTAACCAAAAATAATGTAGCAAATACATAAACTATTTATATATACATATATATATATATATGCGTGTACTTTAAGTTTACTGTATCCAAAGAGTTTTGTACCTTCTATAGTAATTTTAAGCGAAGCCAAAACACGCAAGGTTCTTACATAAATAAATACCAATGTACAACTACACAGTAGCAACAGCGAGGTGCCAAATATACATTCAATAGTTCACAGCAGTTCAAAATTTGTCAATTGAGTGACCATTACTAAACATACTTTATTTTGAATCTCTATGTATGCAGTACAATGTTAACCTTTCTAAGAAAGACTACAACAACTAACAACTTACAATGCCTATGACAACGCCATATTAAAATCGCCAGTTTGCTTATATGGAAAAGAGTTTCAGCTCGCGCTAGTAGGAACGAAACAGCAATAGAAGCGGACTAGTTTTTAACTAGATCTTTGCGGCAAATTTATGCAACTACACATTGTATGTAAATATACATATATGTATGCATGTCTGCAATTAACAATAAATGAGTTGGCGTATATTGAACTGGTGGTCAAAAAATAATATATATATATAAGCAAAAACAAAAAATAACTCTGCCTAAATGGCTGTCACGCGGCATTTTCTGCACATTGAACTTTGCATGTTCTGCCGCATTTTTTATTTAAGCACTAAATTAATAGCGGTAACATGCAATCGTAAGCCCCAAAAAGCTGCTGAACATTTAGCAAAGCTAAGGGGAATTATAATAAGTCAACAAGCTGACAGAACAAAGAGGGTGAGTGTGATGGAGAGAGTAAAGACTTGTATAGATTTTCAACATTTTCAGCCTTTTTTTTGCCTTTTCAAGAAGGGGTTCGAAATTTATGTACTAAAATAGGGGAAAGCATTTAAAAAAAAAATGTTATTTCCGTATATGTGGTGTAATATAACATGTTTTACATAATTTTATGCTCCCCCACAATAGACATGCAATTAAAGTAGGTACTAACAAAATGATTCGTTTGAACTTGCTCGCCTAATAATAGTCTCATGCAGTTTTCTGGGCACTAATCTTTAAATATTTATTTTACTTAGCCTATAGGTCTTCCAAAACTACACAGATCCAAAAGGCCACCTAAAATGCTCTATAAATTATAACAAAGTTTAGCGGATTTGTCTACGCTTTCTCTCCAATAAGATACCCGTCTTATTATGACTGGCTGTCTCATTTGATTTTAGATGAAATCATTTTCAGTAAAATTTAATAGATAACTAGAGATGGATTTCTACCCGGTAAATACCCGGTAAAAACCCTTTTTAGGGTAAAAAAGGGTATTTTCCCAAATAAATACCCAACTCAAGGGTATATTTGGGAAAACGCAAATAATTTAAACTTTAGCAAATTTTACTTTATCTGTACTGAAATGATAATAATTTGCTTGCAAAATCATTAAAATTATTTATGTATTTATGAACTTGTGCTGTAAGATACATACATATGTATAAATTTGAATGGAATTTATATAAAAGACTAGCAAATACCCGTCCCACTTCGCTGCGACAAATCACACTATGCCACTCCCTTCCCTATCGGTCTCCCCACCAGTCAGCATTTCCCGTTCCCCCTATCTCTTCCTCCTCTTATACAACTCTATCTCTCTCTCTCCTCGCCTCACGTTCCTTATCAACAACTTTCCATGGCCATCCGTGCACATATCGGTATACATCATGATTACTAATATATTTTGGATAACCGACTGGAAAATTGGAATGGAATGAACTCTCTATTGAAGCTCTGATTGATACCTTTAATTTGATACCAATAATGGCCAAAAATATTTCGGGGGCTATTTAGGTCCATGTTTCGGCCTCAATCCCGAGAACCGATTGAGGTATCCGTATAGTGTAAAATATATATGGCTACCCTGATCAGCACCTTTAATTTGATACCAATATTGCGAAAAAATATTTGGGGCCATCCGGGTCCACGTTTTGGTCTATATTTGGAGCACCAACTGGAAAATTAGAATGGAATGAACTCTCTATTGAAGTTCTGATTGATACCTTTAATTTGATACCAATAATGGCCAAAAATATTTCGGGGGCTATTTAGGTCCATGTTTCGGCCTCAATCCCGGGAACCGAGTGAGATATCCGTATAGTGTAAAATATATATGGCTTCCCTGATCAGCACCTTTAATTTGATACCAATATTGCGAAAAAATATTTGGGGCCATCCGGGTCCACGTTTTGGTCTATATTTGGAGCACCAACTGGAAAATTGGAATGGAATGAACTCTCTATTGAAGTTCTGATTGATACCTTTAATTTGATACCAATAATGGCCAAAAATATTTCGGGGGCTATTTAGGTCCATGTTTCGGCCTCAATCCCGGGAACCGAGTGAGATATCCGTATAGTGTAAAATATATATGGCTTCCCTGATCAGCACCTTTAATTTGATACCAATATTGCGAAAAAATATTTGGGGCCATCCGGGTCCACGTTTTGGTCTATATTTGGAGCACCAACTGGAAAATTGGAATGGAATGAACTCTCTATTGAAGTTCTGATTGATACCTTTAATTTGATACCAATAATGGCCAAAAATATTTCGGGGGCTATTTAGGTCCATGTTTCGGCCTCAATCCCGGGAACCGATTGAGATATCCGTATAGTGTAAAATATATATGGATACCCTGATCAGCACCTTTAATTTGATACCAATATTACGAAAAAATATTTGGGGTCATCCAGGTCCACGTTTTGGTGTCTATCTAGAGAACCGACTGGAAAATTGGAATGGAATGAACTCTCTATTGAAGCTCTGATTGATACCTTTAATTTGATACCAATAATGCAGAAAAATATTTCGGAGGAATCTGGGTCCATATTTTGGCCTATATCTCGGGAAGGGGTTGAGATACCAGAATTAAATGTGGTCACAATTTCAATCTAATACCAGGTGATCATTGTGTCAAAATTTGAATGTGATCGGCCCGGTAGTTTCGGCGTCCATAGGGAACAAACATACAAACAAACAAACAAAAAAACAAACAAACAAACTTTCATCCTTATATATATAGATAAACATGAATTAGATAGCTTAATACTGATTAATAATTGTGAATTGAATTGTTTAAGGCTGGGCTATAGGAAGATCCAAACACCAAAATATATGGAAGCATTTCACGTCAAATGGAAGTAACACCAAATATATAAAATAACACAATATATATAAAATTGATACCAATATCTATTAAAAATATTGCGGGGTCATTCGGGTCCACATTTTGACACACATCTGCAGACCTTACCTCTCTTAAAATTCCACTCTCTTTCCCTATACTTTCTTTTTTCCTTTCTCTTTCATCTCCGTTTCCTTTGCCTTTCCTTTCCTTTCCTTTCCTTTCCTTTCCTTTCCTTTCCTTTCCTTTCCTTTCCTTTCCTTTCCTTTCCCTTTCCTTTCCCTTTCCTTTCTCTTTCCTTTCCCTTACCTTTCCTTTCCCTTACACCTCCTTTTCTCTCCCCCTCTCATTTGTCGCCTCTTTCTCACTCCCAATTTCTCTCTCTGTATTGAAGCCATAAATCCCACATCCGGTTCCACGTTGTGACCCATATCTGGGGACCCGGCCTATGCATCATAATTATAATAGTTCTGTGTCGAAGTCCTCATATAGACCTTTGATTTGATACCAATTTCGCTCAAAAGCATTTGAGGGTCAGGGTCCATATTTTGGCCATATCTGGAGACCCGGTCTAGGCATCACAATTAAAAGGGTTCTATATTCAAGTCATCCTCAATACCTTTCATTTGATACCAATATCGGCCAGAAACATTCGGGGGTCATCCGGGTCCACGGTTTTACCTATATTTGGGGACCCGGCCTAGGCATCAGAAATAAAATAGTTCTATGTCGAAGTCCTCATCAAGATCTTTCATTTGATACCAATATCGCTGAGATATATTCGAGTCATTCGGGTCCATCTTTTGACCCATAACTAGAGACCCGAGCTAGGAATCACAATGAGTACTACGAGTATTTTATGTAAATTCCCCGTTCAATACCTTTCATCTGATACTAATATCGACAAAAAATATTCAGGGGAAAGCCGAATCCATGTTTTGCCTTTTGATCTATATCTAGGGAACCGACTTCCGGATTTGAAAAAAATATGCATATAAATCATCTAGGGCAAGGTACTAAGCTGATGTGTAAATTTGGTCAAAATCCCTTCACGCATTTGGGCGAAAGCCGGCGAAAAAGAAATAGGCTTGATTTTATATATATAGATGTAATAATTAATTTCTAACGTAATATTGTGTTAAACTTAAATTTGTATTTAATTCATTACTTGTTATTAATAAAATTTGTAAAGAAACTTATGCATTTGGTTTCAAAAAGTACTCGTTTCTATAAAATTATTTATACCCAACTTTTGGGTGAATATTTGGGTATTTACCTTTTTTACCCAAATTTTCCCAATCTACCTGGTATTTACCTTTTGGGTATTTACCCGTTTCCCATCTCTATAGTTAACCTATAAAAATAAGATGAAAACCTCTTATATAAAATTAAGAAGATGATTCCTAGAATAAATATGGAAACCTTTTCATATAAATTTAGCAGATAACCTGTAAAATTAAGAAGAAACCCTGCTTAATATTATTAAGAAGAGAAACTTGATTTTCATTAGAAACTCCTCTTAATTGTAATAAGCCGATGATCTTATCAATTTGAAATGATTGCCACCTGACTTTAAATACATTACTTTCTGAAAATAAATAGCACACTTTTTTATACTCAGCTGTACTAGTACACAGAGTATTATAGTTTTAATCACATAACGGTGGATTGTAACAGAGTGAAATAATCGAGATAGATATAGACTTATATATATCAAAATGATCAGGGTGAAAAGAGAAATCGATTGAGCCATGTCCGTCCGTCTGTCCGTCTGTCCGTCTGTCCGTCTTTGAGCACGATAACTCGCGCAAAAATTGAGATATTTTGATGAAATTTGAAATGCAAGTTGGTATCGAGACTGGGACGGTTGGTATTGAAAATGGGCGAAATCGGACCATGACCACGCCCACTTTTCCTATATAGAAAATATCGGAAATTTGGTATCTCAGTCACTAATATAGCTGGAGCGATGAAATTTTACCCACGTGTTGAGCTCAGGCCCCTAGGAAGAAATTTGATGACATTTTGGAAAATGGGCGGAGCCACGCCCACTTATTAAGGGTCAAACCTTGAAAGTTTTATATGTCATAACTCAGAAACCATTGAAGATATATCGACAAAATTTGGTACGCGTGATATACTTACTTAGTCAAATATTTGGACGAAAAATTTCCGAAATCGGTTGAGGGCCACGCCCACTTTTATATATGGGTCTTATAAAGTGACCTAATAAAAACATTTTAAGCGATATCTCTGTCAAATATAAAGATATATCATTGAAATTTTATAGCAGGAGTCCAACTGCGGACATAAAACGAAAAACACAAAAATTTTGGAAAATGGGCGTGGCACCGCCTCTTTTTATAAACAGGAATATACGAGATTTCTGAGCCCATAACTCCACAAATAATTGATACATAATGAGTAAACTTGGTGTGTACACTTTTATTACTTGTGGTAATACATGTTGAAAATTTTAGCGAAATCGGTTGACGACCACGCCCACTTTTATATATGGGTATTATAAAGTGACCTAATAAAAACATTTTAAGCGATATCTTTGTCAAATGTAAAGATAATTCATTGAAATTTTGTGGTATGATTTCTACAATAGACCGGAAACAACAAATAGAAAAATTTTGGAAAATGGGCGTGGCACCGCCTCTTTTTACACAAAGGGATATACGAGATTTCTTAGCCTATAACTCGACAAATAATTGAGATATTATGACGAAACTTGGTTTATACACTTTTATAACATGTGCTAATAGCCACGAAAAAATTTATTGAAATCGGTTTATGACCACGCCTACTTTTTAAGAAAGATATATCTGGAACACTCTTTGGGAATTTGTAACGTGACATCTTTATAACTAGAAGTTATAAAGGAATGAAATTTTGCACAAAGAATAATATTCATATGCTTAGTTGGATGACTGATAAAAATTTAGAAAATGGGCGTGGCTACGCCCATTTTATGCAGCACTCGCTTTATATTAAGTGCACCGTGTTTCCATCAAACGCAAACAAACAATGAAAGCATACAGCTGAGTATGTAATGTTCGATTCCACTCGAACTTAGGCTTCCTTACTTGTTTAAACTGTTTTTTATTTAATCATACAAGTTTTACTTATAATTATAATACGATCAAGTACTTACATATATATTAAGTATAAGAATATACTTAACATATTTGCCTATAACTTTTATAATACATATTATACTTTGACACAAATTGATGGTGGGGGCGGAATAATTCACATACAGAACGAAAGACCACTATCCTTATAGTAAGACCTCCAAACCGTTTTGCTCACTGAGGTCAAATTTTTTTTATAGCTATTTTAATTTTGCGAAATTTTGTCTGAGGGATTTTTATATAAATAAAAAAGAGTTAAATATAAATTTTAATATAAGACGGTGATCGGTGCTGTTTCCATTTCCGGTCAGCCGGCTAGAGAACTGCGCATTTGTTTTCTCTGCCTTTGCACGCATACATACATATGTACGTATGTTAAGACGTTTATAGCAAAATTTTAATTAATAAGGGCTCTTTAAAACTAAAAAGTTTTCCTTTTTAATAAATTCAAAAAGGTTCTAGTAAAAATTAGAAGATGTCCTTATTGATTTGCTTTATAAAAATTTTCTCATAAAAACGAGCAGATCTCTTCTTTCTTTGACAAAAGACGTACAAAATTAATAAACAAGAAGTTATCTCCTCGTTTTCAGACGATATACTTTCCAATAAATTTAAGAAGAAATTCAAGCTAAAATCGAAAAGATTTTCCAGCAAAAATTTCTTCAATTTTGTCCCCTCTCACTCTCCTCGGCCATATAGCATTTTTAGAAGGCAGTCTCTTTGATTATATGTGAACTTTTTGGCTCTGTGTAGCAAGAAATTATACTCTTGTTACTCACTTAAAATAATATCTAAATATGAACTGCTTTAAATGCTTTAACTGTATGAAAAAATGTTGTAGAATCATGGATGCATAGTTTTAAAGCATGTCTATACGGAAGGGTACGTGAATTGAACTGTCTACACGGTAAATCGTTATTCAGATTGTCACTCTAATTCTTATTCTTTCTTCTCCATTATTGCACATAATTTAATCGATTTCATAAAATTCGATAGATTTAAAGGTACCTTTTCAAAATTTTTTATGAAATGTGATTCGGGAGTGAGTGACGAATCTGGTCAATATTGAATAATATTGCCAGTACGGCAAGCCGTAGTGTACTAGTTAAAAATAAAGATACGATTGGCAGCACTGTAGTTAGTTGTTATGGGAGAGAAAAACGTGATGGACGATTTATATTTCGGGCAATAACACAGTGCTACAAAATCAGAAAAAAAAAATATGCAGGGGCTCTCACATGGTTCTTTGGTTTCGTCATGACCCATAAAACACTACCTCATTTGCGGTTTTTCCCCATCACTTCGTTTTTAAATTTTTTGAGTACAAATATAATACAACTCTGAAATTATTGAAATTACAACTTCGAGATGCTATAACTTTCTTGTTTCTTGATCGAATTCAATTTTTTTTCTTTTATTTGAAAAAAGCTACTTTTACCTTCCAAACAAGCAAAATAGTTGGCAAATCGACCTAAAAATTATCAATTTTTGGTCTTTTATTCCAAAAAAAAATTAAATTTTTCTAAAAATATTGGTTTTCGGCACGTTTTTATTGGATTTTGAAGTTACAAACAATGGGTTTTAAACCTTTATAACAAAATACATAAAATCAGCTTTTCAAAAAGCAAAAGTAAATAAAAATTGATTCAAAATTACGGTAGTAGTGCTTCATAAAGTGAGTAGGCCTTGTTTTTTTTTTTTTTGTTTTTATACCTTTCATGAGAATGAAATGGTATTATAACTTAGTGCCAAAAAATTTTTGTCGAAAGTACCAGAAGGAAGCGTGGGGGACCCACCAAAATATATACCGATATGATCAGAAACACGAGCTGAGTCGATTAAGCCATGTCCGTCTGTCCTTCTGTCCGTCCGTCTGTGTGAGCGCAAACTAGTCCCTCAGTTCTTGAGATATCTCAATGAAATTCGGAATACAGGTATGTTGTTATATGCAGCTGATCATTTGTCGGAACCGGCCGAATCGGACCACTATAACATATAGAAAACAACCGATTATTCAGATATACATGAAATTTTTGAATGTAATTTGTGCATAACTTCCCCATTTAAACAGCTAAGGACATGAAACTTTGAAGTAGACGTGCCCATTTTGGCCCAAACAAGGTTACCGAAAATTGTCAAGATCGGACCACTATAACATATAGTTCCACAACATCCGATTATTCAGATATACACATTATGGTGTATAACTCCTCCATTTTAACAGCTAACGGCCTGAAATTTTGAAGTATTTGTACCCATATGGACCCAAACAGGGTTACCGAAAATTGTCAAGATCGGACCACTATAACATATAGCTCCCCTACAACCGATTGTTCAGATATGGACATTTTGGTGTATAACTCCTCCATTTTAACAGCTAACGGCGTGAAATTTTGAAGTATTTGTACCCATATGGGCCCAAACGGGATTACCGAAAATTGTCAAGATCGGACCATTATAGCTCCGATACAACCGATTGTTCAGATATGGACATTTTGGTGTGTAGCTCCTCCATTTAAATAGCCAAGACACCATTTTTTCTAATAAAGCTTTCCATAAATAACCCACAGAATTAAAATTATAAATTAAACTTAATCAGGCTATGTACATACATAGGTAACTTTTCATTTCCCCACTCATGAAAGGTATGAAGTCTTCGGTACGGCCAAAGACAGCCGCGCTTTTACTTGTTTCTAATAAATCCTTCCATAAATAACCCACACAATTGAAATTATAAATTATACGTACTAAATCAGGCTATGTACATACATGCATAGGTAACTTTTCATTTCCCCACTCATGAAAGGTATGAAGTCTTCGGTACGGACGAAGGCAGCCGCGCTTTTACTTGTTGGGATTAACTAAGGGAATATTTATAGTATTTTTTTTTACCAACTACAAACGATGTACGTGGAGCCCAATCCTTTTGTTTGTAGTGTAGGCTAATTGATCGGCTGTCCCATTCGCAGAAATAGCATGGATACTTCGTATTTCCACCCTGAATACCATTTAAAATATTGAGTACCTTGAAGTCAGCTACAATTAGGCATACTGTCATATGATTCTTTAATATCGGTAGCGTAGGCCAGTGGGACTGATGGATATATGCCAGTGTTGTATAAAAGCACAGCATTCAAACCTTAAAAAATTAAATGAAACTAGAATATGTAATTACATAATAAACATTTCAAGTGTACTTTTTGTTGAACCGTCGATGAATAGACGCCAATCTCTTGGGGAAAAAATCTAAAGTAGGTAAACTGACCAATTCTGACAAGTAACAAAGAGCACACTCAGATCGCTCCATACTCAGTTTTGTGAAAGTTCATACCTACTTTGTATGCAAATATTAATCTATAAAAAAAAAAAACATTTTTAAAACACAAAAACAAAGGCTTACTCACTTTATGAAACACTACTACCGTAATTTTCAATCAATTTAAATTTACTTTTGCTTTTTAGAAAGCTGATTTTATGTATTTTGTTATAAAGGTTTAAAACCCATTGTTTGTAACTTCAAAATCCAATAGAAACGTGCCGAAAACCAATATTTTTAGAAAAATTTAATTTTTTTTTTTGGAATAAAAGACCAAAAATTGGTCATTTTTAGGTCGATTTGCAAACTATTTTGCTTGTTTGAAAGGTAAAAGTAGCATCTTTCAAATAAAAGAAAAAAAATTGAATTCGATCAAGAAACAAGAAAGTTATACCATCTCGAAGTTGTAATTTCAATAATTTCAGAGTTGTATTATATTTGTACTCAAAAAAATTTAAAAACGAAGTGATGGGGAAAAACCGCAAATGAGGTAGTGGTTTATGGGCCATGGTGAAACCAAAAAACCATGTGAGAGCCCCTGCATTTTTTTGGTGTAGCACAGTGTAATTTAAGGCAAAAATATAGAACTAATGAACAATAAAATCGTTATAAAAATTTCGTTTTATTGTATGAACGACACATAAAATTATAGGCATACAAAACAATTAATTTTACATTCCACATAAGCGATATACCCACAAAAAAAATGTTTAAATTTAATTCCTTCATTCTTAGTAAAATAGAAACTGTTGTTGCATAAAAGCAAAGGCAAGAACTCAATGGCTACCACAATATTTAACCACACTAAATACTCCCACAAATATCTATACTGTAAATTGCATAAAGAAGCACTTGTTCGAAAGGAAAAACGGCGTACGGTAGTACACTGACGACTACAGCGTTCAAGTAAGCAAATTTATGGTCATGCATAAAACTAAAGTAGCAACAACAACAACAACAAGCAGATTAAGTGTGTACAATGTAGACATTGTGGCAGCAATTTTACCACCGGCATTGCAGCGGCGCTTAACCGCAAGCAATGAAAAGACAATTGTGCAAGAAAGATACGCCCACAGCATTCGCTTAACTAATGCTTTGTGTCATCATTGTAACATCATAATTGCCATATTTGCTTGGTTAACTTTTTTGTTGTGCTATTTAGTACTAAATTTGGTTTTCGTACAGGCATAGTTTAGTACATGCAAATATGCAGTGAAATTGGTGCATTCAACATGTTCATGAATGGTATAAAAATGTTTTGAGAAAAAATTCGAAACTTTTTTAATATTTTTTCACTACTCGTATATATAAAAAAGCAAAGAATAATAATAATAATACAATGGCGCTTTTATAACTCTGACGAGTTTTATGGCCGAGCTTCTCTCCCAATTCGAGGTGTGCTCCTTTTTTTTCCTGCTAATTGGGTGGACTTACAGTTTTATTCCGGCTCCGAACGGCGAATGCATTTTTGGTGAGAAGCTTTTTCATGGCAGAGATATAATCGGAGGGTATGCCGCTCACTGCCGAGAGGTGACCGCTGCTCTTAAAAAACCCAATAATTGGATTTTTATTAATTAGAAAAATTGTTTGGTGTTTTTCCGAACTGGGGTATGAAACTGAGATCTCTGGTATAGTAGGCGAACACTCTATCCACTGCACCACAATGGCCACAAAAGCAAAAAAGAGGTTTAAAAAAAGAGATTTAAAAAAAGATTTTTAACCTTCATATAAATGCATGTGTAGAAAGCATGTGTAGTAGCACTTGTGTGCACTTAAACGTTACGCCTAATGACAATAAAATGATGGTGGTCGCACATGCGAATACACGCCCAAATATGAACACACAAACGCGAAAACAAGCAATCAAGCAAGCTTATGAAAACAAACAGTAGGAAGAGGAGGAGGAGCAGGAGCAGGAGGTCAATGTATGACCGCATATGAAGGGTAAACGTAGGAGATGTGCTTGAACATCTCGTTTTTTCGTCGAATTAAGGAATTGTTTTATTTGTCTGATGGCGCAAATTCGATGTTGATTCGTTATGCAAGTTTGAGATTAAAGTGAGCGCTGAATCTAGTTGGATATATCACACAAACATATGTACGTAATAAACATATTCATGTGTGAGCCAAAACGATTTGCACATTTTCCAACGATTTTACTGTCATTATTTTGCCATTTGTGTGCAATATGTATGTATGTAGATATCAGAGTACGATCAGCAAAAAATCCACGCCTTAGTTAAGAATTATTACAGTAGATTTAAGGGCTAACGATAAAAGGCCTGAAATTTATATGGAAAGCTTAAGGCTTAAAATAAGGCTTATTTTCCTGTGCTGATGTCATCAGGCCATAAGGAATATTCTCCCTCTATCTCTCTCTCTGAGAGCAAACCTTATTTCTAAGGCTTATCCGGCAGGGAAATAAGGCTTATTTAACGCTTTATTATGATCTGGTATTCATGCCTTACGTGGTGTATGAATAGCTTCCAAATATTTTAATAATAAGTTATTTTTTGTTTGTGTTAAAATGAAGTATTAAAATATTTGGAGCAGAAGGAATGAGTGCTAGCAGCAGCAGCGCTGCCAGTGTATTCCAATTAAACAACTTAGCTTCAGCTTACGCCTACGAGTCTGTTTGCTGGGCGTATGCATATACTTATACATACATGCTTATATGCATATACATACATGCACTCATTTGTATCCTTAAGGCATTTTGCCAAAAATTTTGCAAACCATCAATAAGCCGCCACATTTAGGTACCCTTACATGTGTCTGTGTGTAATCAATAGAATTATCCTCTAAAATATTCATGCTAACCTAAATTAATTTACATAATTCATTACTGATTACATGATTACTATATACTTACCAATAACGGTGAGATTGATTTTGAGATTTCGTGTAGGCGAATTGCGAAAATCCACACGACAGCGATACACACCCTCATCTTCGGTGCGTACATTATCGATTTTCAATTGGGCGGGATGCGATGTGCTGCTAAAGTAGGCGCGTGTACCGAATGCTAATGGCGATGACCATAAACGTGCCTGCCCGAATTGACGGCCACGCACATCAAAGCTGTTTGAATGCATGAAAAAAGAGAAGGAATCAAAAAAAAAAATTTTTTTTGAAAGAAAGAGAAAGAAATAATTGAAAAAGAATGTTTGTTGACGCATAAAATTAATACTTAATAAAAAGAAGATAGACACATTTAATGCTTTCAAAAAGTATTTTAACGAAGTGCTTTGCATTTGACACATTAAAATGGTTTTAAGAATCAATGCCTTCATTCATGCTTGCTCTTTTAGCTTTTATAGCTTTACGTTTAACTTACTTGTAAATCGGTTCACCATCACCTTCACGAAACCACAGCACCATATAAACCGCATCGTCTCGTTCGAGGGGGGAAATATCACATGGCAGCATCGCCTGCCGTCCCAGCACACCTTGCACCGAAGTTAGAGGGACTGAAAGAGAGTGAAAGGGAAATAATATATAGATAATCATAGATACTTTGTATTAATATTAAGAGTGTTTACGCCAACTCTCACTCCGAGATGTCGCTGGTAGGAGTCATGATTGACAGATCATGGTGAATGATCAATCAGCTGACAGGACTCGTTACTTCATCTCGCTTTGGTATGAGTCCTGTTAGCTGATCCCGTTGTTTTTGGCTCCACCTTCTGTGGGGCCTATAAAAGGGGTGGAAACAAAACAGTTGGTCTTCTTTTGATCATCAGATTTCTTCAGCGACATCTCAGGTGAGTACAGTGTCTCATATACAAATCTAACCTAAGTGAAAATATAAATATAAATTAAGTGTAAAGAATACAAGTTTTGAAAGAAATTAAATGAATTCAATCTTATTTAATTTCTGCGTATTAATTTACCAACTTTTGCTCTTATAAGTGAAATTACCTTGAGAACCGGCTGCCTCTTGTTCCCCGTTTCCGAAATTCATGAGGAATTTCGGCCCCAATTATTCCCCGTACGAACATGGTCCTTCGAGCCGGATCTCAAGATAGTTTCATTTATTTCAAAAAAAAAAAAAAAAAAAAAAACTCCGAACACAAACAACTCTCCTATCATCATTGAGAAATTTACCAACACATAAATTTCTCACCACACTGTTGTGAACGATATTTGAACAAGAAGAAGAGGATTTGACAAGTGTGCATTTTAGTTCTGTCATTCTCGACAAATTTTCGATACATACATACAATTTTTCATAAAACACGTGAAAAATTGAAAAAAAGGCTGGAAAAGCCACAAAAATACCAAAAAGCTGAACTTTCCGAGGGATTTGGCGCGGCGGAAAGCAGGAATCCAGAGGTGAGTGCTTTTAGGTATAAATTTTTGTAACTCAGTGAATTACCCAGTCCGTGGAAAGTTGGCAAAAAAAAAACGAAAAAATTCGACCCCGGCAGCATATAATTGGCAAAAGAAGGTATTGGACAAGACAGAGTAAGTACAAAAACGAAAAAGGAAGTTTAAAAAATTGGTAAAGTGTTAGAAAAACCGAAATATTAAAACGCCACAGAAAGGCTGCTGTGCGAACAGATTTCTGGGTGAGTGTTAGTATAGTGTTCCACAAAGGTACCACGGAAAGGCTGTTGTGCGAGCAGATTTCCTGGTAGTCATTTTGTGGCATATCTACAAACAGCCGAAAAAGCACCAAAAAATTAACTCTGGTCGCGAAAATTAACATATTACGTGCATACATATCTACATACTTATATATATTCATATTAACAGATACATGTGCTAATAACTGTTATTTTTCATTTCATTGGTTCCCGTTGGAAAATATCCGAGAATAACGCCAACCCAAGGTTCCCGGACCAACAGCGAAGCAGTACAGCAAGTCAAGGAGGCAACAAATTAAACTTCAGAAAAGGCAGTTGCTCAGATTTCAACGCGGCTACCAAAAGGGGCGAATTTAGATTAAGGAACCACGATCCAACCCACCGGTTAGTTATCACCACCTCAGCATCCAAAGGTTGAACACCGGCACATGGTGCCAAGCAGTCAGGCGTCAACCAGGCCGGAATCCAAAAAGAATTGCTACCTTGACAACAAAAAAATTGGTGAGCATTGGCGAATTAGCCACTGAGTAAGGTGCCACCAAGCAAACCGTAAGTACTCAAACAACATAAAGTGTGAAATATTTGAATAGCGCAAGTGAAAAATCGCGCGAGTGCTGAACGCCGGCAACAGGTGCCACGAAGCAAGGCGTCAGTGCGGATTCCTCGTGCATAAATTTTTTTTTGTTAAAGTTTCTATAAATTGCGACAGTGTACATTCCACTTTCAAATTGGTGATCTACCAAACCACAGAGTAGGTACCGTTTTCTAAAAGGCACCCCAACAAAGCATTTTTTTGTTTTAAAGTTTCCCGCTCCATTCGCATTCGGTGCCTACAATTTGTGAAAAATAATTTTCTTTTCCGTGAGAAATCAATAATATATTAAAATAGCAAAAAAAAAAAAAAAAAAAAAAAAAAAAGTAACGAATTTTATGTTGATATATATGTATATACATACATACCTAGCGAAATATAGGTACTAGAAATCGAAGAATTTTCGGTCAATATATTAATATATTTTCAAAACAGTTCACTGTAAGTTTTTTATATTAAAGGTCGGTGATTAAAGCACACGTATATAACTTAACCACTATTTTAAACACGTCCATAGTAGCAGTTATCGGCAAACAATATTGCATCACCTGCATCAAGAGCATCACATATTGCATCATTTGCATCAAGACAACACAACAGGCCATCAAGTGCAATATTGTGAACATTTTCCATCACTGCACCGCTATCGTAAGCTGTAAAGTCCGCAAGTAAACTCCAGAAACCATCTCGAAAAAAAAAAAAAAAACAAAAAAAAAAAAAATATAATAAAGTGAAGTTTGTGTGTTGTAATAGGAGTGTTAGTGGTAGCGTTAGGAGCGCCGGCTGTATTGCCATAACTCAGGCGCGAGTGCTGAACACCGGTACTAGGTACCACAAGCAAGGTGTCAGTGCGAATCACCGTAAGCCCCCACCAGTGGCTTATCAACAACAACAACGAGTGATAGTATTAGTGGTGATAGGTAGTTACCAAGCGTCGGCTGTATTGCCAGAACTCAGGCGCGAGTGCTGCACACCGGTACTAGGTACCACAAGCAAGGTGTTCAGTGGGAATCACGGTAGGCCCCCCCCAGTGGCTTATCGGCAGCGGAAGCCCCCACCAAGTGGCTTACTAGTAATAGGAATTTTTGATAGAGCACCGGCTGTATTGCCACAAGAGAGGTGCAAGTGCTGAACACTGGTACTAGGTACCACAAGCAAGGTGTTCGGTGCGAAATAGGAACTTAACCCAACAAGGCCCACACATGCGGCCCAATTTTTAAACAAAGGCCCAAGCATACGGCCCAACCACAACAACGGCCCAAGCGTACGGCCCAACTAGCAACAACAACAAAGGCCCACACATACGGCCCAACAAGAGCAGCAAGGCCCACGAAAACGGCCCAACTTTAAACAAAGGCCCAAGCATACGGCCCAACCACAACAACGGCCCAAGAATACGGCCCAATTAGCAACAACAACAAAGGCCCACACATACAGCCCAACAAGAGCAGCAAGGCCCACGAAAACGGCCCAACTCTAAAACAAAGCCCCAATCATACGGCCCAACGTGCAAAAATATAAGGTAGTACCACACAAAACAGGTAAAGTACCCCATTTGACATAATTACTTGTATATACGCGATAACGAAATTCGAGTTTTCCCATTAAATTTTAATGCGAAAATAAGAAGCCGTAGCTTGTATTCTAACCTTGTTAACAGTTTTGTTCCTTTCTTTAAAATTTATTGGTTTATTTTGCTCAACTCGGTGAGCACAACGAATTTTTAAGGTAATGGGGATTTCGTGAACCCCGTACCAGCAAATCAGAGACATTTTTTTTTGTAAAAATTTTTAGTGCTCAAGCGGTGAGCACCCCGAAGTTCTTGGCAGTATAGGGTATTTGTTAATCCCTTGCCAAGGCATAATAACTTGGAGAAAATTTTGGTTTTTGGCAAAATAGTTGCTCAGTAGCTGAGCCCCAGACAAGCAAGTTGTGGGATTTCGTAAATCCGCACCAACTTATTGGAGAAATCTCATTGGGAGATTTCCTTGCTCTTTAAGTGAGCACCCCGAATTAGCTAACGATTTGATCAAAAGAACAAAAGTTTTTTTTTTTTTTTTCTTCCTCAAGGTATTGGGATTTCGTGAATCCCTTGCAAAAATACAATATTTTTAGAAGTTGTTTTGGAAATATTGGCCCAATTGGTGGGCACCCGGATTGTATTGTGAGTAGTGGGATTCGTTGATCCCTGTCCAATCTTAAATATTTCTAGGAAATATTTTGCTCTATAGGTGAGTACACGTAATCTCTGGTAGCGAAGAAGGTTTAGTGATTCCTTTGCCAGAATAAAAAATTTTGTGAAAGGGTTGGAGTTTGGTAATTTCCTTTAAATCTCCGATAAGGTATCGGTATTGAAATCGATCAGTCTTTGGTACTTTAAAAACAAAAAAAAAAAAAAAAAAAAAAAAAAGTTTTGAGAGAATATTTTAAGAATGGCCACGGTAAATGAATACAATCGTGCGTGTGAGGCACTGTTAGAATTCGAGACACGTTTCAACGAATCTCCAAGTGCAGATCACACAACCTTTACCCTAGAAATCCAAAAGGACGAGCTTAAGGCTCTATGGGAAAAGGTTAAGGAAATATTTAGTAGGTATACGAGAGGATTAGGTGAGGACGAGGCAGGCAAAAACGCCATGCGTTCGGCGAAGGATAGCTACCAAAATTGCTATACCGCATATCTTACATGCGCAGCATTAATGGGTGAAATCATCCACAACCTAACATTCATCAGACAGGCTTCTTCGACAATAGCTCCTCCTCCTCCTTCAGAACCGACACAACAAATTCGTACAGGTATGAAGCTACCCCCTTGCGATACGGAGATTTTCTATGGCGATTATACTGCATGGCCTTCGTTCAGAGACCTCTTCACCGCGATCTACATAAATAATCCGCGATTAAGTCAGGTAGAGAAATTATTCCATTTGAATCAAAAGACTCGTGGGGAGGCAAGAGATATAGTTAAGAAATCTCCATTAACAAATGACGGATTTCTAGTTGCATGGAAAAATCTAACAGATAGATTTGAAAATAAACGAATCATGGTCAACACTCAATTGAAGATTCTATTCAATTTACCAACAGCTACAGTAGAGCGTGGAACCGAAATTAAAAACTTACAACGATCGGTCAATAATTGCATCTCAGTCTTGCAAATGAATGCAATTGATACTGAAAACTGGGATGCAATTTTCGTGTATCTAGTCTCGAGTAAATTGCCAGATGGTACTTTAGCTCTTTGGGAGCAGAGCATCGAAAATAAGACTGAAATTCCAAGGTGGGTAGATTTAGATAATTACCTCACCAATAGGTTCCAAACGTTGGAAACAGTGTCTGACATACAGGGTGCCCGCTCTTCTCGAGCTTCCGTAAATCGATCCATGACATCCACGTATGAGAAGAAAAAGGTATCAGCCAACGTGGGACAATACACTCAATCAGGATGCAGGCTTTGTCCCAAAGTTTCCCATCCGTTAAAATCTTGCCCCAAATTTCTAGCAATGAAGGTTGATGATAGGTGCAAGGTAGCTCGAAAACACAATTTGTGCATGAATTGCTTGGCACACTCTCACATGGCAAGGAATTGCAACAGCACCTTCAACTGCATGAGCTGCCACCAACGACACCACTCCCTCCTCCATCGCCCTTCGGGTGGGAATTCACAACCCTCCTCCACACTCCGTACCCCTACAACGAACAACGAAACTCAACAGTCTCAAAATCCAACATCGTCTGAGAACGTAAACGCTCATTTTGCAGTAAACGCAAAAAATGTAATCCTAGGAACAGCTATGGTACACATATGTCATCTAGGAGTAGAATATGAGGCCAGAGCTCTTTTAGACTCGGGCTCAGAAGGGACCTTTATCACCGAACGGTTACAGAGACGCATCAATTTGCCAACACAACCTACCAATACAGCAGTGAGTGGCATAAGTGCCACTTCCACGGCCACAGTGCGAAAGGTCGCAAACTTTGTTTTAGGTTCTCCTGTCAACCCCCTGTTCAAGATTGAGGCAAGAGGCCTGATCTTACCCCAGCTGACAGGAAACCTACCCCAGTTTTCAGTAGATCAAAAAACCTTGGTTTACTGCCCCCAATAAAATTGGCCGATATTAACTTTTACAGAAGTCAACAGGTTGACATGATAATTGGTGCGGATCTGTACCCAGCGGTGATAGGTAATGAAGTAAAAAGAAACGTGTTGGGATCTCTGTTGCCACAGGAGACAATTTTTGGATGGATTTTAACCGGTCCAGCTCCCATATCGGCTGTTAACTGCCAGCAGTCGCGTTGTGTCTCCTTGGTTTCGGAGATATCAGGGCAGCAGCTGACTCGATTCTGGGAGTTAGAGCAGGTGCCGATGAGAAAACAAGCAACCCCCGAAGAAGCAGTATGTGAAAGTCATTACGTGCGCACAACAATAAGGAATAAAGAAGGACGTTACGTAGTGGCACTTCCATTTCGACAGGAATTTCCCGAAAAAATTGAACTAGGATATTCACGAAGCAGCGCAACCGCTCAATTTGTTCGTAATGAAGCAACGATGACCCGGAAGCCGGAGCTGAAGGAGGAATACCACCGAGTGTTGCGGGAATACTTAACGCTTGGACATATGAGTCCAATAAGCAAAGAGACGAAATCAGCGTCCTCTTCAAATAGTTATTACTTACCCCACCATGCAGTGATCAAACCAGACAGTACTACTACCAAGGTACGAGTAGTATTCAACGCATCGTGCCCATCCTCGAACGGTGTCAGCCTGAATGACATTTTATATCCCGGCCCTGTTCTTCAAGCAGACCTTATAGCGCTATTATTGAAATGGCGGTTTTTTAAGTATGTATTTAATGCAGACATAGAAAAGATGTATCGGCAGATTCTCCTACACCCGGATGATACTAAATTCCACAGGATTCTTTTAAGGGAGTCACAAGACGAGGAAATCCAGGAATATGAGCTTCGAACGGTCACATTTGGAGTCAATTGCGCTCCTTATTTAGCGATCCGAACTCTCTTCCAATTAGCGGAGGATATCAGTTTGAAATATCCTCTGGCGTCAAAGGTGCTCAAGCAACACATGTATGTTGATGATGTCTTGGCAGGTGCGCACGATAGCGAGACTGCGGCTAAGACACGCGACGAGCTAATCGAAGCGCTGAAAAGTGCTGGATTTCCCTTGAGGAAATGGACTTCCAACTCGAAAGAAATTTTATCAGCCTTACCAAAGGAACATCTTCTGAAGGAAGAGTTTCTCGAAATTGATGATTTAAGCGAAGCTAGAATGTTAGGTATTCGATGGAATGCAATTAGCGATATGTTTTATTTTAGTGTCCAACAAATACCCACTAAGCCTAACTATACTAAAAGAGAAGTTTTATCATATGTCGCAAAATTATTTGACCCCGCAGGCTGGTTAGGTCCCATCGTAGTAGAAGCTAAAATTTTAATGCAGGACATCTGGTTAACGAAGATAGACTGGGATGATAGTCTCCCTTCAGGTCCTCGTAGACGATGGGAAAATTTCCTTAAAAACTATGTTTATATATCAGAAATAAGAATACCCAGATGGGTTCATTTCACTCCGTGGGATGAGATCGAATTTCACGGTTTCTGCGATGCCTCCGAAAAAGCATACGCAGCAGCGTTATATGTAAGAGTATGTGAACGAACATCAGGTAAATCCCCGTATGTAAATTTACTGGTAGGTAAGACGAAAGTAGCTCCGGTGAAAACCGTATCCTTACCTCGGCTGGAATTATGTGGTGCACTATTGTTAGCTGAATTAATCAATGCCTTACTACCACAGTTTAACATCGCACAGCCAGTCATCTATAAATGGACGGATTCCACCATTGTGCTTTCATGGTTAAGAAAGCCACCCTGCAGCTGGACTACGTTTGTAGCGAACAGAGTCGCAAAAATCGACGAACTAGTTGGGACTAGCAGCTGGAATCACGTTGATTCAGCTGAGAACCCGGCGGATCTGGGCAGCCGTGGTGCCACCCCTCAAGAGTTAGCAAGGAGCATGTTATGGTGGCAAGGTCCTGGCTGGTTGAAAGCGCCACCATCGGAATGGCCTCAGAGGTCAGACGAATTACCATTGGAAACAGAACTAGAACGAAAGGTTGTACGAACGCATACGGCGAAAATTCCAGATCTCTCAGACATTCTGGAACGATTCTCAGATTTCTCTCGTGCCATGAGAGTGATTGCACGGGTGTTTCAATTTTACCACAAAACGCATCCTGTTCACAAATTAACTGTTCGGGCGGACACCTCATCCATAACCCCCGAGGAAATGCGAATGGTAAAAAATCGTCTCATTATGTTAGCGCAGAGGCGCTGCTTTTCGGAGGAGTACAACGTACTCGCGACATCCAACCCAGTAGGCTCAAAAAGTCCCATCCGAACACTCAACCCGTTTCTCGATAAAGACGGTATCATACGAGCGGGTGGTAGATTGGCTTTAGCGAATATACCCGCCAAAGAGCGTGTACCAATTATTTTACCTTACGATTGCCAATTCTCCCGACTTCTAGTTAAATTCTCACACTCGATTTCCTTACACGGTGGAAATCAGCTTATGCTAAGACTTTTAAGAACCGAATATTGGATCCTTCGAATGAAAAATTTAATCAAAAATGTAATTAATAAATGCAAGGTTTGTCTCATCTATAGAAAAAGAACCCGAGAACAACTGATGGCAGCGCTTCCGCCTGAACGCACAGAAATAAGCCGACCCTTCATAAACACTGGAGTAGACTTCACTGGACCTTTTGAAATAAAAAACTATACGGGCAGGGCATGTCTGATTACAAAAGGATACGTGTGCGTTTTTGTTTGCTTCGCAACAAAGGCGATACATCTGGAAGCGACTAGCGATTTATCCACCTCCACGTTTCTCGCAGCCTTCTCAAGATTCGTATCAAGACGAGGCTGCCCTTGTAATGTATACTCGGATAATGGAACAAACTTCGTTGGAGCCAGCAAGGCACTGCGACAGGATTTCCGTAACTTCCTTAAGGAGGCATCTCAACAGACCACCCTCACTTATGCCCACCAAGAAATCAGCTGGCATTTTATACCCCCTGGAGCGCCGCATATGGGCGGATTATGGGAAGCAGGCGTAAAAAGTTTCAAGACCCATTTCCGCAAGATAGCTAACAACATGCGATTCACCATGGAGGAATTTTCCACGCTTTTGGCCAAAATCGAGGCCTGCTTAAATTCAAGGTCAATCAGTCCACTGTCAGACAATCCCGAGTCGACAGAACCCCTAACCCCAGGGCATTTTCTGATTGGTGGTCCCCTATTAACGATAGGAGAACCGGAAGTCAATGGATCACCAATTTCCATAGTAAACCGGTGGCAAAAGATAAAAGCCATTCATCAAGGATTCTGCAAACGATGGAAGGACGAATACCTGAAGGAACTCCATAAAAGAGTCAAGTGGCAGTTCCCTCAGCAGAACATCGAAATTGATGACTTGGTAGTCATTAAAGAGGATAACTTGCCCCCAAATGAATGGCGACTTGGAAGAGTTGTCAAGGTGGTCCCGGGAAGTGATAATCGTGTTAGAGTCGCGGAGATCCGCACCGCGCGCGGTGTAATATCGCGTCCAATTGTCAAACTAGTGCGCCTACCTATGGAAACCATTAATTAACCGATTCTCTCTTTCCAGCTTTTTTATCTTTTCAGAATTTTTATAATAAATTATTGCATAATGGTCCGCGCTCAATCAGCTAACAACACTCTCGCGACTCAACGTCGCTGCCCGGTGTGCCACCGCAATCACCCGTTGATGTACTGCCGCCAACTGCAACGTATGGATCCAGAGGAGAGACTGCGCGCTGTCCTCCTCCACCGCTGTTGCGCTAATTGTTTGTCGCCACGCCATATGGCGCGTAATTGCCCATCACGCGCAAACTGTAGTCGATGCCAGGAGCGGCACCACAGTCTCCTCCACTTAGGGGAAACCCCCCGAAATGAGGACGACGTGCCACTGGCCGTCGAGGCACCCATCCATCCACCGCATCATCGACGCCCATACCATGCGCAAGACTTGGACGACTCCGAAGACGATATCCTAGTGATAGACGCTAGCGACGACGACATACCCCCAGAGAATGCGCCCCAATTCGACAACGCGCCTCACTTCGACAACGCGCCGGCACCCAGACCTCCACTGTCGGGCGTCCGGTCGGCAATAGTGCGACCACCACATTTCGCGCAGGGCAGACGCGCGCCACGCCAGCATCAAAGACCTTCACCGCCACAAGATCGTCACCAAGGAGGGGTAAGAGACGCCCGTGAACGGATACGAGGCCCAGCGCGGCTGATTCAGGGCTCATCTGTCCTTATCCCCACTGCGGTGGCGCGAGTGCAGGCACGAGGGAGGATCATATCCATACGGGCAATCATCGACCCGGGACAGCCAATATCGATGATTTCGAGGGCGTTAGCGCGGCGATTCGAGCCGTTACTAAGCAGGCACCGGACCCACTGCGAGGTAACTCTGAGAGGCCGGAATGACCGGCTCTACATAAGAACAAAAATCCTTTCAATCCTAAGCCGCACGACGCCAGAGCGCACGATTGATGCCCGTGTCGCGAACGATTTTGCGCACATGCATTTAGCTGACCCGACTTTCTATCGAGCGAGCGCCGTATCGTTAGTCCTAGGCGCGGATGTATACGCCGCGATGCTGCGTCCCGGCTTGATCGAGGCAACTCCGACGCGGCCAGCTGCACAGAATACGGTGTTCGGATACGTGCTCTCAGGGCGCACGCCGTATTAAATAATTATAGATATTTATATACATATGTATAGTTCCTATTGATTGAATTTTTATTGTTATATATATTTTTTTATTATTGCAGTGATGCTGCAAGGCGGGCGGCATGTTTACGCCAACTCTCACTCCGAGATGTCGCTGGTAGGAGTCATGATTGACAGATCATGGTGAATGATCAATCAGCTGACAGGGCTCGTTACTTCATCTCGCTTTGGTATGAGTCCTGTTAGCTGATCCCACCACCTTCTGTGGTGCCTATAAAAGGGGTGGAAACAAAACAGTTGGTCTTCTTTTGATCATCAGATTTCTTCAGCGACATCTCAGGTGAGTACAGTGTCTCATATACAAATCTAACCTAAGTGAAAATATAAATATAAATGAAGTGTAAAGAATACAAGTTTTGAAAGAAATTAAATTAATTCAATCTTATTTAATTTCTGCATATTAATTTACCAACTTTTGCTCTTATAAGTGAAATTACCTTGAGAACCGGCTGCCTCTTGTTCCCCGTTTCCGAAATTCATGAGGAATTTCGGCCCCAATTATTCCCCGTACGAACAAAGAGCATAATCATAAATTAATATAAAGATATTCCATAACATGTTTTACTTAAAAGCTTAGCCTTTGAAGCATGTCCATAAATATATGCTATAAATTCAACACATGACGCAAGTACTTAATTGTTAAGAACTGACTGCCCTTAATGCTGGCATAATTAAGTTTCATTACGAAATATCGAACGTATCTAAACTCAGTAGCCATGTATGTGTGCATACATATCAATCTGCTGCTGCAAGCCAACCTATTTCACAAGCGCATCATGCACAAAATAACTGCAGTATTTAACAAGATTTTCTCTACCACAAACTGATAAAGGCTACATTTGCTAAGAACCAACCACACAGAATCGAAATTATCAAATTCAAGCCGTTAATCATGAACACTAACTACATAAGTAGTTGGTCACATTTGTGTATGTACATACATAATTTAGATGCAAGCACCTCCACGACCGCATGAGTTGCTCATAAATATGTATGTACTCGTATATGCACATAAGAAATATAGTCTTTGTTCAAAATCACTTCTAATTAAGCCATCTTAACTCACACAGCCGGCAGCAACTAAATGAACACCTTCTGAGCGAGTGACTAGAATGACTTTTGTGCAACTCGAGCGAGCGACCGACCGAACAAGTAAGTCATGTGACACCATAAAGGAGCCAAGCCAAGCCGAGCGGAGCCATTGAGTGCAGCACGGAAGTAAGCTCAAGTGGTTTGGTTGCACTTGCTGATTTTGTGATGTACATAGTCCCATACACCCCTAAATTACAGCAGCATCTAAGGTAAGTAGTGATGCAGCTACAGCATTCTGTGGATTTGTAGTTCAGTTTAGTGTACACACATGAAGAAGAAGACAGGTGATTTGCTTTAATGTTAAGAGTAATACCATGTCTCCATATAACGTGTTTCGCTCTTTTTTTCTGCATTTTCTCTCTCAATCTTGTTTCGACACGGAAACCAGTGCCGAAACTCGCCAATTTCCATACAA
This sequence comes from Urophora cardui, assembly GCA_960531455.1. Taxonomy (NCBI): domain Eukaryota; kingdom Metazoa; phylum Arthropoda; class Insecta; order Diptera; family Tephritidae; genus Urophora; species Urophora cardui. Next base: position 51,214,810 of record OY482672.1, on the reverse strand, counting down.
ATTTCTGAGAGCGAGTGAAGATTGAAACACTGTTTCATTCTGAATCATCCTGCCAACCTCGATGATATCGATGTCTTCTCTAATTTTGTATCGAAAATCTATCGAAATCTCACACAGACCAAAACAAAAACGCAAAATATAAGCAAACATACAAACATTTAAGAACAGCAAGAAAGAGAAATGTTAAACTGAATCACGATCAGCCACGTGGAGACGGGTTATTTAGCGAGATGTTTTGCTAGATATTTTGTTGGTGAAACAAGTTATGTGGAGACGGGCTTTAAGAGTAGATATATGTATGTGTTTTGCGAAGTCAGTCGGGCAATTTGCATGTGGTCTTAGAAATTACGATTAGCAAGAAGAAAATAGCTTTTTAGATAAGTAGAGACAACAAAATGATAAATGTATGAGTTAAAATTAAACTTAATTGGAGAATAAATGGTAGCACGATAATTTCTGGTAGGTGAATTATGAACTGCCAATAATGCTCTCTCATATATTGTCGCTCTGGAAGAAGAAAAACGCATGCCAATAATTTGTCGACGAAACTAGACGCATTATAAAATATTTCGACCAACAGGACGCATTAGCATTATTAACTGCGCAGAAAGACGCATTAGCATTAATATTGACGAAGAAAAAAAAAATCGAATACGTCTTTCTTTCCTAAAAAATATTTAAATGCCTCTTTCTATATAGTAAATAAAATGAAGCGGATTTCTTCGTTATCAAAAAAAAAAAAATAAAGTCTATCTTTCGACAAATATTTTTAGTGCGTCTTTCTTTGAAAAAAAAAGTTTGCGTCTTTCGTCCTCAACAAAACACTTTGCGTATTTTTTCTTCTATAGCGACTATGAGTACTTTCTTTACTGTAAAAAATTGATTAAAGCAGCATTTTATAGCAGAAAAATCCTTACGTATACTTCTCTGATGATCTCATATACGTTCTTAAGGATGGCTTAAGGATCACAAAGAATGGCTAAATGATCACAAAGGATAACTTAATGATCACAAAGGATGGCCTATGGATCACAAAGTCTAGCTTATATTATATACTTTCCAATTATACTTTCCAATCAAAATTCACTGAAGAACTTTTGCACACAAGCGCAAGGAAATGGGGACAAGGCTTTCTTACAGCTGCAGAAGGACAACAAGGAAGCTTTGCAAGATTTTTTTTCCAACGCTGGTACAAAATACAGTAAAGTCTATGTCAAACATATTTCTGAAATAATTAATTAAAATGCAATTGATTATAAAATTTTAATTTAGGACATTTAAAATAAATATTAACATTATGCGTTTAAACGAATACGTGCATATATATTTTTGAAAAAAAAAAAACAAGAAATAGCTTTTATCTAAATCTATATTCAATTTATAAATACATACATAGATACATATATTGGAAAATTCTTAGCACTGTATTGTTTAAAAAAAGAATAAGCACACCATTGTTTTTTTCACTCTCCACCAGCTTAATTTCAGCGTAAATTTCGCGATAATACATCACTAGTTCATAAAATATAAAATTTGACACGAAACATCTTGAAATGCTCGAAGCGATGGATAAGCAAAGCCAAAGCAAACTAATGAATGTTACAAAGGAAGGCAACGAAACAGGAGGTGAACCGTGAGAAGGGTCGACAGCGGCAGAAGAGAGAGAAAAACTGAAATCGTTAAATGTGTTTTTTTGCTTTGTTTTCCAATTTTTGAACATCCATTATGTAGACAAGACTTATATATGCATATGTATGAATATAGAAATACATGAATATTAAGGTATATCCATAAACTTTTGGTTTGTTTTCTAGGGTCGAACTGATACTGAGGTTGAAAGATTTGGCAATTTACTATAAACTCCAAATCTTTTTCAACTTTAAGGTTGACCGTGGTCGTATTTTAAAAAAGTTAAGTTAAGTTTACATAGAGTTGAACCATATACTCCAGCTCCGCATTACATCAGAACACATTATGGAGTACTACCACTCAGTATTACTTTAGAGTACTACATGTAGTACATACATATCACTAATATAAGGAGTAACTCCATGGAGTATTTACAGATGTATTATTTGATCAAAATAACATTTTCTAGGTACTCAAATATGACACAAATAATAAAAAAATTTTAAGAACTATTCACCCTAATGTAAATACATACATATATAGAAATATCTGCAAGCTTGTATGTATGTGAAAACCTATGTAACTGCTGCTAAGTTTTTTGGCCAACATCCAGCAGCACGTCTGCTAGCTTTGGTCAATGGATAGATTTGTATTTATGTGCATTAGGGTGGTCCGTAAAAAACAAAATTAACGATTTTCTTCGGTCTCACCCCCTAGATCGGTAACAGAACAGTCAAAGATATCACATATAAATTTTGGTTCCGATCGGAGATGGTTAAGTTGTGTCGCACAGGCGCCAAAATTTCTATTATCATATGCGACCCCTGTGCGACAGAACTTAACTGTCTCCGATAGGAACAAAAATATATATTTGGTATAACTGAGTGCAGGACTGTCGATTTTGGGCATTATATTTGAATTTAATTTTTTCAGTCTCCATATATGTAGTTTTCTGAACTTTGACCTCTGTGCGAACAACTTAACCGTCTCCGATCGAGACAAAAATTTATATATGGTATCTTCGACTATACTAGCATCGGCAAGACCAAAAAAAAATTGATAAAAAAATTCTCCATAAATTTGGAGACCACCCTAATGTACATACAGCAGCCTAGAAGATTTGTATGTATGTAAAATTTTTTTTTTTTGGTACAGAAGTTGCAAGCATGCAAAATTCAACGAACAGATAGCAAACTGCAATGCCACTGGCATTCAGCAAAGAATCAGCAGCAGTGGATGATATGAAGGAAGGCAGGCATGAAGGAAGGTTTGCTGGGTGGCCAGCCAGCTTTGCAATCGGTCAATTCACACTCATGTTCACAAGCTATATAAATATATATATACATACATATGTATGTATATAAGTGTGTGAATTTAGCATCAACAGCAGCAGATAACTTGGCTAGCAGCAGGCAGTGTGGCATTTAAGTGGAAGAAGATGAGTAAATTAAGATAAATTACTACTTTCTCACTGACAGCCGTAGCATAGCGTGTGTCTTCTTCGCGGTTTTGGGCGCAATAAGTATGTGTGTGTGTGATATGTATGCCAAGAAACCTAATCTTTAGCCATACATCTCTCAATGAGATTAGCTAGTTTTATAAAAGGAGCAAGAGCACAGCACAGCACAGCAAAAAAAAAAAAACACTATCAAAATTGATTGGCACTTACAACTAAAACTGGCGCTGCGCATTGTAACTAACACCTTCTTTGAAAATGGCCCCTTTTACTGGTAACAAACATACAACAATATATTTACTTTGATGTATAAATGTAAGTGTTAGCTATTTAACAGTGGCATAGAGCGCATCGTAAAATATCGCGCCGCACCGCACCGCACCAGCTGCTCTGCCCAATGAACTGTTGCAAGTGATTAAGGCGAAAACAATAAAGTGAATTATGTTGACGTTCGTGGAATCTTTGTGTGCAGTTGATCAAATTAGCTCCGTTTTTCGTGCGCTGCTGAGTAATTCGAAAAGTGTTGGGGTGCAACCTTACATACAAATACTAATTCTTCTTATCTTCTTCTCGCTTTTGTCTAACGCAAAAGAAATTGCGAAAGTTGCCAATAAATTGGTTGATTTTATTTTTATGTGCAGTCATTTTTTACGCTTTTTCTGTCTTTCTTTGTTGCTTTAGACAGCAACTGTTCGTTGGTTTTGGGGTTAGTAAATTATTTAAGTTGTTGGTTAAGCGATTTCTGAACGCGGTGAATGGTAACAAATCGCAAGATAATTATGTGCAGAAGAAAATGGGGGTTCGTTTTGAAATGTTTTGTGTATTATTTAATTATCGTAAGTTATCGATTGTGTGGAAAGACTGATTTTATAACTTGGCTCTCATCCAGTCATGCATATAATGGGCACTACATAGTATACAACATTAAAATGTTAAAAATCTGGCACAATGCTCTTATCTTCCTCCCTGGCTGAAAATAGTATTTCATGATGGAATAAAGCAAATCTCTGGGAAAATTATTAAAGAGATTTGCGCTACACTGACTAAAATGTGTGTGATGATTCTCATTTACTTAAACTAGTCAAAATGCCATGGTCTGAAATAAAGCTGGCAAGAAACGATTATGAGGATACTGGTAAAATCCCCGTCCCGCTTCGCTGCAACAAATCACACTATGCCACTTTCTACCGTTCCCTATATCTCTTCCTCTCTCTGTTCTCCTCTCCAGCTTCCTATCAGCAACATTCCGTGGATAGCCGAGTCCACACATCGGTCTATAACATTTGTATCAGTTCAGGTATCTCGACAACCGATTGAGATATCCACATAGCATGAATCATATATAGAAACCCTGATCGGTTCCCTTAATTTGATACCAATATTGATCAAATATATTTCGGCGACATCGGGATCCACGTTTTGGCGTATATCTGGATGGACTGGAAAACTGGAATGAAATTAACACTCTATTGAAGCTCTGAGTGAAACCTTTAATTTGATACCAATATTTTTCAAAAATATTTCGGTTCATCTAGGTCCATATATTGGCCTATATCTCGGGAAGGAGTTGAGATACCGGAAATAAATATGATCTCTAGTGGGTTCATTCTTTTCAAATCGAGTTCCTCATTACATTCAAAATATGTGTACCATAAACGAACGAAATCCGATCATAAATACGGATTTTGCATATATAGCGACTCAAGCGCCATCTAGCGCAACAGAGTATAGCATATGTCTAGTGGTCTTATTCAAAGAATAAATTATTAAAATTTGGCAAAAATCCATTCAGTCGCTTTTAAGCCATTTTCTCACATAAAAGCCCCTTTAATTTTATATATAAAAAAGATAACTGAAATAAATTAAGGATGACCACATCTAGCTTAATTCCTATTGGGGTACACGGACGTTCGCAGAAAATCACATAAAAACTTAAAAACTATATCTAAATGCAAACTATCAAAGCTGTTAACAGAAATTTCTTTACACTTCATACAAAAACCGACATTAACCGACAAAATTAGATTTGCTTTGATAAAATTTTCGGTCGCTGCTGCCAATAACCTTTTTCACTTTGTCAAGTTTTCAACAGTGTTTAAAAAACTGGCATAAGTTTCATTTCTGTTGATTTTGATTTTGATTCCGCTTTTAAAAAATCAGAAGTCGCAGTTAATCAATATGAAAAAATATGAAAATGAACGATTTTGCCTGATTTTGATTTTGCGCTGATCTCATATTGCTCAAAATCAAAAGCAGCCAAATATCAAAATTAGCGAATTTGCCTGATTTTCATTTTGCGCTGATCTCATATTGCTCAAAATCAAAAGCGGCCTGATTTCAAAATGAACAATTTTGCCTGATTTTGATTTTGTGCTGATTTCATATTGCTCAAAATGAAAAGCAGCCAAATATCAAAATTAGCGATTTTGCCTGATTTGCATTTTCTGCTAATTTTGATTTTGTGCTAATTTCATATTGCTAAAATCAAAAGCAGCCAAATATCAAAATCAATGCTTTCACAGTTTTGCTATTTACGCTTACATGCGCATACATACATATGTATATATACAAACGTAATACAGGTAAGAAATTACGTACATACACACATGTGTTCATGTAAGCGTAAATAGCAAAACTGTGAAAGCATTGATTTTGATATTTGACTGATTTTGATTTTAGCAATATGAAATCAGCACAAAATCAAAATTAGCACAAAATGAAAATCAGGCAAAATCGCTAATTTTGATATTTGGCAGCTTTTGGTTTTAGCAATATGAAATTAGCACAAAATCAAAATTAGCACAAAATGAAAATCAGGCAAAATCGCTAATTTTGATATTTGGCTGCTTTTCATTTTGAGCAATATGAAATCAGCGCAAAAGCAAAATCAGGCAAAATCGTTCATTTTGAAATCAGGCCGCTTTTGATTTTGAGCAATATGAAATCAGCACAAAATGAAAATCAGGCAAAATTGTTCATTTTGAAAACAGGCCGCTTTTGATTTTGAGCAATATGAAATCAGCGCAAAATCAAAATCAGGCAAAATCGTCATTTTAAAAAGCGACGAATATCAAAATCAAATAAAATCAAACATTTCACGACTTTTGCTAATTCCGACTGCAGTTTTTTAAACACTGGTTTTCAACATTATGTGTGATTCAATATAAACACGTATGAGTATGTCTAAGTAAGTAAGCACATACAAAAACTCTTGTTTCCTCTTTGGCGTATAACCTTGTTGTTTTGCCTTTATGTAGTTTACTACATTGCGGTTCTTACCATTTAGATATTAATCTCATATACAATCAATAAATGACCTAAAGAAAACATCTCGTTCAAACAGCTTCAATATTATCTACTGACTCCGACAATAATACACACATATACAGCTACGATAATAATAAAAACAACAACAACAATAACAGTGAATTAACAAAGCGAAAATTGTAAACACCAACAACAAACAACAAACAAAGCAAAAATACAAGCATTTTTGGTTCATTGCCTTGCTGAATTACCAATGGTATGTTGTTGTTGCAAATATGGGTTATTGGGGTTCATACGCACTTGCATGCATATGTACATAAATATATATGTATGTATATGTAGTACTTCCTTATATGTACATATGTTTATACAGGGTGACTAAAAACGCCGAAAATTACTTTGTAAACTTGATTTGAACTAATGAATAAAGCAAAAAATACGAGGAATGTTTCCTTCCCGCAGCAATCGAAATTAAAAATCAGAACGAGGTAGATTTCTATCCCACAAATAATTGGAAATCTAACGAAGAATCACTCCAGCCAACGAGTACTAGGAAATTTGAGAGAAAGTTCCTCTCTCGACGAACAAAAGTCACGCTCTAAAGGACGCTCATCGTTGCAGTCCGGCGCAGAAGCATGGACGATGTCACAAAATCAGCTGAGATAACACATGGAGATTTGAGAGAAAAGTTCTTCGGAAGATTTATTAACCTTTGTACGTTAGCGATGGCGATTTTAGACGGAGCTTTAATGTTGAGCTGTACGGGCTTTACGCAGACATCAAGATTGTTGAGCGACTAAAAATCCAGTGGCCGCGTTGGGCAAGTCATGTTATGAGAATGGATGATGGTGCTCTGGCCCAGAAAGTATTTCTATCGAAACCCGCTAAAGGCAGAAGTAGGAAAGTTTCTCACTGCCATCTGCCTTGGGATGGCCATAGCGATTATTTTGCATGCGGAGCAAGCATCTCAGGACTTGCTCGCAGGATCCTCTGAAAGGTTATCGTTTAGTAGTGAACTAAAGTAAGAAGGCGACAGCTGGACAAGACCACTCCGCCATATTCGGTATAAGGGCTTGTTGAGGGGAATAACTGCAGTGTCTGTTCACGACAAGGTGCGGCTGCGAGCGGGCGTCTGTATGGGAACAAGCAGCTAGCTGTATACTCAACTACAACTCCCGCAGTGCGGGTTATGCGTCGGGCTTGGGTCCCACCACAAAAGAAACCCTATCCCATGAAAACTCCAACAAGGCCTCGGATGAGAGTCAAATTAATTCCAGAGAATTAAAAATCATCTCCGAACACCCTTTTTCCCACCCATTATTTGGGTCACCATTGAAGCATCATCAATGCACTAGCAACGCACAGCATGTTATGCCACTCTGATTGTATTGTGGCTGCCACAGGCACCACCGCTGCCGTTAGGCTTGTTTTAAGGTGCAAAATGTTTTAGTTTTTTGGTGAAAACTTTTCGTAAACACTTCTATGCTCAGGTCATTCATGAAATTGTTGCACCACAACAACAACAAAAAATACTATGTAAAACGTACATACAGTGGCTCTCAGAAGTATTTTGCATAATTCATTTATTAAGAAAACGTTAGAAATTCGCCTTTTTTCGAATTCTTTTGCAAATTTTTTTAATGTGGTATTATAGCTGAATCTTCATACTACAAAAACACATTCATTAAAAAACCAAAATGCATTTCATCTTTTTTAAAAAATTAAAGAAACGGAAAAAGGCATACATTTTTGCTCACAAAAGTATTTGGCATATCGGTAATTTTGGTGAATAAATGCATCTACAACCTGTTTAATATTATTTATGATATCCGTTCTTTTTCGAAATGACTTCCAAGAGTCTAGGGATGCGCTCTGCTAGTTTTTGACAAAATCTCGAAGGTATTTTGTCCCATTCCTCGGCCAAAACCGCATTTGGATAATTTTTTGGGGAAATCTTCGATTTTCTCACATGATCTTCAAGATAGGATCAACAATTTTTAATGGTTCTTATATCGGAGCTTTGAACACAAACTTGGAAGTGGTTTTTATTCGAAAGTGTTGACATTTTAACATTATGAGTGATATTTTTCGGAAAAAAGTTGCTAGTACAAAGAAGAACGTCGCTAGAAGAACGCGAAATATTGAGAGAAAATTAACTAAACCCTCACACATAATAATAATACAATGGCGCTATTATAACTCTGACGAGTTTTATGGCCGAGCTTCTCTCCCAATTCGAGGTGTGCTCCTTTTTTTTTTTTGTTTTTCCTACTAATTGGGTGGACCTACAGTTTTATGCCGGCTCCGAACGGCGAATGCATTTTTTTGTGAGAAGCTTTTTCATGGCAGAAATACTCTCGGAGGGTATGCCGCCCACTGCCGAGAGGTGACCGCTGCTCCTAAAAAAACCCAATAATTGGATTTTTACTAATTAGAAAAATTGTTTTGGTGTTTTGCTCGGACCGTGGTTTGAACCCGAGACCTCTGGCATAGCAGGCGAGCACTCTACCCACTGCGCCACAGCGGCCCTCACACATAAGCTCCTACTATAAACAGAAAACTAAAACCAATACTCAATAATCAAGTATCGGACGAGGCAGTGCACAGAGTACCGAGAAAAACCATATTCACCGCCAAGTACTGCACAACCAACTCTCTATCTCAAAAAAAGTGTCTTAATTTCCCCAACAAACACAAAACAAAGAAGAATTTGACATTTCTAAAATCATAATTTTAAGTGCCGAAAGCAAATATAATATTTTTTAGTCGTATTTCATGGCGGAAGCCCAATTAACAGCTGAAAATCAAAAAAAATTAAAGCGACTGTTAAGCACTGTAGGAGTTTGTGATCAATCGAGGCTCAGGGAGTTTGTATATCACCTCAGTGAGTTGTAAAACTTATTTTAGTGGATAGTACGATGGACGAGCTTTCTCGATTTTCCATTTTCAGGGAAAACCTACGTTCAAGTGCAGAAAAAATGGGTATGATATACAATGGGTTTTTAATTCAACAAGATAATAATCCGAAAAATACCGCTAATGATGCTAAAATGTGAACACTTTGGAATAAAAAACACTTCCAAACTCTTTTTCAAATCTCTGATATAAGAACCAATCAAAATTTTTAGTCCTGTCTTGGAGATCACGTGAGAAAATCGAAGATTTCCCCAAAAAATAACCCAAATGCGGGTTTGACCGGGGAATGGGACAAAATACCTCCGGAAATTTTGCCAAAAATTTGCAGAGCCCATTCCTAGACTCTTGGAAGCCATTTCGAAAAAAACGCATATCATAAAAAATATTAAACAGGTTGTAGATGCATTTATTCACCAAAATTACCGATATGCCAAATACTTTTGTGAGCAAAAATGTATGCCTTTTTCCGTTTCTTTAATTTTATAAAACAGATGAAATGCATTTTGGTTTTTTAATGAATGTATTTTTGTAGTATGAAGATTCAGCTATAATACCACATTAAAAAAATTTGCAAAAGAATTCGAAAAAAAGGCGAATTTCTAACGATTTCTTAATAAATGAATTATGCAAAATACTTCTGAGAGCCACTGTATGTAGATAATAACAACGGCAGCAGTAAATAGATACAGCCTCTTCAATGGAAGTGCTTGCTTGCTGCTCAATGAAAGACGCAAGGCAGACCGACAAGCAGGCAGGCTGTGAGGTTAACGGTATTTTGTACATAAAGCGCCTTGGAGTCATTTTCATGGTTGATAAAATCACATGGGGCATATAAATCAATTTTTGTTATCGTCGACGTTGCTTATGGTGTGGATAAGTGGTGAATGAATGAAAACATATAAAACAAGTCGAAACGAAAACGTGAATTTTTTGAGGGTGGCTATGACAAAAGACCAAAAAATTAGGCTCAAATACATATTTAGGCTTAAGTAGATATCACTACCACACTTGCCACACAGCCACACTGTCCATACATAATGCCTTTTATTATTGCAATTGGACTTTTTTTGTTGTTGTTATCTTTTGTTGGTGTCACCTTTTGTTGTTGTCATCTTTTGTTGTTGTCACCTTTTGTTGTTGTCACCTTTATCTATCTTATAAGTATGTATGCATGTATTTTATTTGAACTGCCACTTTGCATTTCATACTAACATCACCGCCTTACTTACTCACGGCTTAATTTATGCGTGCATGTGTGTGTTTAAGGTGGATGACTTTTCTTCTTCATGCACTCAAAAAAGCAATCAAAATATAATAAAGAAAAAAAGTTAATAAAAATTAGAAATTAACTGACATCAGCTGACATTAACAGTGAACCAACTTCTGCCTTTTCGTAGCACTCAACGTGAACTATTTGCTTGGCTGCAGAACCTTCTATGATTTTAGTGCAAATATTAGGGTGCTGAGAAGCTATAGCTTTTGCTAAGTAGGGCTGAGTGCTTGTGGCAACGGTAGTCAACAATAAAGGAATATAGTAAAAGCAAAAAAAATTACAAACATTTATTTTGCCACATATAAACTAACTTGCTTGTTACGTGTCACATGTAGGTACAGATGCAGGTATTACGGTGGCACTTAACTACATAAGGACAACTTTTGATGTGTAAACATCTTTGCTGTAGCTACGAGTGATTTCGAAAAACAGGTAAAGTTTACGCGTAAACATGTAACTGCGTAAACATGTAAATGCGTAAACCGTAAATGACCTTGGCATTGTCGGTGGTAGGTAGGTGCTAGGCATGTACTTACAAATGCTTGCATGCATAGTCGTGCAAATGCAAATATCAGCAACAACAGCAACGAAGCGAAGCGAAGTTGTTGTTGTTGTTGTTGTTGTTTTCTGCAACAATGCGACAAATAGGCAAAATAAAAAGGACCAACCTGTCTGAACATGTATGCAAATGTATGGATATGCATTTTTCTGAGCAATATTGGCATCAAATGAAAGTTTTTGAGCAGGACTTCGATATGAAGCTCTTTTCATTGTGACCCCTACACCGGGTCTCCAGATATGGGTCAAAACGAGGACCCGGATGATCTTCCATGTTTCTGAGCAATATTGGTATCAAATGAAAGGTTTTTAGCAAGGCTTCTACAGGGAGCTCTACTCTTTATTAGTCCTAGGTCGGGTCCCGAGATATGGGTCAAAACTAGGACCCGGATGATACTTGAATGTTTCTGAGCAAAATTGGGACCAAATGAAAGTTTTTGAGCAGGATTTCGATATGAAGCTCCTTTCATTGTGACCCCTAGACCGGGTCTCCAGATATGGGTCAAAACGAGGACCCGGATGATCTTGCATGTTTTTGAGCAATATTGGTATATAATGAAAGGTTTTGAGCTGGCCTTCTACAGGGAGCTCCATTCTTTATGATTTCTAGGTCGGGTCCCGAGATATGGGTCAAAACGAGGACTCGGATGATCTTGCATGTTTCTGAGCAATACTGGTATCAAGTTAAAGTTTTTGAGAAGGACTTCGATATGAAGCTCTTTTAATTGTGACCCCTAGGCCGAGTTTCCAGATATGGCTCACAACGAGGACCCGAATGATCCTTGAATATTTCTAAGCAATATTCGTATCAAATGAAAGGTGTTGAGTGGGGCTTTCATATAGAGCTCTATTCTTTATGATTCCTAGGCCGGGTCTCCGGATGATCCTTGAATATTTCTGAGTAATATTGGTATCAAATGAAAGGTTTTGAGCAGGACTTCAACACAGAGTCCCGAGATATGGGTCAAACGTGGACCCGAATGAGTTTGCATGTTTCTGAGCAAAACAAATCAAAATCAGAAATCAAAAATCAAAAATTAAAAATCAAAAACCAAACAACAAAACAAAGAAAAACAACAAACTGTAGCAGTGATAATGACAACAAAAAATTTTAAAAACGAGAATCGCATTTTAATTAAAGGAACAAGGGAAAGGGAATAAAAATTCGATTTCGAAACTGTTTACACATCAATGTTCATGAGTACTCGTTACTCACGCTTTCTTTGTTTTTTTTAAAATATTTTAAGGTTGTATTATCTCTCATACGAAAGCATCTTTTTTCCCTTATTACGAGGCGTTTGAATTACATTTGTGTGAACGTTAGAGGGCTAAAGTGTTCCAGTAGAAAATTGTTCGCCGAAAAAAAAAATTATTTACAAATCATGTTACAGATTAGCTTAAATCGGTTTCCGCTGCAGCACTTACTCGTACATACTGTATCCACACTCAGACGTTATATTATATTAAATCAGGGATTGGGGTTTTTGAATGAATTTTTATTTAAATAAAAAATAATTTTTTAGTCTTCATTCAAAAATGTGTTTGGGAAAATATTCAGTTCGGATTTGGAAATGTATGCGGAAAAATATTTGGTTCGGATTCGGGAAATTTTTCGGAAAAATATTCGGTTGGGATTCGGGAAAACATTCGCTTCAGATTCGGGAAAATATTCGATTTGATTCTTGGGTGACCAACAAGAAAAATTATAATTATAATTGCATAACATGAAGAAAAATGTATTCATTTTTCAAAATAATCTGAATGAGGAATGAAAATGTATTCTTATTTTTCCGTTATTGAATTATTCAATTTTTGAATAATGCCCATCCCTGTAATAAATATACATAAATAAACATGCATACTATTATATATGTAATAAAAGCAGTGGGAGGCATACCCTCCGAGTGTATTTCTGCCATGAAAAAGCTTCTCACAAAAAATGCATTCGCCGTTCGGAGCCGGCATAAAACTGTAGGTCCACCCAATTAGTAGGAAAAACAAAAAGGAGCACACCTCGAATTGGGAGAGCAGCTCGGCCATACAACTCGTCAGAGTTATTATAGCGCCATTGTATTATTATTATTATTAAAAGACTTTTTTGGCTAAGCGAAAACTGTTGTCTAATAAACCTAAAATTATGTTGATTGTTGACCGCAATGGTGAAGATGAGAAAAATATAGTACCTATGTACAATATTGTAAGCGATTGTGATGGCAAAGTGGTGATAGCAATAATTCTACGGCGGCATTGTTGTCTTGTCTGGTATTCTTTGTGGCTTTTGTTGCTTTGTTGCCTTTTGTTGTTTTGTTATTTTTTTATATTCTTTCGGCAATAAATATGAGTAATTGTCCAACTAGGCGAGTCACGAGTAGGTATTTTTTTTCCAGACTCTTTAGACGATTCGTCGCGCATTCTGCGATGGTGAACATAAAGTATAATCAAAGCGCAGCTATTAAGCTGGTATTAGCGTGTATTTTAGTAAATGTTAGTGGGTCGTTGAAAATGATTTTTTTTTCAGTAATAATAAGTGCGCTTAGTTATATAAGATGAATGTATATAATTTCATATATTTTTGACTAATGTTAGAAGGTGTATAATTTTACAATTATTAATGCTAAAAGGGAAAAAATTTATATAATAAGAGAAGGAATATTTTTTTTTTAAATATCTGTTAATGGATTGTAAAGTTTTGTTTTTGTCTGTTTGGTATTTCTATTGGAAAAATTCCTTGCCTTGCCCTACTGACTCAATATACATATTATACATATTAGGGGCATTTCAGTTATTACATCTGGGTCTGGGTTAAGATAAATTTTTACTGAAACAATCCGGCTCATAATGAAAATTGGCTGCACTTGCAAAGAACTAAAAAGAAGAAGAAACATATACAACATATACCCAGCAGTAAAAATCTGAAATGAATCCTTTATGAATCACTGATGAAATTCATCATGAGGAGGCATCAGTGAATGCTTTCATATAAAGGCTGCTGAATTTTTTCAAATAAATGGTTTGCTTTCCTCATGCCTATATGACTCCGTTCGGAGCCGGCATAAAACTGTCCAATTGTAGGAAAAACAAAAGGAGCACACCTCGAATTGGGAGAGAAGCTCGACCATAAAACTCGTCAGAGTTATAATAGCGCAAAAACAATTATTCTGTACGTTGAAAAGAGACAAATACTCCCTCAAAAACAATTTGATTGACTTTAAACTTCAAACTAAATGAAAATAACTATTTCAAAAATTATTTTTTTGGAAATTTGAATTTAAATTACTGAAATAAATTATGAAACTCAAATGGCGGGATAGTTATGTATTCCATGTTATAAGGAGAAGCCAGTGCGCAGTATAATTTTTTTTCCGGACTTCTTCTTTCCCCTTACGGCCAAAGCAGAAGCTTACAAGAGGCAAATTTGAAATTTGTATTTCCATATATTTTTTATTTTAAATATAATTTGTTTTATAGTTCTCAAATTGAAAACTTTGTCAGAAAAGCTGCCGAATGTCAAAAAACCTACCGAAATACAAGCTGGCTCGTTGGTTTTTAACCGCCTAGATGGTATTTCGTTTGGTTTTTTCAATATAGCTTGCTCGCTTGCACCAACGCAAACGATAGTGATGAATATTCAACAAAGAATCATCAATGGTCATTTTGCAGTGAAACAAATTTACTGTAGGGTATATGTATATATATGTATACATACGCAAATGTCACTTTTCAGTTCTGCCAAATCAAAACAGCACTGTGCTGCCAAATCAGCACGGAAAAAACAAATCGAACAGGGCGGATCAAAAATTGAACCAGCAATTTATCTGGTTTAATCGAGCTGAAATCTTTGTTGTTGCATTTACATGCAAAAATTTTTATCTGGGTTAGGATCACCGTATGTGAAACACGGCTATTATGTACCTACTATAAATTTGTATCTAACTTTTCTCAATGTATCCAATTCAACGTAGGTTAGGGTAGACTGGACTGGCTGGCCATTAATGGGCTGACATGCACTGAGTGAGTACGTAGAGTTACCAGAAACTCACTCAATGTAGGACTACTCAATTAGTAATGATTACGTTTATGTATACGCCAGTTGCTTTTTATGTTGATCAAAGTAAAAAAATATACCAATTATTCATTGCCGCTTTAGAGATCGTTTGTCGGTGCGCTGACGACAGCTGGCTGCAGTGAAAAAGACATTTAAACAAAATATTACAATTTGTGTAAATCACTTCAGCGACAGCCATACTTTGATTGACATTTTTAATTTATTTATATATGTATATATGTATATACTCACACATTCACACATTTGCAAACATATCATAGTAATGCCATTAAATCGTTTTGCGTTTAAACGTTTTACGTCCGAGATAATCGAATTTGGTTTAAAAGCCCATCACACTTCGTTTTTTGCACATACTTTTTTACTGACATAACAACAATATTAAGCCCTACCTTTTGTTTGCCTTTGTAATTGACTCAGCTTGCCACCTTCCTTTGTAATCAAAAACATCTATTGAAGTACTTGGAAAAATGTATTTAATTTGTTTGAGCAGAAAATAAATCATATGCCAAACATTTATCAACATTAGCAAATCCTTTAAATTTGCCTGTCAATTTTATAAATTAAATTTTAATTAGCATCATTTGCTGTTTGAGTTGAGTAAAGTAAATTAGTTAAGCTGTGAGAAGCAGAGCTTTTTGTCGCGCAACGACTTATTTACGTCATACCTGGTGGCAGGTGGAGACCACAAGCTTAAACAAAGAAATAAATGAGTTGAGGTATAGGAAACGATCTGAATTCGTATGAGATCTCATTTTTATAGCCAGTTGCATGAGGCTATTTTGTGGAGTCCTCTTTTGTTTGACGATTATACAAAGAAATATAAAGTGTTTATTTTTTATTTTTTAGAAACGAGAAAAAAACTTTTTAAGCATGGATGTAAATACAGCTGTTTCACCTTAGATCCCTCTAAGACAGAAGCAAAAGTAACCTGATAAGTCTAAGAGGGATCTAAGGTGAAACAGTTGTAATTATATCCATGCTTAAAAAGTTTTTTTCTAGTTTCTAAAAAATAAAATATAACCTGGGCCTGTGCTCGTTAAATTAAATAAATAAAGTGATTATTTACAGTTTGCTACCGGGCTCGGTTATTTATTTAATAATAGAGAGGGGGAGGGAGAGAATAGTCCTTACAGCCATATGACATTAACAAAGAAAAGTCAAGCTTATCATAAGCCTGTTGGTCGCTTAGAATTTTAGGCATTATTTCGTAGGCCTTTAAATCTTCTGGAATAAGGCTAAGTTATGACTGCAAAATGCTGAAAGGATTTTAATGGTTTATTAAGCTCATATCTGAATATAATTTTAGTCTTAATAATTTCACGACAATAAGTATCAGCAACTGGTTATACAAATCGCGTCTACCATAAATATTTGTAATCAAATTTTCGATTTGCCATTTCTCACATTAATACAAAAAAGGCAATTATCCGATTGTATTGCCATTAAGTCCCGCGCCATCCTATCGCAGCAACAAACGAAAGAAATGCAGCTGTGTACCCACTCATTCATTGTCATTCTCAGTCCTTAGCACGTTCACTCATTCACTCAGCATAAAAACCTTAATCCGCGAGCTTTCAGGGCCAGCTATTGGTATACTTAAAATTGTTCTTTGAGCCATATGCGCATTAACTCATACATACACAAACAAGCATCTACGAATTTAATTTATATAAAAATCCATACGCAAGTAAGGCTCATTTGCGCTGCGCCTTTCACTACAACACAGCCTTAATACCAATTTTCCAATAACAAACAAAGCAACAACAAAAGAAAAAGTAACAACAACAAAAATAAACCAAATAAAACCAATTCATTTCGTGTTCATTTCAGTCCTCGGTCTTATTTACACGGGCAACTCAGCTGCCAACTAATGTTATTGTTACTTTTTTGGTTATTTTTTCGCTTTCAAAGTTTGTCATGTTTCTGTTGTGCTTTTATTTCTGTTATTATTGCCAACACACGGCCTTTTGTTGTTGTTGCTGTTGTTGTTGTTGGCATTGTTGTATTCAATAGGATTGGCAGCGTGAAAATTGGCATTGTTAATTGCATTTCGCACGCTCATTATACTCTTCTCTGGATATCTTACTTTCGTTGCAAATTTATTTATTGCGAAAATGGATAATGGACTGTTTTTTTCTGGTCCTTCACTTCTTTGCGTTATTGTAATTAAAGGTTTTGTTTTGCTGATTTTTTTTCTTTTTGCAAAAGTAGGTAGATACCAGTGGCGGACCTAGCATAAATTGCCTGGGCAAGCCTATGTGTGAAGCATAACCATTAGCCATTTATGTAATTTCCTTTGCTGTATTATTTAAAAGTCTGATTGGGTTCCGTCATTGACTTTGATTTAGAGTTCTCGATTTCTTTTTAACATTTTTGAGTGGCCCGAATAAATGCTTTTCAATGCTCGAATGCTTGTTTGTTTGTTTATTACGCGTATGTTTGTACGGGCATTTGAACAATTCGGGTATTTGAAGATCGTTTATTTTTTTTTTTTGTTTTTTTCATACGTATTTTTTATTTTTGTTTTCCTGATACACATTTTTTTGTTTGTATACTCAGAGAAAAGGAATCAAAAATAAAATTTTTATTTTTATAATGCACGTTTTAAACTAAGTCATTTTTATTTTATTAATGAAAATTTTTAAATTAAAATTTAAATTTTTTAAATTAAAATGTATTTAGGATTTAAAAAGAAACATGTTTAAATTAAAAATTACAATTAATGGAATAAAAACGAAAGTTTTTCCTTCAAAATCTCATAGTGCTTAAAATAAAAATATAATATAATATAATACAATGGCGCTATTATAACTCTGACGAGTTTTATGGCCGAGCTTCTCTCCCAATTCAAGGTGTGCTCCTTTTTGTTTTTCCTACTAATTGGGTGGACCTACAGTTTTATGCCGGCTCCGAACGGCGAATTCATTTTTTGTGAGAAGCTTTTTCATGGCAGAAATACTCTCGGAGGGTATGCCGCCCACTGCCGAGAGGTGACCGCTGCTCTTAAAAAACCCAATAATTGGATTTTTACTAATTAGAAAAATTGTTTTGGTGTTTTGCTCGGACCGTGGTTTGAACCCGAGACCTCTGGCATAGCAGGCGAGCACTCTACCCATTGCACCACAGCGGCCATTTTTTAAATTAAAAAAAAAAATTTATAATCTGGTATTTGATATTTATGTTTGTATGCACATGCAGATGTTAGAAATTATGTGCATAAGTATGTACATGCAAACGAAAATCAAATCAAATATGCATATGGCTGGAATACTGAAGCCGAAGCCAGCTTCACATTCGCATACAAATTTGATGTGAAAAATAAAAAAAAGTGCTTTGCTAGTTTTTTCTCAATTTAAGTCTGAAAATAAGCAATTGGTTTCTCCTTAGCGAAAGCGAGAAAACAAGCTATGTTATTATGTTTTGAAAGCCACGTAAAAGCTAATGTGTGGAGACGTTGAAGCATGCTCACTGTGCTGTGATTGGCTGTACAAAAAAATACACATTGTGAGGTGGATTGGTGGTGTATTTGCGCTATTTTCTTAGCAGGCTTTTAGGGGCATGTTACAGTGGGGGCTTTATTATTGAGAACTTAAATAGTAAACATATTTAAAACGTAAAATAACCAGATTTTAAAGAATTTCATATGAAATGAACGAAAATGTGTACGCAAGCCGGGCTTCTCGGCTTGTATGGAGCGACCGCCTCTGGTAGATACAGTGAAAAAGTAAAGCCATTCTTACTTTGACATCTGCGTTTGGTGTGTGCTGGAGTACGGCGCTAAGCTTTTATTTTACTTGCTGTCTATCCTTGCAGAATATCTGGTGCAACCCAGTAAACCTTAGAAGGGATAAGCCTGATAGACAATTAAGTACCTTTTAGCAATTTATAGTGCTAATTGAGACCTATTCACATTATACAACCGTTCCAATTTTGTTAACGGACCATTAAAAAATAAATGTACCTCAGTTGTAGTAAGATTATCAATGCAACACTGAAAGCGAGGTGTGTTTGGTGAGAAAATGGAGGAAGCTGAATATCAGATAAGTGAAATTATCTTAAAATATAATGTATATACATACGTATATATAATATTTAATTGTGTAAAGCAAATGGCTTAATTAATTGGCTATTTTTTTGCATTCAAATGAGATTGAGCTTGCAATAGTAGTGGTGAAAAATGCACTGGAAGCGCACTAGTTCTGAACCAGAGATTTTCCCTACATATCGCTTTCCTACAGCATTTTTGGCATACACGCATTCATTTATGGTATTTATAATAATTTTAATAATGAAAAAATAAGGCAACGATTTATTTTTCCCTGCTATTATTTGCAATACATACACACCAGATATGCGTATACGTTGTGTGCGCCCTAGGAACTCGAAGACTGTGCCATATGACATCATCTGATGAGTCGCTTTTGAGCTCTTTGGTATTCTACGCCATTTGTTATAATTAATTACCATGGACTTGTGGTATCCAGGTTCATGTTTTTTTTTTTTGTAGACAAGGTGAACCATAGGCTGAATAAAAAGAAAAGTAACTATGCAGAATGGCGGTAAAACAGGTAAAAAGGTTTTTGAATTTCCTCGAAATCCTCAATAACTTAAAACCCAAATTCATCCTGAAATTAAAGAATTTTATGTAAATTCGTGCAGCTAAATAAGAACGCTCTAATAAATCCTGATGCGGTTACAATTTATACTTGAATGATTTTAAGCAGTCATGCGATAAATGTGTTTCCATATCTCCACATACCAGAACATTAACACTATGGGTTATGAAAGTGGCTGGCCAATTATTTTTGCGTATTAAGTGTAGTCAAGGAATTTGAGATGTTTGATTATGAAACGTACATATGTACCTACATACATGCATATCTATCAGTAGCTACCCTGCAGCGAAATCAACTAGTTGTCAACTAATTGACAACTAGTTGGCCATACAGCTCAACTAGTCAGCCATCTATCTTTTTTCCATATTAGCAACTGGTATTTTTAACACGGTGATGACCTAGGAAATGGCAATTGTCAGTATCCACACCAGAGTCATACCACTTGACTGACTAGTCAGTATCCACACCAGCATCATACCACTTGACTGAGTAGTCAGTATACACACCAGCATCATACCAATTTGCTGACTAGTCAGTGTAGATATCAGAACTATACCAGTTGACTGACTAGTTTTACATGCTACTCCAATGAAAATGAAAATTGCAAAATAAAGTTTCTAATACATTTATTTAGTTATTAGAATATGATATTTAAATTAAAGAATTCAGCCACATTACATTGTGATCTTGCATATTAAATATTTAGGAAAATTAACATTAACATTGTGAATAAGTAACACGTTGACCATTCTAAGCTTGACTTTTATATTGATGATTTTCTGACTTTATACAAACATATCATGTACTTTTTTCTATGGCTGAAGTAGTATCTAATATACTGGGCTATATTAACATCTCAAACTATGTTATATTTGTGGTATTCACCTGATTTAATGATCTAACAATTTGCAACCAACTAAATCTACAAGGGGCCTACTACGCAGGGTTCGAATACTACAACAACAATAAAGAAGTTGCTTTACTTTTACTGCATACGTGTTCATTGCAACCTCCAGAAGCCCCGGATACATTGGTTTTTAATTTAAAACCCTTTTTTTTGGCAAAACTTCTTGTTTCATAACTAATCTCAATTTGTCCCCTATGAATCTAGTTGTGCAACACCCATAATTTATCTAGTCAGTTAACTGGTAGGTTGGCTGACTAGTTTGGACTTTCGCTGCAGGGTACGTTTACGTGTGTTTCATACACACTAATGTAAGTTGTTTCTTGCATATATGTACATATCGTCGTACCATACGAAAACTAGCTTATTTATAATTTCTGGCGAAAGCTAGCAATATAAAAAATCTTTACGAAAAGTGGCACATTTGACTTTTGGCCGACTAAAAGTAAAAAAATCGAGTTTTGGCTGACGAAAAGTATCAGTAATTATATACTGTTTTTACATTAAAAATGTTGTTGTTTAAACGAAATTGGTAGTTTTCGTCAGCCAAAAGTCGAACTTGTTACTTTTCGTCAGCCAAAAGTCGATTTTGTTACTTTTCGTCGGCCAAAAGTCGAACTTGTTACTTTTCGTCAGCCACAAAAAATCGTATGCTAGTTTTCGTACGGTACAACGATATGTACAAATGTAAATACATTTGTGTCAGAACATTTACATATTATGTTAGCCAAAATCTCAAAATATTCATATTATGACAAAATTTATGTGTTTGTTTTTGGAATTAGTTAAGTGCGTGAATATAAACCGCAAATTCTAATTGATATTTCACATAAATTTATCTCACATGCTCGTCGACATAATCGTATTATATTTCATGTAAATAAATATGTTTCTATTTACATACTTGTAGGCATGAATATTCATTTATTTCTAGGTTCACTTCATCAAAGTTACTCAGAACTTTTATTTTAGCATTTAACATGCCTAAGTAACTCGAATCAATCTCTTCTCTAGGTGAGTTTTTCGCTTTAATTCGATTGCAAAGTAAGAATGTAAGACATTTGATTGATTTTGAGCTAGAGATTTGGTATGTATATACATAGATAAATTAATTTTGCTTTGGTTTTGGAAGCTGAAAGCTAAGAGTCGCATACTTTCGCAATTATACCTTGTTGTGTATAATATATCTTAAATTTTCTTGGAAATTACTTAAGGATAAGTAAATTCAATATACCTAGTAAAACTATTTTAAAATTATAATTTATATTCCGGTATAGGAGAATGAGAATACACCTTTTTCTGTACCCCAAAATCGCGGTATTGCATATCTAGTTATAGTTATCCGATATCGCTGACGGCACTTTGTGTACATTTAGTGCTCCAAATACAAAACTTCAGATTTTTAGCTGCAAATATTGAAGAATTATACCCCAAAACTCGGACTTATGATATTTGAAATTTGTTTTTTTTTTTACTTCGATTCTAACAACACTCAAGGTTATACATAGGCCATAGCGTACTACGGGAAGCAATATAGGTTGGTAAATAGCCACGGCCTAATGTAGATACATATTCTTGTATAAATGTTACGTATACGCTTTGGCGACCTCTTACGCCGAGCTATGTACATACTAGGGATTCCAATTTTTTGACTCCCCGGAAATCCCGGGATTACTAGAATTTCATCCCGGGATTTTCGGGATCAAATAAAGAGAGAATATTCCCCTATTATAGCAAAGAAAAATTGTATTATATATAATTTTTATTGGTCTCAGATCTGTATACTAATAGCGCTTCTGAACGAAAATGTTGCATTATTACATGGAAGCATTATCAACATGTGCCCTGTGCCCTATGAAAATGATACATTTTTCATGTGATAAATGAAACAAAAATAATGCAACCCTTTACAAGAAAATGTTGCCCTTAGTCGGGCCAGTTTTACATTTTGTCAATAGAACAAACAGCCATAAAAAATATGTGGAGTCTTTGTGGAAGGGAATAAAAAAATTTGACAGTCCGAAGAAAATGCAGAATAAGTTTGACATTTTTGCCAGAATAAAAAAGGCAAAGTAAGGATTAATATTTTTGATTTAATATCACTAGGCTACAAATAATTAAAAAAAATACCAAGAAATTCAGGTTTGGGGGAGAATAGATATGGGCCTGCTGAGCTCGGAACTATTTTTTTTTTAATTTTTAGTATGGTTAGGTTTTTTTGGTTATCACTTTATTGAAAACATTATTTTCACGGGAGTCATCATGCGATAATCACAAGCAGTACCTCGTTCGAAAGACAACTAAAATTGTCGATGTACAACTTATAGTAATTGGACATAACCTCGTTGAGTGAAAGCTGGTCAAAATCAAAATTTTGTTAATTACTTGCGATTTTTGAAAAAATTTTAAAATTAAGTTTTTTGTAGGAAGTTGTAAAATTCAGGAAAGTTTTATTCTTTTAAAAATTAGCCAGCTTAATTGTCGCAGTTATCGCATTTGTGATTTCCGAAAATAATTTTTGAGTTATTTCAAAAACCTAACAATACAACACATTAAAAAAATAGTTCCGAGCTCAGCATTCCTATCCTATCCTCCCCCATACCTGATATTTTTTGGCCGTAACCCAGTGTAATTAAATTTTTCTTTTTGTGAAGTACGCGTTGTAAGGAAACGTACGTTAGGTATTTTTAAAATCTTTAGAATTCTTGTGGTAAAATTCATTTGATAATTTCTATTTCCTGATTTTTGGTCATTTATTTTTCAAAGGTTTTTGCAATTTCCTCCCATGAAAAGTAAATAATGGAAGAAAATGCAAACAATATTCAGAAAATAAAATAAGCAAAAACCAGGAAAAAGTTGAATTTTATTTGAGAATTTCGCATTACGTACTAAAATAAAATACGCAGCTGTATACTCGGAATTCATCTCAAAATTTGTGCATCCGATTTTTAATTTTTTCCGAATTTTGCATTAATTTTCAGTATTTTTCGCAAGCTTGGAAAAATTTGCTTAAACGAAGTACGTCGTTAAATTCTACAAATTTTTATTGGAGATTATCAAATGATCACAAGCTTTATTATTAATATCTTAAAAGTACCAACTATAAAGGCAAATGTTTTGTTCACCAAATGTATGTAATTTTCTTTGTTGGTTGGTTTTTTAAAGTAACTCTTATTATTAAAAAATACGCATGATTTTACGTTCCTAGTTTATTTTGTTACTAATGAAATAATAGAAATGGCAATAGAAATCAATTTTTTTTCTGTGCACTTTAAAGTTGTAGCGTTCCTCGATATATATATTTACTTTTTTCAACCCCAAAATGTGGAAAAATAATTAATGTCCAAATCCCGGGATAAATCCCGGGATCCCGGGATTATAAAAAAAAATCTCGAAAATCCCGGGATCGTAAAAATCGGAAAAATTGGAATCCCTAGTACATACATATGTATGTATAGTCGAAATATTTTCGATTTTTTTGTTGTATCAATAGTTTTAGACCACCTTTTATTTTGCTATACATTAATAAGCCGTCGCAATTTAGATCTTAAACACTGATGTGTAGAAATCATAGCCTTCAATTTGCAACATACATATATAATTTTTGCTTATACGCATTGAATATTTTTTACTTGTTTCCTTTTAGTAATCACTGTTCTATTTATACTTTTATTATTTATATTATTTATTGTCTGCTGGCGTGGTTTTTGGCTAGAAAGCGATTCAATTGTTTGCAACAACAAATTTTATAACAAAATAAAACTAAAAAGCAAATAAATAGTATTTGTACGAGTATGTAAGTATGTCATATATGTATTGGAATTTATATTTTTGGAAACTGTTATGTTAAATTTCATTGTCATAAGTAAACAAAATATTAAAAAATTAAAAGCTTTAAAGGAAATAGCCTTCGGAATTAGTAAGTCATACAATTAAATTAATCTAAATTAAAGTAAATTAAATTAAATTAAATTAAATTAAATTAAATTAAATTAAATTAAATTAAATTAAATTAAATTAAATTAAATTAAATTAAATTAAATTAAATTAAATTAAATTAAATTAAATTAAATTAAATTAAATTAAATTAAATTAAATTAAATTAAATTAAATTAAATTAAATTAAATTAACTTGAAAGAGTTTTTAGTGCTTAGCACGAAATTTTTTTTTTTTTTTTTTTTTTTAATTGTTGGCGTAAGTGGAAAAAAAATTCAACAACTATTTACAGCGAAGGTTGAGTGTATAGCTATTTCACGAAAAACCATTTTCGATCATCAGCACTCTTTTCGGAAGTGGATGCACCGGGGATTGAACCCGAGTCCATTCCTACTTCAGCCGCAATGACCCAACGGATAAACACACTCGGCCATTGAGACTCTGTGCAAGCTGTTGGATTTTCCCCACTTTTGCCTTTTTCATTTTCAACATTAACGTTAGTGTGTATATGCTTTTGCATATATTCTCCAAAAACGTGCTGAATTTTTTGTTGTAGGCAGTTCGCAATGAACATTGTTGTTGGTATTTTATTTTATGTATATACCAAACAACGTTAACAATTTTACTTGAAAGAGTTTTTAGTGCTTAGCACGAAATTTTTTTTTTTTTTTTTTTTTTTCAATTTTTAATTGTTGGGGTAAGTGGATTAAACTAAATTAAATTAAATTATATTAAATTAAATTAAATTAAATTCCATGATGGGTTTAGATTCATATATGAAAAAAACCACATAATTAAAAATAAAAAAAAAACAAAAGATATATATTCTCATGTAAAATTAACGGTTTAATCGAATGGTGTACTCAGTTTTTTAGTGCGAGCCATAGGGAAGGTACCAAGATCGCCTAAATTGGAATTTTATTTTTTTAGTCACGGATTTTCAAGTTTGGACCCTGGTATTTTCAAGATAGCTTAAATTTCTTTTAATCAAAATATACAGGAATCTGTGCAACTTAATGCAGTTTTCAGAAAAGTTTATTTCATCGAAATCGAGCTTTTTTTATCCAAGCTACTTTGGTTTAAATGAAACATTCCAAAATCACTTTCATATTGAACAACATTTTTTTTTGTACATATGTAAATAATAAATTTTCGAATTTTGTACTTGCAACGAATTTTGTACTTGTTACAAAATTATCGATTTCAGCTTTTTTATGGAAATCAACAATTTACTATCACATGCATCAACAATTTCATGGCTGTGAAATGTGCAGTTTCGAAGTTAGAGACTAAATAAGTTTCAAAGTTGCATACAAACTGTATGCAAAACAAATTAAAAAAAAAACTGAGTCCTGTAAAATTTACTTTTTGTTGGATACACTTTATGAGGATTACGGCTCGATATATAAGGTACTTCAGTGTTTGCTACTACTGTTTTGGATTTTTATGTAAATAAACAATGTTAATGTTATTCAATTTCTCATTAATCTTTGGAATAATGGGCTATTTGCGGTATATCCACTGGAAATTTTATGGGGGTTTATTTTTAAATTCAAAAAAGTATACAATTTATTCCAATTTTCGGATAGATCTTATACCATTTCAACTATTTTTAATATCAGAAATTTTTAAAAAATAATCAAAATTTGGTTTTGATTTAATTTCAAGAAAGTATTAATTTGACACCAAGAATAATTTCTGTCTCTCAATATTCTCTTCTTTTTTAAACGGTTTTATTTAGCTCACCCCGTTTGTTTTATTTATTATTTATTCTTTATTATTGGGTCAAATTTAGTAATTCAAATTTCACCCTCTTCCTGTCAACCGATTAATCTGAAATTTTGCACGCATGTATAACCCCGATGACAATGCAATATTATGAAAAAAAAATTCCGATAGGTGGCGCGTGGGTCGCTATATTTACAAAAATCGCATTTATGGTCCTATTTGGCTGAAATTCGGAACATGTATTACTACCTTGAAAAGAAATATTTTCTTAAAAAAAAAATTCCGCTAGGTGGCGCGTGGGTCGCTATATTTACAAAAATCGCATTTATGGTCCGATTTGGCTGAAATTCGGAACATGTATTACTACCTTGAAAAGAAATATTTTCTTAAAAAAAAAATTCCGCTAGGTGGCGCGTGGGTCGCTATATTTACAAAAATCGCATTTATGGTCCGATTTGGCTGAAATTCGGAACATGTATTACTACCTTGAAAAGAAATATTTTCTTAAAAAAAAAATTCCGCTAGGTGGCGCGTGGGTCGCTATATTTACAAAAATCGCATTTATGGTCCGATTTGGCTGAAATTCGGAACATGTATTACTACCTTGAAAAGAAATATTTGCTTAAAAAAAAAATTCCGCTAGGTGGCGCGTGGGTCGCTATATTTACAAAAATCGCATTTATGGTCCGATTTGGCTGAAATTCGGAACATGTATTACTAAGGAAATATTTTCCTAAAAAAAACTTCCGATAGGTGGCGCGTGGGTCGCTATAGAGGCGTTGGACTGCAATAAACTAACGGGCAAGAAACCTTGCAATAATGAAGCACTAAATGAATTAAACAGAATGCGAAATAAAAACTAAAAACTAGAAAATAAAAATAGGTAAAAAAACTTTTTAAGTTAAACGGTTTTATGTTATACATACATTGCAATGTTTAAGATAAATGTACTAAAAACCAAAAAATAACAAAATAGATACAGTCGTGGGAATTATAAACATTTGCATAGACTAGACTAAAATAAAACCGGGGGGCACGTCAATTGTCTACAAATTATCGACTTAATGTGCGATAGAAGAATCGTTTAATTCGTCGTTAGGCAGTTGGCCCGCAGACGGTGAGGAAAATACTTACTATTTTCTTGCTCATGGAAATTCCAATAGTTATACACTCCATGTTAATAAAAGAGATGTTTCAACTAGTTTATCGTTGGACATTCACACGAGGAATCGTTTCACTGCTCGTAGTTTGTCTTTAATCGACAAAACATATGATAAAAGTACTACTCGCTCACCACTATGAAACTCTAAAACTCGCTTATAATCGAGCTTGCTAGCTTTTTTCCACATTCTAGCCCTACTTATCACACGTCCATCGTTGTCGGTTGAACAACTGCCTAATTATAGTGTAACATTACAAAACAAACATTTTAATCAACGATTGTAGACAATTGACGTGCCCCACGGTTTTATTTTAGTCTAGTCTATGCAAATGTTTATAATTCCCACGACTGTATCTATTTTGTTATTTTTTGGTTTTTAGTACATTTATCTTAAACATTGCAATGTATGTATAACATAAAACCGTTTAACTTAAAAAGTTTTTTTACCTATTTTTATTTTAAACCAGAATGGTTTTAATTTTATATTTTTTGGCATTGTTATATATAAATACCAAAATGGTATTGAAATTAAACTAAAATTTTTACTGTGCAAACACACAATCGCACCAACATACTAGGTAGCAAAGGCAGAGTGTCATTAAGCTACTGTTGTTGGTAAGTGGATTGTAATGGAGGGAAAATTTAAATTTAAGCGAAACAAAGCTGACGGCGGTGGTAGCTCAATGGGATAGACCTGTGACTACCAATCGAACGACTTAAGTTCGATTCTCGGTTGAGGCCGCTTGAAGAAGTCTGATGAGGGGATGTGGTGGTCTCCGAAATGGATCCATAACTTCTACCAAAAAATTTTTTCAATTTTTCTTCATTAAAATATGGCCAATAGCTCATTTAAATTCACATAAATTAAATTAAATTAAATTAAATTAAATTAAATTAAATTAAATTAAATTAAATTAAATTAAATTAAATTAAATTAAATTAAATTAAATTAAATTAAATTAAATTAAATTAAATTAAATTAAATTAAATTAAAGTAAATTAAATTAAATTAAATTAAATTAAATTAAATTAAATTAAATTAAATTAAATTAAATTAAATTAAATTAAATTAAATTAAATTAAATTAAATTAAATTAAATTAAATTAAATTAAATTAAATTAAATTAAATTAAATTAAATTAAATTAAATTAAATTAAATTAAATTAAATTAAATTAAATTAAATTAAATTAAATTAAATTAAATTAAATTAAATTAAATTAAATTAAATTAAATTAAATTAAATTAAATTAAATTAAATTAAATTAAATTAAATTAAATTAAAATAAAAATTTCGTGCTAAGCACTAAAAACTCTTTCAAGTAAAATTGTTAACGTTGTTGATATATAAAAAAAAAAAACAAAAAAAAAAAAAAAAAAAACATACCAACAACAAATGTTCATTGCGAACTGCCAACAAAAATTCAGCACGTTTGGGTAGAATATATGCAAAAGCATATACACACTAACGTTAATGTTGAAAATGAAAAAGGCAAAAGTGGGGAAAATCCAACAGCTTGTACAGAGTCTCAATGGCCGAGTGTGTTTATGCGTTGGGTCATTGCGGCTGAAGATGGAATGGACTCGGGTTCAATCCCCAGTGCATCCACTTCCGAAAAGAGTGCTGATGATCGAAAATGGTTTTTCGTGAAGTAGCTATACACTCAACCTTCGCTGTAAATAGTTGTTGAATTTTTTTCCACTTACCCCAACAATTAAAAATTGAATAAAAATAAAAATTTCGTGCTAAGCACTAAAAACTCTTTCAAGTAAATTAAATTAAATTAAATTAAATTAAATTAAATTAAATTAAATTAAATTAAATTAAATTAAATTAAATTAAATTAAATTAAATTAAATTAAATTAAATTAAATTAAATTAAATTAAATTAAATTAAATTAAATTAAATTAAATTAAATTAAATTAAATTAAATTAAATTAAATTAAATTAAATTAAATTAAATTAAATTAAATTAAATTAAATTAAATTAAATTAAATTAAATTAAATTAATTTATTTAATTTAACGAGCACAGGCCCAGGTTATATTTTATTTTTTATTTTTTAGAAACTAGAAAAAAACTTTTTAAGCATGGATGTAACTACAGCTGTTTCACCTTAGATCCCTCTAAGACTCATCAGGTTACTTTTGCTTCTGCCAAGACTCGAACTTGCGCACCTTGCAGTACAATAACTACAGTTCTAACCGCTGAGCTATTGCCTGCCTTCGACATCTGATAGAAAATTTGTTGCTAGTTTCTTTCCTACTATAATTCGTTTCTAACTTATGCACATACATATGTACATATTTACATATTATTGTATGATTAAACATAAGTAGCGAATAAAGTGTAGGGATGTTCAAATGAACTTAATTTTTTATTTTAATTTATTTAATTTAACGAGCACAGGCCCAGGTTATATTTTACTACTTATACTTAATCAACAATAATACATTAATCAATCATAATGTCGAAGGCAGGCAATAGCTCAGCGGTTAGAACTGTAGTTATTGTACTGCAAGGTGCGCAACTTCGAGTCTTGGCAGAAGCAAAAGTAACCTGATGAGTCTTAGAGGGATCTAAGGTGAAACAGCTGTAGTTACATCCATGCTTAAAAAGTTTTTTTCTAGTTTATAAAAAATAAAAAATAAAATATAACCTGGGCCTGTGCTCGTTAAATTAAATAAATTAAAATAAAAAATTAAGTTCATTTGAACATCCCTACACTTTATTCGCTACTTATGTTTAATCATACAATAATATGTAAATATGTACATATGTATGTGCATAAGTTAGAAACGAATTATAGTAGGAAAGAAACTAGCAACAAATTTTCTATCAGATGTCGAAGGCAGGCAATAGCTCAGCGGTTAGAACTGTAGTTATTGTACTGCAAGGTGCGCAAGTTCGAGTCTTGGCAGAAGCAAAAGTAACCTGATGAGTCTTAGAGGGATCTAAGGTGAAACAGCTGTAGTTACATCCATGCTTAAAAAGTTTTTTTCTAGTTTCTAAAAAATAAAAAATAAATTAAATTAAATTAAATTAAATTAAATTAAATTAAATTAAATTAAATTAGATTCAATTAAATTAAATATTAAATTAAATTAGTAAAACTTTGCTGTGCTATGAGACAAGCATACTAAAAGCATTTTACTGTATGTATGAGTTTAATACAATGAATGCATTGAGATTCACTTACCAAAAAATTTATATACACATTTTTAAAATAAATTTCAGCAAACAAAATCACTTGCTTTCATATTAAAAATTGTTTGTTCTCGTATTTTAAAGAAATTTAACTGGCAAGTTGTTAAATAGATTCATGAAGAGTAAGAATATGAAAAAATTTAATTCTCTATTCAACATTTTTATTTATGTTTTCCCCCCGTTTTCTGTGTTGGCTACTTCGTGTAACATAAAAAAACTAAAAAAAAAACACTTTAGCATATTAATGCAGACAAGCGTATCTATGCACGCCAAAACGTTCGAGTCCAAGCTGAATACAGAAAGTGAGCAATGAATGACAGTGAAATGGCCATAGCAAAGTAAAAAGGAAGAACATAAAAAAGTAGTGAAAAAGGTTCATAAATAAGACACCACATTTAATAAAATAATGTATACCTACACAGAAATAGACACATACATACGTACACATAAATATATATTAAATCACCACACAGAATATACGAGATTCGAAAATACTTATTTATGGAAAATTGCGAGGAAATTGAACAGCATTTGCTAAAAAGTTTAAATGTTTTTAATAAGACTTGAGAAATCGGAGGCCAAGACTTATGCGCTTAGTTTAGGAACAGCGACTAAGAATTGAATTTATGTACTTTAATCTTTTGCAAAGGATACATTTACCATTATTTATCGTTAACACTTGCTCAACCACATAACATCCAAAATTAGCAGCTTTAAATCCGCTTCGAATGCTAAGACGTCGTGTATGGAACGAATAACCACATAACAATCCTAAAACTCGAGATAGTTGTAGATGAAAAAGCCCTTTTCGAGTCCAAGGAACAAATAACTGTGCATATATAGGTATACATACCTACATACATGCTTTAGATATTTCATTCATACATTTGCTGACAATCTCTAGCTACGACAGAGTACAACAAAGGGCAGATATACATAATATTAGGAATGTACTATATATAAAAAAAAAAGTTTTTATATTTTATTAAAAATTCAAAGCGCTGTGCATAAAAAACTGATTCAAAAACTCCTCCTGCCAAGCATGCAAATTTTATAGCAGAAGCACTTGAAGAGCCAATCAT
This sequence comes from Urophora cardui, assembly GCA_960531455.1. NCBI lineage: Eukaryota > Metazoa > Arthropoda > Insecta > Diptera > Tephritidae > Urophora > Urophora cardui. The sequence continues at coordinate 51,183,008 of OY482672.1, read as the reverse complement.
GACTAAAAAATTCATTTCGGTGGCAGTCAAATTTCGTAGCGCAACATTTCATATCTTTGTACAATACAAGCACATATGTATGTATATGCATGTTTGTATGAAAGTGTAGTTTTGTGGGCAAGCGTTTATGCAGAATACAAAGGAATTCACAGAATATGAATATTGGACAATTGAAAATTACTTTTTATATAAAACTAGCTGCACCGGACCAAGCTTTGCTTTGGCCCACTTCCTATTATAGGTACTTGAAGCGATATTTTCAAAAGTTTGCCCTCTTCATGTTCTTGTCCCATTTTTCTTGGTATTAGTCTCCAACTGCCTTCCCTCTACTTTTCTCTTTCTCTTTCCATTTATATTTCCTTTCATTTCCGTTTCCTTTTTCCTTTCCCATCACATTTCCGCTTCCCTTTCTCTACCGCTCTCTCTTACCTCTCATTTTCTGTCTTTCCCCTTTTTATTCCCCCTCTTATTCCTTCTCTAATTCCCTGTCTTACTGTCTCTCTCCCCATCCTCTTCATTCCATTTTTTATTATATTCTCCCTCTCCTTTTCCGTCCCTTTGCCTTTCCCAGTCTCATTACTCTTCCCCTTTCCCTTTAGCATAACATACCCTGCGCTCTACTTCTCATTTGATACCATCATTACTTAAAAACATTCCGCGGCGTCCGAATCGTCTCTTTTACCCATAATTGGGTATCGGGACTAAGAATAACTATGAAAATATCTCTATATAGCAGACCCGGTCAACACTTTCAATTTATATCAGTATTGCTCAGAAGAATCCCGGGCTCATCCGGGTCCACTTATTGACCCACATCTGGGAACTTGACCCAGGAACCATAATGGGTACGGTATCTGGAGACTTGACCAAGAAATCGTAATGGGTACGGCCCTACATGAGAGTCCGCTCAACACCTTTAATTTGGTACCAATATCACTAAGATATATCCCGGTGTTATCCGGGTCCGCATATTGACCCATACCTTGGGATCCCACCTAGGAATCGTCATGCGCCGTGATTAAATAACCATATCGCTGAGAATTTATCCGGGGCATAACCTAGGAATCATAATGAGTTCATCTCTATGTAAAAGCCCTGCCTTTCAGTTGACACCAATATCATTCAGAAATTTTCCGGAGCCATCCCGGTCCACGTTTTCACCCACATTTAGGGACAAGACCTAGGAATCATAATCAGTTCATCTCTGTGTAAAGGCCCTGTTCAGCACTTTTCATTTGGTACGAATATCCCTGAGAAATATCCCAGTGTTGTCCGGGTCCGCGTGTTGACCCACACCTTGGGACCCGACCTAGGGATCGTAATGAGTTCATTTCTATGTAAAATCCCTGCTCAAAACCCTTCATTTGATACCAATACCACTGAGAAATTTTCCGGGGTCATCCGCGTCCACGTTTTGATCCATATTTGGGGACCCGTCCTAAGCATCACAAATAAAATAGTTCTATGTTGAAGTCCTCATCAAGTCCTTTAATTTGAGACCAATATCGCTCAAAAACATCCAAGGGTCATCCGGGTCCACGTTTTGACCCATATCTGGAGACCCGACCTAGGAATCACAATGAGTACTATTCTATGTAAATTCTCTGCTCAATACCTTTCATTTGATACCAATATCGCTTAGAAACATTCGAGGGTCATCCGGGTCCACGTTTTGACCCAAATCTGGAGACCCGACCTAGGAATCACAATGAGTACTATTCTATGTAAATTCTCTACTCAATACCTTTCATTTCATACCAATATTGTCCAAAAATATTCAGGTGAAAGCCGGATCCACGTTTTGACCTTTTGACCTATATCTCGGGAACCGATTTCCGGATTTGAAAAAGATATGTATATAAACCATCTAGGGCAAGGTACTAAGCTGGTGTGTAAATTTGGTCAAAATCCCTCCACGCGTTTGGGCGAAAGCCGGCGACAAAGAAATGGGCTTGATTTTTATATATATATATATATACATGAAGTAAGTTACTTTTTTGCATGCACATAGCGCTGGGTTGTATAATTTTTTAGTGTAATCATATACATACATAGTATATACATGCATACATATATTAGTATGCATAGGTATATCATGTAAATAAATTTTTTTACTGCCTTAATGAAGTAACCAAAGATATGTTTTCTTTTTTGGAATTTGATAGCTTCGCAATTTTAATCACATACAAATCAACAACAATCGACGCATTTCAAAATAAATTGGTATACGCCCTGAAGTATGCTATGTTTTATAACTTAAGCCTTTTTTTTCTAAATTTTGATGTGTGAATGTCTCCTTGAAAAGTATATATCTATTGTTGAGTTGTCGGAGACGCTTTGTTCAGGCATCAATCAAGTACATATATGTAACCAAATATAGCAGATCAATCAAAATAAATAACGTTTTTACTATAAGTTCTATTTATATAAACAACAACTCTTTCACCTAACAAAAATTACGGAAAATTGTCAAGTTCGCAACATATTAACACTGTGACACAAATGGAGGTTTGTACGAAGATTTTGTCTGAGGAGACCCCTAGTGAAATTTTATGGCGAATAATTTTCTAGGACATTTTAAGTCTCTAACGACCTTAAAAATATGTTTTTTTTTGGACTTTATTAAAAGTGGTCAAAACGACCTCATCGCGCAGGTGTTGGATGGTCAACGTATTCTACGAAATTAAAGCTCATGCAATTTTACTATACGTTTTCTAACCACTTATATCTACACGACATCTATTTTAAGCCTTTTTTCCTTTATTAAAAAATCACTGAGACGAAATTTCGTAAAGTTAAAGTGGCAATAAAAAAGTTGACCTCAGGGAGCTAAGCGGTTTGGGGGTTTTATTAGTTGGACAGTGGTCTTTCAAACATCATCACCATAAGAGCTGTTACATAGTGTAATGTGTAATAGATAGATAGACTCTCGGGAATATAATTCGAAATGATTTTTTTCTACGAGTTGGGTGGACCTACAGTTTTATGCAGACACTGAACAGCGAATAAATTTTTTGTGAGAACCTTTTTCCGGGCAAAAGCGTAATCGGAGGGTATTCCGAACACTGCTTAGGAAATTATATTTTTTTATATTTGACAGTTTAGCAGAAAAAAATGCATTGACACAAACTTCTGCGCATAATTAAGTCCTATAGAATATACTTAACATTTTTGACTAAATACTGGAAAATCTTCCTTCCTCTTTCTTAGCTGAAAAATCTTGAAAAAGATCTAATTTCTTATTGTAGGGAATAAGTGGAAAAAATTCAACAACTATTTACAGCGAAGATTGAGTGTATAGCTAAAATATAAAATATAGGTATATAATATACATTTTATGTAATCGCTCCATTTCGTTTCTATTCGCTACCTCAACATTTACCAAAACACACACAATTTTTCAACTGCAATGGTGCGCAACCAAGTGCGGCAGAAATTACTGTTGCACAGCATGCGACTTAATGATGATACATGGGTGCGGCGGCGCCGGCATCAAATGTATTGGGTGGCAAAAAAAAAGAAAGAAATTTGAAAATACAAACATATAGCAATGCTATTTCTTCTACGCTTGCAATAAGTTTTGATTTTCTGTTTCCCAGACCCGCTCCACCACAGCCTCTGCAACACGTGTCGTTGTAAGGCGCAAACTGCTGTTGCCGGCTTGGCTGTTAATTTTTTTTTTTTTTTTGTTATGTGCAAATGTAATTTTTCCCCTCGTATTTCCTTTCCTTTCCATTGGCATCGTATGTACGCCGGCTGCATACAATCGATATGACAAATGACTTTTGTACGAGCAATCGAATGAAAAGCTGTTATTGTCAAATGCCTTTTAATGCTTGCGAACATGATACAACCAAACAAGGTAGTTCCATTTCACTTTGACTTTGTCATTTTTGATTATAATATGGATTATTGACGTCTTACTTTAAGTCAAAAATTTAGGATAGCGTTGCCCAATCAAAAGTTTTTGGCTGAGGGTATATTTGAACAAAATATTGGGTATTTTAAATGAATTGGTGTTTTTTACATACATATGTTAATCAAAAAAAAAAAAAAAATCAGCGGATTTAATTAATTTTAACATTTTAAATATAATAGGTCCGTTTATTACACTGCTCTACAGCCAAAAAATACTCTGAACACGACCATCCTTTCTATATGTAAAATCGGTCGCTGATTCCGAAAATCGGGTTCATTTTTTGAGATATCGGCTATTTACCGTTATTTGGCCAATGGCTTTGTCAGGCAATATCTTTAAAACCAATGTTTTCACCTTCGGTTTTACTCCTTTGCGTGAAGCTCCATTCTATTACCAAAAAAATAAGCTATCAACGATGAAAATCCATTGTAAAATAGAAAAGTTATAGGCGATCAAGTAAATACAGCCAGGTCGCGCAATGCCTCTGCACGCGTACATTCTATGCATATTGTACCAATACCTACACATCTGCAGTAGCAGCACATTGGCAGCGCAGTAGATACAAGCGCATTTACGGGTATAACATGCATAGAATATACCCGTGCAGAGGCATTGCGCGACTTGGCTGTATTAGGAAATTTAATTTTCTTTCGTTTGGTGTCACTCTAAGGAAGATAACTCACTGCGTTAAAGAGATATACTGGATTAAGTGGACCCATTGGCCAAATAACGGTTAATTGCCTATATCTCAAAAACCTTCCCATAGAATTAAAAATGAAGCCGATTTTCGGAATCAGCGACCGATTTTACATATAGATAGGATAATCACGTCCAAAGTACAGACAAAAAATTTCATTTTGTGATCCAGTGTTATTAGCTAGTTATGAATAGTTAGCCAAGTTTCGGCTGGAAAATCGTTTCTTAAGTCAAAAAAATAGCAGAAGAGAGCCATAGACAGCTCCAAATTTCAGCTAGTAAAATTTTCCCTAGCTGAAATTATTCGCTGCCAAAGAAACATCTGTTGAAAAAATAAACAAACGAATGCTTTTGATTTTATTACTTTTGAAATTTTCTGAATTTTTGAAATAGAAATAAAGAAAATTAAATGTTTTTTTAGAAAAAATAACCATTAACAGTCAAAAATTGCATTCAAATTATTAATCGCTAATTTTTACTATTTTTCCGTTTCTTCATTTCCTGTTCGTTTCGCTCTTTATGAGCGCAATTCTTTCCGTTTTGCTCACTTGACAGCTAGCTGCTAGTTTAATAAGAAACAAACCTATTGAAAAAAGCTTTTCAAAAAAGATAAAATAATGAGTAATTCATAAAAAATAAAAGAGATTTATACAATTATTACAGTCGAAAACTTTTATCAAAATGTCCTTTATACAATAGCCCTGTTTTTATTTCAGCGCATATACATCTGCGCTTAAATTTTGTATGGATTTCTAAGCGCACATCTCTATCCTGTAACGAAACTAAATTAATTTTTTTCCTTGTAACAGAAACAGAAGCAAAACTCCTTTGTAACAAAACTCCGAAACGTTACAGGTTTTGTTACAAGGAACAAAATTAATTTAGTTTCGTTACAGGTTTTGTTTCTGCTGGAACCCTTTCGGAGTTTTGTGACGACTTTTGTTACAAAGGAGTTTTGTTTCTGTTTCAGTTTCGTTACTTAGCTGTGTAACAGAAACCGAAACCGAAACGCGTTACAAGTCCCTGATTAAAACACAGCGATAATACCAGCTATTTTGTAGCACGGCGAGCCAAATTGAGACTACAAAAATATGTTATTTTATATATTTAACTTCAGTTTATAGTATGTACTATATTCCACAAACTTGCCGCAACTTATTTTAAGAATAAATCTTATTTTTTATAAAATTATTTGTGATCTGATATTATGAAGAATATAACACGTAAATGTACGTATTTTTATTTACATCTATCAATATTCAAATTGAAAAAATTCGTTCTGTTACAATCGATACCATGGTTACCATGGAAATAAAAAATAACATAGATGGAGGATTTTTAGCATTCAGTATGGCAGCACGAAATGTCATAATCCATATAATTGTCAGGTGGCTAATATGGCGACAAAAATTTGACGTTTACACTACCTTCTTTCTTGTATCATGCTTGCGAATATCATGAATGACTTCAATGTGTACCGATAGGAGCAATAAAAATGGTTTCAAATGAAATATGCGAGTCTGACAGAAAAAAGAAATGTTTTGTGAGGGAAAGAGGGAGGTGAGAGTAAGAAGAGACAGAAAACGAGAGTGTCAAGTGTAATGGCTTGTATCCCAGCGGCGAACATTGCCTACCACACTACTTCTCCCCAGTGATGTATACTACACATTATGAACAATGCCAACTAACATACAATGTGTATGAAAAAGTAAGTTGGGTTCACAAAAATGAATTTTGTTCATTTTTCGGTTTTTCTTCAAATTTCATTCTTGTTGTGTTGCTATATATAATAAATTCGGAAATTCCGTAGAAACAAAATAACAATTACATTGAAGAATTTTTTTGTTACAAATTCCTTTCTGAATTAAGCGCTGATAGAATAAAATTGTTTAAAATTGTATAAAACAGATCTTAGTGCTAAAAAAAATGCACCACTTCTTCATGGACGTTCTCCCTATAATATTGGATTATTGGCAGATATCGGTGGTGTTTTATGTAGTTTTTTCTTGAGTTTCCCTAATTATGCACGTTTCCTTAAATACATACTAGTAGGAGTTCCAGCATAAATTGGCTGGACAAGCCTCTGTGTGAAGCAGTCATAAGCCCCTTGTGTAAATTTCTTTTCTGTAGTATCTTAAAGTCATTGCATATGTGCATATGTACATATGATTAGTTGGGGGCAGCGTTGCCCTTTTGCTTAAAATTAAGCAAAATTGCTAAATTTTTTCGTGCGTGTTAAAATGTTAAATTTTTTCTCGTTTTGTTAAACTTTTTCATTCCAGAATGAAAATGTATTTGCTTCAAAATCTTGAAGCTCATTCAGTTTCCTAATTCGATCAATAGAAAAAGCACTGTCTGATTGCATACCCACGTTATCGATAAATTCCTGTTGACACTCATTCGCAGCTATGCAATGTGAGTTGATACAGTTTTGTGGTGAAAACAGAATCAAAGCGTAGTGACATGACGTTACGACAGCGAAAGTCTCTTGACGTAAACATATTGCTTCAAAGCCAGCAACTGAAACATTTTAAAATAATAAAATTAAATAGTTAAATTTATTAATTTAATGTTTTAGACTTTAAATGCTCATGCTTATTCTCTTGAATCACATTTGTTTTTGTTTTCCCCCCATACATAGACACAGATACAAATTCGCCCTTTGAATATAAAAATATTCAGAGCTTCCCCTTTAAAAAAATTTGAAGAGGCAAAACTCTCTTTACAAACGATGCTTTTAAGTAAAACCTTTGGCACGAAAGAAGACTGTTGCTGCAAGGAGACTAAAGATGTCATTCGTGGATTCAACAAATTTTGAGTTGTGCAATTTTTTGATTTTTTCGAACTTAACAAAAACTTTTGTATATGTTTCCCCTTTCAATACGAAAGTATTGAGCACATTCGAGCTTACAAAAAAAAATGTGTATCAGGAAAACAAAAAAAAAACGAACTTCAAATACCCGAATTGTTCAAATGCCCGTACAAACATATGGGTTATAAACAAACAAACGAGTGTTCGACCATTTGAACAGCATTTGTTCGAGCTACTCGAACTACATAATATAAAAAAATGGTTTGTTTGAAAATAAACTACAATGAAATTTTATTTGAATTTATAAACAAAATTTAAATGAGCAAAAATTTTCTCAGTGCACATAAAAAATTTGTAGATGTTTTGTATTTTGTACTGTCAATACGAGAGCGTTACACAGGCCTGCTTTAGACTCTTATTACATTTGGGTGTGTATAAATACTTCTGCTTTTTTGGTCACCAAAATTAGAAATCGTTCAGTTGACGACAACGTAATTTTGTCGTTGGCGACGTCGCGCCGCATAATCTTTAAAATAATTGATTTCATAAGAAACTGTGTCGTTTTTGGTTCTGTTCTCACCCTTAGAGTTCAGCTTTGTACATATGTACATACATACATATGTATGTATGTATTTGAAGCGAAAAACCAAGTTGTAATCTCTAGTTGAAAATCCCCGATTTTAAAAATTTTGAATTGTGTCATTTCATGATTTAAGGTACAATATATATCCTCAAAAGTATGTTAAACTTTTTCTAGAAATGTTACTTTTTGTTGGATTTTGTTGAAAAAAAAAAAAAAATTCTGTCGTGGCAACACTGGTTGGGGGTAGTGGTGGTTCTTAAATTCGAAATGTCTACTTACAGCTTACAATGTAAGCGGAATTGTATTCAGTCCGCCTACATCCACCTTACAATGTAATCGAAGGTAGATTCGATGTGCCTACCTACAGCTTAGAATGTATGCGGAATTGTATTCAATCCGCCTACGTTTACCTTACATAATATATAATATAATATAATACAATGGCGCTATTATAACTCTGACGAGTTTTATGGCCGAGCTTCTCACCCAATTCGAGGTGTGCTCCTTTTTGTTTTTCCTACTAATTGGGTGGACCTACAGTTTTATGCCGGCTCCGAACGGCGAATGCATTTTTTGTGAGAAGCTTTTTCATGGCAGAAATACACTCGGAGGGTATGCCGTCCACTGCCGAGCGGTGACCGCTGCTCTTAAAAAACCCAATAATTGGATTTTTACCAATTAGAAAAATTGTTTTGGTGTTTGGCTCGGACCGTGGTTTGAACCCGATATACCTCTGGCATAGCAGGCGAGCACTCTACCCACTGCACCACAGCGGCCACTTTACAAGGTAAGCGAAAGTAGATTTGAGGTGCCTACCAACAACTTACCCCGTAACCGGAGTTGTATTCAGTATGCCTACATCCACCTTATAACGTTGGCGAAGTATGATTCAAACTGCCTACCTACAGCTTACAATGTATGCTAGTTAGTGATATGCTCATTGGATGAACACCTTACTACCCTGATTACTTTGTATTTAACGTGTAGGCGCTCACTCTACATTTGCGGCCATGTATATGAAAATGTATAACAAATCTGTATATGAGGTGGTGTGCATTACAGCCTTACATGTGTGCATGACTTAATCGATTATGTGAGCAACATTTTCGCCGCTAGGATGCGTATATGCCCTGCAGGCAAACCAACTAGTTGCATACTACAATTCTACCAGTTTGAAAATGTCGGCATCTAGTTGCCCAACTATCCATTTTACTTGAAAGCAACTGGTAATTATAACGTGGCGATGGCCTACGAGATGGCAATTGTCTTCTCTTGCATAAGCTTCATACTAGAAAAATACCACTCAGTTTCATACCAGTAGACAACACATCAGCTTCATACTAGAAAAATACCGGTTAAGGGTATACTAGATGAATACCAGTCAGAATAATACTAGAAAAATGCCAGTTCATCTAGGTGAAAAAATAGCATTTTAGTTCATTTAATAAAGCTTACTTTAATTAGCTTAGTACTTTTTAAAGTTACATTTAGTACATATTATATACAGTACACGCAAAGATATATAGTAAGGTAAAATAATGGCTTCGTGTTACTGCAGCAGTTGGATAATAGAATCTCCGATTTGGATGACACCAAATCAATTAACTAAACTCTCTTAAACTCTTCTTGCCACCTGCTGCAAATATATATGTATGTATGTAATTGTTCTTGTATACCCTTGCACAAAAATAAATGAAAAGCTTTAAAAATATTTCTTTTGTAAGAAATGGTTGTTTCTTTTTAGCAAATTGATAATAACTATTCTGACCCTTTTGTTAAATAATAGCGTAAATTTACTTCAAAATCGCCAATAAAGCTTAGTTTGTGATAGAATTAGATAGATAGATAGATAGTTATTCGGAGGATGATACGCACCGCGACCTATGGGTCTATTGTGCCCTCCCGCTCATTATAATACCTCCTCTAGGCCAATCTCATATACAAAGTTGTGATAGAATTGCGCAAACTGCTATTTTCAGTTAATAAATAAATTGGTATATTACTAGTAGAATACCAACTAGTATGATTTTGACTTTTTAAAAGCGGTTGATCAACTAGTAGATATTTAACTAGTAGAATTTTGTCCGTTTCATACCAGTTGATCAAGTAGTAGAAAACCAACTAGTTGAATTTTTTCCTTTACATACCAGTTGATCAACTAGTTTATTTTCATACTAGTTTAATTTTGCCTGCAGGGTGTATTTAGAAATGTGTTTATGTTTTGATGTACTTATACACCCACCAAAAAATCTACATTTTTTAAGGTGCATATCAGAAGTTTTGAAGGCTTACGAAATAATGCCTGAAAAATTCTAAACGATCGAAAGCTCATAATGTGGCTGATTGGCTGATGTCATTAGGATATAAGGAAAACTCCCTCTCTCTCTCTCTCTTCCTTTCTGAGAGGTCTTATTCTCAAGTCTTATCCACCATGGGAATAAGGCTTAAATATTTCCTTAAAATAAGAACTTAAGCGAGGTTTATAAACCTTATAATAAGGCTAATTCTCCATAGGAAATAAGTTCTGAATCATTTGCTATAACAAGGGTTTATATCGAGTTTTAATAATAAGGTACAATCAAATGGCGTTTTTGGTTTAGCTACATAAGTCACATTTTTTGCACAACTTATGTGTTGTGGCTTATTTCATAATAAAAATTCTATTCATAAATTTATAAACATATACATATATGTATGTATTGGAATGAGATAAGCTTGCTTTTTAAACCGACCACTTGCTTGAATGTCAGCTGAAGGAAAACTAAATATGTATTTTTTCTAAGCGACAATACGCAATTTCTTACTATCGGCACACAATGTGCTCTCTTTGTCCATGTTTGCTCATAAAATACAATGTCCTCTCTGTCTATTTGAGATATGAGCGTATTACTGAAAATTAAGTATTAAAATGTTTGGAGCAGAGCGAAATAGCGCGGGACAGCAAGCAGCGCTGCCCTCGAGTCCATTTAGACTGCTTAGGCTTCATCTTAGGCTTATGAATCTTTTCGCAGGGAATATATTATTTTTAAACGGTTTTATTTAGCTCACCCCGTTTGTTTTATTAACACGCTTTTATTAGTTTCACCTGTATGTATGTGGGTATGTAACTTCTAGCTGCTGCCTAAATATATGCAACATATTTACTAATGAGATTAGGTTACAACCACCGCTATTTTCCAACAGATGGCGCGCGTGTATTTATATTTTTAAAATATTCACTTATTTATTATTTATTCTTTATTATTGGGTCAAATTTAGTAATTCAAATTTCACCCTCTTCCTGTCAACCGATTAATCTGAAATTTTGCACGCATGTATAACCCCGATGACAATGCAATATTATGAAAAAAAAATTCCGATAGGTGGCGCGTGGGTCGCTATATTTACAAAAATCGCATTTATGGTCCTATTTGGCTGAAATTCGGAACATGTATTACTACCTTGAAAAGAAATATTTTCTTAAAAAAAAAATTCCGCTAGGTGGCGCGTGGGTCGCTATATTTACAAAAATCGCATTTATGGTCCGATTTGGCTGAAATTCGGAACATGTATTACTACCTTGAAAAGAAATATTTTCTTAAAAAAAAAATTCCGCTAGGTGGCGCGTGGGTCGCTATATTTACAAAAATCGCATTTATGGTCCGATTTGGCTGAAATTCGGAACATGTATTACTACCTTGAAAAGAAATATTTTCTTAAAAAAAAAATTCCGCTAGGTGGCGCGTGGGTCGCTATATTTACAAAAATCGCATTTATGGTCCGATTTGGCTGAAATTCGGAACATGTATTACTACCTTGAAAAGAAATATTTGCTTAAAAAAAAAATTCCGCTAGGTGGCGCGTGGGTCGCTATATTTACAAAAATCGCATTTATGGTCCGATTTGGCTGAAATTCGGAACATGTATTACTAAGGAAATATTTTCCTAAAAAAAACTTCCGATAGGTGGCGCGTGGGTCGCTATAGAGGCGTTGGACTGCAATAAACTAACGGGCAAGAAACCTTGCAATAATGAAGCACTAAATGAATTAAACAGAATGCGAAATAAAAACTAAAAACTAGAAAATAAAAATAGGTAAAAAAACTTTTTAAGTTAAACGGTTTTATGTTATACATACATTGCAATGTTTAAGATAAATGTACTAAAAACCAAAAAATAACAAAATAGATACAGTCGTGGGAATTATAAACATTTGCATAGACTAGACTAAAATAAAACCGGGGGGCACGTCAATTGTCTACAAATTATCGACTTAATGTGCGATAGAAGAATCGTTTAATTCGTCGTTAGGCAGTTGGCCCGCAGACGGTGAGGAAAATACTTACTATTTTCTTGCTCATGGAAATTCCAATAGTTATACACTCCATGTTAATAAAAGAGATGTTTCAACTAGTTTATCGTTGGACATTCACACGAGGAATCGTTTCACTGCTCGTAGTTTGTCTTTAATCGACAAAACATATGATAAAAGTACTACTCGCTCACCACTATGAAACTCTAAAACTCGCTTATAATCGAGCTTGCTAGCTTTTTTCCACATTCTAGCCCTACTTATCACACGTCCATCGTTGTCGGTTGAACAACTGCCTAATTATAGTGTAACATTACAAAACAAACATTTTAATCAACGATTGTAGACAATTGACGTGCCCCACGGTTTTATTTTAGTCTAGTCTATGCAAATGTTTATAATTCCCACGACTGTATCTATTTTGTTATTTTTTGGTTTTTAGTACATTTATCTTAAACATTGCAATGTATGTATAACATAAAACCGTTTAACTTAAAAAGTTTTTTTACCTATTTTTATTAATATGTACATAAATATTAAAGAAGGCGCATTGGCAATACTTTGTCAGTACTTGAAGACTGATTTAAAACAAAAAATTTTGTGCAACCTCTTCTTCTTCTTATTTAAATTATTACAATCTATTGGTCATAAGCACCTGCGGAAGTTAAGTACATATTTGAAATACTTGCTACTGCATAATACTGTATTCGTATATACATATGTATCTGTTCTGGTCTCTATTGCCTCGTTTTTACTATTAAATTAATGCCTATTTCTTAGCCTAAATTGCATTCGTACTCTAGATACTTTGCTGCCGGTGGATATGTTGTTGAGAGTCTCTTTTTTCGTCCCTAAAATTAGTTATAGCAATTCTTTGTGCAAGGATTTCCTATCAAAGTACCCGCCATGAGCAGCGCTTCAAAGGAATTTCCAATTGCGCTACTTTTCTATTGCTTTTTTTATTTTTTTATACAAATATTTTAATATTTTTCTTGTCTTTGCTTAGATCTTATACTTCTCTTTTCTGTGTCGCTTCGCCCTAATTTGCGGTTTATGCCTGATAACTGCATTTTTTTTAATATTTCATATTTTTTAGTGAGTTTACAACCCACTGGCATAACGTGAGTATTTTCCTGTAACTAACAGAAAGCGACTGCCTTATTTTTTCGCTGCAACTAAATTCAAAAACTTTCTTCTTTGTTGCTTCTTAAGCTAAAAAGTGTGGGTGTGGTAGCAGCAACAAAATTGCCGGAAAACAAAAGAAAAATTTACCAAAATTGTAAGTAGATAAATAAGTAAATTTCAAACAGTTTTGTTTAGTTCTCATTCCATTACAGCGCATATTGCATTGTTCAATTTGTAACTGCCAGCAGAAATTGTTACATTTTGCTTATCTTTGTTTTGCTTTTTTGTGCAATATTTTTTTTTCAATTTTTTTCAAATTCTTTTTCTTCTTAGTTATATATTTTCCTTTTTGTTTGCAAGAAACTTTTTTGCTCTGTTTGCTCCAGTAAACGAAAATTCATACGAATCTATACAAAGGTATAGTTATATATCCTTATACTATCTTTGTTCTCTTTGCTGCCGTCGGTAAAAACCATTGCGCTCATTTGTTTTGTATTTACCAACCTTTGCTTCCGTAAAATAAACATATATATAGATAAGTGTACCTACATATTGAGCTTTATATACATACATATACAAGAAATCATTCTTTTTTCTGCAAGTTCTTTTTTCTATTGAGTATCTAAAACAATTTCTTCTAGTGAAATTTACTTCTGCATCAGTTTTTATTTAGTTACATCTTTTTGTGTCTGTTCGTTTTTTGTGCAATTTCCTTTTATTGTAGAAAGATAACAATCGTCTTATTGTTTACTTACAGACAAACCTGTGTTTTCGTTGTTTTTACCTTTTTTTAATAGTTCCTTTTTTTTTGTTACTAGAGTCTGAGTGGTTTTATCATGACAACTATAGGTCACTGGGTCATGCCTTTTGTTTAGGTATCTTCTACAGAAGGAAATAGTTTGAATTAAAATGATGAGCAATGGAACAACAAATTTATTATTTGCATATAAAAAAACAAAAACAATACAGACATTACAATAACGGCTACGCCTCTAGAAATTTAAATTGATTATTTTTCTTTGGAAGGGAATTTGCAAGAACCTGCTTTATTGTTCTAGGAAATTTGCTCCTGTAGTTATGGTGCAAATTGGTAATGTGAACACGATTCATATATGTACATACTAATATTATTTTATTACTTCCTGAAAAACTTTTAAGCATAATTATACCATAATAAAACTTAGATTTTTTTAAGAGATGCATTAATTTTCATTGTCATTTGATTTATTTCATTCCTTCGTTTCATAAGATTCATTCTTAGCGAGGACGTCAAATGTATAAGCAAAACTGTACGGAATGCTCCGATTCATTATCCTTTTCCGTTCCCTATCAACTTTCTAGCAGGTCCATATTTTCCAACCGAGTTCTGAATTACATAACAAACATACGTGATGAACATAGCCTGTATCAAGAGATCTTATCCAAAGAACAAATTGTCAAAATATGGCAAAAATCCATTCAGTAGTTTTTGAGTCATTTCCTCACACAAAAACGTCTACAATTTTATATATGTATTATATATATATGTATGTAGATAAACACCAAAAAAATTTTCTAATTAGTAAAAATCCAATTATTGGGTTTTTTAAGAGCAGCGGTCACCTCTCGGCAGTGGGCGGCATACCCTCCGAGTGTATTTCTGCCATGAAAAAGCTTCTCACAAAAAATGCATTCGCCGTATGTGAGCCGGCATAAAACTGTAGGTCCACCCAATTAGTAGGAAAAACAAAAGGAGCACACCTCGAATTGGGAGAGAGGCTCGACCATAAAACTCGTCAGAGTTATAATAGCGCCATTGTATTATATATTATTATGTAGATAATAAAAAAAAAATTTCTGCATAATTTATTTCGACAAAGTTCGGTTTTTACTGTTATTATTCAGTAAAAAAAACTGCATAAATAATACACCACAATGAATGATACGCGAAATTTAATATCACTTTTCTGCTATTCCAAACCTTCTAGTCTAGCAAACACACATTACGCTCAGCTGGAAGCCAATATTAGTTCACAGCTTTTGATGTTCATAGCCTTTCAGTATTTTTAATATTTTCATAGGAAAAAGTAACTGAAAGGGAAAAAATGGCCATACTTAAGGCTAGAATCACAGTTAGCACAACAATGACAAAAAAATTTTAATATAATTTTCAACAGTAGCAGCCTTTTTTTTATAAGTTAGTGCCAAACTTTGTATTTTAATTCAAAATGTCTCCATTACATTCTGTATTTTGCTTTTACGGAAATTTTCTTTTACTTATTTTTTTTTATTTTCATTTTCTGCATTGATTTGAAAGGGTTCCTAGAGCTTCTAGCTGCTTGATATTGTATTCTAATAAAAATAGGTAAAAAAACTTTTTAAGTTAAACGGTTTTATGTTATACATACATTGCAATGTTTAAGATAAATGTACTAAAAACCAAAAAATAACAAAATAGATACAGTCGTGGGAATTATAAACATTTGCATAGACTAGACTAAAATAAAACCGTGGGGCACGTCAATTGTCTACAATCGTTGATTAAAATGTTTGTTTTGTAATGTTACACTATAATTAGGCAGTTGTTCAACCGACAACGATGGACGTGTGATAAGTAGGGCTAGAATGTGGAAAAAAGCTAGCAAGCTCGATTATAAGCGAGTTTTAGAGTTTCATAGTGGTGAGCGAGTAGTACTTTTATCATATGTTTTGTCGATTAAAGACAAACTACGAGCAGTGAAACGATTCCTCGTGTGAATGTCCAACGATAAACTAGTTGAAACATCTCTTTTATTAACATGGAGTGTATAACTATTGGAATTTCCATGAGCAAGAAAATAGTAAGTATTTTCCTCACCGTCTGCGGGCCAACTGCCTAACGACGAATTAAACGATTCTTCTATCGCACATTAAGTCGATAATTTGTAGACAATTGACGTGCCCCCCGGTTTTATTTTAGTCTAGTCTATGCAAATGTTTATAATTCCCACGACTGTATCTATTTTGTTATTTTTTGGTTTTTAGTACATTTATCTTAAACATTGCAATGTATGTATAACATAAAACCGTTTAACTTAAAAAGTTTTTTTACCTATTTTTATTTTCTAGTTTTTAGTTTTTATTTCGCATTCTGTTTAATTCATTTAGTGCTTCATTATTGCAAGGTTTCTTGCCCGTTAGTTTATTGCAGTCCAACGCCTCTATAGCGACCCACGCGCCACCTATCGGAAGTTTTTTTTAGGAAAATATTTCCTTAGTAATACATGTTCCGAATTTCAGCCAAATCGGACCATAAATGCGATTTTTGTAAATATAGCGACCCACGCGCCACCTAGCGGAATTTTTTTTTTAAGCAAATATTTCTTTTCAAGGTAGTAATACATGTTCCGAATTTCAGCCAAATCGGACCATAAATGCGATTTTTGTAAATATAGCGACCCACGCGCCACCTAGCGGAATTTTTTTTTTAAGAAAATATTTCTTTTCAAGGTAGTAATACATGTTCCGAATTTCAGCCAAATCGGACCATAAATGCGATTTTTGTAAATATAGCGACCCACGCGCCACCTAGCGGAATTTTTTTTTTAAGAAAATATTTCTTTTCAAGGTAGTAATACATGTTCCGAATTTCAGCCAAATCGGACCATAAATGCGATTTTTGTAAATATAGCGACCCACGCGCCACCTAGCGGAATTTTTTTTTTAAGAAAATATTTCTTTTCAAGGTAGTAATACATGTTCCGAATTTCAGCCAAATAGGACCATAAATGCGATTTTTGTAAATATAGCGACCCACGCGCCACCTATCGGAATTTTTTTTTCATAATATTGCATTGTCATCGGGGTTATACATGCGTGCAAAATTTCAGATTAATCGGTTGACAGGAAGAGGGTGAAATTTGAATTACTAAATTTGACCCAATAATAAAGAATAAATAATAAAAAAAATAGGTAAAAAAACTTTTTAAGTTAAACGGTTTTATGTTATACATACATTGCAATGTTTAAGATAAATGTACTAAAAACCAAAAAATAACAAAATAGATACAGTCGTGGGAATTATAAACATTTGCATAGACTAGACTAAAATAAAACCGGGGGGCACGTCAATTGTCTACAAATTATCGACTTAATGTGCGATAGAAGAATCGTTTAATTCGTCGTTAGGCAGTTGGCCCGCAGACGGTGAGGAAAATACTTACTATTTTCTTGCTCATGGAAATTCCAATAGTTATACACTCCATGTTAATAAAAGAGATGTTTCAACTAGTTTATCGTTGGACATTCACACGAGGAATCGTTTCACTGCTCGTAGTTTGTCTTTAATCGACAAAACATATGATAAAAGTACTACTCGCTCACCACTATGAAACTCTAAAACTCGCTTATAATCGAGCTTGCTAGCTTTTTTCCACATTCTAGCCCTACTTATCACACGTCCATCGTTGTCGGTTGAACAACTGCCTAATTATAGTGTAACATTACAAAACAAACATTTTAATCAACGATTGTAGACAATTGACGTGCCCCACGGTTTTATTTTAGTCTAGTCTATGCAAATGTTTATAATTCCCACGACTGTATCTATTTTGTTATTTTTTGGTTTTTAGTACATTTATCTTAAACATTGCAATGTATGTATAACATAAAACCGTTTAACTTAAAAAGTTTTTTTACCTATTTTTATTAATATGTACATAAATATTAAAGAAGGCGCATTGGCAATACTTTGTCAGTACTTGAAGACTGATTTAAAACAAAAAATTTTGTGCAACCTCTTCTTCTTCTTATTTAAATTATTACAATCTATTGGTCATAAGCACCTGCGGAAGTTAAGTACATATTTGAAATACTTGCTACTGCATAATACTGTATTCGTATATACATATGTATCTGTTCTGGTCTCTATTGCCTCGTTTTTACTATTAAATTAATGCCTATTTCTTAGCCTAAATTGCATTCGTACTCTAGATACTTTGCTGCCGGTGGATATGTTGTTGAGAGTCTCTTTTTTCGTCCCTAAAATTAGTTATAGCAATTCTTTGTGCAAGGATTTCCTATCAAAGTACCCGCCATGAGCAGCGCTTCAAAGGAATTTCCAATTGCGCTACTTTTCTATTGCTTTTTTTATTTTTTTATACAAATATTTTAATATTTTTCTTGTCTTTGCTTAGATCTTATACTTCTCTTTTCTGTGTCGCTTCGCCCTAATTTGCGGTTTATGCCTGATAACTGCATTTTTTTTAATATTTCATATTTTTTAGTGAGTTTACAACCCACTGGCATAACGTGAGTATTTTCCTGTAACTAACAGAAAGCGACTGCCTTATTTTTTCGCTGCAACTAAATTCAAAAACTTTCTTCTTTGTTGCTTCTTAAGCTAAAAAGTGTGGGTGTGGTAGCAGCAACAAAATTGCCGGAAAACAAAAGAAAAATTTACCAAAATTGTAAGTAGATAAATAAGTAAATTTCAAACAGTTTTGTTTAGTTCTCATTCCATTACAGCGCATATTGCATTGTTCAATTTGTAACTGCCAGCAGAAATTGTTACATTTTGCTTATCTTTGTTTTGCTTTTTTGTGCAATATTTTTTTTTCAATTTTTTTCAAATTCTTTTTCTTCTTAGTTATATATTTTCCTTTTTGTTTGCAAGAAACTTTTTTGCTCTGTTTGCTCCAGTAAACGAAAATTCATACGAATCTATACAAAGGTATAGTTATATATCCTTATACTATCTTTGTTCTCTTTGCTGCCGTCGGTAAAAACCATTGCGCTCATTTGTTTTGTATTTACCAACCTTTGCTTCCGTAAAATAAACATATATATAGATAAGTGTACCTACATATTGAGCTTTATATACATACATATACAAGAAATCATTCTTTTTTCTGCAAGTTCTTTTTTCTATTGAGTATCTAAAACAATTTCTTCTAGTGAAATTTACTTCTGCATCAGTTTTTATTTAGTTACATCTTTTTGTGTCTGTTCGTTTTTTGTGCAATTTCCTTTTATTGTAGAAAGATAACAATCGTCTTATTGTTTACTTACAGACAAACCTGTGTTTTCGTTGTTTTTACCTTTTTTTAATAGTTCCTTTTTTTTTGTTACTAGAGTCTGAGTGGTTTTATCATGACAACTATAGGTCACTGGGTCATGCCTTTTGTTTAGGTATCTTCTACAGAAGGAAATAGTTTGAATTAAAATGATGAGCAATGGAACAACAAATTTATTATTTGCATATAAAAAAACAAAAACAATACAGACATTACAATAACGGCTACGCCTCTAGAAATTTAAATTGATTATTTTTCTTTGGAAGGGAATTTGCAAGAACCTGCTTTATTGTTCTAGGAAATTTGCTCCTGTAGTTATGGTGCAAATTGGTAATGTGAACACGATTCATATATGTACATACTAATATTATTTTATTACTTCCTGAAAAACTTTTAAGCATAATTATACCATAATAAAACTTAGATTTTTTTAAGAGATGCATTAATTTTCATTGTCATTTGATTTATTTCATTCCTTCGTTTCATAAGATTCATTCTTAGCGAGGACGTCAAATGTATAAGCAAAACTGTACGGAATGCTCCGATTCATTATCCTTTTCCGTTCCCTATCAACTTTCTAGCAGGTCCATATTTTCCAACCGAGTTCTGAATTACATAACAAACATACGTGATGAACATAGCCTGTATCAAGAGATCTTATCCAAAGAACAAATTGTCAAAATATGGCAAAAATCCATTCAGTAGTTTTTGAGTCATTTCCTCACACAAAAACGTCTACAATTTTATATATGTATTATATATATATGTATGTAGATAAACACCAAAAAAATTTTCTAATTAGTAAAAATCCAATTATTGGGTTTTTTAAGAGCAGCGGTCACCTCTCGGCAGTGGGCGGCATACCCTCCGAGTGTATTTCTGCCATGAAAAAGCTTCTCACAAAAAATGCATTCGCCGTATGTGAGCCGGCATAAAACTGTAGGTCCACCCAATTAGTAGGAAAAACAAAAGGAGCACACCTCGAATTGGGAGAGAGGCTCGACCATAAAACTCGTCAGAGTTATAATAGCGCCATTGTATTATATATTATTATGTAGATAATAAAAAAAAAATTTCTGCATAATTTATTTCGACAAAGTTCGGTTTTTACTGTTATTATTCAGTAAAAAAAACTGCATAAATAATACACCACAATGAATGATACGCGAAATTTAATATCACTTTTCTGCTATTCCAAACCTTCTAGTCTAGCAAACACACATTACGCTCAGCTGGAAGCCAATATTAGTTCACAGCTTTTGATGTTCATAGCCTTTCAGTATTTTTAATATTTTCATAGGAAAAAGTAACTGAAAGGGAAAAAATGGCCATACTTAAGGCTAGAATCACAGTTAGCACAACAATGACAAAAAAATTTTAATATAATTTTCAACAGTAGCAGCCTTTTTTTTATAAGTTAGTGCCAAACTTTGTATTTTAATTCAAAATGTCTCCATTACATTCTGTATTTTGCTTTTACGGAAATTTTCTTTTACTTATTTTTTTTTATTTTCATTTTCTGCATTGATTTGAAAGGGTTCCTAGAGCTTCTAGCTGCTTGATATTGTATTCTAATAAAAATAGGTAAAAAAACTTTTTAAGTTAAACGGTTTTATGTTATACATACATTGCAATGTTTAAGATAAATGTACTAAAAACCAAAAAATAACAAAATAGATACAGTCGTGGGAATTATAAACATTTGCATAGACTAGACTAAAATAAAACCGTGGGGCACGTCAATTGTCTACAATCGTTGATTAAAATGTTTGTTTTGTAATGTTACACTATAATTAGGCAGTTGTTCAACCGACAACGATGGACGTGTGATAAGTAGGGCTAGAATGTGGAAAAAAGCTAGCAAGCTCGATTATAAGCGAGTTTTAGAGTTTCATAGTGGTGAGCGAGTAGTACTTTTATCATATGTTTTGTCGATTAAAGACAAACTACGAGCAGTGAAACGATTCCTCGTGTGAATGTCCAACGATAAACTAGTTGAAACATCTCTTTTATTAACATGGAGTGTATAACTATTGGAATTTCCATGAGCAAGAAAATAGTAAGTATTTTCCTCACCGTCTGCGGGCCAACTGCCTAACGACGAATTAAACGATTCTTCTATCGCACATTAAGTCGATAATTTGTAGACAATTGACGTGCCCCCCGGTTTTATTTTAGTCTAGTCTATGCAAATGTTTATAATTCCCACGACTGTATCTATTTTGTTATTTTTTGGTTTTTAGTACATTTATCTTAAACATTGCAATGTATGTATAACATAAAACCGTTTAACTTAAAAAGTTTTTTTACCTATTTTTATTTTCTAGTTTTTAGTTTTTATTTCGCATTCTGTTTAATTCATTTAGTGCTTCATTATTGCAAGGTTTCTTGCCCGTTAGTTTATTGCAGTCCAACGCCTCTATAGCGACCCACGCGCCACCTATCGGAAGTTTTTTTTAGGAAAATATTTCCTTAGTAATACATGTTCCGAATTTCAGCCAAATCGGACCATAAATGCGATTTTTGTAAATATAGCGACCCACGCGCCACCTAGCGGAATTTTTTTTTTAAGCAAATATTTCTTTTCAAGGTAGTAATACATGTTCCGAATTTCAGCCAAATCGGACCATAAATGCGATTTTTGTAAATATAGCGACCCACGCGCCACCTAGCGGAATTTTTTTTTTAAGAAAATATTTCTTTTCAAGGTAGTAATACATGTTCCGAATTTCAGCCAAATCGGACCATAAATGCGATTTTTGTAAATATAGCGACCCACGCGCCACCTAGCGGAATTTTTTTTTTAAGAAAATATTTCTTTTCAAGGTAGTAATACATGTTCCGAATTTCAGCCAAATCGGACCATAAATGCGATTTTTGTAAATATAGCGACCCACGCGCCACCTAGCGGAATTTTTTTTTTAAGAAAATATTTCTTTTCAAGGTAGTAATACATGTTCCGAATTTCAGCCAAATAGGACCATAAATGCGATTTTTGTAAATATAGCGACCCACGCGCCACCTATCGGAATTTTTTTTTCATAATATTGCATTGTCATCGGGGTTATACATGCGTGCAAAATTTCAGATTAATCGGTTGACAGGAAGAGGGTGAAATTTGAATTACTAAATTTGACCCAATAATAAAGAATAAATAATAAATAAAACAAACGGGGTGAGCTAAATAAAACCGTTTAATAAAACAAACGGGGTGAGCTAAATAAAACCGTTTAAAAACATAATGGCTGCCAATAGTACAAAGGAAAATCTTAAGTGTTTAATTTTAATATGCACGCATTTTTCAGTGAAATGCAAAAAAAAAAATTAATGAAAAAATGACCCGCTGCGAAAAGTTGGTGAATGCGTTGCGAGATATTAAATTTTAAAAAATCTTATTTTTTTAGAATATTTTAAACGTGAGAATAGAACGTTAAGGCTGCTGGGCTTTCTTAAGCTCTTTCCCATCACTTTTAATTTGTATATAAGAGTATTTCTTTTTCTAATAATACCTATATGTACATACATCTATTTCTTCTCCCTTCCTCACCTAAAAATAAGCCTTTATTTTCTTTCTATTTATGTAGGTATGTATGTATCTGACAAAAAATAAAGTAAAATACCTCACACAGTTTGACTCATTTGCGCCTTCAATGACTTTCTAATTAAACTTTTGCGTCAAAAAGGTCATTATTTAAGCCAAAAGTTGTCGTTCGGGATCAACAAATTTCATGCCACTTGCTGTTTGTTGTTCGCTTTCATATCCTCTTATTATGTATACATACAAACACACATAACAAATATATCTAGTAGCAATGTCAAATTTTCAATTTAAAATGTCAAAAAAGGGACAAGAAAAATTACTCGCAGTAACATAATTTATTTTTACGCTTTTTAATAATTCAGCGCATGTCAGCACCGACAAAAAAGGGGAGAAAACAAAAAACACGTTTCAAATGTTTGTTTTAAGTATGACTTTCCTTTACTCAAACTATATTTAGCGAAAAAGAAATTGCACGAAAGCAGCACACTACTACTTAGTAAGAGCAGAACAAAAGAAGCGGAACGGCAAGTTATTGTGTCCTGAAGCCATTGTGAATTAGCTTGCTATTCAACCCTTGGCTTTCTCTTTAGGAACGTACATATATATATGGTTAAATTTGTTACCAAATGCGGTTTTTTATTTTAATTTTTCATCCAAGGAAGAAAATAAAAACATTGCTTAGCAAATCGTTATGTTTTATTCTTTAGTTTGTGTAGTAAAAGTCAAATACTTAATTGGCTTTTTAGCCTAATAAGGTGTCACTCACGCCGTATTGGTCCTGCATATTTCGAGTCATGCATGGAATGTCAATAAAATGTTTGAAAAACTGAGCGACTAGTTTGTGTACAACGAATTTGTGCTTAATCGATTTCGTTGTTTACACTGTGACAAAAATTGAAGGTTGTTGTCTGGGTGCGGAAACACCTTTAGAATAGCTATAGGTTTTTTACTTTCTGTGTACTATGATTTAGTGTGAGAAGACCCCTAGTGAAATTTTATGCCGTATAATTTTCTAGCACATTTTAACGCTCTAACAACTTTCAAAATACTTTTTTTTCGGACAATCTGCATCTGGTTCTCTGTGAGACATTGATGAATCATTTATATTCAACATTTATGGAATGTCATGCTTTCTTTGCTTCTATGAATTAACTGAATCACGAATTTAACATACGCTCTTCCGTAAACCTTTGCTTAATAATTTACCTTCAATAAAGCATATTGGCAATTTATTTTCCATTTGTTCAACGTAATGCAGTTTGTATCAGTATGGTGCCTATGACACGCCCATGTTTACGCAGCAGGAAGAGGTAAGCGTTATGGTATTTTAAACACCCGACACAAGCATAGGTGTGCAATTATGCGTATAAATAATTTAGCAATAATAAATAAGTAAGCAATCTTATATTCACATCAACTACTTATGAATATTTGATATTTTCACTTTATGTGTTTGTATGTATGTTTGTATGCATAACGATGCATATTTTCTTATTAAATAATCACAGCTTTAGGTAATATTTAAGTATGTATGGTATACACTTAAAGTACAACAAAGTCATGATTTTCAAATATTAATTTATAAGTACCAAATTTGTGAATATAAACAGCAGCAGCCTTTGCTTAAATGCATACAAGTGAAATAATTAAATGTTTTTATGAGCCTATAAAATTAAAGTGATTGTAAGTAAATGGCTCAAAGCTTACATACGACTGTTTATATGAAAATCATATACATAAGTATGTATGTATGTATGTAAGTAAAGGCTTTTCGATATATTTCGGTGTTAAGTGTAATTATGAAAATTAAAGCAAGCCAGTTTCTTTAGCATAAATGTGCAATTTTAATTAATACATATTTAATTAACTTTTGCTTTGTAAAATTAAATGCTACAAGTTTGTTGATTGATTCATTTGAATATGTGCTAATGAGTTAAAAGGAAATTACTTGAAGGACTTAAGTTTAAGCAATTAATTGAAAATTCAAGAAAAGTGATTAAAAACTATTTTAAAATAAAATTTGCCTTCTTTGTTGCTTTAGGACTAAAAACAATAGATGAAAAATGTTTTTTTTTTCTAAAATATGCAGCAACTTTTGTATGCTTTCTTATATTAATCAACATTTTTCTCATTACAAAGAGAGAACTTTGTTATTTTTTCAAATTTCTGAGGTCTTGTTTGTCTGAGCAAAAATTGTTCAGCGAAAATTTATTTATCTGCACGGACTTTTAAAATTTAGTTTTATTCAAAATCCATTGAAAGGGATGACAAGAAGGCTTTTGATTTCGATTCAAATCCAATGAAGGACCTTCTTCAAACTTTTCTGTTGTGTGCAATTGTTCGGGTTGACATATGAACTTAGCTACTGCTGACCACACCCTCTTGTTGATTGCTCGAACTACACTGCAATAAATGCGATTAGTCCGGGACGTGTCCGAGATCATTCGCAAGGGAGCATGCGACTAATACAACTTTATATCCCTTTATCTATACTAGTATGGATTGAATTGATCGCATTTGTTCGAGCATGTCTTATGAAGGGACTAATTGTTCAATTTGTACATATGTATGTATACCCGTACGGGTGCAAATGTAGATTAATCGCTTTCATTCGGAACGGGAGTAAATAAAGATTTTTTAAAGTTGTAAGCCAAGGCCATTTTTTTATGAAAATTTCTAAAAATTGTAAAGTGTTGTAGTACACTGAAAAAACAACTTACTCAGATTATGGAAAAGTGGGAATAATTCGGCGCTAAAGACATATTTCCATATTTTGATGTACGATTTTCTTCAAATCAAGGAATAAAAACCACGTTTTGAAGAAAATTGTACATCAAAATATGGAAATATGTCTTTAGCGCCGAATCATTCCCATTTTTCCATAATCTGAGTAATTTTTTTTTTTTTGAGTGTATATATTAAAATAAAGTTTATGCGATTAGTTTTTATTTTATAGTAAAATCTTTTAAATAAATTATGTATTTTTCGAAATATGTATTTTTAAATTTTGAGTATTTATTATGCGAGTTTAAAGGACATGTGAGCAATTTTTCTTTCTTTTACTATTTTAAGTGAGTTTAATGTCAATGAGCAATTAACAATCACTAAATATTTACACACAATAAAAATGTATTAAATTGACAAGCCGCGCATACTTTCATGCGTTTATATATATGTAGATATACACATATATAAAACGAACAACCTAATTAAAGCGTCACCAAGTGTCATTAAAACATACACTGAAAAAACAACTTACTCAGATTATGGAAAAGTGGGAATGATTCGGCGCTAAAAACATATTTCCATATTTTGATGTACGATTTTCTTCAAATCAAGGAATAAAAACCACGTTTTAAAGAATATTGTACATCAAAATATGGAAATATGCCTTTAGCGCCGAATCATTCCCATTTTTCCATAATCTTAGTTATTTTTTTTTTTTTAGTGTAGTTTGCATAAGCACGAAAGCAAGTTACACACATATATATGTACCCAATAAACACAAAAGCGAGGATGATATCGTGGCGAATTCGAGAAGAATTCGCGGAGATGAATGTAATTTTTCGGACTCGTATCGAGTTCGAGATGGACTCGAGAAAAATCAATTATCGCAATAGCATTTATTAATTTTATTAAATCTTGCTTTACACGAAGAAATTCCCTGTTGGGCTTTAATTTACCATTTAAAACTCTACTCAAGAGATTGAAAAGCTCAGATGATATCGTGGCGAATTCGAGGTGGATTCGCAGAAGAACATTTTCTAGAATGTATTCGCCAATGGGCATAAATCTCGAATCGCCAACGATCCGAGAATATAAAAATGCGCGAATCGCTAATGAGGGGTGATTCGCCTGGGAATTCGGATTCGCCAATCTATCGTCGCGAACTATCGCCGCGATAATATAATCAGAGAAGCGAGTTCGTCTCGAATTCGAGGCGAATCCGTTGTGTTTATTGGGTATGTATGTATGCATATGTATCGAATTACACTTTTCCAGAAACAACTTAATGACTCAAAAGGGTGTTATAAAAAAATTAGTGACAAATAAAAACAACAAAACACAATTTTGCTGTAAACAAACAAACAATCAACCTATGCGCGAATAAAAGAAGAAAACTAATTTACATGATAATATAAAGTACACATGCATACATATACATACATACAAATTCTGTATAGATACCCAACAGAACAGGAGGTAAGCGAAATGTAATAGGACTTGAGAACAAGCTTATAATACTTTTCCATTTTAAGCTTATTGCAATGGCAACTTTTATAAGCTGAATTGTAAGCTGCTTCACAAGCATGCTTGTAAAACTTTTTTATAAATGATATTTTTTCAATAATGTGTAAAAAGGCTTACAGTTCACAAACTATTTTCAATAATATTTGAGAAATACCTACTTTATATAAGTCTTTATCAATACGCCTCATGTTAAAAAGCTTGAAAAGAATATTGCAAAAAGCTTAATTTACACTTGAAGGAAAGCCTGAAAAACTAATAATAATACAATTTTTGCTTGCTGTAAATTTTTTTTGAAATTTTGGTTTTACGATGATTCATATAATTCATAGATTTTTTTTTAGGAAAAGGGAAGTATAAAAGCATCATTAAAATTCAATATAATGTTGAATGTTTCACTATATGTTGCCATTGGATTGAATTTCAGGTTGATGTCATGGTTCGAAATAGGAGGAGAATATAAAATCAAGAACACTGCAATAAAGTTGAAGAAGGAAAGAAGATGAAGAGAAAAATGAATTTTTTTTACTACTATTTATATATCCAATTGTATTTATAAGCTTATACGAGTAACAAGCTTTCACACGTCATATTTTTCTACAATTTGTAAGCTTATAAAAAGGTTGCCGTTTGGAATTTTTTACAAATGTTCGGATAGTCTTTTTTAATTGTTTACTCAAGAATTTCTCAAGCTATATTTGTAAGTCTGTTATTATTAACAAGCCTTTTGGTCCGTTTGGTATCTATGTATGCACATGCGCTCCAATAAACCTACACATTATTTAAGTTTTATTCCAGAAGAATTAAAGGCTTACGAAATAACGCCTGAAACTTCTAAGCCACAAAATTTGTATTGGCAAAGGCTTATAATACCGCAATAGGAATAAGGCTGAGATAATTCCTTATAATAACACCTTATGTGGTGTTTATATTAAGTTATTTCTTTTGCAGCATAAATAAAATTTATTTAATAATAAAAAAAATATATTCTGCTCAGGGTTGGGAAAGCTGCATTCAATTTTGATTGCATTCAGCCTTGCAGCCACCAATCAATGATGAGTGGTAGTGCAAAATTGATTTGCATTACCATTCAGTAGCGAATGGGAATGCAAATTTGGTTTGCATTACCATTCAGTAGTGAATGGGAATGAAAATGTGGTTTGCATTACCATTCAGTAGTGAATGGGAATGTAAATGTGGTTCGCATTACCATTCAGTAGTGAATGGGAATGCAAATGTGGCTTGCACTACCATTCAGTAGTGAATGGGAATGCAAATGTGGCTTGCACTACCATTCAATAGTGAATGCGAATGCAAAGGTGAATGCATTCCCATTCATTGCATTCCCACTGCAAATGTGATTTGGACTATTAATTAAAAATGAGTGCGAGTGATTTTGACAACCATTCATCATTTAATAGCAGTTAAAACCTGTGCCCATAGTTAATGTATTAAGTGGCTAATCTATTTATTAACGGAAAGGAAGTTTATGGGATATTATAAATATGGAATTAGGCTTAGCAAAGTAAAGGGAAACCAACACGGCATGGTAATATGTACATATGTTCTATGTTATACCTGTAAGTAAAAGTATTTCTTTCAACTTCTGAGGTTATAATTAGACAGTTCAACAAATTTACAAAAATTTTACTCAACACGAACAAACGCTAGTTATTATGAAAGAGGATGCCTCTCAGACCAACTTTTCCGAATAGAGTACTAGTCCAGTGCAAATCACATTTGCAGTGGGAATGCAATGAATGGGAATGCATTCACCTTTGCATTCGCATTCACTATTGAATGGTAGTGCAAATCACATTTGCATTACCATTCACTACTGAATGGTAATGCAAACCACATTTGCATTCCCATTCACTACTGAATGGTAATGCAAACCACATTTTCATTCCCATTCACTACTGAATGGTAATGCAAACCAAATTTGCATTCCCATTCCCTACTGAATGGTAATGCAAACCAATTTTGCACTACCATTCACTATTGAATGGTAATGCACTTTGAATGGTAATGCAAAAATGCCCATCCTTGATTCTGCTAAGGTTAAATGAAATGTTATTATTTATACATTTATATACATATACATATGCGTAAGTATCGGAGAGAGCTAAACGTGATTATTTAACAAACCACTTGCTTTAATGTCAGCTGAAGGAAAACGAAATATTAATTTTTTATAAGCAGCAAATTTTCCTTCGACAATACGCAGTTTTTTACGCTCATCACTCATTGTGCTCTCTTTGACCATGTTTGCTCATAAAACTCAATGCCCGCTCTCTCCATTCGATATGTAAGCGCAAAGCATAAAATTAAGTATTAAAACGTTTGGAGCAGAGCAAATGAGCGCATAACTAATAGCAACCAGCTTAGTCCTGGCTTAGGTGTATGAACCTTTTTGCAGGGTATACAAATTCTATAAACATACATATATTTATGTACATATACACGCGTATTATTTTATTGTTCATATGCATGCTTGAGCCATAAAGAAAATACAATTAAAAGGCAAATTTCAAATTGACACGATGTTAACCATGTACAGAGAAGGTGTTAGTTATTGCTTGTCAAAAATGATAAAACAAGAACAAGGGAATATTTTTAGTTAAAAGCAGTTTTTATATTTAGTGTGCAAGTATAAAACTTGTACAACTCTCTTTAACATGAAATTGTATAATATTATTTTGGTTAAAACTGAGTAGAAGAGGGAATGAATATGTTTAAAACAGCGTCAAGCGGAATCGAATAAACTATGTTTGACAATATCTCCGCAAGTTTGATTATTTTTGATTTGATATGCCACAAACATCGGCAATTGCATATAATTTGGGTTCGCTTAGATGAAAAAGCTTTTCTAGCAGTTAAAAATTGCTAGTAAATTTTCACATATCAGACTTTTTTCATTTATTAAATGCTTAAAAACTTTTTAACTTTTTAAATTTAAGCGCAAATTACTTTAATAAATTTATATATGTAGTACATATACATAGGTACATATGTATGTGTTTATATATGTACAAAAACACATAAAAGAAGCATCAGCACGCAATCACAGCCAGCCGAAAGTCATTAGGCAAATTTGCATGCGTGCAATTTTTTGGTTGCCGTAACGCAGAACAAAAACCGAAGTATACACTTAGGCGTTTGGGGCTTATGCTGACACGCAACATTAAAGTATTATTCAGCATTGCCTCATACATGCATACATTATGTATATATATTAATGTATATATCGTCGCTGCGCCAACAAAAAGAGCTATACGTTTTTCAGCAACTTTTCAGGAGAGCAAAAAAACCGTTTTCTGGTGATCCTAGAGAATATTTTTTCTAGTTTGAATTGTTAACTAATGATACTACACATATGTAATAGACTTTTTTTTCTTTTTTTGACCAACCACTTCGCATGAAGCATTTGCGCCGTTTTACAACACATAGCTCTTTTTACAAATTATTTAAATTTGCTAGTTGGGGTAAGAAATCGTGAAAGATATGTATACAATTCTTCGCTAGGGTCCGATTGATTGACCGGTGCATCTCCTATTTTGAAAAGTGGTCACTTACGCTTTTTTTAAATATTTTTTTTACACAAAAATAACCTGAAATCAAAAAACCATTATACGCAAGCAGATGTATAACTGATTTTACAGAGCATTTCTACTACTGAGAGCATATAGCTGTGTTTGATAACTTCTAACCAAAGAAGGATATCAGAAAACGGGAAATGCAGAAATGTGGCTAGCGGATAGCGCTAAATAAATAGGTATTCGCTACCATAGCATAACCCTAGCACGTAGCACGGATTGCACGGATTGCAAAGTTTTACGACGCAAAACAACAAAATACAGGCGCACAAAAATATGCTAGACCTCAAAAATATGCTACACCAGCACCTATGTATATTTATTTGCTATGAAGTGTAGCAAATTAATTGCGACCCTGCGTCAGCTGACATTTGCCAATTGCTAATTTCAATTTCAATTCGAGCATTCGAATTTTGCTTAAAATGTTATTTTTTATGTGTATTTATTAAATTTACTAAAATAAAATCATTTATTTATTAAAAAGTGAGTGATAAACGCGTCCCTTTGGCTAAAAAGAAAAGCTGCTTCTTAAAATTTCCTACGGCAGTGCAATGGGGTGCTCTCGATGTGTAGCATATTTTGGTCTAGGATATTTACAATCCGTGCTATCTTGCTAGGGATAGCGAATACCCCTAATATGTAATAAAAAAAATCGAAAAAAAACATATACCTGAATTTGTTGGCGCAGCGACGATATGTATATATATTTTTTTTTGCAGCAGCTCAAAAAGTATAGTTTTCGTTTGATAGTCAAAGTTGGTAGTCGGCAGAAAAACGCCATAAAAACTTTTGCAATGAAAATGTGCTTTGCAACATAATTACGTTTTCAGGAATTTCTTTTGGAGTCGTACACATAAGTATATAAGTAAGCAAACTAAAAACAACCAACAGCAGTGTCGTGTAAGCATATGATAGTAGATGATAGAGCAAGCAAAAGAAAAGCTTTGGGCTGCAGAAATGCAAGAAAACCACAAAGTTCTTACATAAATACAAGGAGGCATATAAATACATAGGTATGTATGTATGTATATATTTCGAGGCTTGAGTTGACTAATAAATGCACAAATGTTGGTGAGATGCATAGACAACAGAACTAATTAAACAAGGTAGTTCGAAAATTATTTATGCAATTTTGGTTTACCCAAATTTTTTAAGGCATGGTGTTTTAAAATAAATTTAAAATAAACTTTTTGATGCAGTAGCATAAAAGCACACTCTTAGATTTGCAGTTTTCTCATAGTTTTCTCAATGCACCAATCACAATTTATTTTTATTTATTTGATAACAAATATATCATCCATCTTAATTATTCATTTCATAAATATGTAAAAAATTTAATAAATTTTGTAGCAACGTCTGATCTAAATTCTCTCATATTGGTGACCAGTGTTCAGGGGCGCATTTACCTCTAGAAGCGCCCTGGGAAAACAAATCAAGCCGCGCCCAATATTTCCAAAAAAACCGACGTTGCCTTCGTTTGGTGACATTTCATTACTTATATATTTTAGGATTTAAAAAATTTGATTCGAGTTTTCTTAGAAAGAATATTTATTTCATTTTTATTTATATAACTAGCTGTACCCGGCCAAGCTTTGCTTTGGCCCACTTCTTATTATAGGCATTAGAAGCAAAAAACTGCGTACTTTAAATTAAGTTGGAAGTATCTAGAAACCGAACTTATCTCGGGCTGCAGAGCTAAGCAAAAGCCAGATAAGTTAAAAAAAATAAGGAAAAATTTGTTTACCCTCTTTATGTCGTTATCCCTTTTTCTTCCTATTAGTATCCAACTCCCTTTCCCTCTACTATTCCCTTTCTCTTTCTTTTCCCTTTCATTTCCGCTTCGTTTTCCCGTCACATTTCTGCTTCCCTTTCTCTACCACTCTCCTTACCTCTTCTATTCTGTCTATCCCTTGCATTCCCCCTCTTATTACTTCTGTCATTTCCTGTCTTACTGTCTCTCTCCCTATCCTCTTCATTTTCATTATATTCTCCCTCTACTTTTCCGTCCCTTGCCTTTCCCATTCTCATTACCCTTCTCATTTCCATTTCGCTAGGGAACTGGGTTTAGCGCAACATAGCCCTGTATTCCACTTCTCATTTGATAAAATTTTTGCTGAAAATCATATCGTGTCATCCGGCCCTAAGGATAACTATGAAAGAGCTCTATGTAGCAGCCCTGGTCAACACATTTCATTTTGCTCAGTAGGATCCCGGAGTCATCCGGGTCCACGTATTGAACCACATCTGGGGACCCGACCTAGCAATAATGAGTTCATACCTACGTAAAATCTCAGCTCAGCACCCTTCATGTGATACCAATATCGCTGGGAAATCTTCCGTGATCATCCGGGTCCACGTTTTGATCCATATCAGTGGACTTGACCTAGGAATCATATCTAATGAGTACGGCTCAATATAAAAGTCCTGCTCAACACCTTTTATTTGATACCAATATCAGTGAGAAATATCCCGGTGAGATCCAGGTTCTTTTTTCACCCACATTGGGGACCCGACCTAGGAATCATAATGCGTCCATCTCTATGTAAAATCCCTGCTCATCTCGGGACCTAACCTAGAAATCATAATGAATTCATCTCCATGTAAAAGCCCCGCTCAACACCTTTCATTTGATACCAATATCGCTGAGCTATTTTCCGGGACTACCGGGTCCACATTTTGACCCACATCTGGGTACCTGACCTAGGAATTATAATGAGTTCATCACTATGCCCTGCTTAACATTTTGCATTTGGTACCCATATCCCGGTGTTATCCGGGTCCACGATTGACCCACATCTTGGGATCCAACCTGGGAATCGTAATGAGTTCATTTCTATACAAAATCCTTCATTTGATACCAATATTGCTGAGAAATTTTCCAGGGCCATCCGGTCCACGTTTTTACTCATATTTGGGTACCTGGGCTAGGCATCACAAATAAAATAGTTCTAAGTTGAAGTCCTCATCAAGACCTTTAATTTGATACCAATATCGCTCAGAAACATTCGAGGGTCATCCAGGTCCACGTTTTGGCCCATATCTGGACACCCGACCTAGGAATCACAATGAGTACTATTCTATGTAAATTCCCTGCTCAATAGCTTTCATTTCATAAGAACTGTACCAATGTTCTGAAGTGTAATTTGATTCATTTTTTCTCTGTAAAAAATTGAAAAAATCTTTCATTCTTGTTGTATTATTCAAAAAAAAATTTTTTGATAAATAAAAAAAATTATTTTCCTTGTCTTAGTTTAGGCGCCCCTATTGAAACGGCGCCCTGGGCAGCTGCCCATGTTGCCCCTATATAAATCCGCTCCTGCCAGTGTTACTCTAGAAAAGGAGCCATGTGCTGGTCTTTCTACTATTTCTATTCACTTTGTGTCACATATATTCACTTCAAAAGGTACTT
This sequence comes from Urophora cardui, assembly GCA_960531455.1. Lineage (NCBI taxonomy): Eukaryota > Metazoa > Arthropoda > Insecta > Diptera > Tephritidae > Urophora > Urophora cardui. The sequence continues at coordinate 51,148,756 of OY482672.1, read as the reverse complement.
CCGTGGATTATAAATGGAATTAAAGGTTATACTTCATTAACTAGAAGTTGTAATACTTCATCTGTATTGCCACTAAGGTGTAAGGAAGTTAAGTAGTTGAGTTTTCGCAGCACCTTGTTAATACATATATACAATTCATTTTCATATGTGAAAGCCTCCTTTCTTGCATGCATATCACTTCATGCAGCCTTGCAGCACGATACCGGCGTAGAGAAGAAAACTTCACAAATCATAAAGTGGCACGTGTGAAGGTGCATAAAACAATGTTCCAAGTGAAGTACTTGGCATGACGAAAACGAACGTGCAGCATGGGCCGAGAGCAAAGAGCTTTTGATTTAAGCGCCAGCAGCCAAACGAAGGAGCTGCTTACTGGAGCTAATAAATACAGTGACACAAAGCAAAACTGATTGTTAGTGTCTTAATTATATTTAAAAGTTTACTACATATACCTTCATACATACGTATGAAGCTACATGCATCAGCGTTTTTTGCTGCAAAAACTTTCTTATGTGTAAGAATTTTCAGAATTTTCAAAATTTTCATGGGTTTTCACTTTTGCTGCTGCAACAACATTTTCTTGCGGTTAGTTTAAACCAACTTTTTTACTTTAGCCAATAAAAAATGACTTTTGTCGTACGTAACTACGTTTTTGTTTTCTTTTTTGTTGCTTTTTCTATTTTCTTTTTTGCTTTTCTGCACACAATAAATGTGAGTTTGATTGCTTTTCTCTAAGTTTTTTTATTACTTTTGTTTTCATCTTTCGTGCGCTCACTTCCACTCACTTCCACTTACTTATGTACGCATGCTAAGTTGCTAAGCAAAGAGACACATGATGTTTATGTATGCGGTCATTTTGCGTACTTTTTTGCTTGTTTGTTTGTTGCTGTTGTTTTTTCTATCATGTTGCAAAGACAAAGTGTGTTGCATAAAAGTTTTGAAGTAGAAAATTACTTAATATTTTTTTGTTGGTCTAAAAAGTAATTAAAGTTAGTTTAGGAGGTGTGTGTTGCATGTGTTAAGGCAGATGGTATTTTTTTGAATATCCTAGAGTGCACAAAGTAATGCACTCAAAAAAAAAATTACTCAAATTATGGAAAAGTGGGAATGATTCGGCGCTAAAGACATATTTCCATATTTTGATGTACAATTTTCTTTAAAACGTGGTTTTTATTCCTTGATTTGAAGAAAATCGTACATCAAAATATGGAAATATGTCTTTAGCGCCGAATCATTCCCACTTTTCCATAATCTGAGTAAGTTGTTTTTTCAGTGTGTAAATATTTGTTTAAACCTATTTTGGTGTCTAATTTAAGGCGCTTGTTGGAAGGAAATCTTATCAAAATTTAATTTAAACTTTTAGTTCTTATCAAGAATTTATATTTATTTATATTATTGTTTATATATATACATATATATACATATGTGAAGGAAGATTAGGCTAGCGCCTAAACTAGGCTAGCCTCGCAAATAAAAATTCTTCCAGAGTACTCTCTCATGCTTTCTATTTTTGACTTGGGAAGCAAAGAAGTAGCTATCTTTCTTTTCCTAAACCAAAACTTTTTAAAGTATGCAACTTTATGTTTTATTCGATGATAAAACAGAACTGTTCCATAATACTTTAAAAGGATTCATAAGCCTAAGTTGAAACTTAAGCTATTAGAACTGAAATACGCTGGCAGCGCCGTTTGCTTTCATGCACTCAACATTTTAATAATTAATTTTCTGTTATGCGCTTATATCTCAAGTAGTGAGAGAGGGAATTAAGTTTTTTGAGCAAACATGGACAAGGAGAGTATTGTCGTAGGACGTCTTTTTATTATATCTTTTTACATTTAAGTTCCACAGAAGGCCTTATTATCAGGATTATCTAAGCCTTATTTCCAATGTCGAATTAGCTCTATTGTAAGGTATATGGACACCACATAAGTCTTTATTATAATGAGTTATCAAAGCCATATTCAAATGCCAGATAGGCCTTGTGAATAAGGTTTGCTCTCAGAGAGAGAGCGGTTGAGAGAGTAATCCTTACAGCCTGGCGACATCAACACAGGACAATAAGCCTTATTGTAAGCCTTTGCCCATACAGCTTTTGGTCGCGTAGAATTTCAGGCGTTATTTCGTTTGCCTTTAAATCTTCTGGGATAAAAATTAATTAAGACGTAGATTTTTCCGATGGTACATACATACATACATTTTCAAAGTCTTAAATATGTATGTTTAAATGTGTATTGCCCAACTAAAAAAAAAATTCGATCTCTGAAATATAGTAAAAAATTGAGTTTAGCTAATTTATGCGATGGAAAGCAATTTAAGCGAGTATGCCAATTTTATTATTTTCAAAAGCTGTCACATTTCGTTAACGCAAGTAAGGCTGCTGACCTTTTTGCTGCCATTTTGTTGTCATAGGAAAATCACTCACAAGCAGTCATTTATGTTAGCAAACGGCGCGCCGCCGTTACTTGTGTCGATTAGTAAACAGAAATTTAAGGAAAATTTTGACAACAATTTTTTTTTTTTTTTTTCAAATGTACACAATATTGATGTTATAATATACAAATGCACATAAGATCGTACATACAATATTGCACATGCATTTATGTCTTTGTATTACTACATGTACATATATGCGAGTTAAAGTTCCCTGCAGGGAACTCAATAACTAGTGAGAAAAATTTCTAGTTCCGAACTAGCGAAAAGGTGTCAAAAAGGAACTAGCTCCATTTTAGTTAGACTGTCACCAGTTCAGAACGAGTGAATTGAGTAACCATTATAAGGCACACTTTGATTTATATGCAATTTCGAATTGACAAAAATTTCATGTATTTTTTTGTTCATCCATTTGCCGTCGGGTTTGCATATTTCTTCAATTCTCAGATTCTTAGTGAAGCATATCGTATAAAGAGTACAATTTGCATCTTCAATTAATGAAATGAAATGTTCGCCTAATTATGATTTTCCGATCACTCAGGCTTATTTTAAATTTCATTTATTTTATTAATTTTTAAATATTTTTGTAAATTTTTATTAAATAAATAAATAAAAAAATATTAGTTAAAAAAAAAAATAAGAAAATAAATTATCCGCCTCGACACCGACAGGATTCGAACCCGCGCTCGCCAGATTGATTGTCACACGCGTTAGCCAGTGGGCCATAGCGCTACTTGCATGGAGTGTGTCAAATGTTGCACTTAAGCGGCAGATGTAAAACTTTAGAATTTGTGGGTACTTGTAGCTAGTTCAGAACTATCGAAATTGTGCCAATAAACAAACTAGTGAAAACTGTAGAATTTAATACTAGTTCGGAACTATCGAAAATGTAGTGCAGAGAGTGACAATTGATACCACCTAGGACATCGCCGTGTTAAATTCGCCAGTTGATACCATGCAAAAGAGATTTAGCTCGCACTAGTAGTGGCGAAAAATGCACTAGAAGCGACCTAGTTCTGAACTAGAGATTTTCCCCACATCTACGAATACATGTGTATGTAGTATGTACGGCCCAGCTACATACATATGTATGCTATTTTATAAAATTGCATTGTTGTTGTTGTCGTCTTTTTTTTTTTGTACGTTTTTCTGCGCCCTTGGTTTTTGGCATTTACTGTTTGATTGCAAAACCTTGGCTTAGTTGAGTTAACTAAGCAGCAGCGCAAACACGACGCTTAAACTTTTAAATCATTTCATTTTGCCAGTTGACTGAAAATGCGAACAAATAAAAACGTATGCGATTTTTTTTTCAACATCCTTGCTCATATGTGTTTACATACATAGCTACAATTTTTACATATGTACATGTTTTGGCATTATAATTGCTTTCGTATGATAGCCTTGGAATCGGTCATCTGTTGGCAGCAGAAAAAAATGCAATGAAGCTGAAAAGTAACTGCGTATGTTTTTATGTATGTGCATTGCAATGTCAGTGCACTTTTACCTTCAGTTAAAATGTTTTTTAACAGACGCTTTTTTTCTTATTCTTTTTTGTGTTGGCGTTGAATTTTGAGTTGTTTACGTACATATTTTTTAAATTAAAAATATGGAGAAAACTATAACTCATTGTGCTTAACCCTTCTGTTACATTTAGGTCATTTGATGACCTTTTTTTGTTTAATTTTCTCATAAATGCTAATATGAAGAAAATTTTAGAATTTCCCTCAATGTATTTCTGTATTGAGGAAAATCCTTTCGCAAAAGCATAAAAAGAAGGATTTTGCATTATCAAACAAGTGGTAACATCAAGAGTTACGTGTGCGCCCCTTCAGGTCATTCAGGGACCGTCAGTGTTATTTTGTGCGCAAAAGCTGATTTTTATTAAATTCGTATAAAAATGAAAGAGTGAAAGCTTCGGTAAGTATTTTAATTCCAATATTTTATTATTTGTGATATATTTGCAGATTAATATATGTATGGTTTAGAGCCAAATCGCCTGACACAAAGCCAAATAGAGTATATCATTGATAATGATGTGGATGTTGATGAGTGTAGTGAAGTTGAGGGCGAAGACAATATAGTCGATTAGTTTGAGCCCGATGGTTCTTCTTACGAATATGCAGGAAGTGATAACGACGAATTAATTGACCTTGTATTGGAAAATGAAGGTAGTACCCACTCCCGTGTATTATTCCACAGATAGAAATATTGAGTGGTCAACGTAGCCGATTAGGCAGAATAGTGGTAGGACCACAATAGAAAATATAATTTAACGAAACAGCTTCTATAATTCTACAAAATCAGAAGTGCATACAACTGACCAACTTGTTGAAACATATGTGTAGGGTGCATGATTATTACTGTATCAATTTATAACTTTGTTATATATAGCATTTTAATATAGAGATAAGTTGTTTTTGAAAATTGGAGTTTTCAAAATGAAAATTTTGGACATTTATAATTATTCAGATTTTATATCAGACTTTGTTCACTTTTCTTCGAAACCAATAAAAAATTTTATTTAAAAAAAAAAATATTTGAATAAACGTTTAATTGGCTATAATATGCATACAAAAGACAAACCAATGTATGGACAAAATCGTACAGAGTTACCGTTTCCACAATCTTTGGTCTTGAACATAAAAATTAAAAATATATTAAGTATATGCATTTAAATAAGTGTATAATCCGATAAATAATCAATTGAACTAATACATTTTGAAAATTTCCATGGAAATTATACTTCCATATCGATATATATGAAAAACACAGGTAAGGTCATTCCGTGACCTTAATGTCACATGCGTAAGTTTTTTTGAATGTAACAGAAGGGTTAAAAATATGCCACTGACTTGCCCATATATAATAACAGCGAAATGCACGAAAATGGCAATGACTTGCGTTGAAAATATGTAGACACGGTGGCGTATACGCAACATTTTTATCTATTCTATACTGCCCACATTCTTCTACGAGTAGCTACCGAAATCTTTGTACGAAGTATCTAAGTACTAAACCAAATTGTGATTTTCGCATAGAGTTTCTATAGTTGAAATCGCATTAAGCGAAGAAAAACGCGCATTAATAAATTAAGGCCAGTCAAATGTCTGATAGCGGCGCTGTCTGAGATCACGACAAAATTTGTAGTTCTTTCTTTTTTTAATCAGTTACATATACGAATTAAATTATCATATGTATATGCACATGTGAATATATAAAAGGCTCAATCTGCCAAAAAAAATCTTATTTACATTACATTTTACATTACATTGCGCAGTTAACACAATTTTTCGCATTGCGCACTCTGAAATCAGTCATATCCTGCAATGTTAACTACGTTTGCTGACTTTATTTCCGCCTTTCACGTTTAAAAACTTACATATGTATGCAGACGGAAGAAATTAAAGCATTTATATGTGTACACATGTGTGTGTACATGAGCTGATGTATGTATTTGGCTTGAGGCAGCTGTTGCTCATATTTGCATTGTTGCTGTTGGTTGGTAACAAGGTTTGCAGGCGTTACGTGTTATTTGTTCTTGGTTTTTCCATTAGTGTTAATTTTATATATCGATGTGCTAGTGCACAAACCGGATAAGTGATATTTTGAAAAATGTTCAGGAGAGCAAATTTTGTGTTTAAATAGCAATAACTTGTTAACTGTCACATTTTTTCAGTTATAACGATTACGAATAGTTAATTGGAGTATGTAGAATCCAAATGTGCTAAAATTATGTTGATGGCTTCAGTATCTAAATGTAGTCTAGTGTCATTATGTTAGGCGGTTTGATTGAGGTTCTGTTAGTAACAGCGTTCTGAATGTTGTATGTTGTGTCTATATTAAAGTCTGATCGTCAAACCTCAGATCGAACCCGAAAGAAATGTAGGTATATGTATCGATACATACACATGTACATACATATAAACTTTCTTGGTAGGAAAGTAGTGTAAATATCTGTGGCAATTGGCAGTAGTCGCTTAAGTCGAAAAATATGATTTCGAGATAAATTGATTTTTATACTCGAAGACGTTTCTTAGCAAATCAGAAAAGTCGATTAAAAACTATGGACGCAAAATCGTGAGCCATTCACAATGTTGCGATCAAATTTTGTAAATAAAACAAAAAGTCATAAAGAACTTTGAGTAAGTGTATACGTCTACTTTGGCTGTTATAGCAAGTTTAATATACCTCTATTGTAAGTTAGGCTTAAATATATTTATTTATATCCTTTGATTGAATTAAGTTATAAGCATGGGGGTTTTAAAGAAATATAGAATTTTGAAAGGAGAATAACGTGGTATATATAACTCGAAATCTTCCTAAGTCGACTTAAGTGGTTATTGCTTGTGACCACAGATATGTATACATTGGTACGTACATATAATCCTCCCCGTAAGAAAATAGCGTTTAATATGTATACATAGCAGCCCGTTAATCCTTTTTGTAGATGGGAGGATATAAAAGGAGCCTGAACGTTGGCAACGGGATGATTTTTGCAAAGTTACTGTCGGTGCGCGTTTGATCGAGTGTCAGTTAAAGTTAAAGTAAAGCTAAAGTGCAGTGAAGTAAAGTGAAAAAATTAATATTTTAAAGTGGATGTAAAGAAAAAAAAAAAGAGGTTTAAAGAGATGTAGATACTTACATCCATAAAAATTGCGAAAGTTTTTGTGGTAAACGAAATTTGTTTTTGAAATTGAGGGTGTGAGCCACTGGGCTTTAGCTGATCAGCACCAGAACCACCAACACATTTGGAGAAGGAGCAAACCACCAATTGAAACCATTGGAGGTAAGTAAAGTGATGGTTATAGATTGGCTGCATGTGCAAATCGATGTCATTTAAGTGTAGATATATGCGTGTGTATATGTTTAATCCAGGGTTTTGAATTGCTTGGTTATTGTTGCTACAGTTACCTTTCCGCTAGCTAGTGAAAAGCAAATTGGCAAGCTCAGCTAAATTCAGCATTAAACATAAGGACATAGGTTCGTCTTATTTTACAGCCAACAATTCAAACCCCGGTTAAATCCGTGCTGGCGTACAGCAAGAGGTGCATATACACACGTACATACTCATACGTACATGTATGTAAAAATATATGTTTTATTACTTCACTCCATAGGTCGACACAGGTACCTCCACCCAGCGTTGGGTCACCGATCAACGTACATACATACATATGGGAAACTCTGGTGATACAACAACCACCATACGTACATGTTCACTTGCCACCAACATTTAAAGGATACCACCACATACATGCACACATACATTTATCCACTTACACTCGATAGCATAATTGCACACCGCATCTACAAAATCACATACAGATATCTACGACTAAAATTCTGATGGCAACAGATGCATCATCATACAGATAAATTTGCGCACGGGGATACAAACAAACACATATACATTTTTTTTACTCAACAATTTAGTTGGCCGTAAGATAACAGTGGTGGGAACAGTGTTACAGCTGGTTGGAACCGAAATTGGGGAGAACAGAGATCAGTTGCGGATTCTCACCACACAAACATACATACATACTAACGTGGGCGAGAAAAGGAGCAATTTTGGCAGAGGCGACACTTGCGACCGCGACGCACAACGCCAGCAGCAGCTGAGGGAGCCGATGCAGCAGAACCATTTTTTTGTTTTAATACCACCTGTTTAAATTATTATTTAACACTTTCTCTTTTTAATTATTCCTGTCAAGATTTGTTTCACCCTTATTTAGTTCACTTACATCCATAATTTGTCTTACCTTACTCTACGTTAACGCAGCCAGGCGCAACCAGGCGCGTTAAGTGCGAATGTATTACCGCAAATAGCCCTCTTGACAGGAATTTTTTTGATTTCGGTATATACAGGTTTATTCATTTTCATCTTTATTATTTCCAATATAGTTTTGTTGATTTTTTTGATAATTTTTGCCAAAATGTGCTCCGTTCGCGGTTCCCAAAGACGAGCGAATGAATAGTTAACGAGTAATGATTTTTGGCAAAGCTCTACATGTATGGTATTATATGTATGTATATATATCGATAAGTCTCCTAAATTTCGCAGTTTTTCCTCTCAAGGTTGTCTCAGCGAGTGGTACCATTTTCGCCGGAGTTGCCAGGTGAGTGTATTTTATTAATTTTGTTTTGCTAAATATTTTCTCATACGTATATATCTACATACATATAAACACAATAAACTCGGTCATACATATGTACGTATATATCTACATACATATAAACCCAATAAATTAGGTCATACATATGTACGTATAGAGGGCATGAAGCCAAATTAAGAAGAAGAGAAAGATTTGAGTCATACTTAGGTGATTAGGAGTAGATACTTTTCGTTTATGCATAAATACATACATACTTACATATGTATTTACGCTAGGGGGTCTAATTAAAGTTGAATAGAAATACATCGATATATATATATATATGTACATATGAGATTTTTTTTTAATTCTGAATTTTATAGATAAAGACCTAGGTACATATATATACATATACACATATTAGAATTAATCAGTCAGTTTGGAATTTAATATTAGTGAGTAAGTCTAAAGGAATTTGTTTAGAAGATAAGTTTCAATAAAAATTGTGAATTATTCCACTTGAGCTCTACTCTTTTACTATACTATTTTTTAGTGATTAAAATTTGTTGGGCACTTAGCCGATTTGGCGCTAACTTTTTTAATTTCAAATATTTTTGTTAGAGCTCTTCTATGAAAAATGTATTCAATTTATTTCTGTTAGTACATATTTTATTGTTCACTTAAAACACTAATATAGTTATTAAATTCAAATAGTACATTTGTATGGGTTATTTACCATGCTAACATAGTTAAACTAAAAAAAAATCAATTTTCATCATTTGAAAAATTATTACTTGTCGATAAATTGGCGAAAAAGTTTTCATAAATTGCAGGAATTACGCCCTTTGATAGTAAAAAAATCAGGTCTCTCTTTTTCACTTGAAATAGGGAGGGGGCTCGAATTTTTTGGTTTTAAATATATTGTGTTCCATTCAAAATGTGGATATTCATTAACTCCTCTTCTCTTTCTTGTTGGCTGATTTATTTTTATCTGCATGAACCCGTCATCCGATATACCGTATTTATATTTTATTAATAATGGTTCAGATTTTTGAAATCTTAACCATTTAATTTTCACCATTTAACGCCCTCTTTTTGTGTATTTAAAGTTGTGTTATGTAACACTTGTTGCTGCAACATACTAAAATCGTAGAAATCATCAAAATTAAAATAAGTTGTAAAAGTCCGACCCTAAGTTTGAAGCTTATATTGAGAGGATTAAAGACAAAATTTTTATTCTTTTTTTTTGATCCCGTGAAATACCGCCGAAATATTTTTTTTATTGTAACTTTGTTATTACGTATACTGAATTGCTTAAAAAAAATTAGTTAAATAATAGCTACGTTAAATATTCGTCGTGACGTAACTTCTTTGTTTATCAATTTAGTAAAACCGTTTCAAGGTAACATTGTCATGAATTTTGAAGCACTTTCATTTGACAAAACAAAGAGGATAATTCATGGACATACAAATAAGTTAGCTGACCCAACTATGTGAAAACGACTTCAGAGCTCAAAAGGACATTAGAAGGAAGTCTAGAGCTTCAAAATATGAAACTAATGACGTATCTATTTTAAAAATGGGAAATGTTAAATAACAAAGTTACAAGAAAAAAACAATATCGGCGGTATTTCGCCGGATCAAAAATAAATTTTAGGCGGACTTTTACAACTTATTTTTTCGACCCTATCTAATATACATACATACATAGGTACATATAAATACATATATAGATATAGACTAGCCATTAAAACACAACTACTTGTGTAAATATCACTATATAAGTCTTTAATAATCTATAGGATACCGAGCATAAATTTTTATTTTGTGGCACTTGAAATTTCTGTGCACAAGAAAAATTATGTTTATAGAAAATTTGAATTTCTAAGCTCGTTTATCCGGCCCTAGAGTCTAATAAATCTGCGAGCATTTTGATGAAAAATTTGAAGCTCTAAATACATACATATGTATATATCACACTTATATTACAATTTCAGTAGCCTTCCAGCTAACAATTTTACCCAAAATCCGTTAGATATCTGTCATATTTTCAGCAAAAAATTCCGAAATCAATAAGATTTCTGTACGACTTCTCTAAGAGAAATGTATGGAGACGCTGACAGGAATTCTTACAGACATGTCTGGGTCTCTATCGACGATTCGGACAGATATCCAACAGATTTCGGAGCGAACAAAAAAAAAAAATTTAAGAAAAAATAAAATATTTTGGCATGTCTGCACGAAATCGTTCAGATATATATGAGATTTTTTAAGATGGGAAAAAGTTAAATTACTTAGACAAAATAGAACAAATAGAAATATATGTATAAAAAATCTATTAGATATGTCTACATAGTCAACTTTGTACTCAGATTTTTTTCAGAATTTTCTGATTCAGAAATTGTCTGGTAAAATTGTTAGCAGGGCTGTGACCACATTCACTACATTTCTGCCAGGATAGTTTCACGTTACCAAACCTGAGAGAGAAAAGTGTGACACTTGCCAGACAGTCGAAAAAATACAAAGAAAAAGAAGAAACTACAATGTGATACACATATGTACGTGCATGTAAAACATAACTTCGAGGCCCTTAAATGAAAAAAATGTGCCACATATGGTATACGATATATGTACAAATGCAAAAATGTGTGTGTGTACATTGAATATGAGGTTTTCTTTCTCTTCGTATTTTTTTCTCTCTTTTTCTGCCGTTTTTTGCACTTATCCCTTTACTATTTTCTACATAGGCATATAGGTTTTTATGGTTGTATGTTTGTTTGCTTATTGGCGTTGTAAGTAACATTGTAGAAGTAAAACCAACCAAGAGTACTTTAGGCTTATTTTAACGCCACTTGACTGTCGTGGTTTAATTTTACCAAGTTTTAAATTGTTAGTTTTAGATTTTTGGCATAAGGGTTTGAGGATTAGCAAAATAATATGAAAGTGTATGGAAAGAATAATTTTAAATGAAAGTGAGTTAGAGATGAATATGTATTAGAGCCATAGATGGGCACTTTTAAGTACCAGTAGTAATTCATTATTTTTACCCTTTTTACTGCTTACTTAAAATTTTTTACAGTATTAAGTATCGCTTTATTTATTACTTAAAATTTTTTACATTATTAAGTACCGCGTTACTTATTACTGTAAAAATTTTACAGTAATAAGTAGTCTTTACTTACTACTGTAAAAAGTTTACAGTATTTCAGTATTATTTACTGTTTACTGTAAGACTACTGAAGTAGCGAGTATACAGTAGTCTAAGAATTGGCATACACACACACGCACATTGATGAGCACAAGCGCATGCGCTAACGAGCATATGAGGTATGATGCCCAATAAACATAATAGAAAAAAATCTCGAACGTTGAAAAAACGTTTATACGCATTTCTAATTCCAGGGCATTTTGAAATTCACAATTAAACGTACCCATTCTCAATTTTTTCTCAAATATACCAAGGTAAGTACCCAGGTATGTATAAATTAAGGATATGAAAATAAAAACTATATTTTTACCACAATGTTCGGTAAAACGTCAGGAAGCAAAAATTGACTTAATTTTTTTTTATAAAATCTTAACCTAGAATACAATTAAGATATTTGTTGCCACTGCTTCAAATAACATTTGGATGAAAAGCAATTTTATTTTTTCAATTGATTTTTAAGTAAATTTTTGCGTTATTATTTATGTACTTATTACTGTAAAAAATTTTAAGTAAGCAATATTCTTTTACTGCTTACTGTTTGTTTACTGAATTACAATTTTACTTCAGTATGCCCATCTATGATTAGAGCTATGAGTTAGAGATGAATATGTATTAGAGCTATGAACACCCGAAAAGTTGTCGATGAAGGCATTTTAGACTAGCTCCGCTTTACGATAACAATTTAAAAACTGAGCTAAATAATTTAGATCATTTACAATATTATTAGACAAACTTGGCCAAAATGGGATCATAAACGTTCTCGCCAAATATGTACCCTGATAAGAGAGAGAAATCTCGAACCTGGTGGAGGTATTCACAGGGCACTGCCTCATTGCAGGGATGATGAGGAAGAGCAGACGATTAAGCATCTCTTTTGCTACTGTCCGGCAGACAGACGCCAGACGGCGCTTTTTGGACTCCTTTCCTGGATAGCCAATTTAAGGTCGCCGAAGTCGATGCAAAGGACCTGGTGAACTTCGCCAGACTTTCAAACAGGTTGAAAAAGGAGGAGTGATCTGTTTAGTGGTATTAAAATGGGCTGTTTTCTAGTGGTATTAAAATGGGCTTTTAGACTGGCCAAAGTGTGCCGCTATGGCCTAACCCAACCTTGTGTGTTGTGTTAACAGATTTCGATTTTTTTCAAATTTTCACAAAAATGTGTTTCCTTACTTCATTTTTATTACCTAAAACCAGTTACTCAGTCTCGCCACATCTGCGGTTGATTTTTAGGAAAATTAACACTTTCTCAAATCTAATACATTATGTGGATGGTTTAATTTATGTATATGTATGCGTTATGAATCTGTGATTAATAGAGCTTCAGAAGCGACGCCTTCTTTTATAGTAAATATCTCAAAAACCACCACCTTTGGAATACTAAAAACCGTTTATACATCTAAGCTCATTACTACAAAATTCTCATTCCAAATTTCTATTAAGTAAAATATTTAAGCTAAGATCACACGATTTGTACATTTGGCGAAAAATTTGCCAAATTCATAGGCAAACCGTGTGAACGGTAAATTTCAAATCACAAAAGCCAAATATTTAGCCTCTTGTGGCACATCAAAAACAGCCCTTGTAGCCAAATCGTGTGAACACAAATGTGATACAGAAGGTAAATAAAAATGATGAAAATGGACAAATTTTGATTTGCCACTTGGATACAAATGATTGTGGCAAATATACAAATCTTTTTTGACAACTATAAAATAAATTATGTTTAAAATAAAAGATATATGGAAATACAAGTTTTAGATTGGCTTCTGCTTTGGCCGTAAGGGGAAAAAGAAGTCCGGAAGAAACATTATACGGCGCACTGGCTTCTCTTTATAAAATAGAATACACAGATATCCTGCTATTTGAGATGCATAATGTTTTTATTTCAGTAATTTGAATTCCAATTTCGAAAAAATTATATTTTTAAATAAACATTATTTTCATTTAGTTTGAAGTTTAATGTCAATCAAATTGTTTTTGATGAAGTACTTAGCTCTGTTCGTGGCCGCTGTGCTCGACTGCTATACCAGAGGTCTCGGGTTCAAACCCCAGTCCGAACAAACACCAAAAAAATTTTTTCTAATTAATTAAAACCCAATTGTTGGGTTTTTAGAAACAGCGGTGACCTCTCGGCAGTGGGCGGCATACCCTCCGAGAGTATTTCTGCCATGAAAAAGCTTCTCAAAAAAATTCATTCGCTGTTCGGAACCGGCATAAAACTGTAGGTCCATCCAATTAGTAGGACAAACAAAAGGAGCACACCTCGAATTGGGAGAAAAGCCCGGCCATAAAACTCGTCAGAGTTATATTAGCGCCATTGTATTATTATATTATTACTTAGCTCTGTTCAATAACAAAAAATTGTTACGAATTTTTCGTAAAAAATGACAGCTTTTTTCCTTATTGAGATAATTTTGTATAATGAATACATTTTTTCTTATTGACGTTATTCAATTATTCTTGCTAGTCACACAAGTATACTTTTTCAAAAAGTAATTTTTCGAATACTTTCCGAAATTAGGAAAGAATATTTGCCCGAATTTGAACCGAATGTTTTCCCGAAACTGAACCGAATAATTTTCAAAATACTTTCTGGATCCGAAACCGAACCCCAATACTTTCCCAAATCAGGAAAGAATATTTGCCCGAATCTGAACCGAATGTTTTCCCAAATGCTTTCCCGAATCTGAACCGAATATTTTTCCAAATACCGGATCCGAAACCGAACCCGAATACTAAACCTATTATTTTTCTAATAATTTCCCGAATCCAAACCGAATAGAAATAAACATGAACCCCTGGTAATAACTCAGTCAGTTTCCGAGCGAATTTAACAAAACTTTGCACGTGACTATATCCTACTATTACCCTAACCATTTCTAAAAATAATCGAAATCGATATATGGTTTTCATCCTTTATTTGTTTCTAACTCCGAAAATAGTCATTCCGCGCAAAAAAGTATCATAATCACTTTCATTCAAAATGAGTACATAAACAATTTCTTCATATACGATTTCGACGTATCTGCAACATTTAATTCACTTTTGTGCAACCAAAGTCAACATTTCACAATGATCATTTTTTGGAGCTCGTTAACACACGTATTCTATTGAATGAATTAAGTTAGCTTTATATCATCTTACAGAGAATTAAAAGAAGTATTATGCAGTTTTGAAATCGTGAAAATACATGTACTTATAATGATTTAATACCTATTTGATTAATTTTTGTTTGTTAATTTTTCATAAAATTTTCTTCCAAATAATGCCCAAAGGTATGCTTCTATATTTTTCAAACGACTCTTTTATCATTATTGGTTAAATCGTGTGAACGAATGTGAACAAATTTGCCACTTTACTTCTATGTACAAATGTGTGGCAAATCAAAAGCTAATAAATCGGGCAAATCGTGTGAACGCAAAGCAAATCATTTGTACATCGATATCAAAATGGGCAAATGTGGACAAATTTAAATTTGTCATTTTTTGTACAAATGCGTAAATCGTGTGATCTCGGCTTAATTCATATTAATTTTATTAAACGATAATATTTATTACTGTAGCTAATACTTTTTAAATATTTTTTGTTCATATCATAAAACGTTAATGAGTTCAAATATTTCATATACGAAATCAAATATATTTATTTTCCTTTAGTTCAATTTCAGCATTAGCATATGTTTCGAATGCATTATAATCGTGCATACACTTAAATATGAAAAAAAAAAATTGCCATTTTGCTTAAAAATTAGAATAATTTTTCACAGAAATAATTAAAATAATATTATGCAAAATAAGACTAGATTACACTCATATTTATTAATATGTAAATGCACATATTAAATATGCCAATAGGTACTTAATAGCAAATGTGTAAGTATAAATAATGTCCGGTCTATCTAGCCGGTGTTGGGTTTGAATAAGGCAATTCAGATGGCATTTTTCGTATATAGAGCAGAAAAAATTACATTGTAGAAACTAATTAATTTGCTGAGTGCTTTTAAGCCGCAACTGGCTATAAATATTAAAAGCCTAAAATGTATGCAGATGCACATGTTCATATGTAGGTATGTATGTATGTATGTTAATATTTTATGTTAATATTTTCATATAATAACATGAAATTTATTTATTTTATAAATTGCAACTGCAATGCAATTAGTAATTACTAACCCATAAAGGATTGGCTTGTTATGCGCACATACATGCAAACATTAATTTATTAAAGCGCTAATGACGAATATTGTAATCGGCTAAGCGCAAAGCAGCGATCAAATTATCATAATTGTAAATTACATTTTATGAATTATAAGTCTATAATTACCTGCATTTTTTTTTGTGCAGCATATGTTTTTTAAAAACTTAACATTTGATTTCTGTTGCTGTAATTTATATTACAATTTGTGAATTTAAAAAAAGACTTAATGACTTGATTAACATTAAGGGGTCCAAAATATGCTTCTTGTAAGCACTAGAAGGAGTTATCCATCGTTCATACCGCTATGATCACAATCACGAGCTGAGTCGCAGCTTGCTTTAGCAGATATTTAAATTACGATGTACAAAAGCCAAGTAAAAATAAGGTAATCGCTTACTATTCCTATAAAAGACTCTTCAGCAGATACTGGGTGCTGAAACGCAATATTTCCATGTGGCAACTTACGGCCGTTGTAAGACCCATTGTTGCTGGACGGAAATATGGTACAGTCATTACAGCATTCACAGCAGGCTCCCTGACGGAGTTTAGGCATTAGACTACCTCGTTTCATCACTAAATTTGAACAAGGGCTTCAATGTGAGTTAGCTTACACAACAACAAAACAATCACAATCTACACCGTATCCAAAATAGACTCTGGTGTTGGAGCTGGGATTTTTTCTGAAGTACTCCATCCATCATATGACTTCTTGGTGATAGGAACAACGGTGGTAATGAGAAGACTAACAAACTGGCGAAACCAGGTGCAACCATGGACGCTAATTGAGCAGTCAACCTGAGCTGCCCACTCAAATCTATAAAACGAGACATCCGGGTAAAATTCCGACAGCAATCCACACTTCAATGTAACCTCGCATATGCTTGTAAGGCCATGAAGCAAACATGGCCGACTTATGATGCCAGAGGACTTAATAAGAACCAAAGACTAAGAAGGGACATCTCTCACATTACAGCTACGATTACAGCATACTGGACGTTGGGTAAACACGCTGAAAGGCTAGAGATCCCAGCATATGTGGAAGCTGCACACAAGTGGACAGTGATGAGTCAATACAACACTTTCTATGCTCACATCAGACATAACACAATTGGAAGTTTTGCGCTTCCCAACTTAAGCGCAATTGCCGATTGCACAGTAGCTAACCTAAGTAAGTTCATCGATAACTCGAAATGGTTTGAACACACCGGCGAACTCTTGCAACATCTCACAACCGTATTGATTTCATGAGTTGAAGTATTAAACGTCTATGTTTGTATGCTCAAGGACTAGCAATATAAATGTGTTGCATATTGGCCTGTTTTTATAAATTATGTACCGCGTCTAAATCAATAACATTTCACTTAAAAACCTAAAAGTATGCAGCAATTTTCAGTAAATTAAAAAGCAAGCGTGTATTTACAGATTTAAAAGAACGTAGATACATACATAGATATACTTAAGTATAATACACAAGCATGTTTATTAAACTTGACCACTCACTCACCTGGTCTATCCAATTCGTGTATCAGTTCGTCCGGTTCCAAATACGAAGCAGCCACCGCAGCAAATGTTGCACGCGTCAATGGCGGCGACCGCCAGTCACGTCCGCCATTTGTAAATAAAATTAAACACACACCAAAAAGCCACCATAGATAAAATGTTGTTACAGATGGTGTTGTGGCAATGTGGCAAACAGTGGCAGTGTTGCAGGTGGAATAAGAGGCAGTTTTGGCGCATGTCGCCGCAGCATGTCGTTGACTTGTCCCTCTCATCGTCAACGTCCCCGTCGTCCCACTCGCCGATGCAGATTTAAACACATTTGCTGATGCTTGTGACGACGCCGGCGACGGCAGAATTGCCGCCACCTCTTCTACACGCTCACTTGAAGTTGGCGTTGAAGGCGTTGTCGTCGTCGTAGCGTAGGAAGAGCATGAGGAGGCGGTGACTATGGCGGTGGCATTGGTGGATACTGAAGTGTTGATTTCGCTGCCGATGCTGGCGGTGCAGGGGGCGGAGACAGCACATTTCTGCCGCAATGTTTGTGTTGAATTAATTTCAATGTTGTCGGTTTCCGCGTGGTCGCTACAACAACTAGAACTATTGCAATTCGTTTCATTGTTGTTGTTGTTGTAGTGGTGTATTGATGTCCATTGCCAGCGTCGTCGTTGATGTGGCCTTAGTCGTCGACAACGCACTTGTTCTTGTTGCTGCTGTTGTTGGTTTTCGTGTTGTTTATGTTGTTGCTCTTGTTGTTTTTGTGGTGCATATCGTTGTTGTTGTTGTTGCTGTTTATGATGCATGAGGGGTGCGCAAAAAGGACATTGCTGCTTTTGCAGTTCGTTTTTTTGGTGTGGCACTTGTGCGTTACAACAACAACTCACTATAGCCATTTGTCGTTGTTGCTTAAGTGGTTGCCGCTGTTTTTGTTCTTGTTGCTTATTATGTTCTGAGTCATGGAACACTAGATTCTGCTGTTGATTTTCATATACTTGATGCTTGGGTTGATGTTGGTACTGTTGTTGTTGTTGATTTTGATATTGTTGTTGTTGATTTTGATATTCTTGTTGTTGTTGGTAGTGTTGGTCGCAGGTTTTCTCACATTCTTCTTTATGCGCGTGTGTTGCATTACTCTTGTTGTTCCACATATAGTTAACCTTACATGCATCTTGCAGTCGGTTAGCAGTTATATGCTCGAATTGTTGCTGTATTTGTTGTAGTCGTTCGCTGTATTGCAGTCGTTGTTGTCCCGCCGCAGCTACTACAGCCGCAGCCTCATCCTCATCATCGATGTTGTCGTCGCTTTCAGCAGCTAAGCTGTTATTGTTGTAGTAACTATTGTCGCTGTTGCTCTTTTCCCAATTATTGTTTTTGTTATTTTTATTGTTGTCGTTTTTGTATTCTTTCACAAAGTTTGCATTAATCGTCGCATTCATTTTAAATTTAATCATCGTTCCCTTTCTCAAACAGTTTTGTTGAAATTTTTTTTGCTTGTTTTTTAGTGTGTTTTGTTCTATTTTCCTTTTCCTGTTAAAAAAAAAAAACAAATAAGTGTGGATCTTCGGTGCTTTTTGTGTATTTTAAAAAGTGTTACCACGCTTGTTTGTTATTCAATTTCCTACAAACCGATTAACATTAATTTAATTCATTTTCATTCATCTATTTTTTACATTTCTGTACCGCACATCTCTCCCTCAAACAAATTTTTTCTTCCTCGCACTTTTACATTCATTCCATTTCTTCCATACTTTGCTGTAACCCTTTTAAAGAATTATTTTTTCCAGCAACGACTTTTTTGTTCTTTTCATCTTTTACTTTATTTATAAAAAAAGTGTAAGCGAATTAATATGTATTTTTTTCGTTTAGCACAATCATTAAATTAATTTATTTGTTTGTATTTGCATTTGTGTCTACTAAATAAAGCGTTATTGACCTTACACTTTAATTGTGTTTTCTTTTATCAATTCGATTGCCAGCAGTTAAATCTACATACTTTCTTTTAAAGGATGCACATCAAAATGACCTCATCGCGGGGGTATTGGAGCGTTAATTTTTTCTACGAAATTAAAGCTCTTGTATTATACTCAGCTGTACTAGTACACAGAGTATTATAGTTTTAATCACATAACGGTGGATTGTAACAGAAGGAAATAATCGAGATAGATATAGACTTATATATATCAAAATGATCAGGGTGAAAAGAGAAATCGGTTGAGCTATGTCCGTCCGTCTGTCCGTCTGTCCGTCCGTCTGTCCATCCAAATGTCCGTCTGTCCGTCTGTAAACACTCTAACTCGCGCAAAAATTTAGATATGTTGATGAAATTTGAAAAGCAAGTTTGTATCGAGACTGGGACGGTTGGTATTGAAAATGGGCGAAATCGGACCATGACCACCCCCACTTTTCCTATATAGAAAAAATCGGAAATTTGGTATCTCAGTCACTAATATAGCTGGAGCGATGAAATTTTACCCACGTATTGAGCTCAGGCCCCTGTGAAGAAATTTGATGAAATTTTGGAAAATGGGCGGTGCCACGCCCACTTATTAAGGGTCAAACATGAAAAGTTTTATATGTCATAACTCAGAAACCATTGAAGATATATCGATGAAATTTGGTATGCGTGATTTACTTACTTAGCCAAACATTTGGACGGAAAATAGTTAAAATCGGTTGACGGCCACGCCCACTTTTATATATGGGAACTATAAAGGGGCCTAATAAAAACATTTTAAGCTATATCTCTGTCAAATATAAAGATATATCATTGAAATTTTATGGCAGGAGTCAGACTGCGGACGTAAAACGAAAAACACAAAAATTTTGGAAAATGGGCGTGGCACCGCCTCTTTTTAGAAGCAGGAATATACGAGATTTCTTAGCCAATAACTCGACAAATTATTGATATATAATGACGAAACTTCGTGTGTACACTTCTATTACTTGTGGTAATACATGTTAAAAATTTTAGCGAAATCGGTTGACGACCACGCCCACTTTTATATATGGGTATTATAAAGTGACTTAATAAAAACATTTTAAGCGATATCTTTGTCAAATATAAAGATAATTCTATGAAATTTTCTGGGATGAGTTCTACGATAAACCGAAAACAAAAAATAGAAAAATTTTGGAAAATGGGCGTGGCGCCGCCTCTTTTTAGACAAAGGAATATACGAGATTTCTTAGCCTTTAACTCGACAAATAATTGAGATATTATGACGAAACTTGGTTTATACACTTTTATAACTTGTGCTAATAGACACGCAAAAGTTTATTCAAATCGGTTTATGACAACGCCTACTTTTTAACAAAGATATTTCTGGAACACCCTTTGGGAATTTGTAACATGACATCTTTGTAATTAGAAGTCATAAAGGAATGAAATTTTGCACTAAGAATAATATTCATATGCTTAGTTGGATGATTGGTAAAAATTTTGAAAATGGGCGTGGCTACGCCCACTTTATGCAGTACTCGCTTGATATAAAATACACCGTGTTTCCATCAAACGCAAACAAACAATGAAAGCATACAGCTGAGTATGTAATGTTCGATTCCACTCGAACTTAGGCTTCCTTACTTGTTTTTCTATATCTTTCTTAATAAAATATTTCTATTTCAAATGAAACAAAGTCTTTCTCTCTGTGTGGGAATTATTTCCTCAATTTTAGGTTTTTTCTGAAAACCTTTTTCATGGCAGAAATACGCTTGCAGTCATTGCTGTTTCCGAAAACTTAATAAAGAGCTTTTTATATTGATGAATTTTAAGGTCAGAGATCAAACACGAGATTGATGACTTATCATACAAGCACCTGCCAACTAAGTACATTCACATATCCATCTGAAAAATAACGAAAGTTTAATTATGCATAAAATTTTGAACGACTTCGTCAATTCTGATACATCCTCCCTATGTTTCTATATCCCTCGAAACATTTCCAACTTGGGGCAGATTTACTTGGAAGTCCTAAAGAAGGACTGCCTGGTCCATCTGTCGTTTGTCTGTACTTTAAAGTGAGATCGCAACTTGAGTTCAAAGGAGCTTTCAGCCACATAGCAGATATGATCTCCTGCAAGTTGGTACCTTCCGTTTCTAGCTCAACTATGGTGCAGTCCTTAACATAATCTAACCTAGTCCTCGGCAGGTTATTTAATAAGACAGCGAAATATTTCCCCCTAGAAAGCTATTAGGGCTGCTTGGAAAACGCTGTAAGTAGTGATCTGTTATACGAAAACTAATATTTAGATGGAGCTTTTAGAGAAGGCACAATACCAAGGGCATTGCTTAGATTAAAGTCGTTCTTATGTGTATGTATGTATATGTGGATTTTTTGCGTTCAGAAATCTATAGAATTTTCCCCCTCGCTGCTTTCCGGCATTCTCATCGAAAATTTGTTGTTTCAGAAGAATCCCGTTATGGTACATATCTAAGTATAATCTAGTTTTGGGAAAGTTTTCCTCGTTTTTCTAATTCTGTTTGGCTGTACTTTTTTATCACAGTTTTTTTTGATATTTTTTTTTTTTTTAACTTTATGTATTTTTATTTCATATTTTATGCCGATTAAATATCTCTCATAGAAAGCAAATTTTAGAGTGTATACAAACAGGGACAGCGGCTCTGCTTTCAAAAATTTCATGAACTGCACATTTCCCCTTTCATTCACACACACACACACACAGTCCCATTCAACTTAAATTTCTCTTCACACGTGACCGCCACGCGCAGCCTTCACCACTATTTACACCGCTGCAGCGCTATTTATTCTCGGAACTATTTTTGACATTTTGCCCGTGTTGCCAGTAACACGTTCGATGCGTTGTTGCATAACGCTCGTGACTTTTTCTGTTGTATTTTTCTTTTTTTGGCAAATTTCACTATTCCCTTATAACGCGCATTTCTATTGTTTTAGTTCGATTGTTATTTTAAAAAGTATTTTTATTTTTTTTGGCTTTGCTTTTTATCTGCGCGTCAATGTTAGTTTTTTACTGCGAAAATTTCACACATTTTTTTTTTATTTTTTGTTTATTTTGCTTTTATATAAAATTTTTTTTTCACGCATTTAATTTTAGCAAAACTGCAAATGTTTATTGTGTTATTTAAATCAATGTTTGCTTTAATTTCCGTTTTCAAAACCACACACTTTCAATTAAATAACAATTGATGTATGTTGTTGTTGTTGTTGTGGTTGTTGCTTTCCACCAGCGCGCTGAATGTGGCTGCTGGCTGACTGGCAATGGCGGCCTTCGAATCAAATTGGCTAACCGCCACCATCACCATCACCATTAATACCTGACTAGTTGAGTGTTGTGCTGCTGAGTTTTTTGGTGCTGGTGAGTTTTTCTTTTTTCTCGTTGTATTGGTTTATTTATTTTTTGCCTTGCTTTGTTGATTTTTAATCTGTAACGGAAGCAAAAGATAAAAATGTGTGTTTATTATTTAGTTATGCGATTATTTCTTAGTGTTCAGAGAGAATTGAAAAAAATTTGCATTGATTAAAATTCTTTTGTTATAGAACAAAACTATTGATTGTTTGTTGTTTGCGGCTTGTGGTCGCAAATATGCACATTTGTCATTTTATTGATTCAACTATTTCTATGTATATATAAATAATATCTAAAAAAATTTAATTAAATTTAGAAAAAAAGCTCATTGAAAATGACCAACTTCAAAGGATGCGTTGTGGGTGTCGAATTGCCTCCCACAGCCAACGCCTAAAGTTACGTATACGCCACCGCCTCTTCACCTTTTTCAACAAATCAATTTATCAATCAATTTAATAGATATATTAGATACAGGCGCGGATCAAGGATTTCGGCAAGGGGGGGGGTTTTGAAAATTTCTTTTTTTGGAAGATGTTTTTTAAGGGCAGACGCTGCACATATGTATATGTATGTTTTACGAATTTATGCGGCCAAAATTGAAAATTTTAAAATTGGTGCAAATGCAAAATCCAAAATCGCTCTACGTTTATAATAGACCGGGCGATAATAAACCAGTCTTCTCGGCTTTTATAGACAACGAGGGTGTCTCTGCCGCTAGTCGAAACTTATTATTCTCTCACTTTTTCGATTTTTTTTACGTATTTTAAGTAACCCATTTTTAAACGTCAATATTTTCAGTTCTAAGACAGTTATCAAAGTAAGCAATATGGATTCGGGTGCTTCAGGTGAATATCATTATTTATTGAAGAAGTCGTCAACCTAGCATAATAAAAGACCCACCATTTTGAAGCTTTTAAGCATATCGGCCTTTCTTGAAAAAATATTGTTAATTTTTTAATTCAAAAGCAATTTAGTTATATTATCGCCTCCGATCGATTACCCGTCAATTTCTCTACGGAAAAATGCAAAGCCAGAAATTATCAACAATGGATTAAAAATTGGCCTATTTGGAAAATTACCTGCTTTCGTATTTTTAGTGTTTCCAATTTTTCAAAGTCAAGGAAATACTTATCATAAAAAGGGGCTAAGAATCCTAAAGCTACATTTTTTAGAAGAGTTTTGAGTATGCAATTTTGCAGCTCATTCAATTTTAATATAAGAATATGCAACATTCAACTTTTTCAAAATTTTTATTGGCTTTTCGGAAATTTTAATTGGAACGGTCTCACCCTACACCCTACAGAAAAAAACTTCTAAGATTAACGGAATTTTTCACAGCATTGAGAATTTCACTTTTTACACTAAAATGGGTTGGCTACATAACAGTACTCTTAGAAATTTCCTCAAAATCTTCTATAAATTATGGCCTTGCTTTGAAATTTTTAATCCACTTTCAGAAATTTCTACTTTTTTTCAGATTTTTTCCATAAGCTCAGAAATCCTGTTTAAAACGATTTTTATTGAAAAATTTTCTATATTTTTAAACTAAAGTAAGAAAGTAAAATTTTCGACAGAACCCTTTGAAATAAATTTAAAAACTTTGGCGTATGATTTTTTTTGAGTCACTGTATATATTTTTCAATAAAATCGACTTTTAACTCAAATTATTAAAATTTTGCATTAAACAAGCAATTTGGAATAGATGTAGACAATAAAATATTTTTGGCCGCATAAAACTTGAAAATCTACCTATGTGCGCTGGTGAAAATATGGACTAATACCACCTACTATTATTATTCTATATACTAGTTGCGCCATTTCCCGCACCTTAAAAACACCTAACTCAAAACCCTCAAAATTAACAATATGTATGTCATCACATAAAGTGGAGGAGATTTCAATTGAAGTTCTAAATAACATGTATAACGTATGTATGTATATTTTTGCATTGGTACGTGCGAATGAGTATCGTATGGTATTGGTGGCAAATTGATCATCAATTTCACTTACCCTTGCATTTAAAGCCAAAATAAATAAGAATATATGTATGTAGTACTTTTTCGTTATATTTATATTTTTAATAGAATTATTCTTGTTCTTGTTTTTATATACTCAAATTTTTAAAAGATTAATTTAAACAAGAATTGCGAAATGCCTCTGAAAAAAGCAATTTCTCCAACGATTCAGACATTTCTGACCAAATTAATTCTGTACAATAGGGATAAGAAAAAAAGAAAATAAATTTGCGATTTGGCAATTTGCGAATAGCATTTGACAAACTTGATTTTATGCACGTGCGTCCAAAGGTACCTACATGAACTTTTTTCGCATGTAGGTACATATTTAGATGTTATGTGGTCCAACCATTGCTTTTGGAATGATAGTTTTCCTTGATCAGTTTGGGAAATTTGGGCGCAGAATCTATAAGGGCATTAATTTCGGATCTATGATAAACCACAAGGGGGGGTTTGAAACCCCAAAACCCCCCGTGGATCCGCCACTGATTAGATAATATGATAAAAAAAGTGAATGAATGTATTCTCTTACAAATACGTACATACATATGTATAGGTGTACTTTAGAGCAACCATTTTCAAAAGAAAACTCTTGAAAAGTGCTTTAAATTGCACCTTGCAGGTGAAATATTTATATATTTAAGGTTTTTTCTTTACTTCATTTACATCATAAACTGCATTATGTTCTTAATTCTCCATAGATTATATTACTTGTTAAAGATTTAAATTGCTTCGCTACGTGGTGCAATATTAATCTTATGCCACTCAATCTTAGTAAATGTAAATTTATGAGCTTTTCACGGAAGATCCTTCAACCTGCGTCTTACACAATTAATAACTATAGTTTGGAACAGGTTTACGATTTTGTTGACCTAGGAATAAGATTTGATAGTAAGCTCCACTTTAACCTGCATATTAATGCTACAGTAAACAAAGCTAAAAGTATCCTAGCATTTGTAAAACGTTGGTCTAAGGAATTTAATGACCCTTACGTAACTAAAGCCCTGTTTACAACATTAGTACGACCTATACTAGAATACGCTTCAATAATCTGGAGTCCGCAATATCAAGTTCATTCCGATCGACTCGAATCAATTCAAAAACAGTTCTTACTTTTTGCGTTAAGGAACTTTCATTGGGACCCACGTACAAATCTTCCCTCGTACACTAGTCGCTTGAAGCTTATTAATCTTCCAACCTTATCAAGCCGCAGGGAAATGTTAGGTGTAATATTTCTAGTTAAACTACTGAAAGGATCAATAAGCAGTCAATTTCTCTTAGCCGAAATAAACTTAAATGTTCCTATTCGACCATCAAGACATTTTCAACCTATCTTTTTAAAGCAGTGTAGAACTAATTTTGAATTACACGAACCACTTCGTTGCTTATGTAAATCTTTTAATGATTATTCTACTCATTTCGATATATCAGACTCTATTTATCTGATAAGAAAAATTCTGTTGTGCGCTCTTAACAAGTGACAACAAATCTCTCGCTCTAATTGACTATTCTATTTTTGTCTATTACTTTCATTTGTAGTTTTATATTTTATTCTATGTACATATGTATATCCAGCTGATGGAACTATATTTTCTGTAGCTGAGCAGTATAAGTTCTCGACGTTTAATAAACTTCTACCACTCAACACCTTGGCCAAATTTTATTTTAAAATATCCGTACGTCATGCGGATGCGCCCCTTGTGCGGTTGGGTGGGTGGAGGGAAAACGTTGGGTTTATTATTATTATTAAAGATATACATATTTCCCATCAAATACATTAAACATTTTTCAAGCACAAGCTCAGATTTTAAATCAAAATCAAACAGATTAGGTACTATCGCCTTTTATCTTTAGCCTTTGGGTGGTCTAATGTGCATTTAAATAAAAAAAAAAAAAATTCCCAGTCAATTTGGATAAATATTTAAAAACTGTCATTAAACATTTCAGACATATTTTCAGTAAAATGAACTCTCAACTCCACTTTGAATGCTGCCTACACATATTTACAGCAATTTAACGATAATAAATTAATTTATCAAAAAACAATGAAAACACTGACCATAAATACATACATATACATAAAAAATCAATATGTGTATATGTAAAATCAATAAAACGTAAAAAACAACAAAAGATAGTACAAACAAACAAACCAAAGCCCATTTCATTTCATGTAAATACCGCAATAATGTAATTACAATCAGAAAACAGCCGCGCCGCAACACACAAATGTCAAAAACGGGTACGGAAGGCGTGTAAGGCTATATTAACGCGTAGCAGTGAAAAATAAAAAATCCAAAGTATATGCTTATATAATTATCTAGCATACGAGTACCACTTTAAACATAGCAATACATCAAAAAGGGTTATAAGCAAATATTAAATAAGTACATCATCAAAACATCAATTATCCGTACAAATATGCTCAACGCTTATTATTTATTATAACTACATAAATAATCGCATGTAGCATTTAATAAGAGTGTTTCAACATTTGCTTTAATTTCGCTTTACTATGGTAAATGTACAAAGGAACAATGCCCATGTGTAGAGCGCATACATTAGAGCACCGAAAAAATGTTTGTGAAATCATGAGTGCTAACTTTTTTTATTTTTTTTCCAGTCTGTATAAAAATCTGTGCAACTAGAGTGAAAAAATACCATGCTATAACGATCTAAAGGTGTGTGGGTTAATGACTTTATTTGAATATAATTTTTTTTTGAGGAGAGCAGAAGTTTTACGGCGATTAATTTTCTAGAACATTTTAACCCTGTAGCGACCTTAAAAATACTTTTTTTTCCAGACATTCCAAAAAGGGGTCAAAATAACATTTTCGTAGTGGAGTTAGAGGGTTAAAATTATTCGCCATAAAATTTCACTAGGGGTCTCCTCAGAAAAGATCTTTGTTAAATGAACCAAAAAGACGACAGGAAGCAAGAAACATATCTATATATAATCCTCGCAATGTTAAATGTGTTTTATTTCGGGTTCAACTGAATAGATTGAAATATTTATTTTGCAAAAGATAAGAAAATAAAAAAATAAAAAAAAAGTTCCGGAAATGTTTTCCAAAAAGAGATCATATGGCGGGGCATACGGTGGGCTTTTTTTTATCCCTATAAGGCGAGGCGGCCTAATGTATGTTAACATATGCGTATCGGTATATAAACTTATTTATTAATTTATGTATGCAGATAGAAACCTATGTCACACTTCACAATACACGCAAGTATAATAAATACAATTACAAGCGGAAAAATACACTAGTAGCTAAAACAATCACAATGCCGAAGGTAATAAAAAATAACAATAAAAAAGAATAAAATAAAATACAATATAAACACAAATAACAACAAAAAGCACTTGAAAATAATTCGCTCTGAAAATGGTTGATTAAATGCCCAACGAAATGAAATGTAAATATTAGCGGTAAATAAATCAATGCTAGAAACTGATAAAAAAAAATCATAATAAAACCATTAGGAATTTACACGCATGGACAGCGTGATTGATATCCTTGTATTTTATTTTGTCTGTTTGTTTTGCTATCTCCCTGTAAAAATCATAGGATTATATGATCCATTTTGTGGTAGGTAGGAGTACTTTCAAAGTGACCCAAGCGAGCGACTCGTTTATCTGCATCGGCTCGTAGTTAGCCGAACATTGCTACGAAAACCGAATGTCCGTGTCCAAACACAGCAACTCTGCCGCGAAATTATCCAACGATTCTCTTTTGTGCCGCTGTTCTGTCTTCCATTTGTCCAAACACATCAACTCGTCGCTGGCCAACTTTTGTTCATTATGTTTTGTTCTGGCATTCTTCGAACGCTCTGATTGGTCACTGGCGATAAGAATTGCTGCACAAAGCGTGTTGTCCGAGCACCGACGACTTGGTGCCCCCCTCCTTTCCTCGTCGCCTTCTCACCCACAAACGAACAAAAGCAGCGGGTTGCTCAACTTCGTGTCTCCGTGTTTGGACGTCGACAATGTATGTATATCGCGATAACGACGAAGCAAGTGCGTACATTTGTATGTATGTATGTATGTATGTACATATGCATGCTCGTTTGAACGTGCACGATTTAGTAATAATGAGACATTGAACGCGACACAACATGCTGGTGATTGCGCTAGAAAAATTCTATCATTTTATTTTTATTAAAGAAAAGCTTACTTATGTATGTATGTAATGCTAATAATCAAATTGAATTGGCAGTCATTCAAATCTGTTCAGAAATTATTAAATTTCATTAATTTTAGTACCTACTCCATGAATTACTCCCATGTAGGTACTCCATGGATTAATCCCATGTAGTTACTCCTTGGATTACTCGGGTGTCATGCGGAAATAGGAGTATGTGATCCCTGCCTAGGACATCGCCATGTTAAATGGACCATATTTTTTATATGAAATGTGGCAGGTTGAGGAGTACTCGGCTGGTCCATAGCGAGTACTCTATACACGCGTGCATGGAGTACTCGGCTTTTTTGCAGGGCTGCTGCCCTCATCCGCACTGTCCTGCGCAGTGCTCTTTAAATATTAATATATCTACTCGTAAAAAAATGTTGTATTTATACAGTGTTGAATAAACTGTTGATATTTAAAAGGGCTTAAATATACTAATTGAAAAGCAGTGATTGAAAGAGAGTGGAAAACAAAAAAGTTGTATAGAGTAAATCACCTAATTTTGAACATTTGTGAAGCGCTTCGAGCGATCAAAGTGGCTGCTAAAGCTGTGGGTTGTTTCGAAAATATTATTACTGTACCTTGGGCCGGGCGATTTGCATGGAGGGAAATTAATCGATATCGTGCCATCGAAATTGGGATTAATCTCATTTCTCTGAGTGGAAAACTCTGGAAGAACAACAACATTTTTTAGAAATTTAAGTGCATTAATGCAGCGGATGCTATTGCCCAAAACAAAGACCTATGGTGTTTGAAATTTGATATCTGTTTTCTGGCCGCTGTGGTGTAGTGGCTAGAGTGTTCGCCTGCTATGCCAGAGGCCTCGGGTTCAAACCCCAGTCCCAGCAAACACTAACAAAATTTTTGTAATTAGTAAAAATCCAATTATTGGGTTTTTTAAGAGCAGCAGCCACCTCTCGGCAGTGGGCGGCATACACTCCGAGAGTATTTCTGCCATGAAAAAGCTTCTCACAAAAAATGCATTCGCAGTTCGGAGCCGGCATAAAACTGTAGGTCCACCCAATTAGTAGGAAAAACAAAAAGGAGCACACCTCGAATTGGGAGAGAAGCTCGGCCATAAAACTCGTCAGAGTTATAATAGCGCCATTGTATTATATTATTATATCTGCTTTCTGTTGTACCCTATGGCGTATGAGCAATGTTGAGTTTTATTATACCTTTCATGAGAATGAAATGGTATTATAACTTTGTGCCGAAAATCAAATCTTGAAAGTACCAGAAGTAGGCGTGACAGACCCATCAATATATGTACCGATATAATCAGAATCATGAGCTGAGTCGTTTAAGCCATGTCCGTCTGTCCGTCCGTCCCTCCGTCCGTCCGTCTGTGTGAACGCAAACTAGTCCCTCAGTTTTTGAGATATTTCATTGAAATTTGCAACACGGGTGAGTTTTGATGCTCAATCGATCATTTGTCGGAATTGGCCGAATCGGACCACTATAACATATAGCTCCCATACAACCGATTGTTCAGATATACACATTTTGGTGTATAACTTCCCCATTTAAACAGCTAAGGACATGAAATTTTGAAGTATTTGTACACATGTTGGCCTAAACAAGGTTACCGAAAATTGTCCAGATCGAAGCACTATAACATATATCTCCCACACAACCGATTGTTCAGATATGTACATTTTGGGATATAACTTCTCCATTTTAACAGATAATGACATTAAACTTTAAAGTAATTGTACCCATATCGGCCCAAATAGAGTTACCGAAAATTGTCAAGATCAGACCACTATAACATATAGCTGCCATACAACCGATTGTTCAGATATACACGTTTTGTAGTATAACTGCTCCTTTTAAATAGCCCAGACACCATCTTTTCTAATAAATCGTTCCATAAATAACCCACAAAATTGAAATTATAAATTATACTAAATCAGGCTATGTACAACAAACATAGGTAGCTTTTCATTTCCCCACTCATGAAAATTATGAAGTTTTCGGTACGGCCGAAGACAGCCGCACTCTTACTTGTTAGAATTGAATAAAGCAAAAAAAACCAATCTCTTCGTTTTGGGGAATAATTTTTACATTTAATGAGCTAAATTTCTGAAATTTTGTACATGGACTACTTACTGCACACAAAGGTTTGCCAGCGAAATTGATCTAAATATGTCGAATGCCTATAACATAGAGTTATATTACCATGACACTGTGGAACAAATTCAGGTCAACAAAAGTTAACTCGGTTCTGAAAGTTAGGGGTGAAAATAGAGGCTAAATTAGAAGACCCGTATCGCGGCGTTTGCTTAGGCTAGTACGAATTTGTTTTTAATCGACCTTTGAACTTTGCAGGCAAATGCCGATTTTCAGCATATTGTTTGTATGGTTTTTTGGCTATAACTCGTCGACTAATTGAGATTGTTGGAGTGACAGCCTCTCCGATTTCATATTTGGATTCAGCATAAATTTGGTTAAATTTGATGTGCCTGGTAATTTTTTTTGCA
The DNA here is from genome assembly GCA_960531455.1 of Urophora cardui. NCBI lineage: Eukaryota > Metazoa > Arthropoda > Insecta > Diptera > Tephritidae > Urophora > Urophora cardui. The sequence continues at coordinate 51,117,325 of OY482672.1, read as the reverse complement.
GATTTTTTTGTTAAGTTTTGATTTTCAGAAATCTTTCTTGGTCCATAAAAATCGAATTCCGGGACTTTAAAATTACTTTTAGGCAAATGTCGTAGAGGAGTTTTCTACCCAGAAACCTCATCGTTTGAACTTCATAGACGCCCAAGTGTAACTTTCATAACCGCCTGACCCACACTTGTGCCAAAAAGGGAATTTGAATTACTAAAGCACAGCTCTATAGATCCACGCGTTAACTTTGGTTTTGGGAAGAACTATATTTCGCACTAATGCCGTTTTGTGCTCTGAAGTCGTAGAGCTGAGCTTCAGAAATTCAAATCTTGTTTTGGGCACATGTGTAAGTTAGATGGTTCTAAAAGTTTCAATGTTAGATGGTTCTAAAAATTCAATTCAGAAGTTTAAACGACGACGTGATTTTCAGTTCAGAATATGCAATATATTCAAGAGAAACTTTAATTAGTAATGCTTCATTTCTACTTTAACTATTTTTATACCTTTCATGGGAATGAAATGGTATTATAACTTTGTGCCGAAACACGACCTACCAAAATATATACCAATATGATCAGGATCATGAGCTGAGTCGATTAAGCCATGTCCGTCTGTCTTTCTGTCTGTTTGATCGCAAATAGTCCCACAGTTTTTGAGATATCTGCTTGAAATTCGGAATGTGAGTGTATTTTTAGGAGAGGCTGATCATTTGTCGGAATCGGCCGAATCGGACCACTATAACATATAGCTGCCATAGAACCGATTGTTCAGATATTGACATTTTGGTATATAACTTCTCAATTTAAATAGCTAAGGCCATGAAACTTTGAAATATTTGTACCCATATGGACCTAAGTAATGTCACCGAAATTTGTCAATATCGGACCACTATAACATAGAGCTGCCATACAACCGATTGTTCAGATATATATATTTTAAGGTATAACTTCTCCATTTAAATGATGACACTCTTTTTTCTAAGGAATCTTTGCATAAACAACCCACAGGATTGAAAGTATAAATTAAACAACAGCAGACTATTTAAATTTTCATTTCCCCATTCATGAAAGGTATGAAGTCTTCGGTACGGCCGAAGACAGCCGAGCTCTTACTTGTTTGTTTCTAAATTGGAGATCTGTCCATACGATCTTTTAGGAAAAATATTATCAATTTATCTTAACATGCGCATTAATAAAAGAAAATACACCTTTAACAACTTTAAGTAAATAATTAATTCATGTATATATATATATATATGTATATAAATAATACAAGCTAACCGCAGAAACAAACAAAACACTTACGGCTAAGAGGCAGAGCCATCAGCCTGAGACGGAGATGGAAATGGAAAATGGTTAAACCGCACATAAACAAACTGAACCAAATAAACATAATTGTTATTTGTAGCAGAAAAGGCAAACTGGTAAGTTTTAGCTAACAAGTGTACGCAAACACAACTAAAATGTGTACACATACATGTATGTAGATATATTATAATATTATTGTATTATATTTTATGTACATACATATGTACATGTGTATATGCTAAATTCTAACTAAATTGGATGAGTTGGGCTATGAGTAGATAAGCCAAAATATTTTTTGTGGAAGTACTGATGTAGACAATTATTCGTAGATGTCAGACAATTCTTTTCCTTCACACATACATATCTGTGGTCACAAGCAATAATCGCTTAAGTCGACTCAGGTAGATTTCGATTTATATATACCACGTTATTCTCCTTTTAAAACACTATATTTCTGTAAAACCCCCATGCTTATAACTTAGTTCAATCAAAAGATATAAATAAAAACATTTAGGCTTAACTTACAATAGAGGTATATTAAACTTGCTATTCTTGCCAAAGTAGACGTATATACTTAATAAAATTTCTTCATGACATTTTGTTTTATTTACAAAATTTGATCGTAACATTATGGATAGTTTTTAATCGACTTTTATGATTTGTTAAGAAACGCTTTCGAATATAAACATCAATTTATCTCGAAATCATGTTTTAAGACTTAAGCGATTATTGCAAATTGCACAGATATATAGATATGTATGTAAAAACATAGAAGGCGAGAAAATTATAGAAAAGGATCTGATGAGACGTGTGTTATGTGTTTTTCATTTCATTACCACACAACATACTTAGAATTAATGACAGCTTACCGTAAACTACTCACGCACTTAACTGTACTCCTTTCAAATAGTTTGTGTTAATTTATAAATGACTTGTGCCCACTTACTTATATACATATGCCTGAATTACTTTAGTTAATTTCATTACACTGTTTTGAGGTGCGAATTATGTATACAGTAATTATACTCAGCTGTACTAGTACACAGAGTATTATAGTTTTAATCACATAACGGTGGATTGTAACAGAATGAAATAACCGAGATAGATATAGACTTATATATATCAAAATGATCAGGGTGAAAAGAGAAATCGATTGAGCCATGTCCGTCCGTCCGTCCGTCCATCCGTCCGTCCGTCCGTCTGTCCGTCCGTCCGTCTGTAAACACTCTAACTCGCGCAAAAATTGAGATATTTTGATGAAATTTGGAATGCAAGTTGGTATCGAGACTGGGACGGTTGGTATTGAAAATGGGCGAAATCGGACCATGACCACGCCCACTTTTCCTATATAGAAAAAATCGGAAATTTGGTATCTCAGTCCCTAATATAGCTGGAGCGATAAAATTTTACCCACATGTTGAGCTCAGGCCCCTATTAAGAAATTTTATGAAATTTTGGAAAATGGGCGGTGCCACGCCCACTTTTTAAGGGTCAAACATTGAAAGTTTTATGAGTCATAACTCAGAAACCGTTGAAGATATGTCGATGAAATTTGGTACGCGTGATTTACTTACTTAGGCAAATGTTTTGACGGAAAATTGTCAAAATCGGTTGACGGCCACGCCCACTTTTATATATGTGTATTATAAAGTGACCTAATAAAAACATTTTAAGAGATATCTCTGTCAAATATAAAGATCTATCACTGAAATTTTGTGGCATGATTCCAACTATGAACATAAAACGAAAACCACAAAAATTTTGGAAAATGGGCGGAGCCACGCCCACTTATTAAGGGGCAAACATTGAAAGTTTTATGAGTCATAACTCAGAAACCGTTGAAGATATATCGATGAAATTTGGTACGCATGATATATTTACTTAGGCAAATGTGTGAACGAAAAATTACCAAAATCTGTTGACGAACACGCCCACTTTTATATATGTGTATTATAAAGTGGCCTAATAAAAACATTGTAAGCGATATCTTTGTCAAATATAAAGATAATTCATTGAAATTTTGTGACATGAGTTCCACAATAGACCGGAAACATAAAATAGACAAATTTTGGAAAATGGGCGTGGCACCGCCTCCTTTTGGACAAAGGGATATACGAGATTTATTAGCCTTTAACTCGACAAATAATTGAGATATTATGACGAAACTTGGTTTATACACTTTTATAACTTGTGTTAATAAACACGCAAAAATTAATTGAAATCGGTTTATGACCACGCCTACTTTTTAACAGATATTTCTGGAATACCCTTGGGGAGTTTGTAACGTGACATCTTTGTAACTAGAAGTCATAAAGGAATTAATTTTTGCACAAAGAATAATATTGATATGCTTAGTTGGATGACTGATAAAAATTTAGAAAATGGGCGTGGCTACGCCCACTTTATGCAGCACTCGCTTTATATAAAGTACACCGTGTTTCCATCAAACGCAAACAAACAATGAAAGCATACAGCTGAGTATCTAATGTTCGATTCCACTCGAACTTAGGCTTCCTTACTTGTTTTTGTAAAATTTTAATTCATTTATTTAACTTTTGCGCTTTAGACAAGTTTTGCAATTATAAATAGCCCACTATTATTTATTATTCCTGAAAACGAATCTAACATCATTCATCATTAAACAAAATAGGCCTTTTGTTTACTTTCATTCCGTGTTATCACAATTGAGTTTATATACAAACATATATTTGCCACATTGACCTTATTAACAAGGGGAGCACCTAAAAACTAGTTCATTAATCATGGAGTGCACGCGTGGCTATTCATGCATGCTTACATATACTCTTAAACATATTACGTTATACATATATGAATGTATATATTTATACAAAAATAATTGTTCTCAATGTAATAAGATGTACGTAACTTAGGTAAGAACGCATTAAAGCAAAAAATATATATATTGTACAAAGCTGCAGATCAGACACTCTTAAACTACTTCTTTTCTTTTTTTGAAAGTATCGCTATAAATACGTGAATAAGTAGATATCTTAAAAAATTAGCAGTCATCACAACATTCCATATGACACACACATAGCCATCTTCACTTTTTTCTGCTTCAACCTTCCTTTCACTTTCGACGTTGTTGTCATGTCATTAGCAACAGTTTACCTTATTTCAACCAACATTCATTTCAACATATAAATAAGTAAATAAATAAAAATATTAAAGTATGTGGTATGTACTACATATGTACATATTTCATATCCTAAAACATACAAGCATACATACATATATGAAAGTACATCCTAAGTTCGTATAAATAGTTTATTTTTGTGTTTGAGTTCAGGTTCATGACATATACAAGATACATACATATGTACATATATATTTATGTATGTACATGCTCGGCTGTTTGCTGGACTAGATAGAGGACATACAGGGTTATTACCTAAAGCATATACATATGATAAATTGCTAATGTGAATTAAATTTACTTGAATCTGATGCTGATATTTTCATTGACTTCATATTGTGCCCATTTTATAACATGTATGTATATACATATGTATTATATGCAAATAAGATTTAATTTCAGCAATTCATCAATAGTCTCTATTTCAGAAATGTATGCATCATCTTTAAAATATATTATATGCTCTTCACGCACCCTTTATACACGCACACAACAGCGCCAAAGTTTACTATGGTCATGTTAAATGGCAAATGAGTTGGACATGTCGTATGAGTGACATCGATAGACCTCCATGTGTGTTATAAAGGCGCATGCGAATGTGTGCGTGCGATGAAACCCTGTAAAAATTGTTGGACTACTTGGTACATTTGTGCCACAGTCAACTAGCTACCAACTTGTCACATGTAGCCAATCATTGGACCAGTTCACGTATATGGTACATTTGTGCCACATTCAACTAGCTACGAACTTGCCACATGCAGCCAATAATTGGACCAGTTCATATATATCTATGTATGTAGATTCGTGTTTGAGAGCTCAAGAATGAAGTAGTTATGAAAATAAAAACGACCAAAAAAACCAAAAGTAAAATTTAATCGGATGAGCCAGCCGATAAGCAAGCTCTACTAATTAGCACAATGAATTGCTTGAAGAGATGTGGCGGTCTCCTAAATGGATCTATAACTTCTACCAAAAAATATTAATTTTTCACATCAATTTTTCCTTAAAAAAAAAATAAATAAAATTGGTCTTGAGAGGTAGTTATGGAAATATTTTACATTTTTAAGAGCCCGTGCACAATTGACTTCTACCTCGCTTTGCTTCAGAGTTTTGCTTTGACAGTTTCGTTCAGCATTTGCTTTTCAAAGGGACATGTTTACAATTGAGGTGAAGCGAGTAAAGCAAGGTATAAAGTTAGCCATGTTTCAACTTTTTTACACTTTGACAAATATCTCCCCTTGTGTGGAAAATAACATTCGAATAAGCAGAAAAAAGCAAATTCCCCAAATATTTTACCAAAAATCGGGTTTATAAATTAAAGTAAAGAAGTGAAGTAGAAATTTTCAAAGTGTTAATTGTAGCAAGCATCTGAAATTTCGCTTTGCTTTAAGGTTTTTCTATCAAAGTTGGAGCAGACAAAGCCAATTGTGCACGGGCTCTAACTCCTTAGAGTAGTTTAAAAAGTAACTTGCCGTAGCTAGTTTAAAAAGTAACCTCTTGTAGGTGGTTTGCAAAGTAGCTACGGCAAGTTAGTTTTTTAACTAGTTTGATGCGATCGAGCGATGGACCATGTGGTCCTGTGCTAGGACATTGCAATGTTAATTGGACCAATATTTTTATATGGAATGTGGCAGGTTTTGGGCTAGTTGATTGCCACAAGCGGCTGGTTTGTACATGCATGTATGGACTAGCTCCTTTTTCTGCAGGGAAACGAATGTGTATGTGTATTTGTATGTGGGTGTGATGATGAACTCGTGGTTTGTTTGCTGGTCACTCGACCACCTTTTTTTACTTATTCTTCATTTTTTTGCATACCTATATATTTTACTTATATACAAGCATACATACAACCAAGCGCATTTTCTAACAACCTGTTAAAGTGAGTGGTTTGTGTTGTTGGTTTACTGCCTGCCTTTGTGGTATGCGCTTGTAATTTCTTTTAATAGTCATGTTTGCATGTTCTTGTTAGCAGCCATTGAATAAAATGAGAAAATGAGCAATGAATGTTTATATGTATGTTTGTATGTATTTATGTATGTACATATTTAAGCAAAACATGAAGCTTAAATTAGAATGTTGTGGCTGTATAACTCACACACGACTGGGTATACACGTTTTTTTTTGTGTGTGTAAAAGGGCACACATACCTCCCAACAAATAACTGCACTATATATATATACCCTTCAGCGAATCGCGCTAGTTCCAGATTAGTGCAGAACTAGTTCAAAAAGAGTTCGGTCTGGTTCTCATTCTATCTCAACGCAAGGCTTTCAACTGACTTTTTTAACACGGTCATGTCCTACGAAGTGGCAATTATCGCCCTCTGCAGAACTTTGGAATGCTTTGTAAACTATTTTCTATATGGATAGTCCTGGGGTAGTTCAAAAATCAATAGTTTGGAGATAGTTCAAAAACAGCGACCGTAATCATTATGAGTTTTATAATAAAAATCGCCATTTAATCATTATATATTGAGTTTTTTTATATTTCATCAAAAATAATCATTAGTTTTTGAGTTTTATTTTTTTGATCAGAAATAACACTTATTCCTTGAGTGATATATTTATCATTCAGAAATCTATATATTAATAGGCTAACATTTTTCCCATACAAACAATTGCCAGGCTGTTTTGCACATTTAACATACTCATATCCACATAAAATTGATATGGATGTGTTCGAATGAGTCAGGAGCAGTGCATAGGCATATAATTTTTTCTATAAATTATTTAATTTCTTTATAATTAATAAATAAAATTTTTAGTTAAGATAAATAGATATCGTAAACGTGTTTAAAAATATCGTACACACAGTTGAAGAGTCGCTTTAATTTAAAAGCGCTCACCACCGGGCCTACCTTCCTAGGTCTGCCTTGATTTTGACCATGATTTCGCGTCGGACCGTGATCAAAAGGGCAAATCAGTGTTGGGGTACAACTGGAATTTGGAAAGTGTTGCTTATCTCCGCGAAAAGGAACAATTTTTGTACCAATACAAAGTTGAAAAAATAAATTGCATGGTCGAATTTCGACCACCGGCGATACTAGTAATCATTATTGTTTTAGTTTTATTTTTGTTTATCAGAAATAACACTTATTCCTTGAGCGATATTTAATCTTTCAGAAATAATAATTATTGTGTGAGTTTTATTTTTTTGATCAAAAATATCACTCATTCACGAAGTTATATCGATGGGAATTTTTTAGTATGTTCCAGAGTACTTCAGAGAAAATTTGAGTTTTTCGACCTAAGCAAAAAATAAAACTCAAAGAATAATTTTTATTTCTGAGCGATAAATATATCACTCATGGAATAAGTGTTATTTTCGATCAAAAAAATAAAACTCAAAAAATAATGATTATTTCTGAGCGATAAATACATATATCACTCAAAGCATAAGTTTTATTTTTGATCAAAAAAATAAAACTCAAAAAATAATGATTTTTTTTTTATGGATATCGCTTAAAATTTTTCGATCATAGTGGATTCGGATTGTGCTCTTTCAGCCATGCACACACACAAACTCAATACTCTTCTACGATGTTTGCAAGTATTTGATTTTTTTCACTGAAAATATAACGAATAATGATTATTATGGGTCCCTGTTCAAAAATCAATATCTCGGAGTTGGTTCAAAAGAAAACACTTCCGAACTAGTTAAAGAATGGTCGTTACTTGGCCGCGCTTTACAAAAATAATCCTCAGCCGGCAGCACTCTTAACATATTGAAAATAAATGTGGCATTATATTATAAAATAACAAGTTTTTGAAACTTAACCATAAAAAGGTGGAATTATGCCCATTCACCTACAAATGCCAAGTAATATTACTTTGGTTATATGTACGTCCTTTTAACCAAGTTCCATTTGGTACCACCCAGCAAGAGAGAGCAAAAAGGGGCATTATTGTAAAGTGCAACATTTGTTGTTACTCAACTTTAAAGTAAAAGCTGTAAACGTACATTTTCCATGAGGTCACAATAATATAATCTCCCGCTCTGCATTCCTTTAGAACCAGTTCTGAGCTAGTTGCGAACTCTCTAGTTGTAAGCTATCGTTTTTCGCGACTGTGCCTTATATTAGCTGTAATCTGTATACATAGATATGTATGTAAGCACACTAGCACATAAAAGGTTGCGAGATTTCATGGTTAGAGTCTCGTCTCTGGCATGTACTGTTAGTTGATTATATGATAAATGTGTTGTGGTGGTGGTAGGTTTGAAAATGTATGCACATGTATTAATCAACAAAGCCTTTGAGGTGTTTTTATTTATTTATTTATTTTCTAGTTTTTTTTACTTTGTTTAGTAGATGAGTTCATGACATCTAAAAACGGCTAACAATTAATAGTTTGCCAACTTGAAATAATGATTGTGGCAACACGCTTTCTCTAACATGAATCTAATTAATTATGGACTACACTAGGGACTTGATTAGTAAATTTAATGAATGAATATGAATGAGCTAAAGTTAAATAAATTTTATATGGGGGAGTATATTTAAGTTATGATAAGGGACTGTTTCTATAAAAGTGGCATAGGAAAGTTAATAAATGCTAAACAACGACTTTTATAACAAGTAAGGAAGCCTAAGTTCGAGTGGAATCGAACATTAGATACTCAGCTGTATGCTTTCATTGTTTGTTTGCGTTTGTTCGATATAGGGTGTATTTTATATAAAGCGAGTGCCGTATAAAGTGGGAGTAGCCACGCCCATTTTCAACATTTTTATCATTCATCCAACTAAGCATATGAATATTATTCTTTGTGCAAAATTTCATTCCTTTATGACTTCTAGTTACAAAGAAGTCTTGTTACAAATTCCCAAAGGGTGTTCCACAAATATCTTTGTTAAAAAGTAGGCGTGGTCATAAACCGATTTCAATAAATTTTTGCCTGTCTATTAACACAAGTTATAAAAGTGTATAAACCAAGTTTCGTCATAATATCTCAATTATTTGTCGAGTTGTGGGCTCTGAAATCTCGTTGATTCCTTTGTCTGAAAAGAGGCGGTGCCACGCCCATTTTTCGAAATTTTTCTATTTTTTGTTTCCGATCTATTGTAGAACTCATGCCACAAAATTTCAATGAATTATCTTTATATTTGACAAAGATATCGCTTAAAATGTTTTTATTAGGCCACTTTATGATACCCATATATAAAAGTGGGCGTGGTCGTCAACCGATTTCGCTAAAATTTCGAACATGTATTACTACAAGCAGTGAAAGTGTATAGACCAAGTTTCGTCATAATATATCGATTATTTGTCGAGTTATGGGCTCAGAAATCTCGTATATTCCTGCTTCTAAAAGGAGGCGGTGCCACGCCCATTTTCCAAAATTTTTGTATTTTTTGTTTTATGTCCATAGTTGGACACCTTCCATAAAATTTCAATGATATATCTTTATATTTGACAGAGATATCGCTTAAAATGCTTTTATTAGGTCACTTTATAATACCCATATATAAAAGTGGGCGTGGTCGTCAACCGATTTTGGCAATTTTTCGTCCAAACATTTGCCTAAGTAAGTATATCACGCCTACCAAATTTCATCGATATATCTTCAACGGTTTCTGAGTTATGACTCATAAAACTTTCAATGTTTGCCCCTTAATTAGTGGGCGTGGCACCGCCCATTTTCCAAAATTTCACCATATTTCTTCATAAGGGCCTGAGCTCAATACGTGTGTGAAATTTTATCACTCTAGCACTATTAGTGACCGAGATACAAAATTTCCGATTTTTACTATATAGGGGAGGTGGGCGTGGTCATGGTCCGATTTCGCCCATTTTCAATACCATCCGTTCCTGTCTTGATACCAACTTACATTTCAAATTTCATCAAAATATCTCAATTTTTGCGCGAGTTATCGTGCTCACAGACGGACAGACGGACAGACGGACAGACGGACAGACGGACAGACGGACAGACGGACAGACGGACAGACGGACAGACGGACGGACATGGCTCAATCGATTTCTCTTTTCACCCTGATCATTTTGATATATATAAGTCTATATCTATCTCGATTATTTCACTCTGTTACAATCCACCGTTAGGAAATCAAAACTATAATACTCTGTGTACTAGTACAGCTGAGTATAAAAACAGAGCAATCTTATAATGAGGGCAAGAGGATAGCAATGGAATAATACTTACTTGTCTCTTGTGGAATGATTACAAAAAAGACTTTTTATTACATAAAGAATGTTTTAGAGTAGTTGAGACGGCAGCATTGAGATAAGTAAGCGAAGATAGCAAAGCTCAAACTGAAGGGTGCGCTTAAACGAATACATGCTGCTGTGTTTTTTTCGCTGCCGAGTTGCGTTTCCGTATATAAACGTTTTTTTTTTTTTGTTTGGCCGCTAGCCAAATTAAATTTTGGTCACATCAAACCTACACAGTGCTATAGGGCAACACTTGCAAGCAAAACAAATATGTCTAAAGCATGGCACAAAATAAACGCCGCCCGTAGAGCTTTTTCCGGGCGACAGTTGCACTTTGCTTTTTCTTGTGGACTGTTTGCTTGATTTTTTGTTTAAACATTTTTCATAAAATTCTCGTTGGCATGAATTTGTAATTCTTGACTCATCCTTGATTCAACCGCTCGTACAATTCCTTGTAAGCCTTCTTTATTTTGTTTTTAAAACACCCTGTACTTTGAAGGGCATTGCTGGGGGCATTGCCGCAATTCAGAAATGGAAAACGCCTTGCACATAGTAAGCGAAAAAATGCAGATCTACAAATGTATGTGTGTATACATATGCGCTCTTACAAGTAACGCCACAATAGAGTCAGCTGTAGACTCATCCGTCGAAAGTCATTGCAAAAACAATGCAATGCCAACGGCGCTTATTGGTATACGTACAAAAAGGCTCAAGTGTACATACAGGTGTATGTATTGGGAAAAGTTTTTGTCTATGTACTCGCATAGGTTTTTGTTAAGTTTTTTATGCGTGCAATGCTTGTTCTTATTACTATACAGATGCTACTGAAAATTCATAGCGCAAGCACCCTGAACCGAATAGTAAAAGAAAAGAAACAACAAAAACAGGCATAAAATACCAAAAGCCTCTTTTACGTATCAACACTGTTTTTTTATTGTTTTTTTTTTTTAATTTTTTCCATGCACTTCTTTTCTTGTCATGCAGCAGCCAAAAGCAAAAGCTGACAAAACTATTCATTTCGATTGACTGACTTGCTGGCTTTGTAGTCTCGCAGTCGCATAACTGACCAACAACATGAATTCATCGTATTTTTAAGCAGGCAGCAAATGTGTGAGCCTTAAAATGGATTTTAAGAATGTTTTTGGGATGAGTATGAAGAGATACGTATATGTAAATCGCCGTTTAAACTTCATAACCGCCTAAGTGAGCCTTTTCATCGACATTTGTGGCAAAAATTAAAATGGAATTTCTTACGTTCAACTCTACGAATTCAGAGCTGCAAAGGACATTAGAAGTAAATATGGAGCTTCTCAAAGGCTAATAGGGCTGGGCGCCAGGAGTTAAGGTTTGGCAAATCGCAATTTTATCTTAAGCGGTTATGAAAGATTCACTTAGGCGGTTATGAATATAAATAAATAGCACTGCACTTCAAAAAGCGTTTTTTTTTTGCTTGAAATTCAACACCATATTTAAATAAGCAGTGTTGCAATTTACTGTTAATATCTTCTTCCACCTCTTCTTATTTGGCCCTTAATTGTCTAAACGAATTTGAACGGATTTAACAAGCCAACAGTTTCTTGCTTCGTAATAAAAGAAAACAATTCGTTACCAAAAGCGATACCCAAATGATACTCCCATTTTGAACTTCCCAACGCAGTGGAAGTTTTCTCCTGTTCTACTGTCACTACTGGTGGATGTTGATAGAAGTAGTTACTTGCCAACGGAGCTCCTGAATTCCGTGCTGCCTCCCACATAACAGAGGACTGACACATAAGTGTAGTCAAGTTTTCCACCGAGACTCTTGTTCCCGCGATCTCGTTCAGCCGTGATCGCACAGCTGCGAAACGAAGGCAATGAAAAAACACATGTTCTGCGTCCTCTACCACGCCGGGACACTGAGGACAGAAAGGACTATCATTTCTCTTGAATCTGTAAAGATACGCCCTAAAGCATCCATGTCCGCTAAGGAACTGAGTAAGGTGGAAATTGAGGTCGCTCTCTATTAGGAATTAACCTATAAGTCCACCGCCCTTGGATCTATACATGTCTAAATGCATTCTACTTTCCATTGTGATGTCCTGCATCCACTTTTTCCTTCTAGGCTAAGTCAAAAAATAATATTTGGATGAGAGTCTCTCTTGACCTTTATATCAGTTTCGGTTTATTTATTTGTTTTTACTGTCTCTCTCTTTCTCTCTCTCATACATTTTCTGCCTCCCAACAGGACCTAAAAATATTTTTTTTTCGCATCTTTCTCTTCATCCTTTCTCCATCCGGTTTAGAAATAAAAATATGTACCTTTACCTCCGCTTGTTCTCCCCTTCTTCCCTAATTGTGGCATCTTTTTCGCTGCTTGCTATATAGTGTTGTCTATTTTATATTTTCTCCGGGTTATAACCATGGCATCCACCTGAAATTCTATCCAGCGCCATCATATAGTGGGACATTTAACATTATATTGAAATTTAGTGAAGCTTTTATAATTCCGTTGTTTCCAAAAAGCATCTATGAATAATTTTTATCATTTTTAGTTGTTGTTTAATTTCTCAAGTTATAGATGAGAGCCTATACCAGAAATCTTCGCTTACTTTGGAATGCACTTTAGGATGTATTCGATTTCATAGATCTTTTTATGTGTCCTAAAGTTTGGCATGTCCACCTTTCAAACTGGGCACTTATCGTTAAATTTTCTACAATATTCCCTTTCGCGTGCCATTTCGAAGATTTTTACAGCACAACCGTTAAGGTCAATAATGTCCAGCTGTCAGTATTTGCGTTTTCTCCTGTAGTAGCTGGTACCTGAGCGATAAAGTTCTACACAAGGAACTATCTTCTCAAAACATCAAATTGAAGAAATCGCCTAGCCTGAAAACTATTTTGGTCTTGGTTTTACTTATTGTTATTTGGCATAGTCGGCTCACTTACAGACTATACTTATATGCTTCTGGGTATTTAATCTAGAGCTGAAATCATTCTGCACTCTTCAGAATGCTGTTGTACTGCGAAAATCTATGAACGCACACAGAATACATATATTACAAAAAATAATTAAAAATGTGGCAAACGCAAATGTTACAAAGAAGAATTCCTGAGCTAAAACGTAATACAGTGAAATGAAAATGAAAAATGTAGGTGAAAAGCTGGTCGGTCATCATCAAAGCAATGTTTTGCAGAAAAAGACTGAATCATATACATACTATGTATGCATACATTTAATGCAGTAAAGTAACCTCACAGAAAAACCAACCAGTTTGAATATACATAAATATATATGTATGTATGTTTCAACAAAGCAACACAAACAATAAAAACACATACATATTCACGTATGTTAAGCTTGTGTGCAATCAGCATGCTCTTTTTTAATTAATGTACATTCCATGTTATTTTATAGCTTAATCATCTGTGCATGCACAGGTCGAATAAATACATATGTATATAGTGCAACTTGGCTGGCTCATCTGCAGCTCAGCGATTAATGCGGTGCCGGTTATTGATGTGGCTTTGCTTGTGCATGCAACACTGACATGTTTGGCTTTGTTTGTTGGGCAGTAACCACAATCGAAGCAAATACAGCATGTTTATGTGTATATGGATGCTCTGTTATAAATAAATACATATGTAATTACATGAATGAGTGCCGATACTGCACCATACACAGCAACTTCCCATAGAAAACCAATCCACATCGACAACTGGGTATATTTAACCGTCACAGCAGCAGCAGCGGTTAGTATATTTATTAAAGAAAAGGAAATAACAAAAGAGATAAACGAGAAAACAAAAACAAAAACAAAAACAAACACAAAAACAATAACAAAATGATGCCTTGACTTAATCACATATTTCCATTTTTTAGATTTTATCTCGTAAAGAAGTGCACTTTATTAGCCGCTTGACCCAATTAGTGCGATAAACGATAATGAATTAATCAATGAATTGCTGCAGCGCTATGGCTCAGGCGCACAATGGGAATTCGTGGCCAAAAATAAAGTCGAAATTAAAGTAGTCGTAAATCCATTTTTTTTACCAGCTATCGACAGATATTTTATAGGACAAAAAAAAAGCTCATGTAAAATTTTCTGAGTTTCGTTTCGTTTAGCCGTACAGGGTGCCCAAAGTTGAACAAAAAATGTGCCATTTGAATTATGAATTATATGACTTGATACGAAATGCTCTATCTAAACCATTTATTGACGCATATACTTGGTTTTGACACCTAAATATAGATAATGGCTTCTACTTTTTCAGGAAGTAATCCTTTTTTTATTATCTTCGAAACCTGATTTTATATGATTTTTCAAATAAGGATAAAAAAATATCGAAAATATTTTTTCTTCGCCAAATTTAAGCAATAAAATAAAAAAAACAAAAAAAAACGTATCCTGGATTTTTTTTTGTGTGATGAACTAACATATTCTTTATCATATCACATTAACAGAAATTAATTTCACCCGCGCTCTCGCGAGTTTTAATTATTCTCCTAATGGGCCAAAAGTGCATTTTTGAAATTACATTTATCATGACATATTCGGCATTAAAAAAAAAAAATGTTTATACGAGATTTATCCCTCAATATTTCTCTGTAATATAGAAAATAGTTCATATTATGAAATACAGTAGCTCACTTTTGAATTAGCTGCACAGGTTTTATTATATATTGTTTTTTATACAGGGTAAAAAAAAAATTATCAAAAAAATTGGGAAACTTTAGAACAAAATAAAAAAAAAATAAAAAAAAACGTATCCTCAATTTTTTAATATATGTTGGTCCCAGGTGTGCTTAAAAACCCCCCATAGTCAGTTTTACCATTCACCCGCGCTCTTCTCACTAATTCATATTTTTCGACGAGGTGTATATGCGCGCTATCACTATGGATGTACATACATATGCATACATGTGTAGCTAGAGAGAAAAGCATTGATGAGCAGTTTTGACAGATGTTTATGCTTTAAAATCGCTAATATATTAATTAATGCAATTTTATATAGAATATATACATATATACTTACTTTTAGCCTATTTACTTTAAAAGTATCATAACTCAAAAACGCGAGTTTTCAGCTAAGTATGGGCATGCATGCATGTGTGTATATGTATATGTATGTGCATTATATGACGAAATTTCGGTCTGATAGATTGAAAATTGACAGTTTGAGATCAAAAAATTATCTTTGATTTACTATTGAAATATATAGCGGCTGAAAACTCAAAGGTTTTTTTTTCGTAAAATAAGGTTACTGAGATATGATAGTATTGAAGTAAGTGAGAGATATACTCTCATTTGCTGTTTGTTATACCATTCATGAACCTGAAGTAGTATTATCACTTTGTGCCAAACACGACGTATTTTTATGTACAATTTATCATTTGTCGGAATCTGCCAAATCGGACCAGTACAACATATAGCTCCCATACAACTGATTGTTAGATATAGATATTTTTGAGTACACCTTCTTCAATTAAACAGATAAAATTTATTTCTCTCATTCATGAATGGTATAACGTCTTCGGTACGCATTTTACTTGCTGATAATTGCACTTATCTATTTGTCTCCCACCTGTACCGTTACCTTTTAAATGCAAACTGCATTTGGCAGGGTCGTAAGAAATGGGAGTTTGCTTGGGGATCCATGCCCCAAAAGTACAAATTTTAAATAAGTATGACGTAGACAATTACATTTATATGATTTTTCAAGTATTTACAAATATATACTAATATATATATAATTACTTATGATTGCTTCTTCTGGTGTTTAAAATTTAAACAGCGAAGTGAAAAAGTGACTACTTTACATTTTTATATTTTTTACCCCTCTGATAAAAAAAAATTGTTTGTCACTGCCTTTATTTAATTTTTATATTAAAGTGAAGTTTTAAAACAAGTTTGAAGTCCAAGTGGTTTAAAAGTGTTAATTACATATATTTCTAATTAAATTCCGAATAAGTAATTTCGATAAAATTTATTGCAAGTATGTCATCTTTATGTTGAAAAATTGTGTGGTGTTGTAATCAATTTATTTATTTATTCGATAGTGACTACTTCAATTAAAATAGCTGAGTTATTCGAAGTGTGGCTAGCCCCAAATGAAGGAGATAAAGACAAAATTAAAATCATGGAAAACCTTATTATAAGCAAGACTGATGTAAATATCAATTTGCAAAAATTAAATCAAGAAATACGCTTTTTGAATTTAAGATTTAAAAAAATATGGACCGCTGCCCATAAGCACAAATCGCGATGCCTTAAGGTTTACCATGATTTCCTCAACACTAGCTTTGATTTTAGCAGATCCCACATACATATATATTTTAGGTTAAGATTTTATAGAAATTGTCATATTTCAAGAAAGAAATGCATCCATAATATGGATTTCATATATCTAGTTTGAGAATTATAACTTAATTACTTTCGAAAATAAATGCATTTTACTGGTTTTTCGCGACACCCGTTATATGGGGGGTGGGAGTATTTCTCATCAGATTAAGTTCCTTTATACACCATGTACTAATATTCATCAAAAAAGCTTGTATACCGAATTTGAGCATTCTAACTTAATTAGTTTCGAAAATAATTGAAATTTCATATTTTTTCGCGACACCCGTTATATGGGGGGTGGTAGTATTTGTCATCAGATTAAGTTCCTTTATACACCATGTACTAATATTCATCAAAAAAGCTTGTATACCGAATTTGAGCATTCTAACTTAATTAGTTTCGAAAATAATTGAAATTTCATGTTTTTCGCGACACCCGTTATATGGGGGGTGGTAGTATTTGTCATCAGATTAAGTTCCTTTATACACCATGTACTAATATTCATCAAAAAAGCTTGTATACCGAATTTGAGCATTCTAACTTAATTAGTTTCGAAAATAATTGAAATTTCATGTTTTTTCGCGACACCCGTTATATGGGGGGTGGTAGTATTTGTCATCAGATTAAGTTCCTTTATACACCATGTACTAATATTCATCAAAAAAGCTTGTATACCGAATTTGAGCATTCTAACTTAATTAGTTTCGAAAATAATTGAAATTTCATGTTTTTTCGCGACACCCGTTATATGGGGGGTGGTAGTATTTGTCATCAGATTAAGTTCCTTTATACACCATGTACTAATATTCATCAAAAAAGCTTGTATACCGAATTTGAGCATTCTAACTTGATTAATTTCGAAAATAATTGCAATTTCGTGGTTTTTCGCGACACCCGTTATATGGGGGGTGGTAGTATTTGTCATCAGATTAAGTTCATTTTTACACCATGTACTAATATTCATAAAAAAAGCTTATTTTCAAAATTTGAGCACTCTAGGTCCATTTTTACTATTTATGACCGTTTTTTGTATGAAACGTTCCCATTGTGAGGCGGCGGAAAAGACAGTATCTCTATACACATCTACATACATGCATACATCTATAGCAACATTACTACAATTTTATTATTGACCACACAAATGTTAGAGCCTGGGAAAAAAATCAGAAATTAAACGCTAATGAAACTCATTAAGGAATTAGTGTACATACTTAAATGAGGTTACAGATGCTCATGGCGAAGAAGATTTGCAGCATTTGCCGGTGTTTAGAAAAAATCTAAATGCTGATAAGCCAATAAAAATCTCTAATTGCTTAGACATATTGAGGTTGTAAAGTATTTATGACAGCGCCGTTGCGAACGGTCAGCCGTCAGTTGAATTGAGAAATCTAGTTAATCAGTAAATGGAATAAAAGGAGCGGTGCGATGCTCTTTTCTTCTCATTTATACATATGTATATGAAGGTGTGATGAAGTGATTGCATCAAGTATTTGAAAGTTTAAGCTAATTTTTAATTAGCTGAAGGCAGATAGAGAGAGGGCTAGCTAATTAAAAAGTTCACATATAACTCACTGCATTTATTAGCATCAGCTTATTGAAGTAATTGAGCCTGCAGATTTATGGACTTGAGGCGCTTTGACGATGCATAAGATTTAGAAAACATCGACATAGTCTGCCGCATCAAAAATCAGCAGCTGCATCGACAAATTCACAAAATCATGTTTTGCAAATGATGAAGATGAGCGCTTGCACAGAAGCCATTTCTACCACGACACCCACCAACGACGGCATCAGAATAAGCGGAATGATAAATATAGAAATGCCTTAGGTCTAAAATAATCGTAGAAAGGTTACACGAGTAGTTGTTATAGTAAAAATAATTAATAAACAAAATAAACATTATTAAATCATTAACAACTTATAAGCAACTAGTCTACATAGAAATATATAATTAGCATATTTTTGCCTGCCTAAGCATGCAACACACAAATGCGCACATATTACGGAATAGAATCAAGTAAAATGTAGCAAGAACTTCCTTACAACCAATTAAACAGTAGTTAAGCACTTACTTGACATAACAACCTTACCAAATTCCAACCTTTTTTAATGTTCACTTATTAGGCAGCCATTTTAGTTTTTAATAGTGGGCAGAAGCAACCTTTTGAGGGATTAAGTTGTTCCAAGAAGATTTCTGGTTGGTCCTTTTAGAAAGTCAAGCGCCTTCAAATAACCATAACAATTGTGATTGACAAATCTTTTTATGACAAATAGTTTTATGCCTTTGATGTTTAGAATACAAACAGATTTACTCCATTTATACCCTATTTTACAAAATAATCCTATTAGATAGCATTGGCATCCAAATCATAGATCTGCTTGCTTTTGGTTTATGTTTCGAAGCATGGATTTATTCTGCGTTACTAATTGCAAAATGAACAATGCGATATTTTTATTCTTAAAGAAGCAGCTTTGGGCAAATGAGCATAGAAAAGTTTCTTTCAAATTATGTTTACTATTAAAAGTAGCATTTGTGGCATACAAAACCAAAATTATACAAAATTACACATATCGCTAGCTTAGAGTGCAAACTGTGTAAGTCCTTTTTTTAAACTTTGTAGGAGAGACAAAAAAACAAAAAAAAAAAAAAACAAAAAATAAATAAAAAAATTTCGAAATGAAAAAAAAATTTCGGTTCATGTAAATCAATGATGCCCAAACATTTCTTACGGGCGGGCAATGTCATAATTTAAAGAAAAAAAATTTTTTTTTCTATATGTTTGTTTTTGTAGTTTTCTACAACTTCATTCACATCTCGATAACCCAGTAAAAAAATTAGGACACAAACCAGACTGATAATCGAAATTAACTAAAAATCCAACTTTGTTTTTATTTTTATGTTATGCAAACAAAGCTATCGAATATGCATTGGAATATATGTATACATTTTTAATTAATGAAATTAATATTAATTTTTATAAATAAATAATTAATTAATATTGAAAAGTGGATTGTTTTTAGAAAGCTTAAAAAACATCTTTAATACGAGATTTATGAAATTTGGCTACTATTACTGAATTTATTAATTAATTTTCAATGCCCCCCTCTAAATTTTTCAAAATATATAAATAAATAATTAATTAATTATTAGTGTGACAAAATTAAATATCTTTGCCTCCGGGCGTTTATTTTAAAACTTTCGTCAATGTTTTTAGTGGGTATAAATGTGAAAGTGTATTATCAAAATTAAAAATTGTAAAATCAAAACACAGAAACACCTCGAAATAGACATAGATAACATTATCGAAAATATGAACGAATCAAATTAGTACACATATGTACCTATATACATACATATATGTGCCATATTTCATTTTATTCATTGCTGGGTTGGACCTGTTCGAATCAAAATAAAAAATTGTTTTTGTATTTCCATAGAAACGTTTCGGGAGTATACAAATTTTATTTTCCTATGCTCGCCTATGCTCGCCTATATACAAAAATTTCTTATGAAAGTGTATAGGCGAGTAAAATCCTATACTTACGAGCATTACAAAAACAAAATGTGTATGCGAGCATAGGGCTTCGGCAACTATGATGTAAATATTTTGAACTTACACAATTTTCTTCGCTTTATGGACTTACACAATTTGCGTATCACTAAATAACAACGAGTAGAAATATGACAAGTATCACAGAATTGTTTAGCGTGGTACGTACTTGATTTTTCTAGCGTTCTACATAAAAATACACTTTTTCATAAAAGTGGACTTACACAGTTTTCACGCGATATAGTTATGCTCTAGGAATAACAAATGTTTTACAAAACAGCTCAATGCATTCAAGCACTCAGGCAGAAATATTTCATAAACAATTTATTATCGTGATTTTTTTTTAAAGAACAGAAAATCGTAGAAGATTGGAAAATATCTAATACCTTTAAACGAGCAATTCTTGTATCTATTATCTATTATATAAAAATGAATGTGTGTGTGTGTATGTGTGTGTGTGTTATTTATGGACTCCCAAAGTAATCAACCGATCTTTATGAAATTTTCACAGTAGATTCATATGGTATATGCGCTGGTGATAGGGTATACAGACTTTCGGAAAAGTGGGAACTTCCCGGAATATGGGCCCAAATGTGGACCCAGAGTGACCCAGCAAGTCTTTGAGCAATATTGGTATCAAATGAAAGGTGCTGAGCAGGCCTTCAACATAGAGTTATTTTCATTGCGATGCCTAGGCCGGGTCCCGAGATATGGGTAAAAACGTGGACCCGGATGACCCCTGAATATTTCCGAGCAATATTGGTATCAAATGAAAGGTGCTGAGCAGGCCTTCAACATAGAGTTATTGTCATTGTGATGCCTAGGCCGGGTCCCGAGTTATGGGTCAAAACGTGGACCCGGATGACCCCTGAATATTTCCGAGCGAAATTTTTTAGCAAATGAAAGGTGTCGAGCAGGGCTTCAACATACAGATATTTTCATTGTTATTTTTTAAGTCGGTTTCTCAGAGATGGTTCAAGTAGTGGGCCCGGAAGGTGATGGATGGTCCCGGTAAAGGTAAAGGTAAAGGTAAAGGTAAAGGTAAAGGTAAAGGTAAAGGTAAAGGTAAAGGTAAAGGTAAAGGTAAAGGTAAAGGTAAAGGTAAAGGTAAAGGTAAAGGTAAAGGTAAAGGTAAAGGTAAAGGTAAAGGTAAAGGTAAAGGTAAAGATAAAGGTAAAGGTAAAGGTAAAGGTAAAGGTAAAGGTAAAGGTAAAGGTAAAGGTAAAGGTAAAGGTAAAGGTAAAGGTAAAGGTAAAGTTAAAGGTAAAGGTAAAGGTAAAGGTAAAGGTAAAGGTAAAGGTAAAGGTAAAGGTAAAGGTAAAGGTAAAGGTAAAGGTAAAGGTAAAGGTAAAGGTAAAGGTAAAGGTAAAGGTAAAGGTAAAGGTAAAGGTAAAGGTAAAGGTAAAGGTAAAGGTAAAGGTAAAGGTAAAGGTAAAGGTAAAGGTAAAGGTAAAGGTAAAGGTAAAGGTAAAGGTAAAGGTAAAGGTAAAGGTAAAGGTAAAGGTAAAGGTAAAGGTAAAGGTAAAGGTAAAGGTAAAGGTAAAGGTAAAGGTAAAGGTAAAGGTAAAGGTAAAGGTAAAGGTAAAGGTAAAGGTAAAGGTAAAGGTAAAGGTAAAGGTAAAGGTAAAGGTAAAGGTAAAGGTAAAGGTAAAGGTAAAGGTAAAGGTAAAGGTAAAGGTAAAGGTAAAGGAAAAAGAAAGAGAAAGAGAAAGGGAAATGTAGATGGAAACCCTCATTATAACATAAAAACATTTTTCGTCGCTGCGAAGCGGGACGGGTATTTGCTAGTATATATATATATATATATATATATATATATATATAATCAGGATCTCGAAAACGGCTCCAACGATTTGCATGAAATTTGGTATGCAGAGAGCTTCGGAGGTGAACTCTCGAAAAATATATTTTTTTTTCTAACTTTTATCCCGGGTCCCGAGATATGGGTCAAAACGTGGACCCGGATGACCCTCGAATGTCTCTGAGCGATATGGGTATCAAATGAAAGGTATTGATGAGGACTTCAACATAGAACTCTTATAATTGTGATCCCTAGGCCGGGTCCAGAGATATGGGTCAAAACGTGGACCCGGATGAGCCTCGAATGTCTCTGAGCGATATGGGTATCAAATGAAAGGTCTTGCTGAGGACTTCAACATAGAGCTCTTTTAATTATGGTGCCTAGGCCGGGTCCAGATATATGGGTCAAAACGTGGACCCGGATGAGCCTCGAATGTTTCTGAGCGATATGGTTATCAAATGAAAGATCTTGATGAGGACTTCAACATAGAACTCTTTCAATTGTGATGCCTAGGCCGGGTCCCCAGATATGGGTCAAAACGTGGACCCGAATGAGCCTCGAATGTCTCTGAGATATATTAGTATCAAATGAAAGGTTTTGAGGAGGACTTCAACATAGAACTCTTTTAATTGTAGTGCCTAGGCCGGTCCCCAGAAATGGATCGAAACGTGGACCCGGATGACCCTCGAATATCTCTGAGCGCTATGGGTATCAAATGAAAGGTCTTGATGAGGACTTCAACATAGAACTCTTTCAATTGTGATGCCTAGGCCGGGTCCCCAGATATGGGTCAAAACGTGGACCCGGATGAGCCTCGAATGTTTCTGAGCGATATGGTTATCAAATGAAAGGTCTTGATGAGGACTTCAACATAGAACTCTTTCAATTGTGATGCCTAGGCCGGGTCCCCAGATATGGGTCAAAACGTGGACCCGAATGAGCCTCGAATGTCTCTGAGATATATTAGTATCAAATGAAAGGTTTTGAGGAGGACTTCAACATAGAACTCTTTTAATTGTAGTGCCTAGGCCGGTCCCCAGAAATGGATCGAAACGTGGACCCGGATGACCCTCGAATATCTCTGAGCGCTATGGGTATCAAATGAAAGGTCTTGATGAGGACTTCAACATAGAACTCTTTTAATTGTGATGCCTAGGCCGGGTCCCGAGATATGGGTCAAAATGTGGACCCGGATGAGCCTAGAATGTCTGTGAGCGATATGGGTATCAAATAAAAGGTCTTGATGAGGACTTCGACATAGAACTATTTTAATTGTAATGCCTAGGACGGGTCCTCGGATATGGGACAAAACGTGGACCCGGTTGACCCTCGAATGTTTTTGAGCGAAACTGGTATCAAATTAAAGGTCTTAATGGGGACTTGAACATAGATGACTCCGAAAATTGGGAATCATGGCTTCAATATAGAGATCTCTTCGATATAATGCTGAACCTGGTTCCCTAAGTAAAGGGAACATGAAAAGAAAAAAGAAAGTCGAATGGAATGGAATGGGAATGGGAAAGGGAGAAGGGAGAGGAAACCAGTATAGAATGGGAGAGGGGAATGGAGAACGAATAGGAGGGTGAGAGAAAACGAGGGGTTAGGGAGAGCGATAGGGAAAGGAAAGGGAAAAGGAAACGGAGATGAAAGATAAAGAGAAAAGAAAAAGAAGAGATGAGGGAGAAGGACGTGAAGAGGTAGAGGTATCACGGCCAAGCGAGTCGGAATTACCTTAGTTCTGGATCTCAATAATGGCTTTAACAATTTTCATGAAATTTAGTATACAAGGGGTCTCGGGCGCAAACTTCTGAAAATTTTAATTTTTCCACTAATTTGTTTATTTTAACTTTTTATTTCGCTTGCGAGGACCTGCGAAAAAATGGCAGCCCGAGATAAGCTCGGTCATCCAGGTACTAATAATAAAAAGACGCAAAATCACGATTATAACTTGGTTTTGTTATTTCTATTCTTTTATGCATCTTTTTATTAACTTTTATATTGTTTTGGCATTTATTTGTTACATTGTTGTTATTGTACTTGTATGTATGTACGGTATATATTTTGTGTGATTCAATAAGGCGTAAGACAGCAAAAATAAATTCAAAAGAAATTATTACAATGATGATAACCACCACCACCACTTGCCTTTTTCACTTGTGTCTAGCACTTGCGCGCAAAGTACGTACTTGGCTGCTTGTTGTTATCAATAGCATTTAAATTTGCTTTAAGCTAAATTCTTTTGGAAAACTTTGCGAAATTTCCATTCTTGCTTGTTACTATTATGCTACAGAGCTTGCCTTTGTGAGCGCCGCGATGAGATAATATTATAATTTCCTTTAAGCACAAAATGTGGAAACATTTAAACAATTATAGCTATTTGTTTATGTACATTTGTGTGCAGAAAAATTGCAACACAATTAAAATCAAGCTGAATATCCCAAGTAGCAATTTTGGTTGATTAACTTTTACTTGAGATAACTTAACGTAACTTAACTTAACTTAATAATAATAATCAGGGACTGTAACGGTTATGAGCTATATCCAAAAAGTTGATTTTTAATCAATATTTGCTGAGTTTTATTTTCTGCGCACAAAATAAAAGTTATTTCTTGAGTTTTGTTTTTCCCTCAGAAAATAAAAGTTATTTTTTGAGTTTTATTTGTCGATTAGAAAATAAAAGTTATTTTTTGAGTTTTATTTTCCGATCAGAAAATAAAAGTTATTTTTTGAGTTTTGTTTTTCCCTCAGAAAATAAAAGTTATTTCTTGAGTTTTATTTTTCCCTCAGAAAATAAAAGTTATTCTTTGAGTATTATTTTTCGACCAGAAAATAAAAGTTTTTTTTGAGTTTTATTTTTCGATCAGAAAATAAAAGTTATCTTTTGAGTTTTATACTTCCATCAGAAAACAAAAGTTATTTTTTTAATTTTATTTTTTTGCTCAGAGAATACAATTTTTTTCAGTTTAATTTTGGCTGCAATTGTAGATTTCGCCATATAAATAGGTAAAGAAGATAAATTTTTAAATTTTTTTATTTATAAACTTTACCCATGTGTTAATGTGGCAAAATCGACAGCTGCAGCTAAAATTAGACACGCGTTATTATAACTCTGACGAGTTTTTGGCCGAGCTTCTTTCCCAATTCGAGGTGTGCTCCTTAATTTTTGTTTTTCCTTCTAATTGCGTAGACCTAAGGCTTTATGCCCGCTCCGAACGGCGAATGCATTTTTTGTGAGAAGCTTTTTCATGGCAGAAGTGAATATTTTTCTTTTTTGCAGACTTTTCCTTTTATATGGAACACAATGCTATACACCCTATAGGAAAAAATTACCGAACTTGACATTTTCCTACCGGCTATCTGTGTTTGTCCGTCATTGCATTGTGCATGTGCTTGTACTTTATAATTTATTTTTGCGTGCAAAAATAAAATTCCAATAAATCATTTCCGTTCAGAAATGTTTACGACACCAAAAACAAAAAAAAAAGAAAGCAGACCACTATGTACGGCGGGACACATTATTTTTACTTATATGTAAATACGAACACACATATACAAAGAAACATTATCATGTATACTCGCCAATCCTGGTTGCTTTTAAAATTATTATGCTGCCCAAAATATAAGAAATACAAATTTAAGTTGTGGTAAACACAATGCCGATGATATAATTTTTATTTTTTTGTTTTTGATTAGACAAGCAAAGTGACATAGTTTTTTCCGAAAGATAATGTGCAGAATTATACAACAAAATTTGTGCTATAACTCGTGTCAACCGCAGCGCATTCAACAGCGATTGCCAAACACACTCGTAATATAAAATCAAGCGTTTTTTAGCTTACGCCAGCTGCCAACAGACAGACTAACATAAACAACAACAATAATAATAACAACAACAACAACAACAATAAATATATGTACTATGTTTAATACAATAATAAGGATAACAAGTTCAGCAGCAACAAACAGATACAAAAACAATAACAAAAAAACAACAAGCAAAAAATAGCCAACCGTCTGCTCCTGCCAATGAAACGGAAAACATTGAAACAGGGCTGCTCAACGCTCTTGTATTGAAAGTACAAAGCTCAATACATCTACAAATTTTGTATATGCACTGAAAAATTTTTTTGCTCATTTAAATTTTTTATGAATTCCAATAAAATATTATTTTAGAATTTATTTTCAAATGGTAGTATCACATACATACCAATTTTTTTATTTTTTATATGAAAATTTTTTGAATACTAATTTTTTACAGTGCTTTCATTTTTTGAAATTTTTTTCATTACACATTTGTTATTGTAAATTTCGATTTCTTACGGCAGTGCTCGAGCTCCTATACAAAGTGCCTTTGCTCTGCACATTCAATATGAATCATAGGCACATACATATAAAATTTTTTTATATCTCAGTGCTTATGGCAGTGCAAAGAAAATTTTATTTTCATATTTGAAGTGAAAATATGTATCTGTGCCTATGATTCGGTACAAAACAAAAACAATTGTGCTTTGAGTGCCTATGAGGTGAGCAGCCCTGCATTGAAATATTATTTGACTTGACTTTTACGATAGCAAAACTGTGCAATGCATTGCATTTGTTATTGTGTACAGCGGTGATACACACACACACACACACCACATACAAACAACAGTAACAATAAAAACGATGAACAGGCGAAACATGAATGAATATGCAAAATATTCATTGCTGGCGGTCTGTCGAAATGTCAAGTGTGTGTATGCCCCAACCAACCCGGCCACAGGATCCACAACAATTGTTGTATTTATTGCTGGCGTTGAACAATGGGCGGCGGGTACTATGTAGTGCATAACAGCGGTTGAATGGTGTACAGCACTACGAGTACACTGGTGAATCGGAAGTATTGTATGACAATTTGTAACAAGTAGCGGTAATATTAGGGAATAGCGGAGAGCGTAAAAGAGTAGAGAGAAAGAGAAAAAGCTGGCAGACAACAGAGCCAAAGTGAGGTTGAAAATAGTAAAATTGGAACGAATACATACTCATATATATGTACATATGTATGTATAATCTGTAACAACAAAAAAGGCTAACGTACATATGTATATTTGTCGTTCGGAGTGGCGCATAATGGCGGAAATAATATGCAAATTGAAATTATAAATAAAATTTCAATATTAAAGTAAACAAACACACTCACGCATAACTGAAGTGAAACTTTTTTACTTGGCGCATAGCACTCCTTGGAACAGACTCTAAATTATAAGCTAAGCCCCCTAGTGATATCCTAAGAAAGGATTATTCTGTTACAAGATGCTGACGACAGTTGTTTGGATATTTTTAAGCTTTCACTTAAAACCGAAGGCTTCGTGTGTTTTAGCAAAAATGGAAAGAAGTTACTCTAGTGTGCTGATTAAGCATTAATATTTCGCATAAAAAACATAAAGAAAACCAAGAAAAGGCTTGATAAATAATATGGGAACTCAGTTTCATAATTTTCAATGGTTAAAAAGTGGTTTCTTGAATTCCGTTGTAGTCGCACTAGTACAAGTGATGCCGAACATTCAGTTCGCCCGCCCAAAGGAAATAGTCACGTCAGAAATCGTCGATAAAATCCATGGCATGATATTGGAAGATCGGAGAATGAAAGTTCTCCGACCACAGGCATCTCAACTCATACATTAGATCTTACGTGAATATTTAGACATGAAAAATCTATCTGCGCGATGGCTGTTGTGATTGCTTACACCCGATAATAAGCTTAATCGTGTAACAACTTCAGAGGCTGGTTAGGCGCAACCCGAATGAATCTTTGCACCGTTTTGCTACCGTAGATGAAACTTGGATCTATCTCAATACACCAGAAACCAAGGAACAACCAAATCAGACCAAAGAAGGCCAAAGTGGGTCTATCGCCTAGTAAGGTAATGACTAGTGGCGGACCTAGCATAAATTTCCTGGGCAAGCCTATGTGTGAAGCATAACCATTAGCCATTTATCTAATTTCCTTTGCTGTATTATTTAAAAGTCTGATTGCGTTCCCTCATTGGCTTTGATTTAGAGTTCTCGATCTCTTTTTAAAATTTTCGAGTGGCCCGAATAAATGCTTTTCAATGCTCGAACGCTCGTTTGTTTGTTTTTTACGCGTATGTTTGTACGGGCATTTGAACAATTCGGGTATTTGAAGATCGTTTTTTCTCGTTTATTTTTTTTTTTGTTTGCTTTTTTCATATGTATTTTTTATTTTTGTTTTCCTGATACACATTTTTTTGTTTGTATACTCAGAGAAAAGGAATCAATAATAAAATTTTTATTTTTATAATGCACGTTTTAAACCAAGTCATTTTTATTTTATAAATGAAAATTTTTAAATTAAAAATTAAATTTTTTAAATTAAAATGTATTTAGGATTTAAAAAGAAACATGTTTAAATTAAAAATTAAAATTAATGGAATAAAAAGGAAAGTTTTTCCTTCAAAATCTCATAGTGCTTAAAATAAAAATAAACATTTTTAAATTAAAATTGTTTTTTCTTGATTTTGCAATTTTACTCTGAACATTTTTAAATAAAAAATTTAGTATTTACATAATTCTTAAATATAAAAACATGCGCTAGGAAATCTTACACGAATGCGCAGAGGTATTTTTAGTTTCCTTATACCGACGGAAATTTCAGCAGAAGCAATATTGCCGAAAAATGGGTGCTTTAGTGCTTGAAAAACTGAGGTCCAATTTGATTTCCACCGCTTTTTAAAATTATCTTGATATTGTGCCAATAGTCGCCAAAAATCACAATCAACCCTTTTATAATCTGGTATTTGATATTTATGTTTGCATGCACATGCAGATGTAAGAAATTATGTGCATAAGTATGTACCTACATGCAAACGAAAATCAAATCAAATATGCATATGGCTGTGAATACTGAACTTTTGAATGCCGAAGCCAACTGATGTGAAAAATAAAAAAAAGTGCTTTGCTAGTTTTTTTTTCAATTTCAGTCTGAAAATAAGCAATTGGTTTCTCCTTAGCGAAAGCGAGAAAACAAGCTATGTTATTCTGTTTTGAAAGCCACGTAAAAGCTAATGTGTGGAAACGTTGAAGCATGCTCACTGTGCTGTGATTGGCTGTACAAACAAAATACACATTGTGAGGTGGATTGGTGGTGTATTTGCGATATTTTCTTAGCAGGCTTTTAGGGGCATATTACAGTGGGGGCTATGTTATTGAGAATTTAAATAGTAAACACATTTAAAACGTAAAATAACCAGATTTTAAAGAATTTCGTATGAAATGAACGAAAATGTGTACGCAAGCCGGGCTTCTCGGCTTGTATGAAGCGACCGCCTCTGGTAATGTCCACAGTTTTTTGTGATGCACGAGGTGTTATTCACTTCGATTATATTGAAAAGGTTAAAACAATTGCTGGTACATATTACACAGAGATTTTGAACAGATTCGAGCTTGATTTAAAGCAAACACGACCGCATTTGGCAATAAAAAAAATTCTGCTCCATTGTGACAATACACGACCGCACACGTATGTAGTCACCATGACAAAAGTTCATAAATTGGGTTACGAATTGCTACCTCACCCACCATGTTCTCCAGACTTAGCCCCCTCCGATTATTTCCTGCTTTAAAACCTGTAGAAATGGCTGGGTGTTAAGAGATTCGTGTCAAACTAAGAGGCCATCACAGAAACAAATGCCTATTTTGAGAGCCTTGAAAATCCAATTTTTGGAAGGAATACAAAAATTGGAAAAAACGCTGGACTAAGTGCATCGAGATAGAATGAGATTACGCTGAAAAATAAAATGCATTTCCGCCAAACAAAATTATTTTTTATTCAATATGTTATAAAACAACCCTAGTATTAATACTATCTACACATAGCACGTGGTCTCATTCGTATGAAGTTACAGCCGAGGAGTGCGATGTTTACTTTTCAAACAAAAAAAATTAATCGCATAACCAACAAAGAAACAATAAACAAAAAAAATTATTACGCAAGCAATGCTAGAGATGCATTAAAAAAAAATGCATACCATTTCTTTTCGTCTTTGTCGTCATAATTCGCAACAAGTCGACCATATAGTTAAATGTGATTTAAAGAATTTTCCAAGAAGTGCGCGCTGTGCGCACTCTGTCACTGTTGCAAAGCGAAATGCGAAAAATTCGTAAACAGATAAGAGCATAAAAACTCATTTAATTTATTATTATTTTCCGCTGTTTTTTTTTGCTATTTTTTTTTGTATTTTGACAAAATGTTTCACATTTATTTGCGCGCTTTTATAACTTTTAAAATATTTAATACGGCAATTTTTGACATTTGCAATAAAAAGTTAAGAGCAATTTGTAGTATTTGGCTTGTATGCAGCTGTTTGCGGCTTGTGTAGAATTATATGTAATTACATATATGTATATATGTTTATGCATGCTTGTATGTAACGAAAGATATTTATATCAATAAATCTTTCTGTATGCCACTTGGCAATGAGCTTTTAGTATAAAATTATTTATTCAAAAGTGTGCTTTAGGGACTTTAAGGCTAACGAATTATTATGACAAGGAAAAAAATAATAATAACAAACATTGGTAGGAGCAATGCGAGCCCCCCACATTATGAAAACCATAAATCAGCAAGACTATTTATTAGACACACGCAGAGTGTAAATTTCAAAATCAAAATAAATAGGCAAGAGCCTGAATTATTCAATTACGCCGTATACATACTTACATCTAATATGGCAAAAATATAAAGAATGACGACAAAAAGACCCAACACAATGGCAGACCACAGCAATTCACTAGAGGCATCCACGGAAACAGCAAAAGTTACAAATAATTTCCTTTTTTCTATTTGTGCGCTTATCTGCAAACACACATACATATGCATGTTTATACTCACATCCCAGCAGTATTTATCAGCTGGAAAACATCACATATTTCCTACTGAATATTCAGTAGAGATGTAGTTCTAATA
This sequence comes from Urophora cardui, assembly GCA_960531455.1. Taxonomy (NCBI): domain Eukaryota; kingdom Metazoa; phylum Arthropoda; class Insecta; order Diptera; family Tephritidae; genus Urophora; species Urophora cardui. The sequence continues at coordinate 51,086,069 of OY482672.1, read as the reverse complement.
TCTGAACTTTCCCTTTCGTTTTTATATAGAGGTGGCGTCGAAAATCAACTACCCAAAAACTGCCGAACGAGAAGGGAGAGTTTCTGTAGGAAAAAAGGTCTGAATACGCAGGGAGAACTTCCATAGCATGTATTTCAGTACACCTGATGAAGACATTCACTGCGTGTTCAGTTGTTTTTTCAGCAATGAATTTTGAACTTAGTTTCAGGCTATTTTTCATAATGAATATTCTACTGAATATGCAGCTCCTTACCTCAAATACTGCTGGGATCCCTGCAGTATATATCAGCTGGAAAACAGCACATATTTCCTACTGAATATTCAGTAGAGATGTAGTTCCAAAATCTGAACTTTCGCTTTCGTTTTTATATAGAGGTGGCGTCGAAAATCAACTACCTAAAAACTGCCGAACGAGAAGGGAGAGTTTCTGTAGGAAAAAAGGCCTGAATACGCAGGGAGAACTTCCATAGCATGTATTTCAGTACACCTGATGAAGACATTCACTGCGTGTTCAGTTATTTTTTCAGCAATGAATTTTGAACTTAGTTTCAGGGTATTTTTCATAATGAATATTCTACTGAATATGCACCTCCTTACCTCAAATTCTGCTGGGATATTACAATTTTACTTTTTTTATTTTTTGCTCTGCATGAAATCCTACATGGCGTATACGTGATATTCATGCCTTACCACAAGTGCTCGCCCGAAATACTTACTAGTGTCACAGCAGCAATATTTATGTGATGTGTGTGTTTGCTAAAATAGAAACATATAAAAAACATACATCCAAATATACATACAAACATGCATAAATATACAAATGTGTATATATGCATGTATGTATATTTCCATATCAAAATGCCACACTTCAACTTCTATCTACATTCCTGCTGAGATGTGCGGCAATACCACGATTTCGTAACTTGGCAGGCGGGATTTTGTTTGGCAGTCGAGTGCTGCAGAGAAACCGATTACTACTAAAACACACATCCGTATATATGTATGAGTGTATATGTAATAATTTTCTGAATGTCACTATCACATATTTTGTTGTGTCTTGAAAGTGTTGCATTTTCCGGCCGGGCCGACGATTGAAATAAAAAAAATATATATATGTACATACATATCCGCATGCAAACACAAATAAGCACAAAAACAGGCACGCGACAAACGCTTCAGCACACTCTCAGTGTGAATGGTGAATGTGTGTGTGTGAGTGAGCGCAAATGGTTGTCGGTAGCGGAAATGCAAATGAAATTTTGTACATGCCTTATTTTTGTTTTCATTTTTCTTCTTTCATTTGTGTGTGTCTTTGTTGAGACTTTAAGTGCCAAAAATTTATTTATTTATGTTTATTATAGTGGTGAATGAGCAGCAATACAAGCAGCCACAATTGTAGTCGCACAAAAATGTATGTAGGATTGTGTGTAGATATGTTTGCAGGAATGCGACAAACACGGAAAAATAAATGTGAATGGCAAGGCTATGCATAAAATTCGGATTTTCGCCTGACTGTTTTTTTTTGATGGTTTTAGCCAATATGCATATACATAAATACATATAAATACATACATATATATTTATATATTTATATAATAGGGGTATTCACTATCCATAGCATAACCCTAGCACGTAGCACGGATTGCACGGATTGCAAAGTTTTACAACGCACAACAACAAAATACAGGCGCACAGAAATATGCTAGACTTCAAAAATATGCTACACCAAAACCTATGTATATTTATTTGCTATGAAGTGTAGGAAATTAATTGCGACCCTGCGTCAGCTGACATTCGCCAATTGCTAATTTCAATTTCAATTTGAGCATTCGAATATTGCTTAAAATGTTATTTTTTATGTGTAATTATTAAATTTACTAAAATAAAATGATTTATTTATTAAAAAGTGAGTGATGAACGCGTTCCTTTGGCTAAAAAGAAAAGCTGCTTCTTAAAATTTCCTACGACTGTGCAATGGGGTGCTCTCTATGTGTAGCATATTTTGGTTTAGGATATTTGCAATCCGTGCTATCTTGCTATCTTGCTAGGGATAGCGAATACCCCTAATATATTTTCTTCTTGCTCTTGTGTTCGACTATAACATTCCCCAGGTGCGAATGTGTCTGACAATGACACTTAGTAGCATATCTACTTTTGTTTTGTTTTATGCTTTGTGTTTGCTCTGCGACATATTTGCTACTACTTTATTTTATTCGTAGCGAATTTACATTACGAAAATAGCAATTACTTTACTTACTTTAATCATTTTTATGGCAAAAATATTATTTTTATGATATTGTGATTTCATAAGTGGAATGTATTGAAATTGTCGTTGGCAGCGAAAATTTGTTTTTTTCCAAGCGCTCAGGCATATTTGCCCATTGTATTTAAGATATTTAGAAAGGATCAGAATGTAGAAGAAAATGCGGGTTAGTGGAATCAGAATTCCTCCGCAAACATCCCAGATTCTCTTATAAATCTAAGAAGTTTATCGAGTGGAAAAGAATTCGACTCCGCCATTCTCAATACATCTGACCACAGAATGCGCCATCTTAGTCTATCGAAGGCCTGAAAGGTGCTGAGAAAATTCTCTGTGCTGTCGTTTTCCTCCTACAGGCAAGATAGGCATAATGACCTAGCATTAATGCTTAGAGTAGCCGTGTTGAACTTATATTCTTGAACAATTTTCTCGCAATTTCAGTGCCTTCAATGCAGCCTGCCTGTCATTGCTGATACAAATTTTATATCCACGCCACCTCACTAATTATCCATTCTGCTGCTTTTAGTAGGACATAAATGTCCGATTGATAAACCGTCACCATTTTATCTATATATTAATAGGCTAACATTTTTCCCATACAAACAATTGCCAGGCTGTTTAGCACATTTAACATACTCATATCCACATAAAATTGATATGGATGTGTTCGTATAAGTCAGGAGCAGTGCATAGGCATATAATTTTTTATATAAATTATTTAATTTCTTTATAATTAATAAAAAAATTTTTAGTTAAGAGAAATAGATATCGTAAACGTGTTTACAAATATCGTAAACACAGTTGAAGAGTCGCTTTAATTTAAAAGCGCTCTCTCTATGTTATATGCATTGGCCCAGTTTACGCTCAGATCAAAATCAACGCGGCCAAATATCTCCTATTGCTTTTCCATTAAAGCGAAAAATGAGAGAGAGTGCGGGAGAGCACACTGAGGCATATCTAACAGGTAGGCTCGGCGGCGAATTGAAAAACTCCTTTTTTTATTTACAAAGGTAGAGTGTAATGTCAAAATCAAAGCGAATTCACATCATGGCCAATAGGAATGGACGAGTCCCGAGCGAATTCAGATTTTAACCACGGCGAAATATTATTTTAACATTACACTCTACCAATTACAATAACAAAATACGTGGGAAATTTCTGAATTCGCCACCGGGCCTACCTTCCTAGATCTGCCTTGATTTTGACCATGATTTCGCGTCGGCCCGTGACCAAAAGGGAAATCAGTGGTGCGGTACAACTGGAATTTGGAAAGTGTGTGTGCGAAAAGGAATAATTTTTGTACCAATACAAAGTTGAAAAAATAAATTGCATGGTCGAATTTCGAGCACCGGCGATACTAGTTTTACTTAAAGCATTATCGCACCTAAAGTCGGTCTCCTGGTGCCAGCCGCATCCAGTAGCATAATCTGTTTTTGATCCGTTTGTGTGGATGATTTTCTTCGGTTTTCTCAATAGAGTTTCTGAATTTCTATATTGATCCCTTGTGGTAAAATCGACCGTGTCAGACAAATTAACTTATCTATTTATTTGGGATAGTAATTTGAGGTTTGGTGAAACAAAAACTTAAGAGTGATAGTATCTAATATATTTTATATGAAAAATAAGTAAATGTGTACAACGAAGCTGATATGAAATAGAACACATCCAAAAGCTAAGGCGGTATTTCAAAAATGATCATGATAAAATTCGAATGCTTTTAAACAGAAATTTTTTATTTAGTTTTGGGTTACTTACAGCCATCCCCTTTAACTACACAATGTAGTAGCCTACACTGCATGCATGTGATTTTTTAGCTTTTTCTCCACTCTTCTCATGTTTTAAATTATATGGCTACTTAGAGATACATATTGTGCAAATTCCGATGAAAAAAGTAAAAGAGAAACAAAAAATACATTCCCAACTAAAAAATTAAAAATTCACTTCGAATAACAAAATTGCCGGCAGGCATACATGAAAACGAAAAATAAGGAATAAATAATAAATTTGATTGAATTTACTAACCTTTACATATGTATGAACGAATACACATTCCCTTGATACATTTACAACATACACACTTTTGTACCGATCGATATACACCACTTTTACGCCAAAAAATACAAATTGAGAATATATATGTTTAATGCCACCGTATTTGGGATTTTGTAGCGTGTGGTTTGACTTAGTTGCACATACCCTGCAGGGAAGTTAACAAATACAATACAAAACTTCTGTTTCAGAACTAGCAAAATGGTATTAAAGAGGTTTCTGTTAAATACTCATCATTTTAAAAGTGATGAATTAAGTGAACTAAAAAAACTTTAATTTGTGGAAGTTTCCAAGTGAGAAAACTGCTAAGAATCTTTATATGAAATTTCTTAGAAAAATTTTGAGGAAAGGACTCGATTTCTCATGTTAATTATCCTTATTAACGTGTCTCAACATATGTATATTTAAGTATTAACACTTCAGAATTTGTAGGCATTTGTAGATGGTACAGAAATAGCGAATGCGTAGTGCAGCGGGGAAAAAGGAATGAAGGCGCAACATAAATAGCGAAAAATGCACTAAAAGCGAACAAGTTTTTTTTTCCTACGGGGATATATGTAGACCCACTTCTATGGCAAGAGCAGAGGACATATTCAATTGGCCGTAAATGCTTTTACGTCCGTTGCTTCCTTCCGTTCCTTTTGTGTGTGTGTGTGTGTGTTTATATTTTATGTTATTAAAATTATTATTGTGCACAATAAAATGATTTGTTTTGACATATTTGCCACTTTTATTTCTATAAAAAAGTGACGGAAGCGGCCAAAGCAAGTCGTGTAGGCATGAGATTCTCTCGGATTTTTTTTTCTTTTCTGCTTTCTTGTTGGTTTCTGCTCAATTCCGGTGACAAAGTTTCACTTTATGTTTCGTTTGCAGAATAACAACAACAAAAAAGCTGAAATCTAACAGTTTTATTTATAGCTGTGGCAAAGTTGGTAGGCATAAATAATAGTTAGTCGAAATTTATGTTCTTGTAAAATATAAAATGCTTTACAGCTTTTTTAAGACCGACGTTTGACGTTTATTATTTGTTTAGTTAGGCGGTTTGTGTCACAGAAATGCAAACATACATATGTTAAATAAGTTATATTAATTTAAGAATTACAACAACACATATGTAAATAAATATCTTTGTACTCTGAAAAAAAAACGTTGTAAATCTAAAGACTTTCGCTGTTAAATCAACTATTTTCCGCAGTTGAAATGTGCCCAACAACGCTCCGTTGTTGTTTCAAAGGTGCGAGCGTTGTTGATTTAAGTCAATAACGGAGATTGTTGGAAAAAATTTTCACCTAAAAATAAATTTTTGTTTGCATTTCACTCTTCATCTTCCCTCCGCCCAGGTCCCAACTGCAAATATGTAGCCTCCTCTTGTTCTCCTATTCTTCTCTCCTTCTTATCATTCACTGGTTTCTATCTTTATTTCTTATTCTGATTTTTCTTCTTTATTTTATATTCTCCTCCGGATTCGAACCATGACTTCAATCTGAAATTCCATCCAATCATCACATAGTGGAACATTCAACATCATATTGAATTGTAGTAACCTATTTATACTTCCATTTCCTAAAAAGGAATCTATAGATTATATGAATTATTGTAAAAACAAAATTTAAAAAAATTGTTCTCATTAGTTTTGTTTACAACGGAAACTGTTGGGTCAAATACTTTTGCCTTTAAATCAACAACGGGGAGAAATTTGTTGCTAAAAATAAACTTTTTTTGGATTTTTCTCTTCATCTTCTCTCCATCATTATTTTTTTTGTTGGTTTTCTCACAAAAAAATATTTTCTCACAAAAAATTTTTTAAAGGCAAGCAAGTTTTTGTGTTAACAACGCCCGTTTTTGAATAAATTGTTGGATCAAAAACTTTGCTGTAAAAACAAATACTTTTGCTTTTGAATCAAAGACGGAGATTCAACAGCCGAAAGTTGTTGGTTTAACTACGGGTATTTTTTTCAGAGTATCAGAGTTTGTTTATGGGACTCATATGTGTAGGTTGTTAAATTTTCTGTTTGATGTTTTATTTTTATGTTAGCTTAATTTTATTTACTACTCTGAAAAAAATACCCGTAGTTAAACCAACAACTTTCGGCTGTTGAATCTCCGTCTTTGATTCAAAAGCAAAAGTATTTGTTTTACAGCAAAGTTTTTGATCCAACAATTTATTCAAAAACGGGCGTTGTTAACACAAAAACTTGCTTGCCTTTAAAAAATTTTTTGTGAGAAAATATTTTTTTGTGAGAAAACCAACAAAAAAAATAATGATGGAGAGAAGATGAAGAGAAAAATCCAAAAAAAGTTTATTTTTAGCAACAAATTTCTCCCCGTTGTTGATTTAAAGGCAAAAGTATTTGACCCAACAGTTTCCGTTGTAAACAAAACTAATGAGAACAATTTTTTTAAATTTTGTTTTTACAATAATTCATATAATCTATAGATTCCTTTTTAGGAAATGGAAGTATAAATAGGTTACTACAATTCAATATGATGTTGAATGTTCCACTATGTGATGATTGGATGGAATTTCAGATTGAAGTCATGGTTCGAATCCGGAGGAGAATATAAAATAAAGAAGAAAAATCAGAATAAGAAATAAAGATAGAAACCAGTGAATGATAAGAAGGAGAGAAGAATAGGAGAACAAGCGGAGGCTACATATTTGCAGTTGGGACCTGGGCGGAGGGAAGATGAAGAGTGAAATGCAAACAAAAATTTATTTTTAGGTGAAAATTTTTTCCAACAATCTCCGTTATTGACTTAAATCAACAACGCTCGCACCTTTGAAACAACAACGGAGCGTTGTTGGGCACATTTCAACTGCGGAAAATAGTTGATTTAACAGCGAAAGTCTTTAGATTTACAACGTTTTTTTTTCAGAGTAAGAAACGAATGATGGAAAAGTATGTATATACAGAGATAAGTATATAAATGTAATGGACGAAAGAACGTAAAATGAATAGCAGGATTATTCCATTATCTCCATAGTATATATATTTTTTGATTAATTACTCTAACTAATAAAAGCTAAAAGCATTTAAAATATTTTTATAAAGAAAGTTTAACTTTCTTGAAATAACAAAAGCTTTTCAAATAAATTTAAGCAGTAAATAAAGTCCCCTTATTCAAACAATTATGAATTGGGTTTTCTACATACTCGTATCTACTTGATTATAAACCGATTTGATCTACTTTCGCGATCTTGCCTAGAATTCGCCACGATAATATCTGCGGAACTGTGATATTCAAGTTCAGGTATAAATGAAAAATTTCAGAACTATAATGATTTTTTAGTGCAAAATAACTTCAAAAAAATGATATCGCGAAAATTGATTTTCTCGAACTTGTCGCAACTCGCCTCAAATTCGCCGCTATATCATCCTCGCGTCTGTGTTTATTGGGTTAAACATATTCCTACATATGTATGTATTTACATACGTCTGTATATCTTCTGGTTGCTCTACATATGTTCTTTTAGCTGCATGTCATGATGTTAAGTGAGTGTTGTTGCACGTGGCATGTGGCATGTGGCATTTTAGTTCGTATTAGAATCTCTTCTCTGTTTTACCTTTATTCTACTCTTCCTACTTGTAACATAAACTATTTAGAATATTTATTAGTTTCCATCTAATAAAGCTTGTAGTGGCAGACTTTGTTTTGTATTTTCACATCATCAAAATAAGTAAGAGCAGCAGATGCGACAGCAATTCGTTTTACGAGTTGTGCAACAAAACAAAGAGTTAAGTCATGGTGATACTAAGGTTCGATATTGTTTGAATTTATATACAATTTTATATAGGTACCAACATACATATATGAATGTATATCTGTGCCTTTTAGCTTATTAACAAATCTATGGCCCGGTTTCACCAACGTGAATAAAGCTAAAACTAAGGCCCGGTTTCACCAACGTGCCTAAAGCTAAAACTAAGTTTTGACTTAGTTTAGCCCAGATTTGAGGCTAACTTACTTTTGGGTTTCACCAAGTAGTCTAAGAAAATAGTTTTGCAACCAACCTTTTATGGCGAATACTGGGTTTTTTGGTTGTTTTGATTGCTGTATTTGCTCATTTTTTTGTCATATTCGCTCTGTTGGTAGTTGAATTTGCTAAAGCGACTCAAATTCTTAGTTTAGTTTTAGTCAAGGCAAAAGCTGACTAACTTGTGACTTAGCTCAGTTGTATGGTGAAACTGAAAACGTAAAAAAATCGGCTTAACTAAGTTGAGACCGGTTGGTGAAACCGGGCCTAAGTTTCGACTTAAGTTAGTCCAGATTTGAGGCTAAATTACTTTTGGGTTTCACCAAATAGTCTAAGAAAATAGTTTTGCAACCAACCTTTTATGGCGAATACTGGGTTTTATGGTTGTTTTGGTTGCTGTATTTGCTCACTTTTTTGTCATATTCGCTCTTTTGGTTGTTGAATTTGCTAAAGCGACTCAAATTCTTAGTTTATTTTTAGTCAAGACAAAAGCTGACTAATTTGTGACTTAGCTCAGTTGTATGGTGAAACTGAAAACGTAAAAAAATCGGCTTAACTAAGTTGAGACCGGTTGGTGAAACCGGGCCTATGTTTTTCTTTTAAAAATAAAAATATTTTTCATGAAAATTCAATTCAGAGAAAAATTTGTTACATTTATAACAAATTACTAAATACGTTTGGCCATCCCGTACTGATAATGCATATGCTCTATAGCTGGTTGAAAAACATTGATTCTTCTGCTTTTAAGCCTCTCTTATTTTATTAAATCATTTCAAGCTTAATTTTTTTTTACAAAATGATTTAATAGATACTGTAATGGAACATGAAATCAATTAAATCTCATACAAAAATCGTACAAAATGTGTTTCTAATGGACATACTCCTATGTATGTACATACAAACATAAATTTTTTTAACGAATATTTTATTTATTAAAACTGCTTGTTCCTAATAAATTATGTTTAATCTAAAAATGTTGTTTGTGTAAAATCACACTCAAAACGATAATCTCCTACATATGTATACTTATACGCTCCTCTGCGACTTGCCGCCGCACGCCGCTTCAACACTCTCAACGCTCAATGTCAACGCAAAATTTTGCGGCAATTCTGTGGTTAGATGAAAAATGGTCTAACCAAGCGTTTATTCTGATAAAAATTCATCGAATCTCTTTTTGGTTGTTTCGTTGGTTGGGTCACACTCTGTTTTCTGCCTTACTTGGCTGGTTGTAGGCGCTTATTTATGTGTGTTAGTTTGTTTGTTAGTTTGCTGTTATTGTCAACGGCATAAATGTGGTTATTTTATTTATAATGAAAAGGCCATTAATCAAATTTTACTAACCAATTTAAAACCTCAGCCACAACAAAATTACAACCAACGAAATAGCTAACCAAAATGAAATTAAATAATATTTGTCTTTTATCCACCCGCCCTCGCTACACGCAAACGCCACTTGCCGGTAATAAAATGGTTATGTTTTGCTTATGCTTATGTACATATGTGCCAGTACAGACATATTTGTTGGTATATGTTTTTGTATGTATTTGTGTATATAAAATAAATCGATCGCTTGTTAATATAAGCTTTTTGCATAGATATTTCCTTCTGTTGTTTCGCCCTCTTAGCTTTGGTGATTCCAAACGGCATTTGCTCAAGAGGTCTCCACTCTACTGATAAGCCTTTCATGAAAATTATTCTACTGATTTCAGCTATCTACGATGGATCGACGGTATCTAGTTCCAGAAGAAACATACATAAGTTGAATACTTATTCATTACATCACTGTGACATTTGAAGATTTCTCAGCAAATGTGAAGCAGCAAACACTAATATGGTTGGCATAGCATAGAAGAAGGAAGAATCAATTAGCTAAATGAAATGTGTGATTTGTGAAACGAAAGCGAAGTCATGTTTTTAATTTTATTTATATTTATGTATATATGTACATACATATATGTCTAACAAACACTAATAAAATTATTCAGCAGACAAACTGGCTACTTGGTTAGGTCATAACTTGATTTTCCAGTTCTTCCGCATGTATTAATTGCTTACATATACGAGAAACTAATAATATATTTATAAATAAGTATTATGTAAAATAAAAAGTGCTAGACACCAAAATTGCCATAAATCAAAAATTACTAATGTTGTGTTCTACAACAAAACCGCTCTGAAGCAGCCGCCTAAGAATATTAAAGCACTTTGTGTTGTTCGCATGGATTTGCGTGTGCAAATACAACTGTGAAGCGAATGAACTGGCAAAAGTGGTAAAACCCAACAACTTTCGTAAATCATCCGCTATACGATGGTAAAGCACCAAACTCATATTACGGACGGCTGGAGATAAATTGCTGCCGTCAAGCAGTCTGATGATGGGGAATTGGGCTAGAATTTTTTCCGTTGCTGCTGTTAAAGCTGTCTAATTTTTTCCCCTTACCCCAACTAAAAGTCTTAACGCGAAAGCAGCAATATAACACAATAAATAGTACTAGTATCGCCGGTGCTCGAAATTCGACCATGCAATTTATTTTTTCAACTTTGTATTGGTACAAAAATTATTCCTTTTCGCGGAGATAAGCAACACTTTCCAAATTCGAGTTTTACCGCAACACTGATTTGCCCTTTTGATCACGGTCCGATGCGAAATCATGGTCAAAATCAAGACAGATCTAGGAAGGTAAGCCCGGTGGCGAATTCAGAAATTTCCCATGTATTTTGTTATTGTAATTGGTAGAGTGTAATGTCAAAATGACATTTCGCCGTGGTTAAAATCTGAATTCGCTTGGGGCTCGTCCATTCCTATTGGCCATGATTTGAATTCGCTTTGATTTTGACATTACACTCTACCTTTGTAAATAAAAAAAGAAATTTTTCAATTCGCCGCCGAGCCTATCTGTTAGATATGCCTTGGTCAAAATTAAAATTACTCAGTGTGCTCTCCCGCCCTCTCTCTCATTTTTCGCTTTAATGGAAAAGCAATAGGAGATATTTGGCCGCGTTGATTTTGATCTGAGCTGAGCGTAAACTGGGCCAATGCATATAAAATGGAGAGAGCGCTTTGAAATTAAAGCAACTCTTCAACTGTGTTTACGATATTTGTAAACACGTTTACGATATCTATTTCTCTTAACTAAAAATTTTATTTATTAATTATAAACAAATTAAATAATTTATAGAAAAAATTATATGCCTATGCACTGCTCCTGACTCATACAAACTAATCCATATCAATTTTATGTGGATATGAGTATGTTAAATGTGCAAAACAGCCTGGCAATTGTTTGTATGGGAAAAATTTTAGCCTATTAATATATAGATAGTGGGCACATTTGCCAACGAAGCAAAAACGAAGTAAATCAAAAATGGTATAAAACTAAAAACTTTATTTATTAATTATAATAAAGAAATTAAATAATTTATAGAAAAAATTATATGCCTATGCACTGCTCCTCACTCATACGAACACACCCATATCAATTTTATGTGGATATGAGTATGTTAAATGTGCAAAACAGCCTGGCAATTGTTTGTATGGGAAAAATGTTAGCCTATTAATATATAGATAATAAACCAGTGCGAATATATGCAATGCTCTAACAAGTTTTGTTTATATACATATGTACATATATGTCCAAAGATCTAATATAAGCCAAAACAAATTAATTATCATTGTAATAAGAGACTGAAGAATAACCCTAGAATGACCTCTCTTAGAAACTGGGTTCCAATGTGGAATTTGTGACTTTACACATGTATTTTATATTTATTAATAATAATTTGAAAACTTTGATTGTTTCTGCGTGTTCTCAACGAAATTTCAAGATCACATCAATGCCAGCACAACATTGCATAACACAAGAACATTAATAATATTAATTATAAGAATAACAATAATAACAATAATAATGAGCTAGTGGTAACATTGTTAAACTCGAAAAATTAAAAAACACATCAATAAATACATATGTATATATGTATGTATCAACTTAACTATTCACGAAACAAAACAAAGCACACGCAAGAATAATAGATACCTACTTTGTTTTCTAGGCTTAAAATGCCGCATTTTTTTTGTTGAATCGATAAAGCTCTTGTTCGTCGTTATGTTTTATAAACAATTTTTATTACTTTTAATGAGCTTTTGCTTATTCTTTTTGTTGTTTTTGTTGTATTTTATTAATTATTTACAAATAAGAAATACATAATACAAACATATACATATGCTTCTATTCCTGTGTCTTTTTCAGATTTATGTGCTCATAGTGGTGGTTTTACCAAAAGTTGATTGAAATCGCTAAATACTTGTAAAAGGCCATCACTCATTTCATTTATTTATTTTCCACTTGAGTTTATATTTCAAACTGTCACGCACACATAAATTAAGAACTCAAAAATCAAAAATTTATGTATGCAAATAAATAATTTTATTTATAAACTAATATGCATATTTAATATACCACCTGCCGTTAAATGAACAAAACAAGCAATTATTAATACCTCTACATATGTACATATGTTTTTATTTGAGTTATGAATAAAAGATGAAGCAAAAACAAAACTAAGAATGTACATATGAATTTATAGGCAGTTTTATGTTGAAATCCATTGACAGCAGTTCAATCAATTTGATTTTCTTAAATGTGTAGTTTTTTAGAGCTATTGGCGAGGTTTTGCTGCTTTTTTTTAAGATAAATTAAAAATTAATTTTTGATAGAAGTTATAGACCTACACGGAAAGAATTTTTTACTAGAATCAATGCCGAGACAAGAAAAATTAGACTTGATTTTGAACTTAGAAAATAATTTCTTAATATCAAGAAAATCCAAGAAAATTGGATTTTTAATAAATAAGTAAACATTTTCTTGCTTCAAGTGAAATTGGATTTTAAATAAATAAGAAAACATTTTCTTGCTTCAAGTAAAATTGGATTTTAAATAAATAAGAAATAATTTACTTACGATAAATGTTTTTTTCTTGTTTTTAGAAATAAATAATTAAGAAATAATTTTTTGTTGCAAGTAAAACTTTTCTTATACGAGCTTAAGTAAATAAGAAAATATTAAATATTAAATCAAGTAAAATTTTTCCAAAAATATTAAAAACGTAAAAAATAAGGAAAATGAAAACTAATCATGAGGGATTAGAAAACCATAATTAGTCAACTAGTACTTATTTTCCTAGGACTTGTTCACTGAAATGACAACATTTCAATTAATATAAATGAAGATGCAAATAGTGAACTCCTTATACCAAATGCTTCAGTAACAATCTGAGAATTGCAGAAATATTCAGAAATATGCAAAGCGGATGGCAAACGAAAAAAAATACATGTTACTTTGGAAATGCAAATTCAGCAAGAAATATTTTACTTCGCTCAATAAAACGATTTCTTATTTATTTTTAATTTTTTTTGGCTGTAGTTTGCTGATATGTTCAAAGAACCTTGGCGTTCAAATTGAGCAAGAAATATTTTACTTCGCTCAAGAAAACGTTTTCTTATTTATTTTCAATTTTTTTTTTGCTGTAGTTTGTTGTTCCAATTCATCGAAACACAATTGTCTTAAATTCTTCTTGATATTAGCAAAAAGATTTTCTTCATTTAAGTAAATTTAAGAAAAGATGTTCTTATTTATTTCAACATTTTTTTTCAACACTTTTTTTCTATAGATTTTGTTAGTGTTCTTGAATAAGAAAATAATTGTCTCATTTTTAGAAAAAACTCAATTTCTTAATTCCAGTAATAATTAAGTCAATTTTTCTTATTTCCCTAAAAATTTTCTAAATTGAGTTCAAGAAAGCATTTTTCTTGATTCAAGTATACAAATTTCTTTCCGTGTATTCCGGAGATCACCACAACTCCTCATTAGATTTATTTTCACCTAAATTCTTTCTGATATTTTTCTGTAACTCCAAAGAGAGCAATCTTAGTTACGGAGTCGTCTGCAATACATAGTTTTTTCATTAAATCAGGGCTGCTCAGCGCTCTTGTATTGAAAGTACAAAGCTCAATACATCTACAAATTTTGTATATGCACTGAAAAATTTTTTTGCTCATTTAATTTTTTTTATGAATTCCAATAAAATATTATTTTAGAATTTATTTTCAAATGGTAGTATCACATACATACAAATTTTTTTATTTTTTATATAAAAATTTTTTGAATACTAATTTTTTACAGTGCTTTCATTTTTTGAATTGAACACATTTGTTATTGTAAATTTCGATTTCTTACGGCAGTGCTCGAGCTCCTATACAAAGTGCCTTTGCTCTGCACATTCAATATGAATCATAGGCACATACATATGTAATTCTTTTCGTTCTTATAAGTTCTATTCGCTTAATTTTTTATGCAACTTACTTTTAAGTGCAAAAATCTGAATTCCATGTAGTTACAATGAAAATACTCGTACATACATACATTTTCTATAATGTTTTTTTCGGCTTCTGCATTTTATTTGCCTTTCAATCGTGGAGAATCAGTTCGATAAAAAAAAAACAAGTTAAAGAACCGTTAACTAAATCATAAAGTTCTTATTTGCCTAAAGTTTAATTTCATAACGTTACGAATATTCTGGAATCAGAAAAGATTTAGAAGAGACTACAAGCCCTGGGCGAAGGTACTAGTATGTAGTGTTGTCACCGCAAAATGGGTTTTCATACATTCAGTGTTCCCGCGAGTTCAAGAAAATTTGGATCGTAAAAACAGAACAATATATGTATATTGTTTTTAAGTATCATCTCAGAGAAAAACTATTAAAACTTCATATGAAATAAAATGCTTTAAAGCCCAACCAGTCAACGACGCACGCACGTAGCCCGTGTCAGCTGACACAACCTGTCTTATGGAGTTGTAGTGTAAATGCCCAATCACCAACGCATGACGACGGCTCTCTTGACGCACGTATCGTAGAAACCTAGCTCAGTTTGATTTTTCACGTAATAACGTGTCAGCTGATTGCTCTCTTTGCAACAGGGTTGCCGGAGCGATCATTTTGTAGTAAATTAGTACGAATCTTTCAATATGCTCCCAAAGTACCTCAATAACTATTCCGAATGTTGCCGATTATAAAATTATGTTAACATAAGTGTATTTTTTTTCTTAAATATGGAGATAAAAATGTAATAAAAAAATTTAAGTTTTTTCTTGCGTTTTTTTTACTAAATTTGACTATTGCCGCAATCGTTTTTTTACACGGAAATAAAAATGTAAATAGAGAAAATGAAGGTTTTTTGGCGTTTTTTTTTTACTAAATTTTACTACATATTAGGGGCATTTCAGTTATTACATCTGGGTCTGGGTTAAGATAAATTTTTACTGAAACAATCCGGCTCATAATGAAAATTGGCTGCACTTGCAAAGAACTAAAAAGAAAAAGAAACATATACAACATATACCCAGCAGTAAAAATCCGAAATGAATCCTTTATGAATCACTGTTGAAATTCATCATGAGGAGGCATCAGTGAATGCTTTCATATAAAGGCTGCTGAATTTTTTCAAATAAATGGTTTGCTTTCCTCATGCCTATATGACTCCGTTCGCAGCCGGCATAAAACTGTCCAATTGTAGGAAAAACAAAAGGAGCACACCTCGAATTGTAAGAGAAGCTCGGCCATAAAACTCGTCAGAGTTATAATAGCGCAAAAACACTTCTTCTGTACGTTGAAAAGAGACAAATACTCCCTCAAAAACAATTTGATTGACTTTAAACTTCAAACTAAATGAAAATAACTATTTCAAAAGCTGCCGAATGTCAAAAAACCTACCGAAATACAAGCTGGCTCGTGGGTTTATAACAGGGTTTGAATTTGCTTGCTGCAAAACAGCAATAGCCAATGTTTTTTGCTTATTGCTGAACTCAGCCGAGCCAAAAACGAAAACACGAATCATTCGCTTCAGTTTTCAGCTGAGCCGTGTTTGCTTGTATAGTTAAGTCAAGCAACTCAATTGGAGAGGGTTGCTTTTACTTCCAGCAATTAGTTGAGTGGTAAATTTTTGCTTGCAGTTGCTTATTTTGCTGAAACTAGTTTTTAAGCAGAATTTAACATGAAAAGATGTTTACAAATGGACATACATACATATTAGGCGCATTTCTGTCGTACCCAAGCATGAAAAGAATACTCGCTTATGCATCAAATTACCTTCAAAGCAACAACACCAACTCGACTATTTTAAAAATAGTCGAGTTGGTGTTGTTGCTTTGAAGGTAATTTTATGAATAAGCGAGTATTCTTTTCATGCTTGGGTACGACAGAAATGCGCCTATTATGTGTACGTACATACATACATAAGTAAATATGTATAAAAAATCGAAATATGCGTAATGGCCTGGTTATGCTACCAATCAAGCTGGTCGAGCACCGTGTAATTGTTGTTGTGCACTCCGACGGTGAGAGAATTTTCGGACTCTCACATCCAGCAAACTTGCTGTGTGAAACAGGCAGCCAGCAAACGAGGTTTCAGAGGTAATAATAGGTGTATTCGCGTACTTTT
Organism: Urophora cardui; assembly: GCA_960531455.1. Taxonomy (NCBI): domain Eukaryota; kingdom Metazoa; phylum Arthropoda; class Insecta; order Diptera; family Tephritidae; genus Urophora; species Urophora cardui. The sequence goes on along the minus strand of OY482672.1, from coordinate 51,069,287 downwards.
TCCAGCAGCTTTTCTCTGTTTGCCTCTATCACTCTCTATCTCGCCAAATATCATTCTTCCTCTCACAAGAGAAAAATATCCAAAAAAGTAAAAAAATGCAAATCTATTCAAATCTTGCAGGAAAGATGAACAGCTGATCAAATTAAAATTATGGGAATTAACAAAATATATACAAATCCTATATTTACAAAAATTTATACGAAATTTGTATTACTTTAGCTTAGTTTCAGCTGTAGATTATGCCTGCATTGTATTTTACTAATAAAGAAACATGTATGTATGTATATAAATGCGGAGCTGCGGCTGCCTGCTGGCATTGCATATTGACATACATACATACATACATATAAGTTAGTTATAGGGTAACCGGCGGACTTCCTACATTAAGCAACAAACACACAATGCTGCTGTTATCATCCGACATTTAGCCCAAGTACAGATGCAGACATAATCAAATGTTATTTATTTACATCTTTCATAATTAATTCGTCCATATTTAACTTTTTTAATTTTGAATTTCAATTTTGCAATTTTCGCAAATTACAAACATATGTTTTTTCATCAGCTGTTTTGCTGCTGGACAAATGTGATGGAAAAAATTTGTCCTGCAGAATTTTGCAGCCTCTCACAAAAATAAACGTCACTTTGCTCTCTCATTTCCATCACTTCTGCAATTTTTTTGCGTAAAAAAATGGAAAAAGCGGATATTTGTTGCAAAATTGTAATAAATTGCAACAAATTGCTGTACGCGAATACAACTAATGTGTTATGTTGTGTATGTGCTCAGTAATTATCATGTGTTATGTTGTGTATGTGCGCTCCAATCACCAATGTAAGCATAACCACCTCTCACCAATCACGAAATGTTTCCGATTTTGATTGGCAATGTTGATTGGTACCATAACCACAGCATAACCAAATCGTTTCAGCAAAATAAGCAAAAGCAGAAAAAATGCAAAGACACAACTAACTGCTGGAAGTAAAATGAAATCCCCCAAACAGGGATGCCACTAAGAAATTTTTTTTCCTACCAAAAACCTACCAAAATGACGTCGAGCCTACCAATTTTTTTTTTTTTTTAAATACGAGATTTAACCATATTCAACAAATTCATCTAGGGAAACTGTGCCAGTAACCGACCACCCCGCAGTAACCGGACACTTGTTTTTTTACCGCTTAAAATAAAAAAAAGTTTATTATTATTTTTTTTTTGAAAAAATTTACTTTTATGCTTGTACAACAAATGCAGGTTGCGCTTCAAACTGAGTTTCTGAACAAAGCCATACTCGGACAGGTTGGAGGAAATCAGGATTTACATTTTGTGGAATAACATTTGAGAAATAATGAGGGCAAGCAACTGATCCTCAAGGAAATGTTAGAAGATTTATCGAAGGAAATAGCGGGCATTATTTCCACTTGGTACAGCAAACACATTTACTACCTACGTAGGTCTGATGACTTGTTGTGATACCACGTGGAGCTATTCATTACACACCATGTATACGAACAACCTGGTTTGCTTCGCATAGCGTAAAATATCAGATGCCTTTCTGTTTTCAATCTCCTCGAGCTGTGTTTGTGGAGGCAAGCGTGCCTGGAGTTGGACAGCGCGGGACAAGAGTATAGGTAGTGCCCTACGCATTATACTTCATCATCCCTGCAGATGCGACAGAAATTGTTTGTGCGCGTTCCATGGATGCTCATGAGGCAGTGGTCTGTTGTTATGCCAGCTAGAGGCCAATGTGGGGACGGCTGAGAAGAGATATGTATGTATATTCGGACAAAGTCAATGAGTATCCGGAAAGTATAGAAGCTCTAAGAAAACGTTTCTATTTAGCAGAGTTTTGTGACAAAGCTCTACTGAAAAGACACGTTTTCTCAACAGTGTTGTGGCAAATCAATGATGTTAGTTGAACGAAGGCAAAAACCTACCAAAATTCAAATCGTCCTACCAACCTACCAAAAGGTATAAAACCTACCAGTTTTGGTAGGAAAAGCCCAAAAGTGGCATCCCTGCCCCCAAATCGCGTTGCTTTGCTTAACTATACAAGCAAACACGGCTCAGCTGAAAACTGAGGCGAATGAATCGTGTTCTCGTTTTTTACTCGGCTGGCCGAGTTTGCTAATTTACTTTTCGTTAGCAAAAGCAAAGCAAAAGCAAATGCAGCAAAAGTAGCTAAGCAATTTCAAACCCTGATTTATAACCGCCTCGATGGTATTACGTTTGGTTTTTTCAATATAGTTTGCACGCTTGTACCAACGCAAAACGACAGTGATGAGTATTCAACAAAGAATGATCAATGATCATTTAGCAGTGAAACAAATTTACTGCAGGGTATATGTATATATATGTATACATACACAAATGTCACTTTTCAGTTCTGCCAAATCAAAAAAGCACTGTGCTGCCAAATCAGCACGGAAAAAACAAATCGAACAGGGCGGATCAGAAATTAAACCAGCAATTTATCTGGTTTAATCGAGCTGAAATCTTTGTTGTTGCATTTACATGCAAAAATTTTTATCTGGGTTAGGATCACCGTATATGAAACACGGCTATTGTATCAATCGTTTTTATTTGTTTTTATATGGAGATAAAAATTTAAATAGAAGAAAATGTAAGTTTTTCCTGCTGTGTTTTCTTTACTAAATTTGACTATTGTGGAAATTTTTGACTGTTGCATTTAATACATTTGACTATTGTGAATATTTTTGACTGTTCAATTTAGCAAAATTACCCCAGATAGCAAATTTTTAAAAGCTGTCAGGTGAATAATACTCGGCGAGCCGGCAAGACTCGTGAATTTGACAACAAGCATAAACAACAAAAAGACCGAAATACGTACATATGCAATACATAAATTAAAAAATAACCGCAGTGAATATTATTACTAAAAATTAAAACAAAAACAGTATTTGTATATAATTGCTGCATTTTATTAATTGCAAAAATTAGATTTCTTAGTGCACATACATATGTACATTAGGCATATAACTTTTTACAATTTTTGCAAATACGAAAAACGGCATACTATAGTCGAATAGAGCATAAAAAAGTATGAACCCCATTATTTTTTTTTTGCGAAATTGCAATAAAGTTTCCGCGCAAAACGAAATTACTTTTTTATCAGAACTGCTGAAAAAAACAAAAAAAGTTTTGTACATCTGCGCAGAGCGTGCAATTAAAATTGTGCAAGACATTTTACCATTGTGTAAATCATCATATACTTTAACCCTCGAGTACTCGCGCCTCGTAGAGTAACACGGATTCTCGCGCATGAGCATTTTGCTCACTCGCTCTTGTAATGTAATTTTTTAATGCATTTACATTGTTAAACATTTCCTTTTTGTCGTAGAAATATTACTAACTAATTGTTTTTGAAAAAGCATATTTATTTAAGGAATTCACCTTTTAAAATTTTAGTAAATCAATCGAATAAAACATAAAATGGCCATTTCACATTTCCCAAGTAGTACATTAACAAAAATATTTATTGAAAAAAGAAATAACTAAATAAAATTATAAAATCAGTCTGCGTTATGATTCACATTAATGTTGCTTTCGAAGCAAAATGAGCACGTGTATATTACATGTTCCTCGCAGAGTAATTTTGCACATAAATTTCACCCTCTGTTTTGAACGCCTATTTTTACTCCTGAGGAACAGCTCGCAAAGGCCAGGCCTTTTAGTATACTCACTTATGTTGTCCTCCTTCTCCAAACTATCGGCGGATTGTTCAGAGGTAGTGTTGTGATCACTTTTTTCTGTTTCGCCATCACTTTGTTCAAATAATTCATTTTCGTCAATGTCTAAGCCTTCGTCATATAACACTTCTTCCAACCAAGAAGCAAGTTGTGAAGAGGCCCTACTACAATGACGTCTGCGTTCCATTTCAATACTATTTGCAAATACAAATGAAAGTATTGGAAAAATAATAAATATCAGCGTTAAACCCTAGGTTTCCAGCAAAAAAGATTAACATAAAATACTTACATCGTTTCTCGCGCAATGAGCAAAATGCCGCTCTCAAAAAACAATATCCCATCTGAAGCTGTGATGGTGCACTAATGGAAAGAAATATTCGTCAAAGTGTGAATCACAACCATTTGCGAAGGTACTCAACACATCAAGTGCCACAAATTCTTAGAACATAGAAATTTCGCGAAATAAAAAATTGCTTGAGCAAAATGCTCATAGCGCGAGTGCTCGAGGGTTAAACTTAAAACTTATTTCATATAACAATTGACAAAAATAAAAATATTAAAAAAAATTAAAAAAAAAATCTGACTTTTTTTAGAACTCCTTTTTTGCGCGGAACATTTTTGAACCGAAATCACCTAAAAAAGTGATATTCATTACTTGTACAATATTTGCCACCACGTGGTGGTATGCCAAATTTTTCGTCAAAATTTGTTATATGCCTAATGTACATATTCTTAAAAGCGTTTAAGAAATAGTAGTAGAAAATGTAGAAGCACGGAGTGAGTCAGAAGGTAACAAAACTACAATTCATATTTGGTTTTAATTTATCATGATACAACATTTTCAATTTAAAAATTTATTTATTAACAAATTCTATGAATAATACGATTTTCAAGAAAAATTACTACGAAACCAAACACAAGTTACTACGAAATCAAAAACTGCATGTATACTTTGCTGTACAATGGTAATGCTGTTATTCAACTCATTCCAAACAAACCAAAAACAATGCAGAATGTAAACAAAGGAAAACAACTGATTCTTGCGTTGGGTATGCGTGCGTTTACGTGCGTGAATGGTGTCGATTTTGAACTATTGCGTGAGGTAACTGAGAGATATGACGCCGTCGGTCAGTGGTTGGACTATTAACTTCATAACGATATGTTATTTTTTATTATTTCTAACATGCAAAAAAAAAATCCATCAAATTCAAATATACACATATTGACACTAGAACAGGTGTACAAATTTTTCTTTGGCAGCCTTACAGAATTCGCCATTAAAATTATATGAATAATGTACTTTACTAAAACGAATTATGTTAAAATTATTTTATTTTATTTATTTAAACGAAAGTCATATCAGATAACAAAAATCCCCTGAACACAGAAATAGGTTTGCAGCACTTTTTTTTTTCAATTTTAAAAATAATTCAGTTAAAAATTCTTTATTCAATTAATTTTTTTAGGTAGTACAGTCATATGAAAAATAATAGGGACACTTGCCTTGATATATTTCAAAGATCGATCCTGCTTCAATTTCTAAACAATGGTCAAAACTTATACAATAATTTCTTGCTCAGATGTCTCCGAAGTAAGGAACAGTTATTTAATCGGCCATTTGTTGCGTCGTTACATAATTGCTGATGATTTTGTGGAGTGAGTTCGTTTCAGCTTGTGAAAAATAATAGGGACACCAAACTTCAATTACAATTTTTTTCGAAAGGGTGGAGATTTTTGTAGATAATAAAAAACTAATTCACTGAATATCAAATAAAGTTTTATAATATAGTAGGTTTTTAACGCTATAATGCCATCAGGGACTCAGATGGATCGAGGAAACCCCTGCACTATTCAACTTATATCAAAAAGAAAAAATCTCCAAAATAAGTGTTTTTCGTGCCGGAAAATTGACGAAATGTGAAACTGCTTTGAAATAATATTGGAAAATGCTGAAAAATATAATCCAAAAGTATAAACACGCGGACGGAAGCCAAAAATATCCCCACTGGTTCAAAGGAATATTATAGTCGCAATCTCAAGCAGAAATACTAAAATTTGGACACAAAAATATATTTGAATTCTAAGTTTTTTAAATTAATTAAATGCAATAAATTTGTTTCTCTGTACTTATATGGTTAATCTCAATAATAAAATAACTTTTGAGTATGACATTTTTATTATTTTAGCTCTAAAGTTTAGGTTTCCAAATATATGAAATTAACATAACTTTAGATCTCGGTAGAGCCCTCAAGATCGAATACAATTCCGGGATTTTTACTTTTATTTTGATCTGTATTCAATTACGCAACTTTTGATACCTCTTGCGATAGCGTAGCTCGAAATAAAACTTTTTTTCATACATGAACGGGACACCCTAGTATACATATAGAGCAAGACGAATTATGTACATTATTATAGAGATTAATGAAAATGAATAAGTTTTAATTCGGACTACTATAAATCATGTCTCCACACAACGTCGTTCGCTCTTTTTTCGTTGTTCGGCACCTCATTCTCTGTTCGGCATCGAATCCCATGTCGAACGACGATAATTTTCATACAAAATTCTGAGAGCGAATAAAGTTATGCAGGTAAAGGCAAAGCGTACGAAATTTTAAATCTTACCAATTATTTCAAATTAGTAACGCAAATTACAGGTTACATACGTGCACATTTTTTCAACTCACCTGCAAAAGAGAGAGAGAGAGAATATTAGTAGGCTCATATATGACTATGAAAATCTATCATAATAAAAAGAGTAACAATAGTAATAATATTTAAGCTAGAGAAAATATAATAAACAATGTTTCCAATAAGGCTCACACTACGAGTATGTTCTAGTTGAACCGTTAACTGGAGTTAATGGTAGCACTTTTGAAACATTGGCATTATTTTAACAGCTAGTTGGTCACAATAGACGGATGATTTGAGATGCTTGTGCCACTCTTCTATGAAGATTACATGTGATTTTTACATAAAGCAAATCTCTATTTATACTCTGAAAAAAATACCCGTAGTTAAACCAACAACTTTCGGCTGTTGAATCTCCGTCTTTGATTCAACAGCAAAAGTATTTGTTTTTACAGCAAAGTTTTTGATCCAACAATTTATTCAAAAACGGGCGTTGTTGATTCAAAAACTTGCTTGCCTTTAAACAATTTTTTGTGAGAAAATATTTTTTTGTGAGAAAACCAACAAAAAAATAATGATGGAGAGAAGATGAAGAGAAAAATCCAAAAAAAAGTTTATTTTTAGCAACAATTTTCTCACCGTTGTTGATTTAAAGGCAACAGTATTTGACCCAACAGTTTCCGTTGTAAACAAAACTAATGAGAACAAATTTTTTTAAATTTTGTTTTTACAATGATTCAAATAATTCATGGATTCCTTTTTAGGAAATGGAAGTATAAATAGGTTACTACAATTCAATATAATGTTGAATGTTCCACTGTGTGATGATTGGATAGAATTTCAGGTTGATGTCATGATTCGAATCCGGAGGAGAATATAAAATAAAGAAGAAAAATCAGAATAAGAAATAAAGATAGCAACCAGTGAATGATAAGAAGGAGAGAAGAATAGGAGAACAAGCGGAGGCTAAATATTTGCAGTTGGGACCTGGGTGGAGAGAAGATGAAGAGTAAAATGCAAACAAAAATTTATTTTTTCCAACAATCTCCGTTATTGACTTAAATCAACAACGCTCGCACCTTTGAAACAACAACGGAGCGTTGTTGGGCACATTTCAACTGCGGAAAGTAGTTGATTTAACAGCGAAAGTCTTTAGATTTACAAAGTTTTTTTTTTCAGAGTAATCTCTCCTTCGATAATTTGTTGAATTATGTTTCCTTTTTTCCTAAAACGATATGTGTATATATCTAAGTATGTATGTATGTATGTTTCAATCAATTTAAACTCTCCCAACGCATGAGTATTTTCACAACTTTAACCTGCCGGTTGAAATGCATGCTCATATAAATGTATGTACCACTTAAACATATGTATACGAAAATTAACATAATTTTAGACATATTCACATACATATTGCACACATATCCCAACAGACCAGGAAGTAAGCGAAATGTAATAGGACTTGAGAACAAGCTTATAACAATTGTCCATTGTAAGCTTATTGCAATAGAGTTTTTATAAGCTTAATTGTAAGCTTATTCACAAGCATGATTGTAATAATTGAGGAACACAAGCTTGAAAACAATATTACAATAAGCTTACTTTACACTTGCAATGAAAGCTTCAAAAACTAGTAATAATAAGATTGTTTTAAGCTTGCTGTAACATTTTTTTAAATTTTGGTTTTACAATGATTCATATAATTCATTATTCCTCTTTCGGAAAAGGGAAGTATAAAAGCCTCAATAAAATTCAATATAATGTTGAATGTCCTACTATATGATACCGTTCAGGTTGATGTCATGGTTCGAAACAGGAGGAGAATATAAAATAAAGAACATTGCAGTAAAGGTGAAGAAGGAAAGAAAATGAAAAGAAAAATGAAAATAAAAATTTATTTTTTTCTTTTTTCTACTATTTATACATACAATTGTATTTATAAGCTTACAACAAGCTTTCACAAGTAATATTTTTCTACAATTACATTTGTAAGCTTATAAAAAGGGTGCCGTTTTGATTTTTCTACAATTCTTCTTAAGTCTTTTTCAATACTTTACACAAGCATTCCTCAAGCTTAACGCTTATATTTGTAAGCTTGTTATAATATTATTCTCAAGCCTTTTGGTTTATTGGGATAGTATGTACAGAGAAACCTCTCCTAACGGACACCTCTCATGGGCGGACACCTCCCTTGAGCGGACATTTTTTCATGCACCAAGGTTTAGGTTCAATTTTTAGAACAAATTACCCTCTCTTAGGCGGACACTCTCTTGGCCGGACGCGGACAGTTATTTACTATTGAATTGAACTAAAAACTTCTATTAAGCGGACACGAACCTCTCGTCAACGGACACTGGCTACGCCTCCCCCAAAAATCTATGGTCACCGCCGCACCTGTCGTCATAACTCATAATTCATTTCCAAAGCAGCGGTAAAATAGTTCATCAAATCACCTCACTTTTTAACAGTTGTCTTCGCTCGTACTCATCTAATTATCTACTTCCAAACAACAACAAAGGCCTTTACTTATTGCATTTTCGTCGCATATATGTATACCAGGATCCACCTATACAGGTCGGCTCTTCAGATCAGCTGACTTCTTGTTCTTCTTCAACAGCTATCCAATTTCTCTGCTTCTGCATATTATATACATACATTCGTGTTTACTATTGGTCAAATTCTTCGTTCTCTGAGTTTCTCCATCATTCGCTCGTGAGCTGAATGTCAAATTATTTCGTTCTCCTTTCAGTTTTGACATTCCGTTTGACATTCAGCTCACGGCATGTTTGTGTGTATGTATCATGGACCGACCTGGTAATTGGATCATGATGTATACATATCTTCTGTGCTCTCATGAGAAGGGCGCTCATCACCACCACCACCAAATTGCTTCATCGTCTAACTGTCGTCGCTGCTTTAATTATTACATTTTTGTCATTCTGAAAAGCAAGACTTGAAGTGTATAAGAAAATAGCACCGCATCACATTTTTTGACATAACCAATATTTTATTACATATATACACGTGTATTAAAATAATAATTTATTAAATTTTAAAACAAGGGTGTGCATTTTTATTTTCGGCTACTACACACACGGAAAAAGCTCCGCGTGTCCAGACACTTTGATTTTTATTCATACCAAATCACATAAAAACCTCTGTTAGGCGGACACGAACTCCTCTTATACGGACAAAATATAAGTATGTATAGCAATATAAAAAAGTTCGCGGAATGTTTGTTAGGTAAAAAGCGCTACGATGAAAGGGGAATCACCAGCTAAAATAAATGCCCGCATGACTTTATTGGAATAGATATAACAACATTCACGGATTTCCAGTTAGATGTTCTAGCTGACGAAAACGTCGAAACCATTGAAGATGATAGTACCGATACTGAAAGTATTACCGCTGAAAGTAGGCAATGCAATCTCCTCGAACAAATGGCTTTGACTGCAGTTTCAAATTTGAAAAGATTTTGCACGGAAGACCTTATTTCATTTGAATTGTTGCAGAAATTTGAAAACCATCTGCAAAACAATTTTATTTTAAATAAGCAAAAAACCCCTCGTCTATCCACAATTTAGCAATTTTTTAAATAATTTCAAAGATATCCCAACATTTCTAGTTCTCAGCAACTTACTAATTGAAATTTAATATGTATGTTAATACTTAATGTAGATACATACATACATATGTATGTATGTATGTATATGTACATATTTATATATTTAAGTGAAATTTTGAAGACATAAGAATCCTTGTGTTTTTCAGTGAAATATGAATAAATAAATCCTTTAAAATCCAAAAAAATGTCTAAAATAGGAACCCACTCCCTTAAGCGGACACCCCTCTTGGGCGGACAAAATTTGCCCGACGGTGAATGTCCGCCCAAGGGAGGTTTCACTGTACATAGATATTTATGTAGACCATATAGCTAACTGCCACAATATCCAAACTACTTTAAACTAATGGCACACACTCACGGCATGTAACACAAAAAGTTTTTTTTAGCGGATTTGACCCTTTGGCTAAGGGGCGGCAGTTTTGTTATGTCGCCAAAGTTTTAACAATATTTTCCCAAACTAAGCATAGTTATTTTAACAACTATGCGCGGCACAGATGTTTGTCATAATGTTTTTGCGTATACTATGCGCATATGTACATCTATATGTAGGTTCTTTTATACCTTCCTTAAATATGCAATTATATGAAATTTTTTTTTGTACGTTGGGTGTGAGGAAGCACAGGACTTGTAGTAAATACCGATGCCTAAAAATAAAAATAAATGAGCTTTGTATATAAACTTTCCCGAGAAAACATTCATGAAAGGTATAAATCGTTCAACAAAACCGACCAGCAACCACCAGAAAATCCTTACATGGTTCTTAAATCGACTCTCATGCTTTTGATATGTATGCATTTATGTCGCTCAGTCACTGTGTAATTTTGTCACATACTGATTTGCTCACACAGTAATTTTGTCACTCAGTTGCTTTGACTGTCAGTCGGGCACTACTCTGCCTGATCGTAGATACCATAAAACAATAGTCTGGTGATGGTTACTCCTTTCAGCAAGTTAACAGTAAACAAGAGAGGCTCGAACGAGTGAATAGAAGGAGGCAAACAAGCGAGCGGACAGGCAGGCAGGCAACCTTCATTACTATTCATTGCACAATCGCATGAAAATAAAATTTTATGACACTGCCGACAGCACGACAAGCAACAACAACAATAGCAAACAAAAAAATTTTATAATGAACGCAATAACAACGACAACCAAAAACAAGTAAGGAAGCCTATGTTCGAGTGGAATCGAATATTAGATACTCAGCTGTATGCTTTCATTGTTTGTTTGTGCAAAATTTCATTCCTTTATGACTTCCAGTTACAAAGATGTCACGTTACAAATTTCCAAAGCGTGTTCCAGAAATATCTTTGCTAAAAAGTAGGCGTGGCCATAAACCGATTTCAATAAATTTTTGCGTGTCTATTAACACAAGTTGTAAAAGTGTATAAACCAAGTTTCATCATAATATCTCAATTATTTGTCGAGTTATGGGCTCAGAAATCTCGTAGACTCTTTTGTCTAAAATGAGGCGGTGCCACGCCCATTTTCCAAAATTTTTCTATTTTTTGTTTCGGGTCTATTGTAGAAATCATACCACAAAATTTCAATGAATTATCTTTACATTTGACAAAGATATCGCTTAAAATGTTTTATTAGGTCACTTTATAATACCCATATATAAAAGTGGGCGTGGCCGTCAACCGGTTTCTCTAAAATTTTGAACATGTATTACCACAAGTAATAAAAGTATACACACCAAGTTTCCTCATTATATATAAATTATTTGTCGAATTATAGGCTAAGAAATCTCGTATATTCCTGCTTCTAAAAAGAGGCGGTGCCACGCCCATTTTCCAAAATTTTTACGGTTTTTGTCTTATGTTCGTAGTTAGACTCCTGCCATAAAATTTTAATGATATATCTTTATATTTGACAGAGATATCGCTTAAAATGTTTTCATTAGGTCACTTTATGATACCCATATATAAAGGTGGGCGTGGTCGTCAACCGATTTTGGAAATTTTTCGTCCAAACATTTGCCTAAGTAAGTATATCACGCTTACTAAATTTCATTGATATATCCTCAATGGTTTCTGAGTTATGACTCATAAAACTGTCAATATTTGCCCCTTAATAAGTGGGCGTGGCACTGCCCATTTTCCAAAATTTTTGCGTTTTTTGTTTTATGTTCATAGTTAGACTCATGCCACAAATTTTCAGTGATAGATCTTTATATTTGACAGAGATATCGCTTAAAATGTTTTTATTAGGTCACTTTATAAGACCCATATATAAAAGTGGGCGTGGCCGTCAAGCGATTTTAACAATTTTTCGTCCAAAAATTTGCTTAAGTAAGTATATCACGCGTACCAAATTTCATCGATATATCTTCAATGGTTTCTGAGTTATGGCTTATAAAACCCTCAATGTTTGACCCTTAATAAGTGGGCGTGGCACCGCCCATTTTCTAAAAATTGCACCAAATTTCTTCATAAGGACCTAAGCTCAACACGTGGGTAAAATTTCATCGCTCTAGCTATATTAGTGGCTGAGATACCAAATTTCCGATTTTTTCTATATAGGAAAAGTGGGCGTGGTCATGGTCCGATTTCGCCCATTTTCAATACCAACCGTCCCAGTCTCGATACCAACTTGCATTCCAAATTTTATCAAAATATCTAAATTTTTGCGCGAGTTAGAGTGTTTAAAGACGGACAGACGGACGGACGGACGGACATGGCTCAATCGATTTCTCTTTTCACCCTGATCATTTTGATATATATAAGTCTATATCTATCTCGATTATTTCATTCTGTTACAATCCACCGTTATGTGATTAAAACTATAATACTCTGTGTACTAGTACAGCTGAGTATAATAACAACAATTATGCTGTAGCAAACATTGCATTGAATATTTTTGTCGGCCACCAAACATGTCCCAGATTGAACACGTAGAAACAGTGAGTAGAGTGCTTGTCTGCTGTGTTGGAAGTTACCGAGTTCGTTTGTAAATAAATTGAAAACAGATTATACTGTTGTAGTGTTATAACGTTATACTATTATACTATTATATTATTATACTATTATACTATTATACTATTATACTATTATACTATTATACTATTATACTATTATACTATTATACTATTATACTATTATACTATTATACTATTATACTATTATACTATTATACTATTATACTATTATACTATTATACTATTATACTATTATACTATTATACTATTATACTATTATACTATTATACTATTATACTATTATACTATTATACTATTATACTATTATACTATTATACTATTATACTATTGTTCTATTATACTTTTATACTATTATGCTATTACACTATTATACTATTGTACTATTATAATATTATACTATTGTACTATTATACTATTATACTTTTATACTTTTATACTATTATGCTATTACACTATTGTACTAAGACAGTGGTCGGCTACCATCCGAGTGAATTTCTGCCATAAAAAATCTTCTCATAAAAAATACATTCGTTGCTAGGAGCCGGCAGAAAACTGTACTCCCAGCCAGATTTTAGGAAACCCCTAAAGAATTGAGAAAGAAGCTCGGCCTGAAAGTAGCTAGTTGCATGTATGCTTAGAATTTTCCTACTTTTGTAATATTTTTGATTAAAAAGTGTTTGCGTCTACAAGTATTATAGGCCTACAAAGTACAGTGTGCTTGCCTTTTTTAACCTTTTTATTGCAGCAATCTCTGTCAAAACTAAATTTAAGTTATTTTTGTTGCTTATTTTTTCACTTTTCTTACGTTTTTTTCTTACTTTATTATTCTTTTCCTTTCGATTATTATCAAGCACACGTTACTTGCCGTTGGCAGGCTAAAGGCATTCTCAAAATTTTAAGTTAAGCGCCAGGGAAAGGCCAGCAGGCTTAATAATGAACATTCTTGTAGGGAAACGCCCGTTCTAGGTTTACAAAATTTCTACAAACTAGCTTTAAAGCACACGCATACACGGATGCGGTAGTTTTCAGTTGGGATAGGTAACATACATAACTCCACTACTTAACATTTCAAATACTCCGTATACGTATACCATTAGACCACCGACGGAATATATGCGATTTCAAAAAAATTTAATTTTTATTTTATTTCAGATTATTATATATTATTTTATTTTATTTTATTTTATTTTTATTTATTTTATCTTATTTCATTTTATTTTGTTTCTTTTATTTTTTTATTTTGTTTTATTTTATTTTATTTTATTTTATTTTATTTTATATAATTTTATATGATTTTGTTTCTTCCATTTTATTTTATTTTATTTTATTTTATTCTATTTTTTTGATTTTATTTTATTTTATTTTGTTTTATTTTATTTTATTTTATTTTATATAATTTTATTTGATTTTGTTTCTTCTATTCTATTTTATTTCATTTTATTTTATTTTATTTTATTTTATTTTATTTTATTTTATTTTATTTTATTTTATTTTATTTTATTTTATATAATTTTATTTGAATTTGTTTCTTCTATTTTATTTTATTTCATTTTATTTTATTTTATTTTATTTAATTTAATTTTATTTTATTTTATTTCATTTTATTTTAGTTTGTTTTAGTTTTTTTTTTTTTTATTTTATTTTATTCACGTCCATTTCAGTCAATTTTATATAAAAGCTTTTATGTTGTTATTTCTCCCTAAAGTATTTGTTTAGGAGATATTATATTTTAAAGTCATATTTTCGCAACATCCTGAGCCTTAAGGTAAAAATCGCATGTCGTTTTTTAAATCCAAATGTGTAAGATATCCTGCATGTAAAAAAACTAGAAGCGAAGAAAATTAAAACTTGTCCATGGTGGGTAGTCTAATGGACATACACAAATACAGATTAGAATAATAACAAATACATATATGTACATATTAAAATGCCCGCACACGCGACATGGGAAAAATCAACACACACACATTGATTGCCGTCGATACACGCGTACATACATACATTCATAGCAACATATGTACACCTGCTGCTGCTGCAAATCACACCCAATTCCACAAGGAGGCGTAATAAAAATGTAGTAGGGTCGTATTTTAATTAACCTATTTTTAAGGCGATTTTCAACAGTTTTTCAAAAGCAAAAAAACTTTTTAAAGCGCACGTTCTACATATTTAGAGCACGTACCTGCAAAGCCTAACACAACTACTTACTACCTTTCTGCTTGTACTGCGTGTAACTTTTCATTTACATTCAACTCGGAGCTGCAAGCTTGATCCGACCTTTGTGTTGTTGCTTATATACTTGCAGGTAGATATGTAGTTTTGTATATGCTCGGTATTGATAAACCCCAAGAGAATGGAATTGCGGAAAATGGCAGTATCGAGCACTTAACGCTGCATAAAATATGTTTTACACGTTTAAACCAAAAATTTTCTTGTTCTGTTTCTCCCTTTAGTGCTTTTTTTGCCCATAGCACTTGTGGATTATCCCACATAGATAGTTTTGATGCGTATACATGTACAAGTATAGTTACATATTTATGTATATAGTGGTGGTCAAAATAATGTGTCTCCCCAGAAGAATATACTTTATAATTCAAAGTATCGATATTCTGAAGTTAAATTTTAATTTCTTTAATTCGAATTGTAGTTTGCTGAATTTGAATTGTATTTTAATGAATGAACGAAATATAATGCTCGGAAATTGAGTTGAAGCATTCTGAATTTAGAACAGAAATTCTAATTAAATTGCATTTTCTGAATTAAAATTAAAAGTCTGAACAGGAATTGTGATTTTCTGAGTTTTAATTGTAATTTTGTGTGCTCGAATTGGAATATTTGAATTTAAGGCATACATTTTTGTATTTAAAATGGCAATTCGGAGCATGTGTTGCAATTTTATGGATATTAAATGTAAGTTTCTGAATTTGAGTTGTAGTTTTATCTATTTAAATTTTAATTTTTACTTTGACTGTCAAACTTATTTGGATTAGTAACCTAATGGCCTACCACCGTTTATCGTCTAATTAAAAACTATGTTTAAGTTTGTAGTCCAATATTTTTTCATGCCACCACTATTGATTTATTTACTTATTCATACACTGAAAAAACAACTTACTCAGATTATGGAAAAGTGGGAATGATTCGGCGCTAAAGACATATTTCCATATTTTGATGTACGATTTTCTTCAAATCAAGGAATAAAAACCACCTTTTAAAGAAAATTGTACATCAAAATATGGAAATATGTCTTTAGCGCCGAATCATTCCCATTTTTCCATAATCTGAGTAATTTTTTTTTTTGAGTGTATACACTGTGCGAGAAATTCCACAAAATTTGTGTTTTTATTAATTAACGACTATCAGAGCAGTCAGTCGCGTAAGCTAGATTAACGTCAGCGCGCATTTCAACACACTGGGGCTTAGGGACATGAATGATAAGAATACACAAATACAAAAACGCACACACACAACTGAGGCGCCGCATAAATGAAACCAGAAAACAAAGAGAAAAAATAAAAAACAAAAAAAAAAGATTCAAATTAACTTTTTCAGGTTAACGTTCAAATAATTACTTTAATGCGCGATAAGTTTTTCTACAAAATGTTATTACAACACCAAGTCAGTTTAATGAACTGCAAATTGACGTATCCTCATGAAATTTAGAGGAAAGTGTGAAAATTAAAATTTAATTTAAAGCTCTGCTTCATTGACCAATAAATATTTATAAGAATGCGGCAGCGCCAAGTTGTGTTGGCATTTAAGTTTGCACTTGTTTGTAAATGAAGGTGCATTTACTGAAGAGAGGCTACGAGTAAATGACTTAATTGTTGGAAATTTAACAGAAAAGTGATAATGGACTAGTAAATACCAAAGTAATATAGCAAACTAGGCACTTGCCTAGGGGCGCGTAGTTACAAGGGGCGCGCGAGCTCAGAATTTTTAAACAAATAAAGAAAATAACATATCGACGATTAAGAATTAAAGCTGATCTATAATAGATCGATAATAGATAAATCGATTATATTGCACAATCATCGATATATTGTGCAATATTGTGCGTTTGTTGCGTCGTCAGGCTTGCCAGTACTCGCGATTTCTCGCCAAATTGGCGATTTTTTACAAACTTTGGCGACCAATTTATGAAAATTGGCGATGGCGACTTTTTTGGCGATTATCAAAATATTAGATTATATTAATAAAAAAGCAATTACTTTTTCAAGCCTTTTTCTCAAATTTTGAAAGTTTCTTCATACAAATTTGAGAAATAGCAATTGCTTTTTGTTTATTAATACGACCCATTATCTCCACTTTGCCAATAAATCTTACGATATGTAGAGATCTATTGAGAAAATAAATATATACTACATACTCTGGCAACCATTTTCTGCACACTTGAGTGCAAACCACTGCACACTCGCCTATCCACGATACGACGGTCTGTACAACTTTGACACCCTACGGGACAGTGAGCTTCAGCTGACACCGCACGTGCTGTTCATCGCTGACATATGTTTTGTGCATCGTCGACAGCACTTCCTTAAGGGCCTTGTGAGAAAAGTGATGCCTGGCTTTGCGTACGTGTGATCTTGCAATAAATAATTCAAAACTTATTTTGTTAATTTATTAAATACTAGCTGTTGCCCGCGACTTCGTATGCGTATAATTTCTCTTCTATTTTTCAACTCTGTTGGTAAATAATAAGTACGTAAGTAGTCCGTCTTTTCCAGGAGCTTTATTGTTTTGGACCCGGGGTATAGCTGTCCTCACTTCATCATAGTCGGGTGGTGGAATGTTTTTTCCATCGTCAGGGATTGTTGTATCGGGTTCGACGACTCCCTCGCAATTTATCAATGAGGAGAATTTATCGCTCCATAACATAAGTACACTCTGTACGTCGGTTACCAGGTAGCCATTATTTTATTTCTTATAACAAAATAGCCATATTAAGCATTTTGAGATTAAGAAGGTTGACATTTTATGAGATATCTCCGAAGCCAGTTTAGGTATTGAAATTAATCAAATGGTTTATGGCAGCATTCATAAACACCTTTCGTTTGATACCCATATTGTACTAACACATTTTGGTGCACATATTGGCCGATAACTCCGAAACCGGTCGAGATATCGAAACAAATAATACCTTAAACTTTAAGTAGAGCGTCTAGCAATCCAATAAAAAAGTTTCGTTCAATTCCATTCAGCACTTTTTGAGTGATACGGCCACAAACATACGGGCAGACAGACAGACAGACAAAAATTCTAAAAATGGTTGATTTGGATTCTACTGGCTTAATAATGCTTCCCCCAAACCTGTTACAATTTTATTATATGTAGATGTTAACAAATTATCTAAGCTTTTACATCATCTATATCTACATCTACACTAATATTATAAAGAGGAAAGATTTTGATTGTCAGGGTGTAAAACAACTAGGTAGTTAAAATTTATAGTATTATGATGGCCATTTATGGTCGGTACAGGGGCGCCGAGAAAGTAGCTGCCTAGGGCGCTCTGGACCTTTAATCCGCCACTGCATGAAAGGTATAATTAAGTGTTTTTTAAAATATGTGGGGGGTAATTTCCTCAATTTAATTTCTGTAACTGAATACTTACTGTATTTTAAAGCAGGGTTTGAATTTGCTTGCTGCAAAACAGCAATAGCCGATGTTTTTTGCTTATTGCTGAATTCAGCCGAGCCAAAAACGAAAACACGAATCATTCGCTTCAGTTTTCAGCTGAGTCGGGTTTGCTTGTGTAGTTAAGCCAAGCAACTCAATTTGAGAGGGTTGCTTTTACTTCCAGCAATTAGTTGAGTAGTAAATTTTTGCTTACAGTTGCTTATTTTGCTGAAACTAGTTTTTAAGCAAAATTCAACATGAAAAGATGTTTCCCAGCAGTATTTGAGGTAAGGAGCTGCATATTCAGTAGAATATTCATTATGAAAAATAGCCTGAAACTAAGTTCAAAATTCATTGCTGAAAAAATAACTGAACACGCAGTGAAGACATCAGGTGTACTGAAATACATGCTATGGAAGTTCTCCCTGCGTATTCAGGCCTTTTTTCCTACAGAAACCCTCCCTTCTCGTTCGGCAGTTTTTAGGTAGTTGATTTTCGACGCCACCTCTATATAAAAATGAAAGGGAAAGTTCAGATATTAGAACTACATCTCTACTGAATATTCAGTAGGAAATATGTGCTGTTTTCCAGCTGATAAATACTGCTGGGTTACAAATGGACATACATACATATTATGTGTATATACATACATACACATAAGTAAATATGTATAAAAAATCGAAATATGCGTAAACAAATCGTTTCAGCAAAATAAGCAAAAGCAGAAAAAATGCAAAGACACAACTAATTGCTGGAATTAAAATGAAATCCCCCAAATCGCGTTGCTTTGCTTAACTATACAAGCAAACACGGCTCAGCTGAATACTTGGCTGGCCGAGTTTGCTAATTTACTTTTCGTTAGCAAAAGCAAAGCAAAAGCAAATGCAGCAAAAGTAGCTAAGCAATTTCAAACCCTGTTTTAAAGCGCATAGTGTGGCGTTTGCTCAGCACTCTAAGTCCCAGCAAAGAATCGTGTCGATATAACGGAATCCATTGCTTTGCAAGTTAAAAATTTCCAGTGGCGGCTATGAAACCAAACAATTTTATAAAATAATATGTGTACTTACTTTGCATAACACTCAATAATAGCATTAAAAAATCCATATAAATGTGTAAAGAATTTAAAAAAAAACACTTCAAGTCGTACTTCAACTCGCATCTAAACATTTCCAAACATTTATTTCCTTTACACCAGTCAGAAATTACGTTTTCTTAATTCAGTTAAATTGTTATTAGCCACTTGTGTGTTGCAGTAGCATAAATTGCTTGCTTATTTATGATTTTATAAGTTAAATTTAATTACAATGTGCTCGTTTTCAGTAGTAAACTCATATGCATTTCTAAGGCGTTTAAAGCAAACGCAAAACGTATATAAAATATAAATTTACTGCAGTAATAATTTGCATGAAATTGCAGGGATTACGAAGAATGATTGCTTGCCACATATGTGTGTGCGTGTGTGTTGTGTGTGTGTGTGTGAAATGCCAAAAAACTTGCTGCAAAAAACAATAATCAAAAAGCTATGGAAAAGGGGCGTTTGTGCTATACATAGAGTCTAGTTATGCATGCACCTGTGTAGCGTAATTTATAAGAAGTTCCAGTTGAATGTGTGCGAAGATGTGTTTAAAGTCATGTTTTATTCTTTGGTAAATACTGCCTAGCCATTTAAGAGCGCCACAGGAGTCGGCTGGTCGCAGGAGCTGCTACAGGAAGCACGATTGTCGATTGCCGATTGCAGCATTGCATGTTGGAGGCGAAAGTGTTAGTACACGCCCACCTGATTACCATTGACCGAGCGTACACAAGTGCTACGTATTTAGTTGGTTGAGGTGTATACTATCTTCCTTGCTCTTTACCGCAATGCCCACACACATAAGGCAAACATACAAACTACACAGATAGCTACTTTTCTTTTCTCTTATTTTTTGTTCGGCAACTTGAAGAAAATGCTTACTATTTAGAAGTGTGCAAGACCGTTGCATACAAGCAGAAATTTATATTCTTTTTCATGGTACAAGTGGGGCTACTCAACAGATCATCGACCGCCGTGCACGGTAGTTAAACGAAATGCACCACGTACCACGAGCCAACAAACTATTGATTTTTATCGCTAGCGATGAAATATCGAATTCTGGTTTGAAGCAGTTCTACACACACACACACACACACACACACACACACACACACAGAGAACGAAGCATGGCAGCAGGAAATAGCCAAACTGATAACACTTAAGCTACGACCGACCAGGTACCGCATACATACAATTTTGTTTGCATAGTTATCTATCTTTGAGAAATGTTGAAGAACTAACGTTGGTGCTTCAACGTTAGTTACACTGTGCAACAAAGAAAAAAATTGCCTAAAAATTAAAAAAAAAAAAAAAAAACAAGTAAGGAAGCCTAAGTTCGAGTGGAATCGAACATTAAATACTCAGCTGTATGCTTTCATTGTTTGTATGCGTTTGTTCGATATAGGGTGTATTTTATATAAAGCGAGTGCCGCATAAAGTGGGCGTAGCCACGCCCATTTTCAACATTTTTATCAGTCATCCAACTAAGCATATGAATATTATTCTTTGTGCAAAATTTCATTCCTTTATGACTTCTAGTTACAAAGAAGTCTTGGTACAAATTCCCAAAGGGTGTTCCAGAAATATCTTTGTTAAAAAGTAGGCGTGGTCATAAACCGATTTCAATAAATTTTTGCGTGTCTATTAACAAAAGTTATAAAAGTGTATAAACCAAGTTTCGTCATAATATCTCAATTATTTGTCGAGTTATGGGCTCCGAAATCTCGTTGATTCCTTTGTCTGAAAAGAGGCGGTGCCACGCCCATTTTCCGAAATTTTTCTATTTTTTGGTTCCGATCTATTGTAGAACTCATGCCACAAAATTTCAATGAATTATCTTTATATTTGACAAAGATATCGCTTAAAATGTTTTTATTAGGCCACTTTATGATACCCATATATAAAAGTGGGCGTGGTCGTCAACCGATTTCGCTAAAATTTTGAACATGTATTACTACAAGTAGTGAAAGTGTATAGACCAAGTTTCGTCATAATATATCGATTATTTGTCGAGTTATAGGCTCAGAAATCTGGTATATTCTTCTCTTCTTCTTGATTGGCGCTTAACCGTCTAGACGATTCTGGCCGAGTCCAACAGAGCGCGCCAATTGCTTCTGTTTCGTGCAGCATGGCGCCACTTGGGAACACCTAGGGAGGCAGCATCGCTGTCCACCTGATTTTCCCAACGCAGTGGAGGTCTCCCTTTTCTTTTGCGTTCAGCGGGTTTCGATAGAAATGCTTTCTTAGCCGGAGCGCCTTCGTCCATTCTCACGACATGACCTGCCCAACGCAGCCGCTGGATCTTTATTCGCTGAACAATGTCGATGTCTGTGTAAAGCTCGTACAGCTCATCGTTAAATCTCCGTCGATACTCGCCCACGCCAACGCGCAAAGGTCCATAAATCTTACGAAGAACTTTTCTCTCGAATACTCCAAGTGCCATCTCATCTGATTTTGAAATTGTCCATGCTTCTGCGCCGTATATGAGGACTGGAACGATGAGCGTCCTGTAGAGTGTGATTTTTGTTTGTCGAGAGAGGACTTTACTTTTCAGTTGCCTACTTAGTCCGAAGTAGCATTTATTGGCAAGCGTGATTCTTCGTTGGATCTCCGTGCTGACATCATTCTTGGTGTTAATGCTGGTTCCCAGATAGACGAAGTCCTTAACAGTTTCGAATTTGTAGCTATCAACATTGACGTGGCTGCCAAGGCGTGCTGTTTCTTTGTGTGATGACAGGAGGTACTTCGTCTTGTCCTCGTTGACCGCCAAACCCATTTTCTTAGCCTCTTTATCCAGCTTGGAGAAGGCAGAACATACGGCGCGCGTGTTAGTGCCAATGATGTCGATGTCATCGGCGTACGCCAGCAGTTGCACACTCTTGTGATATAAGATGCTTCCTGTATGGTTAAGTTCTGCAGCTCGTATTATCTTTTCCAGCATCAAATTGAAGAAGTCGCACGAAAGAGAGTCACCTTGTCTGAAACCTCGTTTGGTCTCGAACGGCTCGGAGAGGTCCTTCCCAATTCTGACGGAGCTGGTGGTGTTAGTCAATGTCATTTGGCATAGCCGTATAAGTTTAGCAGGGAAACCAAATTCAGACATTGCGGCATACAGGCAATTCTTATTCGTGCTATCAAAAGCGGCTTTAAAATCGACAAAGAGATGGTGTGTGTCGGATCCTTTTTCATGGGTTTTTTCCAATATTTGTCGTATTGTGAAGATCTGGTCGATGGTAGATTTACCAGGTCTGAAGCCACACTGATAAGGTCCAATCAGATTGTTGACGATAGGCTTCAGTCTTTCGCACAATACACTTGCTAAGACCTTATATGCGATATTCAGGAGGCTTATCCCACGATAATTGGCGCGTACTGTGGAGTCTCCTTTTTTGTGGATTGGGCAGAGCACACTTAAGTTCCAATCGTCGGGCATGCGCTCGTCCGACCATATTCTGCATAGGAGTTGATGCATGCTCCTTATCAACTCTTCGCCACCATGTTTGAATAGCTCGGCTGGCAAGCCGTCAGCGCCCGGGGCCTTGTTATTCTTAAGCCTAGATACTGCTATTCGCACTTCGTCATGATCAGGTGGTGGAACATGCCTACCATCATCTGCTATTGGGGATTCGGGTCGTACATCTTCTCCTTCCGCACTTTCACTGTTGCCATTATCTAGCAAGGAGGAGAAGTGATCCCTCCACAACTTAAGTATGCTCTGGTATATTCCTGCTTCTAAAAGGAGGCGGTGCCACGCCCATTTTCCAAAATTTTTGTATTTTTTGTTTTACGTCCATAGTTGGACTCCTGCCATAAAATTTCAATGATATATCTTTATATTTGACAGAGATATCGCTTAAAATGTTTTTATTAGGCCACTTTATAATACCCATATATAAAAGTGGGCGTGGTCGTCAACCGATTTTGGCAATTTTTCGTCCAAACATTTGCCTAAGTAAGTATATCACGCCTACCAAATTTTATCGATATATCTTCAACGGTTTCTGAGTTATGACTCATAAAACTTTCAATGTTTGCCCCTTAATAAGTGGGCGTGGCACCGCCCATTTTCCAAAATTTCACCATATTTCTTCATAAGGGCCTGAGCCCAATACGTGTGTAAAATTTTATCACTCTAGCTCTATTAGTGACTGAGATACAAAATTTCCTATTTTTACCATATAGGGGAGGTGGGCGTGGTCATGGTCCGATTTCGCCCATTTTCAATACCATCCGTTCCTGTCTTGATACCAACTTACATTTCAAATTTCATCAAAATATCTCAATTTTTGCGCGAGTTATCGTGCTCACAGACGGACAGACGGACAGACGGACGGACATGGCTCAATCGATTTCTCTTTTCACCCTGATCATTTTGATATATATAAGTCTATATCTATCTCGATTATTTCATTCTGTTACAATTCACCGTTAGGAAATCAAAACTATAATACTCTGTGTACTAGTACAGCTGAGTATAAAAAAAATACATTAAGTTTGGCGTTAAAACTGGCATCCAGGTTTGCAACTCCAGTTGGCATCAAGATTATGAAGGAACGAGGGGAATTATCCAATGAATAAACTGTTCAGTAGACTTTGAGCCATTTCCTCACAAAAAAACCCCTACTAAGGTGGAGTGAAAATTTTCTTTTGGAAATTCCATTTGTTCCAAAACCACATCTCCAGTGCGTTCCGTAATATCGCCCCCCCTGCGGGGTCAAGCCCCTTTTATCCCCCTTACTTTTCATATATAAAATGTATATCAAATTAAAGGGAATCAAAATACCTATCGAATGGTATACAAATATTTGAGATCGGTTCAGTAATTTTTAAGTAATTGCAATTTAAAAAATGCATAATATAAACTTTGACCTTTAATAACTTTTATTGTTGTTGCTTCCAAAAAAACAATCACTTTAATACTCAGCTTAGCCATCTTTATCAATCCTCATACTTCATTTTTTGATTTTATAATTTTCAAAATTTCATATTTGTACCAGATCGTGCTTATTGCTTTCAACTTTGCGAGACTGAGGGCAGTTCAAAACGTCATCTTATCGCCATAAAATTTTGTGGGGTTCATTAACTCGTATAAAGGCAACTTTTCATTGCTGGTACGTTCAAAAAAAGAACAAAAAAATCTCCATATGTTTCCTTCCACCTTAATCTACATACAAATATGGACATTGAAGTAGGAGTAACAATTATATGAAGAATGTACTCTACTAAAACGAACTATGTTAAAATTATTTAATTTCATTTATTTAAACGAAAGTTATATCAGATAAACAAAAAATCCCCTGGACACAGAAATATGTAGGTGTGCCTGCAGCATATTTTTTTTTTTTTCAAAATATTAAAAATAATTCAAGTAAAACTTCTTTACTTTTGGTTTTTGGTCGTTTTTATTTTGATAACTACTTTATTATTGAGCTCTCAAGACCATTTTTTTTTTTTTTTTTTAAGGAAAAATTGGTGTGAAAAATTAATGCTTGTTTGGTAGAAGTTATAGACTTCCAACCGGAAAATCCGAGGTTCGATCTCGGCGGACGCCAAAGATTAAGAATGTTAAAAAAAGAAGTCTGATCAAGAGATGTGGTGGTCTCCGAAATGGATCTATAACTTCTACCAAACAAGTATTAATCTTTCATACCAATTTTTCCTTAAAAAAAAAAAAAAAAATGGTCTTGAGAGCTCAATAATAAAGTAGTTATCAAAACTTCTTTATTCAATTGATTTTTATTAAATAGTATACCTGCCATTGTTTTGTCTAACTTTGGTTAATCTATTGGTTATGAATGTAGTTAATTTGTGGCAGTTTTCTAATGGAGTAGTAGTAGGAGTAGTTCCTGCGCTTTCTGCAAAAATTGAGCCTTTTTTGGAAAGGAAAAGGCTGCTAATCATCTCTGAATATCACTACGCAAGTTCTCAATTGGTTTTGGAAATGGCTTAGTCATTCCATACAGGAGACATTTCTATCTCGGAAAAATGTAAACCCCAATCAAGACGTGTGCTTTAGGTCGTTTTCTTGTTGAAAAATCCTCTTATTTGACGGGTTCCCTTGGCAATATGACTGCTTAAGATTCTGCTAAATATACCTGTACTTTATAACGGTCAATGTGTCCTTTAGCGAAAATAACAGACCAACACTTTCCCAAGTGGAAGATATATAAGATATGAGTAGTCCACTTTCAAAACTGGCTATGTGAAATTTTTTCGATATTGAGTTTTTGATGGAATATGTAACATCATTTAAAATTGCATAATGTACATCAAGAATTTATTGGAAAATCCTTCCTTATTCTGAAAAAATTAGCATTAAATATGATTACTCTTTCAAAAGTCTCTGTAGTTTTTATATGTCCACACTCAAAACTCTATTTTTTTTTTTTCTACTTTGTGTTTTAATTTGATAAATGCACATAGGGACTTTTGAGAGTGACTACTCATATGTTAAATGGTGTTTCTAAGGAAATTATAGCAAAAGAAAAAGAAGATGCATAAGAAACCTGATATAACAAAGCATTAAATACGAGTACAAAAATATCTATTTGTATGCGAGTATATACATGCTAAGGAGCTGGCCTGCACGAAGCACTGTTACACCTGTGCAACAAAAAACGCTTTGAAGATAAATTTTAAAGAAGCCAGCGGGCTGCCATTTCACAACACACATACCATTAAATTATAGAACACATTAAAATACATACGTAGGTAGATGGCTCGCACGCCAGGAAGAAGGCCATACCAGTCAGTCTACTGCATACAACATGCACTCATATCCGTTTCCGCTTTCCACTTTCCACTTACGACCACTACATCACTTTCCTTGCAGCGATAGCAGCGACGAGCAGTAATTTCTACATATTCTGGCACAGGTACAGCAATTTGAGAGCAACATTTAAATATGGATATGTGTGTTCGGTTATACTGTACGTACATATATGTATGTACTTTAAACTTTCTCAATCGCTTTCGTGCTGCTGGTGCTTATTGATCGATCGATGAGCATGAAATATTTGCGAATTTGGCGCGCTTAGACAAAGCATTTTAACATACAAGTAGTTCAAGTACAGAATAAGAAAAAGAAGAAAGCAGAAGAAGAAGAGGAAGAAGAAGAATAAGATTTCTTCGAGTCAGCAGAAGCGAAAAAAAATAAATGGCAACAGCATTCACTTGCAGGTATAACAGGGCGTATGAGCGACATGCGTTTACAAGCAAGTCTGCCGCCGCCGCCGCAGCCATTAACGATTTGTTGTTTCTGTTGTTGTTTGCGCACATCCACATGTGCTTCAAAAATGTGGAAAAACATTAAAAAATACATACCCTCATCCCATTGCTGCTGTTCAAGTGATTTCCGTGGGCGAACATATGGGCGGTGAAGTTATGAGTGAACAAGCAACGGCGATTAACGCGAGCCAAGAGCGAGACCGAGACCGAGACCAAGACCGAAAACAACGGCTAAGCCAAAAGTCAAGCAAAGGCGCACAGTAATTTGCACAATCAAATGGAAAAATGTGCTGGACGATTAGATGGCGTGGGAGTCTCGGTGACTTGCTGTGCTGTAATACAAATGCAAAAATCGAGTGCGATAATTGAATACGAAAGGAAAGAAACGCAGATTATGATAAGTTCATAGATAAATTATGCGATTTCTAGTTAACAATTTAAGCAGAAAGTAAATAAATACTTCAACCGAATGGTCTTTACGTTCTATTTTGGTAAGACAAGTGTAAGTTAAGGCTAAAAATGCAAAATTTAAATTTCAAAATTAATCTATATATTAATAGGCTAACATTTTTTCCATACAAACAATTGCCAGGCTGTTTTGCACATTTAACATACTCATATCCACATAAATTTGATATGGATGTGTTCGTATGAGTGAGGAGCAGTGCATAGGCATATAATTTTTTCTATAAATTATTTAATTTCTTTATAATTAATAAATAAAGTTTTTAGTTTTGTACCATTTTTGATTTACTTCGTTTTTACTTCGTTGGCAATGTGCCCATTATCTATATATTAATAGGCTAACATTTTTTCCATACAAACAATTGCCAGGCTGTTTTGTACATTTAACATACTCATATCCACATAAAATTGATATGGATGTGTTCGTATGAGTGAGGAGCAGTGCATAGGCATATAATTTTTTCTATAAATTATTTAATTTCTTTATAATTAATAAATAAAGTTTTTAGTTTTGTACCATTTTTGATTTACTTCGTTTTTGCTTCGTTGGCAATGTGCCCATTATCTATATATTAATAGGCTAACATTTTTTCCATACAAACAATTGCCAGGCTGTTTTGTACATTTAACATACTCATATCCACATAAAATTGATATGGATGTGTTCGTATGAGTGAGGAGCAGTGCATAGGCATATAATTTTTTCTATAAATTATTTAATTTCTTTATAATTAATAAATAAAGTTTTTAGTTAAGAGAAAGAGATATCGTAAAATTTTTTACAAATATCGTAAACACAGTTGAAGAGTTGCTTTAATTTCAAAGCACTCTCTCTCTCTCTTTCTTTTTGATATGAACATTGGCAGCGTTGCCACTTAAAAAATTTAAAATTTACCAAAATACAAAATTAAAGTAACCAAAACCAGAAACAGGTAACCAATATAAATTAGCGCTGCTGTGTCCGTGTGAATCGCTTGGCTTTGTCAGTGGTAGATAGGTAGATAGACATGTACTTAAAAATGCTTGCATGCATAGCCGTGCAAATGCATATATCTTCACTTCGCTTGGCAAAATAAAAAGGACCAACCTGTTTGAACATGTACGCAAATGTATGGATATGCATACCTACATCTACCTATTTAATTTTCTGAGCAATATTGGTATCAAATGAGGCTCAAGGTTTTGAGCAGGACTTCGATATGAAGCTCTTTTAATTGTGACCTCTAGGCCGGATTTCCAGATATAGGTCAAAACGAGGACCGGATAATCCTTGAATGTTTCTGAGCAAAATTGGTATCAAATGAAAGGTTTTGAGCAGGCCTTCTATAGAGAGCTCTACTCTTTATGATTCCTAGGTCGGGTCCCGAGATATGGGAAAAAAAGAGGACCAGGATGATCCTTGAATATTTCTGAGCAAAATTGGTATCAAATGAAAGGTTTTGAGCTCTACTCTTTATGATTCCTAGGTCGGGTCCCGAGATAAGGGAAAAAAGAGGACCAGGATGATCCTTGAATGTTTCTGAGCAATATTGGTATCAAATGAAAGATTTTGAGCAGGACTTTGATATGAAGATGTTTTAATTGTGACCCCTAGGCCGGGTCTGCAGATATGGGTCAAAACGAGGACCCGGATGATCCTTGAATGTTTCTGAGTAAAATTGGTATAAAATAAAAGATCTTGAGCAGGCCCTCTTCAGGGAGCTCTATTCTTCATGGTTCCTAGGTTGGGTCCGGAGATATGGGTCAATACGAGGACCCGGATGATCTTCATGTTTCTGAGCAATATTGGTATCAAATGAAAGGTTCTGAGCAGGGATTCTACACGGATCTCTACTCTTTATGATTCCTATGTCGGGTCCCGAGATATGCGGCAATACGAGGACCTGGATGATCCCTGAATGTTTCTGAGCAATATTCGTATCAAATGAAAGGTGTTGAGCAGGGTTTTCACATAGAGATCTATTCATTTTGAGTCCTAGGTCGGGTCCCCAAATATGGGTCAAAATGTGACTCCGGATTAACCCGGAATGTTTCTGAGCAATATTGGTATCAAATGAAAGGTGTTGAGCAGGACTTCTGCACGGAGCTCTACTCTTTATGATTCCTAGGCCGGGTCTCCAGATATGGGTCAAACGTGGACTCGGATGATCTTGCATGTTTCTGAGCAATACAAAGCAAAACAAAATAAAAAATCAAAAGTCAAAAACCAAAAACCAAAACAAACAAAAACAACAAAATAGTAGCAGTCACAAATGACAACAAAAAATTACAAAAACGATAGTCGCCTTTTAATCCATAGAAAACCAGGAAAAAAAGGAATAAAGAAAAGGGAATAAATATCCCATTCCGAAACTGTTTACACATCAATGTTCATGAATACCCGTTATTCACGCTTTAATTTTTTTATTTTCATTTATTTATTATTTTATTTCCTTTTATTTTTTATTTCCATTTATTTATTATATTATTTCTTTTTATCTAAATATTTTGTTCTTTTTATTTCAATTTTACTTAATTCGTATTTATTCCATATATTAGGTGTTTTTTATTTTTATTTTTTTTCATTTCAATTTTTGTTTTAATTTCGCTCTATTTACTGTTAGGCCTTTTTCTATTTTCATTTATTTATTATTTTGTTTTAGGCCTTTTTCTATTTTCATTTATTTATTATTTTATTTCTCTTATTTATTATCTTATATTTTTTTAATTTAATATTTTTCCTTTTTATTTCAATTTTACTTAATTCGTATTTATTATACTTTACTGCTTTATTTTTATTTGTACCATTTTTGATTTACTTCGTTTTTGCTTCGTTGGCAAATGTGCCCATTATCTATATATTAATAGGCTAACATTTTTCCCATACAAACAATTGCCAGGCTGTTTAGCACATTTAACATACTCACATCTACATAAAATTTATATGGATGTGTTCGTATGGGTCAGGAGCAGTGCATAGGCATATAATTTTTTCTATAAATTATTTAATTTCTTTATAATTAATAAATAAAGTTTTTAGTTTTGTACCATTTTTGATTTACTTCGTTTTTGCTTCGTTGGCAAATGTGCCCACTATCTATATATTAATAGGCTAACATTTCTCCCATACAAACAATTGCCAGGCTGTTTTGCACATTTAACATACTCATATCCACATAAAATTGATATGGATGTGTTCGTATGAGTCAGGAGCAGTGCATAGGCATATAATTTTTTCT
Organism: Urophora cardui; assembly: GCA_960531455.1. Lineage (NCBI taxonomy): Eukaryota > Metazoa > Arthropoda > Insecta > Diptera > Tephritidae > Urophora > Urophora cardui. Next base: position 51,038,784 of record OY482672.1, on the reverse strand, counting down.
ATAAATTATTTAATTTCTTTATAATTAATAAATAAAATTTTTAGTTAAGATAAATGGATATCGTAAACGTGTTTACAAATATCGTAAACACAGTTGAAGAGTCGCTTTAATTTAAAAGCGCTCACCACCGGGCCTACCTTCCTAGATCTGCCTTGATTTTGACCATGATTTCGCGTCGGACCGTGATCAAAAGGGCAAATCAGTGTTGCGGTACAACTGGAATTTGGAAAGTGTTGCTTATCTCCGCGAAAAGGAATAATTTTTGTACCAATACAAAGTTGAAAAAATAAATTGCATGGTCGAATTTCGACCACCGGCGATACTAGTAGGAATTAAAGCTCTTACATAAACCCCGGAAAGGTTCATTTAATTCAAAGTTTGATTTACACTGCTTTAAGTAGATAGGGTTGAAGTGTCTTGTTGAACGAGAAGGAATGTTAAAGTTTATTTCAGCTAGCAAGAAAGGAGAAAGAATTAAGCCATTCAAGAGCTTAACGATAAATATTACCCCTAACATTTCTCGTCGACTTGCAAGAGTCGGAAGATTAAGGAGTTTTAAATGGCTAGTATACGGTGGAAGATTGTAACCAGAATCCCAAGGCAAATTTCTTAAAGCAAAAAGCAAAAACTGTTTTTGGACTGACTCTAAGCGATCAGAGTGAATCTGATAGTATGGATTCCAAACTATGGAACCATATTCCAATATAGGTCTTACTAAAGTTGTAAAGAGTGTTTTAGTTATGTATGGGTCGCTGAATTCCTTTGACCAACGTTTTACAAACGCTAAGACACCTCTTGCCTTATTTGCTGTAGCATTAATATGAATGTTAAAACTAAGTTTGCAGTCCATTATTACACCTAAATCCACAAACTCATTTACTTGTTCGAGGCCAAAGCCATTTATTGCATAAGAAGCTGGCTGTACGGTTTTCCGGGAAAAGCGCATGAATTTACATTTATTGAGGTTAAGTGGCATTAAGTTAGTGTCACACCAAGAAACTAAGGAATTTAAATCTTCCTGAAGCAAAGTTCTATCATCAAATGAAGAGATTGATCTAAAAAGCTTTACGTCGTCCGCATACAATGAAATTTTTGAGTGTTTAATTGTAGTAGTTATATCGTTAATAAATAGCAAAAACAGAATCGGGCCAAGGTGACTGCCTTGAGGAACTCCTGAAGTAACATTAATAATAGACGAGTAAGCATTTTTGAAAATCACCCTTTGTGTTCTATTTAAAAGATATGAAGATATCCATTGCAAGAGGCTGGGCTGAAAGCCAAGAAGATCAAGTTTAAGAATCAGCAAGGAGTGATTGACTTTATCAAATGCTTTGCTGAAGTCCGTGTATATAACATCAGTGGGCAAGTTTTGAGAAAATCCATTAGAAATACTAGTGGTAAACTCCAGTAGGTTTGTGACCGTTGATTTACCCTTACAGAACCCGTGTTGTGAATCACAAATTAATGAGGACGTTGAATGAGACAATCTATTGGTAACTATTGCTTCAAATAATTTAGGAATAGCCGAAATATTTGCTATACCTCGATAATTTTCTATGGAGGACCTACTCCCGCTTTTATGAAGGGGGATAATGAATGACTCTTTCCAGAGCATAGGGAAAATGCCTTGTTCCAAGGAACTATTGAATAATGCAGTTAGTGGTTTAAACAGGTTTATGGCACATTTTTTTAGAAAGCATGTTGGTATCTGGTCAGGACCATAACTAAATGACTCTTTTAATGATAATAAGGCTGACAACACGTCCTCTGCAGATATATATGGTTTGTAAATTGATGTATTAGGAGATAATCGATATGGATAGTTACGAAATGGAAGTTCTTCTATGTTGGAATAATTATGTTTGAAAAATTGTGCAAAAAGATTGGAAATTTCTTGACTATCACTTGAAGTGTTGTCTTGATATCTCATAGCAGACGGAAACCCATTAACTTTTCTCTTGGAGTTTACGAAACTGTAAAACGATTTTGGATTACGAATAAAATTAGACTTAATTTTACGTATATAAGCTCTATAGCAATTTTTATTTAACACAAAGTATTGGCGTCTAAGCTCAGCATACTTTAAGTAGTCGGCATGCAAGCCCGATTTCTTGTATGATTTGAAAAATCGGGATTTCTTATTTTTTAAAGTTTTAAGCTCTTTTGTGAACCAAGGTTGTATTGGCTCACTGTACTCACGAACACGTTTAGGCACAAGTTTTTCAAATAGGCAATGAATAATTTTATTAAAAAGTAAAACGTTTTGCTCGACATCGTTATTGAATTTTGGCCATGTTAAACTAGCTAACTCATGATTAAGTTTTTTAAAGTTGGCCTTGGAAAAATTATAATATGTACTTGTGTTAGCTGAACTAGAAATGCAGCCATTAATATTGTTTACAATTTCGTATGTAATCTCTAGAGAAGGGTGGTATAAGTCCTCCGGTAGAACAAGAGGGTCACAGCGGTGAAGGACATACTTAGAGCTATCATCTACAAAAACTAAGTCTAAGATTTTCCCGTACGCATTCTGAAATATGTTCACCTGGTTGAGGGAAAGATCGGCAATCTGATCGAAAAAGCTATTCATGTCCGATCTCGATGAGTTCGGAATAATATTCTCCTCTGAAACGCTCCAAGAAATGCACGGAAGATTAAAATCGCCTAACACAAGCATAGAGTCAGAGGAGTTCATCAGCGCGTGTACATCTTTAAGCACAGATGCTAATTCCATATACACGCTTATATTGCAGGCTGGCGGGATATAGCAAGCAAATAAATAAATCCAATCCTTTCCTTGCTTAATTCGAATGCAAATTGACTCCACACCACCAATATTAGGTGTACTGACCACCTCAGAATGTAATGAGGACTTTACAGCAAACAAGACACCACCGCCGATTCTGTTTACGCGATCATTTCTATACACCTGATAATGGTTACAAAAGATTTCAGAATCGAAAACATGAGGCTTAAGCCATGTTTCCGTAAAAGAAATTACATTATAGACGCAGTCAATCGTTTTTAAATAAAAATCACTTAATTTGGTGTTCAGGCCCCTGACATTTTGATAGAAAATATTTAATGCGGAATTTAAGGTTATACTCAGTTTTTTGAAGCAGTACGAGAAATTTTCGCCGTATTGTGACCATGTATTTTAGGCCTGTTTTCAAACTCGCGAACAAAAGCACCAGGTGGCCAAAATAAACTGTTCAGTAAAGTTTGATAATCTTGAGGAGATACATCAATTTTAAAAGAAGAAATGTCTCTTGTGTATGAAAAGTTGAATTTTTTGATAAAAATATTTCCAGAAGAGATTTTGGACGAAATATAGCCCTTTAGATCATCCGCGGTTGTGTCTTTATCAAACCTAGATACGAATATTGATTTCTTCGGAGGAACGACAACCAACTTATTAACAATTGGTTCAGTCGTTTCGGGCATAGTTGATTGTACCGTAATACTTTCGAGAGGTGCATTAGAAGACCTAGAATTAGAAGATGAGTCCTTTGTAGAACAAGACCCCACAGTATGCGGATTCGGTGAAGCTAAGTCAATAAGTTCCTCCTGTGGTTGTACAGGATTTAACTGAAGATTTTTCAACATTGGCACATTACGTGGTCCAGAAGTGGAATCACCCGTCGTACCAAGTAAAGAAGGTAAAGATGCCGATGATGAAGAAGAGAGTTCTAGGCATTTAAATGAATTAAACAGATTTTCGTAGTGCTTGAATTTTTCAGTCAAAGAAAGTAGCTCTTTTCCTATCTCAGAGAAACCACTTCTCGTTTGGCTGAAAAGTTTAGAAAGATCTACTTCGGTCGACCTACAATTCACGCATGACCAACGCAAGCCCTTTCTGTCATTAATCAAATCCAGCATTCTGCCTGTTATGCCTGCACATTTTATATGAGCTAACCCATCACACAGCCAACAAGACACGAAACGCTCGGACTCACTTTTAACAGAACAGTTTTTATATATGCAAGACATATTTAGAATATAAAATTATATTACAGATAATAAAAAGTAAGCAATCAGAGAGAAATTAAATAAGTGTCAAAACGAATGATAGAACCGAAAGGGTTAATAGATGCGAACAGTTTGAAAGACTGTAAAGTTAGTAAGTTAGTGACAGTTTGGAAAGTAGTGTAGTGTATATGACAGTGAGCAGTTTGAGATGCACAGCAAGACGCTTAAAAAGCAGACGCAAACAGCTGTGACAAGAGAAAGAGAATATAAAAATGAAAATGAAAAAGTGCAAAATAAAGAACGCAAAAAACACAAAAACAATTTATGTTAAAAAGATTAGCCACACAACTGCAACAACAATATGCAAAATGACTCGGCAATCACACTTGAAATTTTAAATTGAAAATATTCAATAAATAATTAACCAAAATCTGTTTAACTTTATTGCTTCTGTAGTGCACTAAATTAATCACTTTTTCGCAAAGAACTTTTAAATTAAAGTAAATTATTATACAATATTAAAACACAAAATTAAGGAGCAAAATAATTATCGATCACACAGCTTTGACGTTTGCGTTAATATCTCTGTCAAATATAAAGATATGTCTACGTTTGTATTTATATGGCCGTTTTAATTCTAATAATTATTTTATGTGAATTTAAATGAGCTATTGGCCATTTTTTTTTTTTTAAAGAAGAAAAATTGAAAAAATTTTTTGGTAGAAGTTATGGATCCATTTCGGAGATCACCACATCCCCTCATCAGACTTCTTCAAGCGGCCTCAACCGAGAATCGAACTTAAGTCGTTCGATTGGTAGTCATATGTCTATCCCATTGAGATACCACCGCCGTCAGCTTTGTTTCGCTTAAATTTCAATTTTCCCTCCATTACAATCCACATACCAACAACAGTAGCTTAATGACACTCTGCCTTTGCTACCTAGTATGTTGGTGCGATTGTGTGTTTGGTTTGTACAAAGTTCTAAAGCTATTTACAAGCAAAGCTTTTGTACAGGCAATGCTTGTTATTGTTTTCAGACTTTTGTTTTTCGGCAGGCTCTCCGATATACATATTTACGTACAACCCAAACATACAATCGCACCAACATACTAGGTAGCAAAGGCAGAGTGTCATTAAGCTACTGTTGTTGGTATGTGGATTGTAATGGAGGGAAAATTGAAATTTAAGCGAAACAAAGCTGACGGCGGTGGTAGCTCAATGGGATAGACATATGACTACCAATCGAACGACTTAAGTTCGATTCTCGGTTGAGGCCGCTTGAAGAAGTCTGATGAGGGGATGTGGTGATCTCCGAAATGGATCCATAACTTCTACCAAAAAAATTTTTTCAATTTTTCTTCTTTAAAAAAAAAAATGGCCAATAGCTCATTTAAATTCACATAAAGATATGTCATTGAAATTTTATGTCAGAAGTCCAACTGCGGACATAAAACGAAAAACACAAAAATTTTGGAAAATGGGCGTGGCACCGGCTCTTTTTAGAAACAGGAATATACGAGATCTCTGATCCCATAACTCGACAAATAATTTTTATATAATGACGAAACTTGGTGTGTACACTTTTATTACTTGTGGTAATACATGTTCAAAATTTTAGCAAAATCGGTTTGACGACCACGCCCACTTTTATACATGGGAACTATAAAGTGGCCTAATAAAAACATTTTAAGCGATATCTCTGTCAAATATAAAGATAATTCATAGAAATTTTGTGGCATGAGTTCCACAATAGACCGGAAACAAAAAATATAAAAATTTTGGAAGATGGGCGTGGCACCGCCTCTTTTTAGACAAAGGAATATACGAGATTTCTTAGCCTATAACTCGACAAATAATTGAGATATTATGACGAAACTTGGTTTATACACTTTTACAACTTGTGTTAATAGACACGCAAAAATTTATTGAAATCGGTTTATGACCACGCCTACTTTTTAACAAAGATATTTCTGGAACACCCTTTGGGAATTTGTAACGTGACATCTTTGTAGCTAGAAGTCAAATAGGAATGAAATTTTGCACAAAGAATAATATTCATATGCTTAGTTGGATGACTGATAAAAATTTTGAAAATGGGCGTGGCCCAAACAAACAATGAAAACATACAGCTGAGTATCTAATGTTCGATTCCACTCGAACTTAGGCTTCCTTACTTGTTATTATTTTATTTAATTAAAATGCCGCACACCCCTTTTTTGTAGTTAATTTATGAACTACAGCAAATTGCTTTTACTTTTAGTCATTTGCATGATTAACAAAAGATAAAGATAGATAACATTAATTAATCAGATCAGGCCTGCTTAAGTAAATAAGTATATTTTATTTTTATTAAGTAAGAGGTTCATTCATAATTAATCGCGTTGGAAATTTAAGCGAGGCGCAGAAATGCAACGTATAACGTTTGGTTGAAAAGATTTGGAAAAGTTTTACCATTTATTGTTACTTATAAGAGCCATACATCAATATATTTAAAGAATTAATATCATTTTCTTATAATTGTTATATTTTTATACTGTTATTATATTCTATTATAATATTGCCACACTGTTATATTATAATATTGTTATATTTTTATATTGTTATACTTTTATCTAAAATCTTTAAACGAGCAATTCTTGTATGTATGAAATTTGGTATGCACGGGGTTGAACCTTCGAAAAATTTAATTTATTTACACCCGATATATGGTTCAAAACATGGACCCGGATGATCTGTGAGCGATATTGGTATCAAATCAAATGCCCCGATCAGGACTTCGACACAGAACTATTTTATTTGTGATGCCAAGGCCAGGTCCCATGACAAGGGCCAAAACGTGCACTCGGATGACCCCAAAAAGTGGGAATTATTGCAATATAATATAGAGATCTCCTCTCCTGGTTCCCTACGTGGATGAAAGAGAAAGGAAAAGAAAGGTAGAGAGAAAGGGACTGGAAGTCTAAGACGAAGAAGAAAAGGAGAAGGACATGAAGAGTTAGAGGTATCGCGGCGAAGCGAGGCGGCTTTACTTTACTTCTGCATCTCACAAGCAAATTCTACAAATTCAGTAGGTATACAAGAGGTCTCGGTGGCAAACTTCTGAAAAGTTTCATTTTTCCACCAATTTCCAAGTTAAGGAACACACAACAAATTGGTGGGAGAAGCTCGGCCTGAAACACTTTAGAGTTATATTCGTGCCAGTGTATTATTATTATAAGGCTCATTTACCATCTAAAGCATACCTCTTAATTGAAACTTTTTGTTTTGAGGAGCTCATTGAGCTGTATTTTTGGTAAAAATTCTACTGCTATTTTTCGTATTCTCGCCTACAACATATGTATTGCGTCGCCTCTGTAACTAACAAAAAAGAAAAATCATATGTTTGGTTTATTTTTCACGTCTTCGCTGACATTAATTTTGATTTTAGCAAAATAGCGACCCACATGAAAATTCATATATACGCATGACTGTATGTTTTAAAAAGTCTGTGCTATTTTTAAGGTCGACTTCCCTTTTTTGCTTCGTAAAACAAAACTCTATTTTGTACACTCTTGCATACATACACATACTTATGCACATACATGTTTGCCTTCAGCGCTTCACACGCACAAAAACACAATACTTTATGACAACGACGGCTGCCATCTTATTATTGTGCGTTTATTAATATTTACTGCACGTTTTTGCTGTGTGTAGTCACCTGTGAATTGTTAAAAATCTGATTTATGTCTGCACACTCAACAGCAAAGGAAAGTGAAATGTATGTACAATGGATGTACGTATATATTTATGTACGTAATGGCATATGTACATTCACGTATATTTGTCTCATGTTCCTATGCACACATTTTCGCTTTGGGGATTATTTATTAGCATATGTCGCACATTGTTTGCCGACCAACGACCCTTCTGACACATATTTATGTACGTGCATATGGATCTATCTGAGTTTGTTTGTATGTGCTGTTGTTCCCATAATTCAATTGGTGACAAACACCTTCGATATATGCTCATGTATGTATGTGCGTATGCATTTTTGCTTAACATTTCTGACAACGTTTGCACTTGCGAATGTTATAATTCACCTAATTTCAGTTGTTGCGTATACGCCACGGCGTACACTTTTATTATGACACGTAAATGAGCGTAATGCCATTTGATTTGTGTCCCGCTAATAACAACAAAATGTAAAGGCGAAGCCTTATTTTAAATACGAATTCAAGAAGAATTATGCAATAGGCTTTTCATATTTGTATTTCTGCTACATACATATGTAAATTGAAACCAGGAAATCTATTAAAAGCTTTCTCACGTATTCGTACTAAAGACATTGAATGTTATTTCGCAGAAACGTGCGACATTGTTTATTTAATTTTTTGTTTGCTTATAATTGAATATAATAATATATAATTATAATTACCTACATTGTACATACACATATAAATATGAGTGAATTGAATGATGAGAGACAAAGCGTGGAGGCGTTGAAAGCAATACAAACACAAGCAAAAATATTTTTAATTTGAAACGCGAAACGTAAACACATTTTTCGCTTTCTTTATGATCTTTAGGCGGCATAAATTGCAGCGCTTTTCATTGTCAGAAGGGGCGTAAAGCTTGTGTTTTTCATTTTTTCTCTTTTTTGTTTGTTTTTTTTTTCGCAGGATATTTATTAGTGCAAAACACGTTATAAAAGGATGTTATCCCTTTTTCCCCATATATGTATGTATATATGTATATGTATGTATGTACATACTTACTCTGCAAAAAATGCGATTAATCCGGGACATGTCCGTGATCAATCGCAAGGGAGCATGCGACTAGAACAATTTTACATCCCTTTATATGGAGTGAATTGATCGCATTTGTTCGAGCATGTCCTATGAAGAGACTAATTGTTCAACTTGCATCCCGAACGGGTACAAATGTAGATAAATCGCGTTCATCCCGAACGGGTACAAATGTAGGTCAATCGCTCACATCCCGAACGGGTACAAATGTAGATTTTTCCAAGTTGTTAGCCAAGGCAATTTTTAATAACAATATATAAAAAATTGTAAATGTTCATGCATATTTAAATAAAGATTATATAATGTTTTACTTTTGTAAAAAAAAACCTCAATAAATAAATAAAAAAAAGTGTAAGTTTTGAGAATGCATTATATGAGCGTAATCTAAAGGATTTTTTCATAGAATATTTTAAGCAACATTTTGTTAAAATTATTATTCATCATTGTTATTAAAAGAAAGGGTTTTCAATTCGTTTTGCCGGTTGTTCTACAATTTTTTAAATACATTGCATATTTTTGTAAAATTTCTACATTTAAGGAATCTAGATTTATACCCGTTCGGATTGAAAGCGATTAATCTACATTTATACCCGTTGGGGAACAATTGGTCTATAATTAGTCTACATTTATACCCGGTCGGGAACAATTGGTCTACAATTATCCTACATTTACACCGTACGGGAACAATCGGGGACTAATTGTGGACCGATTGTTCTCGAAAGAGATCAATCCGGGACAAATCTCTTTCGGGATTAATCGCACATTTTTTTGCAGGGTACTTACATATATCACACACTATTATACTGTTATACTGTTATACTGTTATACTGCTATATTGTTATATTGTTATACTGCTATATTATCATGCAGTTATACAGTTTTACTTTATACTGTTATACTGTTATACTGCTATACTGTTATACTGTTATACTGTTATACTGTTATACTGCTATACTGTTATACTGTTATACTGTTATACTGTTATACTGTTATATTGTTATACAGTTACCCTTTCCACTATACCGTCACTTTGTTTAAATTACCATATATTTTTCGCACTATTTTCAATTGCACGAATTTCGCGAATTTTCAATTACATATTTCATTGTTAATTTTATTAGTTTTGTGTGTTTTCTGTGCTTGAATAAAATTAAAGGATTTAAACACTTCATAAAATGCAGAAGAACTATTTGCTTTTCCTACAACCGAACATAAATTTGTTTACTTAGTGCAAGTACACTTTTCAATGTGCACAAGATTAAGCTAATTTGGCAATTTTGTATAATTTTTTAATTTCCTTTTACCTTAAATGTTTTGTTTTGCGCTCCATTTTATAAGCGAACTAATTCGTATTTGTCGTAGAGTAGACTTCGCTTTAAAATGGCGGCATTTAAAAGGCTGACGGGCTGAATGAAAAGAACCGGAAACTGAAAAAAACTGAAAAGGAAAAAATTCTATTGCATATAAATTAATGCACCACTTGCTAATCGGGTCTGCTAAGTCAACAGTGCGTGAAACACATTCTAAGGCTCAAGTAAAGTAAGAAAAGTAAAAAAGAGAAAAGAATTAAAGAATTAAAGAATTAAAGAATTAACTTGGCATGAATATTTTTTTTTTTTCATGCAGCAATGAAAACTCCAGACTAGCTTTTAAGATCAACAACAATGCCAATAAAAGTGCAATACAAAGACGATTAATTTAAACTAGTATCGCCGGTGGTCGAAATTCGACCATGCAATTTATTTTTTCAACTTTGTATTGGTACAAAAATTATTCCTTTTCGCGGAGATAAGCAACACTTTCCAAATTCCAGTTGTACCGCAACACTGATTTGCCCTTTTGATCACGGTCCGACGCGAAATCATGGTCAAAATCAAGGCAGATCTAGGAAGGTAGGCCCGGTGGTGAGCGCTTTTAAATTAAAGCGACTCTTCAACTGTGTTTACGATATTTGTAAACACGTTTACGATATCCATTTATCTTAACTAAAAATTTTATTTATTAATTATAAAGAAATTAAATAATTTATAGAAAAAATTATATGCCTATGCACTGCTCCTGACTCATACGAACACATCCATATCAATTTTATGTGGATATGAGTATGTTAAATGTGCAAAACAGCCTGGCAATTGTTTGTATGGGAGAAATGTTAGCCTATTAATATATAGATAGTGGGCACATTTGCCAACGAAGCAAAAACGAAGTAAATCAAAAATGGTACAAAACTAAAAACTTTATTTATTAATTATAAAGAAATTAAATAATTTATAGAAAAAATTATATGCCTATGCACTGCTCCTGACCCATACGAACACATCCATATAAATTTTATGTAGATGTGAGTATGTTAAATGTGCTAAACAGCCTGGCAATTGTTTGTATGGGAAAAATGTTAGCCTATTAATATATAGATAATGGGCACATTTGCCAACGAAGCAAAAACGAAGTAAATCAAAAATGGTACAAATAAAAATAAAGCAGTAAAGTATAATAAATACGAATTAAGTAAAATTGAAATAAAAAGGAAAAATATTAAATTAAAAAAATATAAGATAATAAATAAGAGAAATAAAATAATAAATAAATGAAAATAGAAAAAGGCCTAAAACAAAATAATAAATAAATGAAAATAGAAAAAGGCCTAACAGTAAATAGAGCGAAATTAAAACAAAAATTGAAATGAAAAAAAATAAAAATAAAAAACACCTAATATATGGAATAAATACGAATTAAGTAAAATTGAAATAAAAAGAACAAAATATTTAGATAAAAAGAAATAATATAATAAATAAATGGAAATAAAAAATAAAAGGAAATAAAATAATAAATAAATGAAAATAAAAAAATTAAAGCGTGAATAACGGGCATTCATGAACATTGATGTGTAAACAGTTTCGGAATGGGATATTTATTCCCTTTTCTTTATTCCTTTTTTTCCTGGTTTTCTATGGATTAAAAGGCGACTATCGTTTTTGTAATTTTTTGTTGTCATTTGTGACTGCTACTATTTTGTTGTTTTTGTTTGTTTTGGTTTTTGGTTTTTGACTTTTGATTTTTTATTTTGTTTTGCTTTGTATTGCTCAGAAACATGCAAGATCATCCGAGTCCACGTTTGACCCATATCTGGAGACCCGGCCTAGGAATCATAAAGAGTAGAGCTCCGTGCAGAAGTCCTGCTCAACACCTTTCATTTGATACCAATATTGCTCAGAAACATTCCGGGTTAATCCGGAGTCACATTTTGACCCATATTTGGGGACCCGACCTAGGACTCAAAATGAATAGATCTCTATGTGAAAACCCTGCTCAACACCTTTCATTTGATACGAATATTGCTCAGAAACATTCAGGGATCATCCAGGTCCTCGTATTGCCGCATATCTCGGGACCCGACATAGGAATCATAAAGAGTAGAGATCCGTGTAGAATCCCTGCTCAGAACCTTTCATTTGATACCAATATTGCTCAGAAACATGAAGATCATCCGGGTCCTCGTATTGACCCATATCTCCGGACCCAACCTAGGAACCATGAAGAATAGAGCTCCCTGAAGAGGGCCTGCTCAAGATCTTTTATTTTATACCAATTTTACTCAGAAACATTCAAGGATCATCCGGGTCCTCGTTTTGACCCATATCTGCAGACCCGGCCTAGGGGTCACAATTAAAACATCTTCATATCAAAGTCCTGCTCAAAATCTTTCATTTGATACCAATATTGCTCAGAAATATTCAAGGATCATCCTGGTCCTCTTTTTTTCCCATATCTCGGGACCCGACCTAGGAATCATAAAGAGTAGAGCTCTCTATAGAAGGCCTGCTCAAAACCTTTCATTTGATACCAATTTTGCTCAGAAACATTCAAGGATTATCCGGTCCTCGTTTTGACCTATATCTGGAAATCCGGCCTAGAGGTCACAATTAAAAGAGCTTCATATCGAAGTCCTGCTCAAAACCTTGAGCCTCATTTGATACCAATATTGCTCAGAAAATTAAATAGGTAGATGTAGGTATGCATATCCATACATTTGCGTACATGTTCAAACAGGTTGGTCCTTTTTATTTTGCCAAGCGAAGTGAAGATATATGCATTTGCACGGCTATGCATGCAAGCATTTTTAAGTACATGTCTATCTACCTATCTACCACTGACAAAGCCAAGCGATTCACACGGACACAGCAGCGCTAATTTATATTGGTTACCTGTTTCTGGTTTTGGTTACTTTAATTTTGTATTTTGGTAAATTTTAAATTTTTTAAGTGGCAACGCTGCCAATGTTCATATCAAAAAGAAAGAGAGAGAGAGAGTGCTTTGAAATTAAAGCAACTCTTCAACTGTGTTTACGATATTTGTAAAAAATTTTACGATATCTCTTTCTCTTAACTAAAAACTTTATTTATTAATTATAAAGAAATTAAATAATTTATAGAAAAAATTATATGCCTATGCACTGCTCCTCACTCATACGAACACATCCATATCAAATTTATGTGGATATGAGTATGTTAAATGTGCAAAACAGCCTGGCAATTGTTTGTATGGAAAAAATGTTAGCCTATTAATATATAGATAGTGGGCACATTTGCCAACGAAGCAAAAACGAAGTAAATCAAAAATAGTACAAATATAAATAAAGTAATAAAGTATAATAAAGACGAATTAAGTAAAATTTAAATAAAAAGAAAAAATATTAAAACAGAAAGAAATAAAAAAGTAAATAAATGAAAGTAAATATATATGTACATAAATAATGGGAACATTTTTCAACGAAGCAAAAACGAAGTAAATAAAAAATAGTACAAATATAAATAAAGTAATAAAGTATAATAAAGGCGAATTAAGTAAAATTGAAATAAAAAGAAAAAGTAAATATAATAAGAAATAAATGAAAATAAAAAAGACCTAACATTGAATAAAGTGAAATGAAAACAAAAATTAAATGAAAATAATTGAAAAGTGCACATATTTATGTATTGGCACAATCTAAAGTAAATAATCTAAAGTAAATAAGTGTGGCATCCATATAAAAAAATATATTTGAGCGCCAAAAATGGCTTCGGCAAAGTATTCGATAGAGGTTTTAATTTCAATGTATTTGTAATTGGTTGCTCCCTTTTCTCTATCGCACGGCCTACTTCTTGGAACTTTTGAGTTTTCTTGCGCTCTATCGCCCTGGCATTTATAAAAATCATAATAGAAAATCTACAAATCACTCATAGACAAAGATTTCACTCATAGAGCAGAGATTTGAGTAGATTTTTCGAATGCGATCTCAATGTTCATAAATAAACAAAAAGGAAGAGAGAGAGAGAGAGAGTGCTTTCAAATTAAAGCAACTCTTCAATTGTGTTTACCATATTTGTAAACATTTTTACGATATCTCTTTCTCTTAACTAAAAACTTTATTTATTAATTATAAAGAAATGAAATAATTTATAGAAAAAAATATATGCCTATGCACTGCTCCTCACTCATACGAACACATCCATATCAATTTTATGTGGATATGAGTATGTTAAATGTACAAAACAGCCTGGCAATTGTTTGTATGGAAAAAATGTTAGCCTATTAATATATAGATAATGGGCACATTGCCAACGAAGCAAAAACGAAGTAAATCAAAAATGGTACAAAACTAAAAACTTTATTTATTAATTATAAAGAAATTAAATAATTTATAGAAAAAATTATATGCCTATGCACTGCTCCTCACTCATACGAACACATCCATATCAATTTTATGTGGATATGAGTATGTTAAATGTGCAAAACAGCCTGGCAATTGTTTGTATGGAAAAAATGTTAGCCTATTAATATATAGATAATGGGCACATTGCCAACGAAGTAAAAACGAAGTAAATCAAAAATGGTACAAAACTAAAAACTTTATTTATTAATTATAAAGAAATTAAATAATTTATAGAAAAAATTATATGCCTATGCACTGCTCCTCACTCATACGAACACATCCATATCAATTTTATGTGGATATGAGTATGTTAAATGTGCAAAACAGCCTGGCAATTGTTTGTATGGAAAAAATGTTAGCCTATTAATATATAGATAATGGGCACATTGCCAACGAAGCAAAAACGAAGTAAATCAAAAATGGTACAAAACTAAAAACTTTATTTATTAATTATAAAGAAATTAAATAATTTATAGAAAAAATTATATGCCTATGCACTGCTCCTCACTCATACGAACACATCCATATCAATTTTATGTGGATATGAGTATGTTAAATGTGCAAAACAGCCTGGCAATTGTTTGTATGGAAAAAATGTTAGCCTATTAATATATAGATAATGGGCACATTGCCAACGAAGCAAAAACGAAGTAAATCAAAAATGGTACAAAACTAAAAACTTTATTTATTAATTATAAAGAAATTAAATAATTTATAGAAAAAACTATATGCCTATGCACTGCTCCTCACTCATACGAACACATCCATATCAATTTTATGTGGATATGAGTATGTTAAATGTGCAAAACAGCCTGGCAATTGTTTGTATGGAAAAAATGTTAGCCTATTAATATATAGATAATGGGCACATTGCCAACGAAGCAAAAACGAAGTAAATCAAAAATGGTACAAAACTAAAAACTTTATTTATTAATTATAAAGAAATTAAATAATTTATAGAAAAAATTATATGCCTATGCACTGCTCCTCACTCATACGAACACATCCATATCAATTTTATGTGGATATGAGTATGTTAAATGTGCAAAACAGCCTGGCAATTGTTTGTATGGAAAAAATGTTAGCCTATTAATATATAGATTCCAGCTTTTTAGATATTTCGGACTCACTTTTCATTATAAGGGAAAAAATACTGTGTTATCTTAACACATAGTAGCGATTATTCTTTTATAATTCTCAAGACTAACTTCAATTGTACTATACTCAGCTGATGATTTTATTTCTCTGTAGCTGAGCAGTTTAAGATCTCGACGCTTAACAAACTCCTGCCACTCAACACCTCGGCATTTTATGTAAATAAAAAATATCCGTACGTCATGCGGGTGCGCCTCTCGTGCGGTCGGGCGGGATTGGAGGGCGTGGGTTATTATTATTATTATTATTATTATATCACTTAAAATGTTTTTATTAGGTCACTTTATAATACCCATATATAAAAGTGGGCGTGGCCGTCAACCGATTTTGGAAATTTTTCGTCCAAACATTTGCCTAAGTAAGTATATCACGTGTAGGGAATTTCATCGATATATCTTCAACGGTTTCTGAGTTATGACTCATAAAACTTTCAATGTTTGCCCCTTAATAAGTGGGCGTCACACCGCCCATTTTCCAAAATTTTTGTGTTTTTTGTTTTATGTCCATAGTTGGACTCATGTGACAAAATTTCAATGATAGATCTTTATATTTGACAGAGATATTGCTTAAAATGTTTTTATTAGGCCCCTTTATAGTTCCCATATATAAAAGTGGGCGTGGCTGTCAACTGATTTTAATTATTTTCCGTCCAAACGTTTGCCTAAATAAGTAAATCACGCGTACCAAATTTCATCGATATATCTTCAATGGTTTCTCAGTTATGACATATAAAACTTTCAAGGTTTGACCCTTAATAAATGAGCATTGATTAATTCTAAATCTAATAAAATTAACCATTTTCATAGAAAGCTGTCAGTTTTTTTACAAAAATTATTATTGTAAAAAAAGTCGAAATATGCCAGTAACCGGACACTTTTTCCAGATACCGGACAGTAAAGATCCAGTAACCGGACACTTATTTTTTCGTTATAAAAACCACAAATTTATAGTTTCATTGACATTTTTTATTTAAAAAACTTTAGAAAAGGCATTGGAAAAGATATTTAAATTTTAATATAAAATAAATAAATAAACAAAAGGCTTCAATAACAAGAAAAGCCAACATGGCACTTGCTTTACTTATTTCAATACACTTTAAGGGAAAATATGTATATTTACATATATATATGTATGTATTTATTACTGTTATGTAGCAGTAGAGTGCTCGCTTGCCATACCAGGGGCCGTGGGTTCAACTCCCAGCCCGGACAAACACCAAAAATTTAATTAAATTAATTAAAACTTAATTATTGGAATTTGTACAACTAGCGGCAACATCTGGGTAGTGTTTGACATACTCTCCTGGTTTCTGCCATAAAATAGGTTTTCGTAAGAAATGCACTCGTCATTCGGAGCCGGAATGGAACTGTTTGGCCACCCAATAAGTAGGAAAAATAAAAATTAGGGAGAACGCGTCGTATTGGGAATAAAGCTCGGCCTTAAGACCTTGGAGTTATATACGCGTCAGTGTATTATTATTACAAATATTATATATATATATATATATAAATTCTCCAGTTAAACGGATAAGGACGTTAAACTATTTTCTGTAATAAATCCTTGGATACATAACCCACAAGAACGGACATTACAAGTTAATAGAAAATCAGATCATGTGTGTAAATTCCCCCATTCATGAAAGGTATCCATAACGTCCGGTCGAAGACAGCCGCGGTCTTAATTATTTTATTTTAAACAATTAGAAATGTCTGAAAGCCAATGGGGTTTTTTTCTTGTAATGTTTTTTATACACTTTCGTACTGTACTAATGAGGTCATCTTTTTTCAGAAGGGATTGTGGTAGAAGGTAAAGCATTATCCACAACCTTTCTATTTTATCTAGAATCGTTGCCCTTGAGTGTCAAAAAAAGACTTTCTGAATACTCATGGATACTCATCGACTTCGTTCGAATACCTTTCTTCACAGTTAGCCCACATTGGCCCTCTAGTTGGTATAATTACTGGCTACTGCGTCATGGGTATCAATGGAACGCACATGGTTCTCCTTACCAACGATTTATGTCGAAACTGTAGAGATGAGGAGGAGGTATAAAGCGTTGAGCTCCTGTCCCGCTCTTACTCCATGTACGCTTGCTCGACAGATGCACCTTTAGATGTCTCGAATAGCTTGAAAACATAAAAATGTTTGACGTTTTACCCCATACGAAGCGAATAGCTAGTTCACTTTCATAGGTGTCCAATCTCCATCTACATGGTGTGTAATCCAGAGATCCACGTGGTATCACAACTGGTCATTAGGCCTACTAAAATAGGTACTTAATTATAGTAAATGTGTTTGCGCTGTAGCAAGTGGAAAATATTGTCCACTATTTCCTTCGACAAATCTTCTTATGTTTCCGTCAGGATCAGTTGCTTGCCCTCTTTATTCCTCGGATGTTATTCCACAAAATGTAAATCCTGATCTTCGCACTGCACGAGCGGTGGCAGCCACTAATACCTAACCTAACATTGTCCGAATATCATTTAACGCCAACTAAAGTTTTTATTTAACTGGACCTGCTTCTGCTCCTTTTCCTTCACATTTGTATAACTCATTCGGAAAATAATTGAAATTTTAACACATATTATTAAATGTAATACTAAAGTAAAAGCGTGTCCGGTTACTGGCATAGTAGGTTTTTTAACGCTTTCCAGTAACCGGACACAGTGTCCGGTTATTGAAAAACACTCTAATTTTCGTTCCAGTAACCGGACGGGTGAATATACTAAAATATGTAATATTTTCTAATGATTTTATGCTGTTATTACGTATTTTTATCATTATTGTGCATGAAAACAGCCTTTTGAAACACTTTTGTCAATAAATTGTAATAAAAACTTACTTGAAAGAAAGGAAGCGCCACTATGAAAAAAATAAGAAATCACACGTTTTCACACTCCACTTCATACACGCAAACTAAATATGATGCCACAAGGATTTCTTTTGAAAATAAAACGAAAACCAAGTGGCGAATTTGTTTAAAATTAATGGCTAATTCGATTGCAGTTTTCAAAATTAAGAAAAAATAAACAGTTTTCTTATTTTAAGCGGTTAAAGACAAAAGTGTCCGGTTACTGGGGGGTGGTCGGTTACCGGCATAGTTACCCTACATATATTTTAGCTATAGCGACTTGGAAATACTGAAGTGGCAGTTTCAAGTCAGATTTTACCACGAAATTTGATTGATTTAGACAGTTTTCAAATAACTTGCTTGCGATATTAACGCTAGCTTAGAGTGCAAACTGTGTAAGTCCATTTTTATGAAAAAGTGTTTTTAAGTGTAGAAAGCTAGAAAAATCAAATACGCACCACGCTAAATAAGTCTGTGATATTTGTCATATTTCCACTCGTTGTTATTCAGTGATACGCAAATCGTGTAAGTCCAAAAAGCGAAGAAAATTGTGTAAGTCCAAAATATTTATATGAACAAAAATTTTTTTTTCATTTCGAATTTTTTTTTAGTTTTTTTTTTGTCTCTCCTATAAAGCTTTAAAAAAGGACTTACACAATTTGCACTCTAAGCTAGCGATATATGTGTTAATATCCCAGCCTACAATCATTGTTGGCAGTCCTTAATTGAAAAAAAAAAACAAGTAAAAGCGCGGCTGTCTTCGGCCGTACCGAAGACTTCATACCTTTCATGAATGGGGAAATGAAAAGTGCACATAGCCTTATTTAGTTTAATTTATAATTTAAGTTCTGTCGGTGTTATAGTGGTCCGATCTTAACAATTTTCGGTATCCTTATTTGGGTCCATATGGGTACAAATACTGATCATATCGGTATACATATATATTGATGGGTCTGTCACGCCTCCTTCTAGTACTTTCACGATTTGATTTTCGGCACAAAGTTATAATACCATTTCATTCTCATGAAAGGTATAATTAAAGCATGAATAACGAGTATTCATGAACGTTGATGTGTGAACAATTTCGAAATAGGATTTCTATTCCCTTTCTGGTTTTCTTTGGATTAAAATGCAACTATTTTTTGTTGTCATTTTCACTACTATCTACTATTTTTTGTTGTTTTTTTTTATTTTCTTTATTTTTTGTTCTTGTTCTTGTTTTTGGTTTTCTTTTTGTTTTATTCTTGTTTTTTACTTTTGCTTTTGATTTTGCTTCTTCTTCTGCTTTTGCTTTTGTTTTTGTTTTGACATCTACCCCTTCATATTCTTCTCCCTTTCTTCTTCCTCTTAGTCTGTCGCTCCTTTTCCCTTTCTCCTTTACCTTTCCCTTTCTTTTTCCGTTTCTCTTTAATTTCGTTTCCTTTTTCCCTTTTATTTTGCCTTTCCCGCCACATTTCCTCTTCCGTTCCCTTTACCTATCACTCTCAATTACAGCTCCTTTTTCTCTCCCCATCCTACACTCAAAAAAAAAATTTCTCTCGATCAAAGACATAATTTTCCTTATTTTGAACACGCGTCCCAATACAAAATTTTCTTTGTTTTGTGTAAATTTTCTCAAAAATGTGGAAAAAACATAAAAAAACTTTCAAACAAATTCGTTGCCATGGGGATTTGTATGGGAATTTATTTTCTCAAAATTAAAGAAATCAAGTCTTCAAAACAAGGAAAGTTGGGAATGGAATGGCGCTTAAAGAATTTTTCATTATTCTAATGTATGAATTTTTTCAAAACAAGTATATGAAACCATGGTAGCGCATGTAACAACAATATTTTATAAACCTTTTAACATGTTTTAAGGAAAATTTACTCAAAACAAAGAAAGTAGTGTTCAAAATAGATAAACAATTTCTTTGGCCCCTCCATATATTTTTTTTCTCTCAGTGTATGCGTTCTCCTTTTCCCTCTCCTACTATCTTCCTTTCTCTTTCCTCTTGCCCCTCCTAATCCATTTTCGTTTCCTTTTTCCTCCCTTTTTCTTTTCCTTTTCATTTCCCACTCCATTAAATTCGCTTTCCCTTTCCGCGGGGTAACGCGTAAACTTTACGCGTAAACTTTACGCATAAACTTTACGCGTTTTTTGAAATTACTCATAGGTACAGCAAAGATGTTTACACAACAAAAAAATTATATTTTCGGCTCCAACTGCTATTCTTGTAAGTTCATGAGCATGAGCTTGATCTGGTTTTCCGCTTTAAGTGTTGCAAAGTATGGCAACCTTGTATTTTCCAGCTTGCCTAAGCAATTGTAGAAACGCGTGTGATATTAGAAGCTTTCTACTACTTCAAAAAATTAAAATTCATCTCATTTTAATGAAAAATGCGCGTCTTAGAAAAAAGCGAAAAATAAATGTATACATACATATGTACCTACGTGCGATGTTCATATGTATTTATGTATGTCCGCTTTTCTTACGCTTGGGCAGTCAGTATTTGCATAGGGCGCCGTTGCTGTTGTCGTTGCCATTGCCATTCTCTTGGGTCGCCTAATGCTTTTGCTCGTTTTACTCTTCTTCTTTTACTTACCACTTTTAGGTGGTACTTGGTGTTGATAAAAGTGGTGTCCTTGTAATAATAAACTGACGGCTTAAGTGTTGTATTTATGTCATTACAGATTACACATTTATGTACATATGTATATACATGGCATTGAAAAGCGACAGTCCAGCACAGAGAAAGACAGACACAAAGATAGTCAAGTAGTCAAATAGTCACACAGTCAGCCTACAAAAGCTACTATTAAGCTACATACATGTATACGAGAATATGCAGATGAAGGTAAAGTAGGATGAGATTGATGTCGACTGGCATGCATGTGAAAGTTCCATATGTATGTACATATACCATAGTATGTTTATATGCATGCAATTTTGTTTGCATAAATTCATGAACAACTTTTATAATTGAGCATATGAGTGTGTGTATGTGTGCGTGTCTTCAATTTTAACTAAACCAGCACGCATTAAAGTTTGCCGTAAATATTTTAAAAAGCTTACAGATGAACGGTGAAGAGATAATGTTGTCCTTTCTCTCACTTTCAGAGATTTACATACAGTCGATTATTATATCCGAAGTACATAAATATTTCTCGTGTTAATTATCCCGTTTTATGGTTTCTACTCATTTCGCGTGTATACGCTCGGTTGGTCAGTCAAGCCAATTTGTTGTAAGTGGAGTTACCTACCGAAATAACAAGAGCAGCAGTAATAGCAAGCAGTTTTTAAGCACTTATTGAACAAATAAATTTACTTAAATATATGTAAAAAAAAATATATTTAAACAAATGTGATGAATGATTTTTTTAGCGTTTTTCTAATAAATTCTTTTTAATCAAATCCAAAGAGCCAATACGAATAATTACGCCTTAAAAAGCATAGTATTATTTTCATTAATCTACTGAAAGCTAACTTGATTTAATATTTAGTTTTTTTTTTCAGTGAATTTTGTACATTTTATGCTATGACAATAAGACTTTTGTTTCATTATTCACATCGGTACGCCCACCAAAAAATTTACGCCTTGTTTGATGCTTACTACAGATGATCTCAAGGCTGGAAATTTATAAAAGGCGTCAGTTGAATGAACAAAGCCTTTAAATAAGGCTTGTTTTCCTTTGATTTGGTATCATCAACGTCTCTCTCTGAGAAGCAACCTGATTCTTAAGGCTTCTTTACAATGGGAAATAAAGCTTAGATACTTCCTTAAAATGAGGACTTAGGTGGAGCTTAAGTACCTACTTTATAATAAGACTTTTTCTTCATAGAAAATGGCTTGTCTCAAACCTTATAATAAGGGGTTGTATGGAGTTTAATTACCTTATAATCAGCCTTATGTAAGGGATGATAGAATGGCGTTTTTTGTTTCTTTAATTTACGCCATACATAGAGAGATATTCACAAAAAAAAGTGTGCAAGCGTTACTAACCTAAGCGTTTTGAGAATAATTTGCACCTGCCTTAACTGAATTACTTATTAGCGACTTTTATTAAAGTAAAAATTAATTGAAAAAAAGAACACACAAAAACAAAAATGTCCAACAAATTAGCCGAAAATTAAAGAAAAAATGCTGACTAACTTATTATAATGCAAAATGAGTCATAAAAATATAAAAAAAACACCTTGAACTGTTCACTTGTATGTTACGTGAATACAACTTGAGAAAATCCAAATCCATTTATGTAATTATCAAACGGTGACGAAGTGTTTTTTTATGCCAAGTGAAAAATGTAAATGCAACACAAACAAGTGTTTTCGCGTTTCTAATAATATTTTTGTTGGTTTTTTTTTTAAGCTAATGCTTTTGCAGGTTTTTCTGTTTTTTTGGTGGCAACACGAAAAAATTGCCTACTAAAACCTGAAAATATTCAAGCTGCGTTTATTTGATGTTTGATTATGCGCATACATACTCGGGCATACAATTATAAATGTATGTAGGAATATTAAATGTAATACTAATATTTTTCTTATTTATTAATATTACTTTTGTTTTCATTTTCGTAGCCTACATGTATTAACTTTGTTATTTTTGTATGCATAACACAATTTTTCAATGTTTGGTAATTACTAGTGTATACACAAAAATGTTCTACGAAATTTTGTTTATTTTTGTTGGCGTAATAATTTAATTTTCAGGTTTTTGTTTTTTTTTATTATGCTTTGTTTTGATTTGCATGCTAAACATTTAGTCAGCAGTAAGCAATAACTTATCGCCTAACTACGAGGCTAAATGAGCATGTGTTGAATTTTCATCAATATTTTTATTACATGATATTTTCATTTCATCAAAATGATGAGTGGCATATATACATATACATATGAGCGATATATTTACGTGTGAAAAATATTAAAAATTGTATTGAATCATGAGCTGAATCGATAAAGCCATTTCTGTTTTGTGCTCCCTGGTGATATTGGAATTAGTCAAGTATTCATCTGATTTCCCAACGTAGTCAAGGTCTCTCTTTGATCCTGCCTCTGCTGGGTTTCGATAGAAATACTTTTTGCGCCGGAGCACCTTCAACCATTCTCACGATATGACCTCCCAATACAGCCGCTGGATTTTATTCGCTCAACAATGTTGATGTCAGCGTAAGGCTCGTACAGTTCATCATTAAAACTCTGTCGATACTCGCCCTCGTTAACGCGCAAAGGTCCATAAATCTTCCGAAGAACTTTTGTCTCGAATACTCCAAGTGCCATCTCATCTAATTTTGATATGGTATATGCTTCTGTGCAGTACATGAGGACTAGAACAATGAGCGTGATTTTTTGTTCGTCGAGAGAGGTGGTGTTAATGCTGGTTCCCAAATAGACGAAGTCCTTATGGTTTCGAATTTCTCAATCTCAACAGTGACGTAGCTGCTAAGAAGCGGTCTTTCTTTGTGTGATGACAGAAGTTACTTAATCTTGTCATCGTTAACCGCCAAACCCATTTTCTTAGCCGCTTTATCCAGCTTGGAATAGGCAGAACATACAACATAAATATATGTATGTGCTTATATGTGTTTTTAGATATGAAAATTTTGGGTTATAACTTCTCCAGTTAAATATTTAGTTAACAACATGAAACTTTTTGGTATTCGATACGGCCGAAGACCGTCCTAAGCCTCATTTTTCTATAATAGACACTCTATATTGTCTTCATAGCAATAGGACTAAACCCGAAATTCCCTTCATGAGCAGAACTACTTAGAGCATTCTGTGCAAACAATCGGTTGCTCACCAACAGAGCCGATTCCAACAATTACGATACCCTACTGTTTGTGCATCATAGAGTGCGCTCTGAGAGCATGTTTTTTTTGGAGATACAGAGCGTAATTCCACGCTTCCTAGGAGCGCTTAATAATCATCCATGGCATGATCCCCTTTCCCACTGGGTAGGCAAATATAGTGTTTTCTTTTCCTATCGACCTTGCAAAAAACGCTTCAACTTGCTAAAGAACTGCTTGCTTGCTTACTTGCAACCCTGTCGCATTGTGACCTTAAGCGTTTGATCGTAAAATTTGTGAAATGTCGTATGTTCAACCCTGTATAACGCCTGAGTTGAACATTTCTCTACTAAGTCGGGCGTTTGACATTAAGTAAATTAAAATTGTTTTTTTTTTTATGAAAAATTATGAAATTTATGAAAAAATTCAAGAAAATATATTAGTGGCAGTGAACATGTTTACAATGCAACATCTAATATCGAATGTCAGTGTGAAGCAGCTTTAACCCTAATCACCGAATTTTGAAAAGTTACGTAAAACCGAAAGTGAGACTCTGAGGCTCACCTATGGGGAAATTTTGAAACACATTATTTTGGTATTTGTTTTTTACTTTTATTTATGCAGTAATGAATGCAGAAGCATTTTTATACATTCTTATAACGGTTTATGACAATTTTTTTAGTATATAAAGATAAAAAAGTAATTTCATAAAATAGGGCATATTAATGAACTGCAATTTTCACACATTTTTGCAGTTGTTAAATGTTCATAACAAATGGTTTTATTACATCTGTTGTAAATTTGTTTTTGTGCACACAATGAGAAAAACTACGAATCAAATAAATATGAATAATTTTTTCATATGATCGCCCCTAATATATATTTTCCGCAACCAAATTCCAAATTTTTAAAACGCGACGTTCGTGGTGGAAATACTTACGCATAAAAGCAGCTCATCGTTCGTTTCTCTATCTGAACGCATTTTTTCCGTAATTTAGAATCTCAGTAAACAGAAAATTATAAGATTTTAATGCTTTTGAAATTGCTGACTTTACCGTTCTCCATAATTTTATGACATCATATGATCTAAAGATCTATGGTGAAATACGACGAATTCACCAAAATCCGGGGGAAGTGTGGTGAGTTCACAATGTAAAAACCTCACTGGATAAACCTTGTAAACAACGGATTCAAAATTTAGTTGAATTCTAGAAATGTAAGCTTATTACTATAAAGATACTTAAGGTGAGTCTTTGAGGCTCACTTTCGGTTTTTCGTAACAATTTTATACGATTACAAAAAAATTGGTTAAAATAAATAAATAGCCCAAAGATCGAAATTATTTTATAATTTATGAACACAAATGAAGGAATACCCAAAATATCAGGCAAAAAGCTTTTTTGGTTTAGGAATAATCCGCTTTTAAACTTTAAAGTGAGACTGAGAGGCTCACTTTAGAGGATTAGGGTTAAGGTACGATCAACGCGCGACCGACCTAACGCCAAATTGCGATTCCGGCTAAGCCAAGTCAACTAGCTTAGTTTTTTTGTTGCTTTCCATGTTATTCCCTAAGCTAGCTAGTGTTTTTTCCAACTTGCTTACAAAAAAAAACGGCTTACATACATATGTAACGCATGTTGACTCTTTACGAAAAAGTTAACAACCCAGCAGTATTTATCAGCTGGAAAACAGCACACATTTCCTACTGAATGTTCAGTAGAGATGTAGTTCTAAAATCTGAAGTTTCCCTTTCGTTTTTATATAGAGGTGGCGTCGAAAATCAACTACCTAAAAACTGCCGAACGAGAAGGGAGAGTTTCTGTAGGAAAAAGGCCTGAATACGCAGGGAGAACTTCCATAGCATGTATTTCAGTACACCTGATGTCTTCACTGCGTGTTCAGTTATTTTTTCAGCAACGAATTTTGAACTTACTTTCAGGCTATTTTTCATAATGAATATTCTATTGAATATGCACCTCCTTACCTCAAATACTACTGGGTAGTTGCCACATAAATGTACATATACCAACTTGTCAAATTCTATCGCTTTTCGTGGTGTGTTCTCATTGTTTTACAAGTAGCTTAGCTGTCAAATTGTTGCTGTCGTCTGCCATCTGCCCTTCTACCTACCTTAAAAAATTATTTATCATAATCTCATTCATTGCCATATTGATTTATTTATTGTTGTCGGTGGACATGATTTTTTGTTGTCGCTTCTTCTACGCTTCTTTTCAACAAATTTACAACATTTTTTTTTCTGTTGTCATTTTTGATGCCCATGCACACATACATATGTACATACGTGCGAAGTTTGTACATATTTTAAAAATCTTTTGTCAGTATGTCTTTCGGCTTCCCGAGAGATGTTGATGACTTTACCATTTGATTGCTTTGCTGGCTTATGCCACATTCTCGGAAGTTTTTTCTTTCTTCTTTTAGGGTTTTTTTTTGCCTTTTTTTTCAAATATCTTTCGATATTTACATATGTTGACTGTTGTGTATGTGTACCCATTTTCTGATGTGTGCGACTTTTGTTTATGCGCCGTCATCGCCGCCTATGATAAGTTGTTATCCATTCACTGACATGCTATCTATAACTGCCAACTTTTAAGCCGATTTTCTTGCCATCCCCAATGACATTTCAAATGCCGCAGTTTAACATCACAACTTGGGTGATTTGGTTTTTCGGCGAACCAAAACAAATCAAACATGCGATATGCGACATTCGCTTGTTCAATACCAATGCAAAGTCATAGGCTGTAGTAAAATTCGGAACTATCTAATCTATTGAGTACGTCATCGACTGCCAGCTTGATATATGGTTCAATTAATCCTAGTATGAAATGGAAAAAGCTTGAGAATTTCATCAAAGAAGTATACAACACGCAGAAAGTAACACTTTTACTGCATTTGAGGCATTCCAGTTATCCACTAAGCTTAGTGATTAAACTTCGCTGACTTTAGTCTGCCGAAATTAGCTGTGACATGTCAAGTTTTTTGCGAATTTTTCTACCTAATTAGATGTAGCTTTCAGCGCTTCTAAAAACAATTAGTGCTTATACAGTTAATAATGAAGTAAATTACCAACTCATCGCACGGCTATCCTCTGCTGATGTCCACTGTTGTTATTCACATTTGTCCCAACAACTCAATGAATGCCAATGACATGCGGGAAAGTTGATTGCTGATGGATATCGATCGTGGGGGGATTACTTTGAATTGATGGTGATGTGGGCTTAATTACTGTGTTGCTCAGAGATTATAGAAATTACTTTGCATGTGCATACTCGCTTTGGCATATATATATATATATATACATACATATATACTTACTTGTATTTATATATAAACTTTAACGTTCATCCGTTACGTGAAATGACGTAATGAGCTCATATTGAAGCGATTAATTTTATGGCAATGTCGATTGTTTTGAAATAGATAAACGCATACATATACATATCTACATATATATTAGCAAATATTGAATGATTTACTGGCTTTGTATACTCATATTTCATATGCATACTTCCTTTTTTTTGTAAAAGTCGTCTGGGTAATGTTTTAGGCATTAGGATATTATATCGCGATTAAACAGCAGTCTGACACTTAATGAAAGGCCACATAAGCACAACTTAGGTTAATCGCCTAGGGATTGTAATATGATATTTGTGTACATATATGTAACTAGCTATGTGTATATGCACTCCAAAAAATTGACGCCTTATTTCAGATGATCAAAAGGCTTTTGAAATAATACCTGAAATATCTTAGAGATGTGAGTTGTGTGGAGAAAGCTTTATAATAAGGCTTATATGGAATTCACTCACTATGAGCCGAAATTTTATTCCTATTGCCTGTTCGCCATGTCAAATAAGGCTTAGATAATTCATTATAATGATGACTTATGTGGAGTTTAAATACTTTATAATAAGGCTTACATGAGGAATTATTATAGACGTTTTTGTTTGCTTGCATAATTCACATTTTTGGAACGTTAATGTGCATACTTACACTCAGGGAAAAAAAATTATAAAAACATATGAAAACGAGCTTAAAATGGGCAAAAACGTATTTAAAAGTGATGTATGTAAATACCAACATTTTTATTTTAAAAATGTTATTGTAATATTTTTCAATCAAGAAAAACCATTTTAAATTTAAAAATGTTTATTTTTATTTTAAGCACTATGAGAAAAAAAACGTTGCAGTGTTCCCTATATCATTTTCTCTTCCGGATTCGAAATTGTATCCAACGGCATTCTCTTCATCTTCTCTCAATCCGAGTCCCAACTACAAAAATATAGCCTCCGCTTGTTTTTCTCTTCTATTCTACTTCGTCTTAACTGTTTGTTATCTTTATTTCTTATTCTCCTTTCTTTATTTTATATTCTCTTCCGGATTCGAACCATGACATCAACCTGAAATTCAATCCATCGCCATCACATGGTGGAACATTAAACATTATATTGAATTGTAGTAACCTATTTATACTTCCCTTTTCCTAAAAAAGAATCTATGAATCATTGTAAAAACAAAATTAAAAAAAATCGATTCTCATTATTGTTTTTGTTGAATTTCTCACAAAAAAAATATTTTCTCACAAAAAATTTTGAACAAAGAGCGAGTTTTTGAATCAACATTCGTTTTCATTTTTAATTTAAGTATGTTTCTTTTTAAATCCAAAATGCATTTTTACTTCAAAAATTTAATTCTTAATTCAAAAATTTCATTCTTAATTTAAAAATTTTCATTGTTAAAATAAAAAGGGTTTGGTTTAAAACGTGCATTATGAAAACCAAAATTTTATTTTTGTTTTTAAAATGCTGTTTTTCCCTGAGTGTACGCGTTGTGACATGCCAAGTGGCCGCTGTGGTGCAGTGGGTAGAGTGCTCGCCTGCTATGCCAGAGGTCTTGGGTTCAAACCACGGTCCGAGCAAAACACCAAAACAATTTTTCTAATTAGTAAAAGTCCAATTATTGGATTTTTTAAGAGCAGCGGTCACCTCTCGGCTGTGGGTGGCATACCCTGCTCCCTGCCATGAAAAAGCTTCTCACAAAAAATGCATTCGCCGTTCTGAGCCGGCATAAAACTGTAGGTCCACCCAATTAGTACGAAAAACAAAAAGGAGCACACCTCGAATTGGGAGAGAAGCTCGGCCATAAAACTCGTCAGAGTTATAATAGCGCCATTTTATTATTATATTATTACGCGCTATTTAACGAACCACTTGCTTGCATGCCAGTTGAAAGCGCACTGCCCTTTTTTTACGCGAGGATCTCCTAGTGTTATCGTAAGTCCTCATTTTATGCTCTGCATATTAGTGGCAATCGGTATATGTACGTTCAGAATTTTGTATGCTTTATGCTTCCATCACACAAAACTCTCTTTGACCATGCTTGTTAATAAAACTCAATTTCCTCTCTTTCTATTTGAGAGATACCTTATACAAGCCTTATTTGTTCAAATAAGTTAGACCACTTTTTGGAGGGCATTTTTTATATGTATGCAGTGGTTCACAGTATGGGATATCATAAATTACGGTCTTTAGTACAATTAGTATTATTATAATATATATAAAATGCTATTCTTAATTGGCTAAAAATTATTATTGAATTCCACCAAACGATAATCGAACTGCAGTTTCGGAGAGTAGAGATGTACAGGTAAGCGTTATAGCAGAGAAAATTCGAAAGACAAACCAAGACAGTTCGGATAGAGAGCACTCAACACTAAGCATTGGAACAAAAGATGGCTAGAGATGCCAGAATATCAATATCTACATGTATAAGCGGAGGAGGCCCAAATTAATGGGATCTGAGATGTTTATTTAGAATATAAACTCTCGGGAAAAGGAGGTTTGCTCTCCCTTACAGAACATTGCATTATTCGAAAGCAAGCAGAGAGAGAGGCTTTAAAGCTTCCGATCCTTTATATAGGAAAACACGTTCACATACAATCTACGCCAAGTCGAAAATGATAGTAATGCTTTTGTATAACTTCTAGAAAAAAATAAATTAATTAACTTAACATTGAGATTTGTAATATAAGGATTTTTTATATAGAAATTTATGGTTTTGCTCATCAATTGATAAATACACTAGCGAAAAATAAAATAATTAATTTCAAAATAGCATTAAATATTAAAACCTAAAACTTGAACGAACGGAAATACCATGCCGTCGAAAGCAAAAAACAATGCTTGATTTTTTTTTATCTAGAAACGAATTTAATTTTAAAATTTATTACCGCTCAACGCTAGTGATGGGCGAGTCCGAGATGTTTAGACAATTGAGAGAATCGCCATCGTTGCAAAATCACAATCGAGTCAAAAGTTGACTCGCTCCTCGACTTCACAATCGAGATGTTTTTGCGATTGTTCCGAGTCGGCGTGCCGGCTGTTGTTTTGATGATATGTTTTATTGATAAAATAAACTGAATGAGTATTGTTGATGAAGAAAGTAGGATTTTTAATGGAAGTGAGGCAAATACATAAATAAATGAACCAAATTGAAAAATATGTTATATATAGACGCTGTATTTTTGCAATCCCAATCAAAGAGTGTCATGCATAATAATAATTAATTATTTAAACATTAATAAATTTTCTGAAGTGGAACCCTTACGAAACAAATGAAATTTACGAGCAGCAACAACGGCAATAGATTTTTACCACTCTGTATGTTTTTTTTAAACCAATTTTGATATTCAAGCGGCAACAACAAATGTTATGTATTTTTTGCAGCGAGTCCGAGATGTTGTAGGGCTGCTTTGAAAACGAAAGGAAGCGTTGGCAAGTCCGAGATGTTTTAGCGATTGTTTCGACTGACGGCCATTTACGACTTGACTCGAATACGAATGAAAACCATCGAGAGCATTCGAGATATTTCAACAATCGAGAGAATGGAATAAAACATCTCGGACTCGCCCATCACTACTCAACGCTAACACAAAACAAGTTTTATGTCAATATAAACAATGGTCTTGATGAAAGCAAATTAATGGTTAATTGTTTATCTCAAGAATATTTTTCATTTTACATAGGTAAATACACACATAAATACTAAATATTAATCAACAAGTAAGGAAGCCTAAGTTGGAGTGGAATCGAACATTAGATACTCAGCTGTATGCTTTCATTGTTTGTTTGCGTTTGATGGAAACACGGTGTACTTTATATAAAGCGAGTGCTGCATAAAGTGGGCGTAGCCACGCCCATTTTCAACATTTTTATCAGTCATCCAACTAAGCATATGAATATTATTCTTTGTGCAAAATTTCATTCCTTTGTGACTTCTAATTACAAAGATGTCACGTTACAAATTCCCAAAGGGTGTTCCAGAAATATCTTTGTTAAAAAGTAGGCGTGGTAATAAACCGATTTCAATAAATTTTTGCGTGTCTATTAACGCAAGTTATAAAAGTGTACAAACCAAGTTTCGTCATAATATCTCAATTATTTTTCGAGTTATGGGCTCCGAAATCTCGTTGATTCCTTTGTATGAAAAGAGGCGATGCCACGCCCATTTTCCGAAATTTTTCTATTTTTTGTTTCCGATCTATTGTAGAACTCAAGCCACAAAATTTCTATGAATTATCTTTATATTTGACAAAGATATCGCTTAAAATGTTTTTATTAGGCCACTTTATGATACCCATATATAAAAGTGGGCGTGGTCGTCAACCGATTTCGCTAAAATTTTGAACATGTATTACTACAAGTAATGAAAGTGTATACACCAAGTTTCGTCATAATATATCGATTATTTGTCGAGTTATGGGCTCAGAAATCTCGTATATTCCTGCTTCTAAAAGGAGGCGGTGCCACGCCCATTTTCCAAAATTTTTGTATTTTTTGTTTTACGTCCATAGTTCTGTAAAATTTCAATGATATATCTTTATATTTGACAGAGATATCGCTTAAATGCTTTTATTAGGTCACTTTATAATACCCATATATAAAAGTGGGCGTGGTCGTCAACCGATTTTGGCAGTTTTTCGTCCAAACATTTGCCTAAGTAAGTATACGCGTACCAAATTTCATCGATATATTTTCAACGGTTTCTGAGTTATGACTCATAAAACTTTCAATGTTTGCCCCTTAATAAGTGGGCGTGGCACCGCCCATTTTCCAAAATTTCACCATATTTCTTCATAAGGGCCTGAGCTCAATACGTGTGTGAAATTTTATCACTCTAGCTCTATTAGTGACTGAGATACAAAATTTCCGATTTTTACTATATAGGGGAGGTGGGCGTGGTCATGGTCCGATTTCGCGCATTTTCAATACCATCAGTTCCTGTCTTGATACCAACTTACATTTCAAATTTCATCAAAATATCTCAATTTTCGATTGTCTTACTCACATTTGCTTACTTGGAATTCGTGATTTCTAATTATAACATTTTTATTATATTTTATAACATTCATTTATAACATCCATAAACACAATAGCACAAGTAAGCCCAATTGAAAGTATAGAAAAGAAGCTAAATCTAATTAGGAAAGCTTATTCTTAGTTGTATCTTTTTTGGGCGGTTAATAATGCGAATTTCTCTCACAACTAATTGGTTGCTAATGCCTAATTTTCAATATGAAATTTTCGAGAATTCGTTATTTGGCATAGGTAAGTTTGCGCTTACGCAAACCTACTTAAATACCTAAAAAGATTAATACTTAGGTACTTAAACCCTACGCCCGCAGAACTTACCTTGTACTCTTGGCGATTAATAATAGTTTTAAATATTTTTTTTTTTTTTTGTAAATCTTGTAAGCTTTTTAAGAGGATTAAGTATGCGAAATTTTGATTGGAATAAATTAGCAGCGCTAATAGCCGGTTTTTAGTTAGTTAGAAGAAGTTAGTATGAAAAAAAAAAAACAATTATTAGGTATAACAATGGGGAGTGCCACATAATCCCCAAAAAACAAAATCCCCAACGCACAAAATCCCCAAAAAAAAAAAATCCCCAAAATCAAAATCCTTAAAATCAAAATCACCAAACACGAAATCCCCACATTTTTTCGGGGATAGCGTCACGAAATCCCCAAAAGATGACTAAATAAACAACGTTGAAGATCATATTTAAAAAACCGCATGCCGAGTCTTATCTGAGCTCTGATACGTAATAACATATACATATGTATACATACATATAAAATACATATATATCCCTGCAAAAATTCGGAGTACTCCATTCGCTAATCCATGGAGTTCTCGCTAATAATGTCGAAAAAATGTCGAATTTTAATCTACCGAAATAAAAAAGTCGCAAAATGTCGAAAAATGTAGAAAATGTGGAAAAAAAATTGGCGTGTTTTTTCTTTATTTTCGGTAGGTGGGTCGGCTTCGATATAATGCGCCCTATGGGGTATCTAAGAGATTCCATATTTTATAAAAAATATGTTCATCTAAATAAACACTCAGAGAAAAAGCAAGCTAAATTTCAGTATAGCGGGCTTGAATCAAGCCGAAAACGTTATGAAAGTCTGTTAAGCTCGAAAATGCTAAAATCAAGAATATATTCTTATTCTTAGGACGATATTTTTGAGAATAAAAGACTTATATTAAGAATTTTCCCATTTTGAAATAAGCTTATATAAACTTATTTTCAGCATTGCCCATAATTGATTTGAGAATGTGAAATCTTATTTGAAAAATGTCCAACTTTGTTCTGAGAATATTTATTCTTGATTTTCCACTTTTTCGAAATTCAAAATTCGAAATCATTTAACCCACCTAACAAAATAAAAAGATTAAAGTTGTTATTTCAATACATTCTGTTTTATTTTGTCTTATATTTAGGCATGTACATACATATGTATGTATTTACATATATATATACATAGTAATATATATAATATAGTAATATATATGTATAATATACAATTCAGTTTTTACATACATATACATATATGTATTCCCTAACACATCATGTATTATAAAACTATAAATATTTATTTATGTAAAACAGGTCTTAAGG
The DNA here is from genome assembly GCA_960531455.1 of Urophora cardui. NCBI lineage: Eukaryota > Metazoa > Arthropoda > Insecta > Diptera > Tephritidae > Urophora > Urophora cardui. The sequence goes on along the minus strand of OY482672.1, from coordinate 51,004,584 downwards.
TAATGTTATAACAATAACTAAAATTACTTATAATTATAATTATTACAAATATTTAATTCTGATACAAATTTTCCATTATTTACATATATAACATACATATATATTTGTGTTCATATCGAACAGTAGCTTATGTCGAAATGTAAATTTTCAAGATATTCGTAAATTTGCGTAATTTTCTACCAATTCCCCGCACAAGATTATTAAGTAAAATCTTGAGACTGACTGGTTTAGAGCCTGATAAGGAGTTAAACCGCAGAACGTACTCTCTGAGCATTATTCAGCTTTTTAGAAACTGGCTCATTTTTTGTTTGCTTAAGTACACTTTACACGTACTTAAGCTACTGTTCCATATGAACACAGATATGTACATGTAAATATGGGCTGATGAAGTTACAAAAATTTCTAATACATATGTACATTTTCTGTTTCTGCACTTACTCTAAAAACAATTGCATATGATTGAAAATATTTGTAATTTGAACTTTGACACCCCTTAACCGTCTCCGATCGTGACAAAAAGTTATATGTGGTATCTTCGACTAGATTAGCATCGACCTAGGGGATGAGTTTGAAGAAATATGATTTAAAAATTTTCCCATACATTTGGGGACAACCCTAATGTACATATTTATGTGTACATATAGCGAACGGATAACTCACGTTTTAAATATGGGAAAACGGCTTCCAAATTAAAATCCAGCAGAAGTTTCCTCAGGCTTTCGTCATCTTCTGCTTTTTAAATTCTCATCCGAACAGGCGCAGCGTCTGCACATACAATTTCTTCGATGAGCTCCATCCAACCTGACTCGTCTATAGACGTACATGTATGCCTGGGACTCGTCCAATGGAAGGATGCTCCATACTTTAATTTCTTCCATCTTGCTTTTACGATTATTGTACGTACATACATATGTATGTACATATGTACATATGCAAATTTTTATTTTTTTATTTTGTTAAAAAAATGTTTCGCTAGAACCAAAAAAGCAACGTCTATTGATAATTGTGTATGTAATAAGTATGTATGTATCGTTTCAAGGAACACTAGGCACTTAGTATTCTCAAATTAAGAATTTCATTCTTAAAACAAGATTTTTTCAGATTTTTATTTTGCGTCAAGAATGCCATTCCTGTTTCAAGATTGGAGAAACTTAAATTTTATATATTTTTCCTTAATTTCAGGAATTCTTAAATCAAGTACGACACAGCTTGATTTTAGCCCGCAATTTTTCTCTGAGTGAATGCAATGAATAAATAAAGGCGAAGGCCGCTTGCGCTGAAGTGTGTACTACGCATAAGGACGTCACTAGAGCTGCAAAACTATCGATGGCACTATCGATAGTATCGATAGTTTTTATTTCGTGTCACTATCGATAGTTTTTTTCCACTATCGATGGTTATCCCTATTCATTCTTGTAGTTTTGTCCCAAGAGAAGAATACTGAATGTTAGGGAGGAGTTGGATTTCGATATCAAATTGGTCAAAAATAATACCCCAGCGGGTTAGGGGGCCTAGAATATACCCGTCGTAAGGAATGTCTGTCGTAAGAGGCGACTAAAATCCACGCTTCTAACGATATACAACTTGTAGTAATTGAACCACACCTCGCTAAATGACATCTGGTCAATGTCAAAATTTTTATTTTTTTTCCGATTTTTGAATGTTTTGATTTTCAAATTAAGTTTTTTATAAAAACTTGTAAAAATCAGAAAAAATTTATTTGTTTTAAAATTAGCCCGTTTAATTGTTAACGCAAAATCAAAGATATCTGATAAAAACATTATTTTTAGCGATTTCTTTCATGTGAAACAAAAAGGATATTTTATGGACTAAAAACTCTGTTATATGACTAATTTGGGGGCTAATTTTTAAAAAATAAAACTTTTCTGATTTTTACAAGTTTTTATAAAAAACTTAATTTGAAAATCAAAACTTTTTCAAAAATCGCAAAAAATTTAAAATTTTGACATTGACCAGATGTCATTTAGCGAGGTGTGATTCAATTACTACAAGTTGTATATTGTTAGAAGCGTAACTCTAGCGAACATAATTTTTGAATAAAGTGATAACAAAAAACACAAAATTACCGTTATCTCAAAAATTTAACCATACAAAAAATTAAAAAAAAAAAATTGTTCTGTGCTCAGCAGGCCCATAGCTATCCTCCCCCATAACTGAAATTCTTCGTATTTTTACAAGCTTTTATTTAACTTCACTTTTTGTATGTATTGGGGTATGTATGTCGTGGAATTTTGCAACGAATATTTAAGATACTTCTAGTTGAGCTAGGTACTTGAAAATTGGAACATAGTTCAGGACCCGAAGACAATGCAATGTGAAATAAAAAAAATCCGATAGATGGCGCTTGTGTCGAGATATTTGTAAAATTCGTATTTACCGACCGAATTTGTTCATATTCGGTATATATATTGCCTATGAGAAAGTAAATACATCCGTGGAAAAAAATCGCCGCTAGGTGGCGCTGGTGTCAAGATATTTGTAAAATTTGTATTTACCGACCGAATTTGTTCATATTCGGTATATATATTGCCTATGAGAAAGTAAATACATCTGTGGAAAAAAATCGCCGCTAGGTGGCGCTGGTGTCAAGTTATTTGTAAAATTCGTATTTACCGACCGAATTTGTTCATATTCGGTATATATATTGCTTATGAGAAAGTAAATATATCCGTGGAAATAAATCGCCGATAGGTGGCGCTAGTGTCAAGATATTTAGAAAATTAGTATTTATGAACCAATTTTGTTCCTATTTTGAACACGTATTACGAAGTAATCTATTCACAAATGAGTATAGTAAAACCACTTAAAAGACTCCACAGGAATTGGATAATAAAAAAACTGGCTGAGCAGAAACCATCAAAATGTTAAACATAGTGCACTTCATATTAAAAACTGTTGGACTATATTGATAGTGGGAGTGTTGACAAATATTAGATGTAATATGCATTGTAAAACTAAAAAGGCAAAAATAAAACAAAGTAAAAAAAATTTTTTAAAAAGCTTTTATTTAATATTAATATAAAAATTTACTAAAAAGGAAAAAAATAATTTTTTTATATTTTTGAACAAGATTTATATTAGTCCTTAGTTCATTTGGATCTTAATTTCAATCTAAGCATACATTTAACGTATTTCTTCAAAGCATTTCTGTATATGTATCAACATAAATAAAAGCGCGGGTACTCATTAGATATTCATATTCATTTAAATTCCAATTACGTAAGATATGCATTACGTAAAGAGCACCCGCGCTTTTATTTATGTTGATACATATACAGAAATGCTTTGAAGAAATACGTTAAATGTATGCTTAGATTGAAATTAAGATCCAAATGAACTAAGGACTAATATAAATCTTGTTCAAAAATATAAAAAAATTATTTTTTTCCTTTTTAGTAAATTTTTATATTAATATTAAATAAAAGCTTTTTAAAAAATTTTTTTTACTTTGTTTTATTTTGTTTTTTTATTTATTTAAAGCATAGGGTATTCTACATTAATGAAATGTTTAAACAGTGTGCCTTTTGATTATCGGTATTTTACATTAATGAAATGTATAAACAATGTGCCTTATGTACTAGTCAGCGCCAAAGATGCTAAAAAACAAATGTACTACTTTTAGTTTTATTACTATAGCGTTTTCAAGTCAAATGAAACCTTTTTCAAATCAAGTGCAAATTTTAAATTGAAAAAGGTTTAATTTAACCAAAAAATGCTATATACTATATAAGTGAAGTATTTCATTCCTATTTGTTCTTTTGTTAATTAATGTTATGCGTTAAAAAAAAGACTTTGAAAAGGAAAATGTAAACAAAACCATCCCTCTTTTTAAGGTTTAATTTAACCAGAAAATGCTATATACATACACAGAGAAAAAAGTACAATGGTTTTTTCAACCAACTTCTTGGTTAATGTTTAATTGGTTGATTTATTCATGTCAAAAGGAAAAAATGTAATATGTACAATATTTTGGTAACAATCAATATCAAACAGAAAGTTGGTTTCCCCAACGTGTATATTTGTTATATTAGCGAAAATATTGGTTAATTCATATCTAAAAAAAAAGTAAAAATATTTACGAAGCTTTATGGCTTCGGCTCTGTTGTTACCATCGCCTTCAACACCGTTTGTGCTTGACGAAGTTGAATGGCTGGACCCGAATTGCAGAGAGCGAGAGAGTGAGTATTTGGAATTTTCTTCGTTATTCAGTTAACATATTAACACTCTCTTATAGATCATACATAGCAGTGCTGCTACTGGCATAAAAATATAACCAACAAATTGTTTAATAGTAACAAGGAATTGGTTGAAGATTTGAACGAACATTTTGTTATATCAACAAATATCATGGTTAATATAACCAAAAACACTGTCTAATATATCAACAATGGTAATGGTAATATTAAACAAAATTCGCATTGATTCCATTTCAAGTGTGAAATTAGTACTATTAACCAACTTTTGGTTGATTTTTCTCTCAGTGTAAGTGAAGTATCTAATTCTTATTTGATCTTTTATTTAATTATTGTTTTGCGTAAAAAATTAAAGACTTTTTGGAAAGAAAACTATAAACAAAACCATCCCTCTTTTTATTTTAGTGAAATATTCATAAAAAACTATCGATAGTATCGATAGTTTTTTTTTCGACTATCGAAACTATCGAGTGGTCCGACTATCGATGGTTTTGCAGCTCTAGACGTCACCGCCACGGTTATAGCACACAACCGGACGTGGATGGCGTAGCCCAGGGTTATTTTTTATAAGCGCGGCGGAAGGCCGCCAGTGCAAATATTCCAGAAAGAGAATTCTGCCGGCTGAGGGTTATTTTTTTTTATTTTTTCTTTTGAGTTTCAGTTTGAGAAATAATGTCCAATGTAGAATTCTCATATTCTGTGTGAAATAAATTAAAATTAGGTTAGAAATCGCCGCGATTTTGATTTTAAGGATTTTGATTTTGGGGATTTTCATTTTGGGGATTTTGATTTTGGGGATTTTGATTTGGGGATTTTGATTTGGGGATTTTGATTTTGGGGATAACGTGATAAACCCATAACAATGATTTCCACAAAAATACTCGGACATAAGTGTTTAGAGTATAGCTGTGTATCAGAGATCAGCAGCGGTGCACCGCATTTTCTAAAGCACCGCAAAAATATTTATTTTTTAAGTGGCTCAAAAAATAAGTACCCAGAAAAAAAATTCACCGCCACCGCATTGATTGGAAACCTAAATGATATTGCGGTATTAATTGTTATTTACACCGCATACCGCAAACACCGCATAACGCAAACACCGTATACCGCAAACACCGCATATCGCAAACACCGTATATCACAAACACCGCATTTGTTTATTTGTATACTATTCAGTGTTGCCGGAAATTTTTCACACACTGCAAAGGTATAGGCAATTGAAAATTCATTTGTACATAAATACATAGATATACAGCAAATTTATTCTCAAGTATTTTTTTATTTTTGTGTGCTTTGTTTTTGTGGCAGTTTTTTGAATAATAAAATATTTTTCAATAATGAAATAATCAAAAATTCATTTTTGAAATCCAATACGACTAGTAGGGCCATCAGAATGAATAATTTTCCGTCAAACTAGCAATCCATTTAATTGACAACATAGTTGAATTAAATGTTTTTAAATGACGATCGACACATTCAGTACTTCAGCTTTGCCGTAAAAAAGACATCTAATTCAACTACATATGTTTCTCAGTTAAAGGAATTGCTAGATTGACGGAAAAGTATTCATTCCGACGGGCGCATAATAAAATGTATAAAAATAAACATGTGTATTGTTGTTGCTCCAATAAAATGACAAAAACTTCGGTTTCAATCAATGTATCGTAGCCAATTTTGTCGATTGTGAAAATTAAATGAATGCCTCGTTGGAAAATAAAGAATTATGTCACAGACAAACAAAAATGTGTAAACAAAACTTATGTGTATTACTAAGAAGCCATAAATGTGATTCAAGGATTTTAGGAAAAAACTCTATTTCATGTAAATAGGACATATTTTTATCTTAAAATTCATTAGTCAAATTATTTTGAATGTAAACAAACTCTAAATTTTAAGTGGCCCTTTCAATGAAAAAATTAAAAAAAAACCAATCCTGAGAGTTTTCCTGTATAGATATTCTTTGGTTAAAATCAAATTGTAATCAGTAGTATTTTTCATCAGAAATCCACAAGACGGTAAAAATTACAAACAAAAAATCGCACTGGCAACATTGTAAATATCTCTATTTGGGAAATGCGGTGTTGTGATACCCATACTACCGCACACCGGAATTGATCAAGAAAATGCGGTACGGTGTTTATTATGATCGCATATTTTGCGGTTGCGGTCATACTCCCACCGCATTTATTATGAGTATACTCTAAATCACAAAAAATGTATCGCATGCTGATCTCTGCTGTGTATAAATAGGTACTTAATCGGTTTCATTTTTAATAAATTCATCTTAGCTAATTCTTATTTATTTTATTTACTATACAGTGACACAATTTGCGATTGGTTGTCCAGGGGCGGAATAATTCCTAAACAGAATAAGAGACCACTATCCCTGTAGTAAAACCTCAAAAGCGGTTTGGTTCGTTTATTTTTTTATAGCCATTTTAAATTTTAAAAATTTCGTCTGTTTCTTTTTTGATAAATATCAAATAAAAATATTTTGATAGGAAATATATAGTAAAATTACACGAGCATTAATTTCGTGGAATACCTTAACCCTCTAATACCTACCCGAATTGGTCGTTTTGACCCTTATTTGATAAAGTCCAAAAAATTGTATTTTGAAGATCGCAGAGTGTTGAATTTTTCTAGAAAATTACTCGACATAAAATTTCCCTAGCGGTCTCCTCAGACAAAATCTTTGTACAAGGAAAGTAAAAGACCACAGAAAGTAGAAAACATATATTCCTCAAAATAATCTAATGCTTTCTTCATACAACCGATTATACCTATTTGGTAGGCCGTGAATATCAATCCGATTTTAGATTTTCATACTTAAAGTTATATAGTCTACAAATGTTATGCCGAGCCGGATAAGTGTTATAAATTCCATACATTTTCATTAAAATTATTGAAGCAAAAAAACATAAATTGACGAAAAGGCACGATTTGCAAACTCGTCTGAGTAATATCTATTAAGGCCTTAATCTTTTTATTGCTTTTAGCATAAATATATTTATATCTATGCTTGTATATGAAAAAGTGTTCCAAAACTAAAGTAATTTAGTTGCCACAACAAACTATGCTAATCAAAATGCCTCCAGCTAATAAAAAGAAAAGCAGAAAATAACCACAAAACAAATTATATCTAATATAATTATTCATGAGTTTCATCGTCATAATTTATTAATATTATACTATGTAGTGGTTTTCTTTTTCTTATCGACCTTGAAAAAAGCGCTTCAACTTGCTAAACAACTACTTGCTTGCTAAAATGCAACCCTGTTGTCAGCTATCAAAATTAAATATTGCGAAAGAGAAAAATAAATAAATAGGTTAATAAATTTTACATAAAATACGTAAATAGAAAGATGTACATATTTTCATAAAGCCAACCAAAAAAAACAGTGTTAAACGAAGCAAAATGAGCAAGTGCTATTTACAATAGCTTCAATCGTTGACTTTTCAACACTGCTGTTCAAGTGGACAAATTGCTAAGCGCTTTCAACTCAACTCGCTTAGTCAAATTAACTAACTTAGTTTTTGTTGTTGCTTTTTATGTTATTCGCTAAAATAGTTAGTGTTTTTTTCCAACTTACTTACAATGAAAAACGGCTACTATTTTTTTTTGTTCACTTTTGACGTGAAAACCCGGCATAGTTTTCAGACTTCATAAAAGGTATGTATGATTTTGACAAAGCGTACGCAGCTGTTTTTGACAGCACGATTTAACCGCCAAGAAATGACTCCATTGAACGTATATATGTATGTACATATATGCATACATATGTACGTGCTCTCTATGACCTAATGATGTATGTATGTATGTTTGCCTTCATGTGAGCGACGACCTAATCTTAAACGCTGCCATAAATAAGCAACTTGAGAACTCACCCAATCAATTAAAAGGCCAGACAGAAACAACAATCAGTTGATTTTTCTCAATGGTTTATAAAATTAATAGGGAAATTTGAGCGTAAATATATATACATATCTAATGAAAAAGTGTAAGGCACGCAATTGTGCGTGCTATCATAGATTTAGCTTTTTATATTCAGCTGTACTAGTACACAGAGTATTATAGTTTTGATTTCATAACGGTGGATTGTAACAGAATGAAATAATCGAGATAGATATGGACTTATATATATCAAAATGATCAGGGTGAAAAGAGAAATCGATTGAGCCATGTCCGTCCGTCCGTCTGTCCGTCCGTCTGTAAACACTCTAACTCGCGCAAAAATTGAGATATCTTGATGAAATTCGGAATGCAGGTTGGTATTGAGACTGGTACGGTTGGTATTGAAAATGGGCGAAATCGGACCATGACCACGCCCACTTTTCCTATATAGAAAATATCGGAAATTTGGTATCGCAGCCACTAATATAGCTGGAGCGATGAAATTTCACCCACGTATTGAGATCAGGTCCTTATGAAGAAATTTGATGAGAGTTTGGAAAATGGGCGGTGCCACGCCCACTTATTAAGGGACAAACATTGAAAGTTTTATATGTCATAACTCAGAAACCGTTGAAGATATATCGATGAAATTTGGTATGCGTGACTTGCTTACTTATACAAATGTTTTGACGTAAAATTGTCAAAATCGGTTGACGGCCACGCCCACTTTTATATATGGGAACTATAAAGGGGCCTAATAAAAACATTTTAAGCAATATCTCTGTCAAATATAAAGATCTATCACTGAAATTTTGTGGCATGAGTCCAGCTTTGGACATAAACCAAAAAACACAAAAATTTTGGAAAATGGAATATACGAGATTTCTTAGCCTATAACTCGACAAATAATTGAGATATTATGACGAAACTTGGTTTATACACTTCTACATATACACGCAAAAATGTATTGAAATCGGTTTATGACCACGCCTACTTTTTAACAAAGATATTTCTGGAACACCCTTTGGGAATTTGTAACGTGACATTTTTGTAACTAGAAGTCATAAAGGAATGAAATTTTGCACAAAGAATAATATTCAAATTCTTAGTTGGATGACTGATAAAACTGTTGAAAATGGGCGTGGGTACGCCCACTTTATGCATCAGTCGCTTTATATAAAGTACCTACACCGTGTTTCCATCAAACGCAAACAAACAATGAAAGCGTACAGCTGAGTATCTAATGTTCGATTCCACTCGAACTTAAGCTTCCTTACTTGTTATACTTTTATTTGTTCTAAATTTTTATTATTAATCTTTTTTATTTGTTGTGACATACAAAAATTTCGTTATTTTTGTTTGTTGCACAGTGATAAAGGTAAATTTTAGAAGAGGCGGGTTCAGCAGTGGGACTGAGTTATGAAAAAATAAATATACTTATGTATGTGTGAAAAACCAGAGAAAGCGGATTTTTATAAAATTTGTAAGTAATAAATTGAAAATGTGCTACTGTGGTATTCGACTTGCATAACAACCCGATAACCCATTCTAGTATCGAACGACGATAATTTTTACAAAACTCTGAGAGCGGAGAACGATTGAACAACGTGGTTCATTCTAAACAATTTCGTCAACCCCGTTAAAATCTATGCCTTCTCTAATTTTGTATCGAAAATTTATCGAAATCTGAAAAACCGACCAAAACAAAAACGCAAAAATAAGCAAAAGTACATATTGAATAAATTAAGAAGCTCTGTTGTATATAAAAGTAACTATACCTTTATTTAATTTACCCTTTTTCAGCAACATCGAAGAAGAACAAGAATAACAAATGTGAAACTGAACGACGATAGCTACGTGGAGATGAAATGCGTGGCGAGATGGTTCGAAGTCGAATTAAGCTATGCAGGCTTATATTTATAAGTAATAAATTTTGTAACAGTCGGTTTAAGTTCTAAGTATATTCATATTGTACAACGAAGATGATTTTCGACTATTCACCACAATGTTTTTTCTGAAAGTTTTTGAATCGTTATCGAATTGTTAAACAAGACTAATTCTTGTTAGAGAATTTCTTCAGACATAAATTTTTATGTTTCTCATTATTTGTTGAATGTAATTTGTTTATACATAATAGCATATTTCTTACGCTTAATTTAATTTAAATAGTTACATAACTTAGATCTCATTTTAACACTCACCTTAAAAGCATTAGCTGCTAGTCGTGCAAAGCAATAAAATTGCTTTTATTTTTTATGTGTATTTAACTTTCATGTGTCCGCCAATTTTCGCATTAAGTACTTCAAAACGCAAATTCGTAGATATAAATATTTGTGTTTGTATGTTTTTAAGTAACATTTAATTACCCGCCGGGCAAAATTTCAGCCATTCGTAGTCATTTTGTTAACACCAAAACACCACACACTGAACTAAGTTCTATCAACGCCTAATGAATGTACATACATATGTGTGTATCTAAGTATACATTTATTTACGTTTATACTACCGATTCAACTAAATGCCAATTTGCATTAATTTAAGCTTGAATCGTCCGTCTCGTTGTGGTTTAGAACATTCATTACAGCATCCGGTTATTGACTTGTTTTGATCACGGCAAGAGAGCAAGCGCGCAGCGGAGCAGTAAAAAATAGCATCAAATCGTTTGGAAAAGGCGTGCGGAATGTGAATTAAATGCTATATCTACAAAAAAAAAAAACTTAATATAAATTCATACCTATAGTTGTACATATATGTATTTTTTCAGGTTCTCAGGAATATTAGCTGAACCGAAGTGATGAGTTAATTGGCAGCTGAGTTGGTATGTGCAAATACCGACTTGAATATTTTCTTTATAACATTTATAGATATGCATGTATGTATGTATTTACTGTATGCTATAGCTACAATAAAAACTCATTGCATATATATTTGTATGCATGTTTGTGGTTAAGTTTTGTTGTTTCACTATTTTATTACTCCATGACAACGCAACGGTCACTTTTTATTCGATTTTATTGGCTTTAACATTTTGCTTCGTTAAGCATTTGCTAACTCATAGACAACTAATCGTAAATTGTATTAGTCTTTATCATTTTTCTCTTTCACTTATAGAAGCACAAAAATTACATAAAAGAATAGAAAAATAACCGCTTTAAAACCACTTTTTACCATGCTGCTGACACCAGATCGAGTTTTCGAAATTTTCAGGAAATAAATCGTTTAAAAACTTCAGTCACTCAGTTGGAATTCTGTTATCAAAACTCTAGGCATATGAATACAGGAGAGCGAAAAAGAGAGGGTTTAACGAAAAAAAAAAACTAGATCTACGGATACGCTCAGCTTGAAGGTAGGCACACTAACAACATTTATAGAACTATCGGTATTACTTTGAGCGCTTCTGCGCGTCATTAAACAACGTGCTGATTTAGCTTCACAGGAATTTTTAATCGAATTTGAATCCATTTTTACGGAAATATTTCTAAGGGATCTAGGGGACCAAGGCTCCCATGTGGTATCACAAAGGACAAATTTGGCCTAAGTGTGCGCTCGCTTTCTTGAATTGCGGAGGCAGCCACCTCAACCTAACCTAAGCCAACCTAACCTAAGCTAACCTAACCTAACCCAACCTAACCTAACCTAATCCAACCTAACCTAACCTAAGCTAACCTAACCCACTTTGAGAAAATCCTTTCCAAAATTAAAAAAATTCAACCTCCTTGTTCTTGAAGTTGTGTCCAGTATGCTCCAGCAAAGTTTAGGCACGCTGAGAAATTGGATAACCAGCCTTTTAATGAAACAAGAAGTCTTTGATCCCAAACACTAGAGTTAATAGCGAAGTTTTCTTAAGCAAGCTCCATCTCAACAAAAGTCTACCTGTAGCTATTCATCTAATGAATGGTCAAAATCCATTAATAAATAACTATAGATTTTAAAAGAAATTAAGTATCTAAAAGTCCATCTACTAAACTAATGCGAACATTTTACTTATAACCCAAGGAACATTTTGCGAACTCAAAAAAAAAAAAATAATAATAATCGTAAAACTTTCACAAAAGCAAATATTTACAAGTTAAATATGTATGTATGTATATATAGTTGCAAATTTAGTAGTTTTCGAACATCAAACAATACTCGTAGTATCGAGTTGTTTTTTTCTTGGCATGTTACATCGACTTTTCCGGCACATTGCAGTAAAAAATAACACAAAACAGAAACGCAGCTACGGTCGTAATAAACAAACTTTAAACTGCTTAAAAATTTCCTCTCATCACACAATTTCAGGCACAAACTTTTACAAAAATATTTACGCTATTTCTGTTTTTTTTTTCTTCATTTTGTAGTACAAAATTGTAAAGCGCAAAACGCAAAAGACGTCGTGACCAGGGTTGCCACTTTGAAATTTTTTTTCCGACCAAATTCGTCTCAAAAACCTACCAAAATAGCTTTCACCCGACCAAAACTTTTTTTCACAAAATTCGTCATTTAAGCTGGTTTTTGAAAATTTATGTATTTTTATATATTCATTTAACTGGTATATATATAGGAACTTACACATACATATCACTCTTCAAGTATTTTCACATGTTTTAGCTTAAAATAATAATATACGAATGCGTTTATACATATGTATGTACATTAATTTGTGTATGTAAACTATGTTAACCTTTTAAAATAGTTACGACTATGGTTTAACAGATAGGTCCAAGTAGGTATACAAATGAGATCAGAACTTTAATTAAATATCAAAATTGTATCTAAGATCTTTTTTTATGCATAGTGCTTATTTCTAATTTGTTTCTGAGTTTGGTTTTATTAAAGAAAGTGTAGAAAATCTGCGCCCCGGTGCAGCAGAGCTGTGTGGAAGCATAAGCAAATTAAAAATAAATTTTGTAAGCTCGCCAAAGCAATTTTCATTAAGCGCATTTTTCATCAAACTAAAAAATGAAGAGGGTTTTCATGCGTATGCGTTCACCTTCTTTTATCCACTTTACACAAAACTCTGCCGAAGAGAAACACAAAAATTATTCAAGCAAACTGTTGCTGTGAGAAAGAGACATGAATACATGAACTTTCAAACGTTCTTTCAACAGTGTTGTGGCAAAATCTAGCAAATCAGTGATGTTACTTGAAAGAAGGTAAAAACCTACCAAAATTCAAATCGTGCGACCATCCGACCAACAGGAACAAAACCGACCAGTTTTGGTAGGAAAAGCCCACTTATCACATCCCTGGTCGTGATATTGTTGCTTCTTAGCAGAATAACTTCATGGCAACCAATGCATTCCAGCTGGAAGTACTGTTAGTTAGTTAGTGGAACGAGTAGAAAGGGCACAAAAGCATTTTCGCATGAACCCCCACCACACTGTCTGCAGCGGATTGTCGAGTGGCTGTTTACAATTTTTTTTCTTGTTTTTTTTTTTTCTTTTTTCGTTATATTTGCTCATATCATATTTATTTGTTTAGCTTGACTCGACTTGACGCGGCGTTATGGTTGAGGGAGTGAAATTGCATAAATAATGCTTTGACGCATTAGCTGCAGTCATACTCGTTGTAGTATGAGCAGAGTGAGCGAATATTTAAGTAGGAGACACTTGATGTGCTGCGCACAATTTGGGAATTTCATACATATATGGGAATGTTATGAAAAGTTTAGTGGTAATAAACGAATTTGTAGATAAGAGCGATATGAGTGCGAGGTAACGTGGCGCTTGCTTGTATCGCACACGACTGCGGGTTGCTTAGATACATATGTATGTAGTTGCCAGATGTTTTCTAAGGGTTTTCTTTTTATTTTTATTTTTCGCTTTTATTAGTTGTAAGATTTTGCTGCGTTAAGTATTTGCTAACTTCATCGTTTGAGAGAACAACACTGTCATCAAACATCCGGTATGCAACCGGCGAAGCTTTTTCTCGGGGGCTATAACAAAAAGCACTTCAAAGCTCCCGAAAAGCAAATGATTCTTTCCAGTATACCAGTTAATATTTATTTCTTTATGAGTTTTAAATAAATGGCATCCACTTAACTGTATTCAAATCGACGGCTGAGAATAAGATCGCCCTATTTCAAAAATTGTTTCAAAAACACCCTATTCCAAAAATTGTTTGAATAACGTCCTATTTCAGATTTGGCTTTAAAATCGCCCTATTTCAGAATTTATTTCAATAACTTCCTCTTTAAGACAATTATTCAAAAACGCCTTATTTCACAGAAATATATATGGAATTTTCTCTGAAATAGGGCATTTTTGGAGCAAAATCTGAAATAGGACGTTATTCAAAAAATTTTTCGAATAGGGCGTTTTTGAAACAATTTTTGAAATAGGGCGATCTTATTCTCAGCCGTCGAAATGATCTACAATTTTACATTTCTTAGGCGCCCTTTTATGAAAAAAGTTTGAAACGAGCTGGATTTGGTGAGGAGGGCAATCCCTTTCATCCAATTTTGGCTTGAAATGAGCTTGATTTGAGCTCGTCAGCCTCTCTAGCAGGGCCGTAGCTAGACTTAAATTTAAGGTAGGGCAGCGTTGGTTTAAGGTAGGGCGGAAGTAAATAATGTATCACAATTAATCTTACATCGAGGCATGGCTTCCAAAATAAATCAGCATATATATCACTTTTCTCTAGGTCCGTACATTGGCTCAGATTTCCATCTGTCTACCGAAAAGGACGGCTTTGCATTAAGGAACCACGGTCCGAGAAAAATGACTTTCGAAGAAAAAAGGTGCTCTACACACATATATACATACATATGTACATGTTTTTATATGTGCCTTTCCTCGGAAATCGTACGCAGTTTTGGGGGTTTGTTTGGTAAATTTTACAACCTCCTCTACAACCCCCAATGACTTTTTTCAACGCGTGCTAAACTGTTGGAAAATTTTCCCCGTACATTTAATACCTATTTGTTGACACATAATTATTGTGACAGTACATAAGCAATACTCATTGAGAATAAGCCAACAAGATGGTACAGCTTCCAGATTTAGATGTGGAGATGTGGAGATCTTTAAATTTGGTATGTGGGTCGCCTGTAGGTACCCTTCAGGAAGAAAAAATAAATTCCTAAAAGTAGTTGACTTTTAACTGGCTATTTTGAGACAATTGAATAAAAAAAATCAATTTGTATCAAACAGCAAGAAACCCTTTTTAAGTTAGTTGCTTTGTCATGCAGGAATATCCAAAAAAACGTAAAGTGTGCATTGACAAAAGCTTTCAAAAGCCTGATAAAAATATTTTTATTAAAAAATATTTAAACCGATAGAATTTTGCTGTGGAAATTCCTCTTTTTGGATTTGGGAAGCGAAGCAAGAGAAGAATATCGAATTTTTTGCGAATCTCATGAAGGTAAACATATATGTATGTAACAGTTACATCTGAAACCAATCCCCTTGTATTTTTTGTATAATTTTCTAAAAATGAATGATGTTATATTTTGGGATCAATTATTTTTCTCACAAAAAAAGTGTATTTATAGTTACCCTCCAAGTAATGCAGAACTACACAGGACTGACTTTTTTATCGCCATTTCCAAATAAAAGTACTTAGTCCTTTTCAAAGAAAATATACAATTAAAAGTGACCACTAGTGTCTTTGTAAACAGTTTAAAGTCAGTTTTAAGTTAGATGCACTTTCTGCAGGGTATGCACGCAAGTCAAGGTGAGAAAAGATCTCTCGAAAATGATTAAACGATAACCATAGAAAATTTAGACACCTCATTTTTCCATCGCGTAAAATGTTTTAGATTAGCACACAGCCTTAGTAATCAATTCCGCGCTTTTGGTGTTGTTCGCTCACAGTGCGATTAGTTTTTGTCAGAAAAGTGCCGGAATGAACCATTCCTTTAACCAAACTACAAAAATTCGATGGTCTTATTTAATTATATATGTGATGCAGGGTGGATTCTCCATATCATACATTGCAACCGCAATAATTATACTCAGCTGTACTAGTACACAGAGTATTATAGTTTTAATCAGATAACGGTGGATTGTAACAGAATGAAATAATCGAGATAGATATAGACTTATATATATCAAAATGATCAGGGTGAAAAGAGAAATCGATTGAGCCATGTCCGTCCGTCCGTCCGTCCGTCTGTAAACATTCTAACTCGCGCAAAAATTGAGATATTTTGATGAAATTTGAAATGCAAGTTGGTATCGACACTGGGACAGTTGGTATTGAAAATGGGCGAAATCGGACCATGACCACGCCCACTTTTCCTATATAGAAAAAATCGGAAATTTGGTATCTCAATCACTAATATAGCTGTAGCGATGAAATTTTACCCACGTGTTGAGCTCAGGTCCCTATGAAGAAATTTGATGAAATTTTGAAAAATGGGCGGTGCCACGCCCACTTATTAAGGGGAAAACATTGAAAGTTTTATGAGTCATAACTCAGAAACCATTGAAGATATATCGATGAAATTTGGTGTGCGTAATATACTTACTTAGGCAAATGTTTGGACTAAAAATTGCCACAATCGGTTGACGACCACGCCCACTTTTATATATGGGTATTATAAAGTGGCCCAATAAAAACATTTTAAGCGATATCTCTGTCAAATATAAAGATATATCATTGAAATTTTATGGCAGGAGTCCACCCGTGGACACAAAATGAAAAACATAAAATTTTTGAAAAATGGGCGTGGCACCGCCTCTTTTTAGAGGCAGGAATATACGAGATTTCTGAGCCCATAACTCGACAAATAATTGAGATATTATGACGAAACTTGGTGTATACACTTTCATTACTTGTAGTAATACACGCTCAAAATTTTAGCGCAATCGGTTGACGACCACGCCCGCTTTTATATATGGGTATTATAAAGTGGCCTAATAAAAACATTTTAAGCGATATCTTTGTCAAATATAAAGGTAATTCATTGAAATTTTGTGGCATAAGTTCCACAATAGACCGGAAACAAAAAGTAGGAAAATTTTGGAAAATGGGCGTGGCACCGCCTCTTTTTCGACAAAGGAATATAGGATATTTCTTAGCCTATAACTCGACAAATAATTGAGATATTATGATGAAACTTGGTTTTTATACCTTTATAACTTGTATTAATAGACATACAGAAATTTATTGAAATCGGTTTATGACCACGCCTACTTTTTAACAAAGATATTTCTGGAACACCCTTTGGGAATTGTAACGTGACATCTTTGTAATTAGAAGTCATAAAGGAATTAAATTTTGCACAAAGAATAATATTCATATGCTTAGTTGGATGACTGATAAAAATTTTGAAAATGGGCGTGGCTATACATCGTGTTTCCATCAAACGAAAACAAACAATGAAAGCATACAGCTGAGTATCTAATGTTCGATTCCACTCGAACTTAGTCTTCCTTACTTGTTTTTTATCTCAAACTATGACAAAAAATTTAATTATAATTATTCATCTCACTTGTTGGCCTTTTTAAGGTAGGGCATTCTAATTTTAAGGTAGGGCATTGCCCCACAATGCCCCCCCCCCCTAGCTACGGGCCTGCTCTCTAGTTTCAAAATATGCAAACATGTGGATTTCAAAAAGTTATGGAATGAACTGGTTTTGATAGAAAACACCTGAAATAAATCATTTAGGGATATAAGAGTCAAGTAATTCACGTTTTTTCAGACGAGTGGATAGAGCAGAAAAAAGAATAAGGCAGCAAAACTTGCAGAGTAAGCAGAGACTGGCCCGTATCATAAAAGAGAAGGCATAGAAGACCTGCTTAAAAATATCCTGTTATAATATTCAAGTGCTATAATTCTTCTACAGTTCAGTAGAAAAAAAGTAAAAAAGGCAACTACAATTGAGGTTGGTTTGCTATATATTGGATGTACGATTCGATGGTTTATAATTGGTTTGGAGGTATTTATATATCAGCGCTATAGCTTATCGCCAAATATCAACAGATTAAAAAGAGATACATACATGCAGTTTAATTTTTAAGTCATTTTAGATTCTTTTATCTAGACTTAAAAGCAACAAAACTGTTTTTCCGCAATGCTCAGTTTTAGCTTCCTATGGAAACTTCAACAGCTGGCAACACTAAAGTAGCTTTCGTATATCGCAACAGCGCTCAATATTAAGTCTAGCAATAGTTATAAAAAAACTTTCTATGCAAGTAATTTGCTCAAACTCACTCTATAAATATGTATGCATGAAGAGGATGAGTATGAAAATGATAAAGCTCAAGTAATAAGGATTCACATGCGAGAAAATGTTCGAACAAATCTTATATGTACACATGCATATATGCATATAAATAGATGTATATATCCTGTAGGGAAAATCTCTAGTTCCGAACTAGGTCGCTTCTAGTGCATTTTTCGACACTACTAGTGCGAGCTAAATCTCTTTTGCATGTTATCAACTGGCGAATTTAACACGGCGATGTCCTAGGCGGTGTCAATTGTCACTCTCTGCACTACATTTTCGATAGTTCCGAACTAGTACTAAATTCTACAGTTTCCACTAGTTCGTTTATTGGCACAATTTCGATAGTTCTGAACTAGCTACAAGTACCTACAAATTCTACAGTTTTACATCTGCCGCTTAAGTGCAGCCTTTGACACACTTTGTGCAAGTGGCGCGATGGCCGACTGGCTAACGCATGTGCCTTTCAATCTGAGGGGCGCGGGTTCGAATCCTGTCGGTGTCAAGGTGGATGATATTTTTTTTTTAATTTTTTTTTAACTAATATTTTTTTATTTATTTATTTAATAAAAATTTACAATAATATTTAAAAAGTAATAAAATAAAAAATAATTAAAAATAAGCCTGAGGGATCGAAAAAGCATAATTAGGGGAACATTTAATTTCATACAAGATGGAAATAGAAAACTCTTTATATAAAATGCTTCACTAAAAATCTGAGAATTGCAGAAATATACAAAGCCGACGGCGATTGAACGAACGAAAAATTTTCATAGAATTTTGTCACTTCGAAATTGCATACAAATCAAAGTGTGTCTTATAATGGTCACTCAATTCACTCCTTCTGAATTGGTGAGGGTCTAACTACAATTGATCTAGTTCCCTTTTGACACCTTTTCGCTAGTTCGGAACTAGGAATTTTGCTCACTAGTTATTGAGTTCCCTGCAGGGTAAATATGCATATATGTATGTATGGTATGTTTGTGTGAAAGTATAATAAACCACAAAAAACTATCTTATCTATGCCGCATGAAACAAAACAAAACAATGAACAGCACAACAAGAAAGCAGTAGCAGCAGACAGCAGCAACAAAGTCACAATGCCACTGAATTTAATAATAAGCCACGTGCCATTTCGGTCGGATTGTACGTGTGAATGGCAAACAGGTACTAAGATTTCCCAGTAGGAAAGTGAGTCATACTACTTATGAGCAATTACTTATGCAGCGTGGGAGAGCTAACCGACCGTCCAAAATGTCAAAACAAAACATGATCGCTTTCTCTAGGAGATAGAGCGTTCTGTAGGCTAAGTTTGAGGGAACAAGAACGCTCTATTTAAGTCAGACCAATTAGAAACATCACATATTTTAACCAATGTAGCGCATATCAACCTGCGCTCTCCCACACGTTCCCTCATAATTCTGCCGGGGTCTGCTTTAAATACATAAATGATCCCAAAGGAGCACTTGGAGTTCAAGCACTACTGTTTGAAGAGTAAATATAGCATTTGCCCAAAAACAGCAACAGGAGATGACAAGTAATCAAAGCTCCTCCATAGCTGATCCACTGGTTGCTCACCAATGAGTGTTCATGCTATTTACTACTGGGAAAGTAGTGGCTTTACAATTAAAAACAAAAAAATGTGTGGTTACTTATCTAATGAAACTCCAAAAAATTTTAGATGATACCGTAATATCGAATTGCAACTGAAGAAAAAAATGTTTTCATAAAATTTATTTGGGTTCTCAATTTTCTGGATGAGTAGAATATTTTATTTTTTATTCATTTATTTAATTTTGCAATTTTTCAAATTCTTAATAATTAATTTTTTGTATAAACAGTCTGATTTTCAGTTCGGTAAGGCCAATAAACTATTGCCTTAAAATAAAACACACTCAACATGGATTGTCTTTATTTGCGGTTAAGCATAGCCCTTCGTCGAAATTTTACTTTGCCACCTTTGTGCGTTTGCCTTCCTTTCTTGCTTGCTTGTGTTTTAAGTTTTTACTATTGCCATCTACTGCCTTTTCGAGATTTTATAAAACATTTGCTTCACTTTTTTTTTGTACCGTATATTCCAATTGCCCACAATTTAGCGTACGAGGCGAACGTAAACGAGAACAAACGATTTTCCAAACCAACCGCAGCCGACAAAAAGTGGCAAAAGTTGGCAAGGAGGCACAGGCAGCACAAAGCAGGAGCAGGAGCAGGAACACAACACACACAGCGTGCCTATGCTATGGTATCTGTATGGCATGGCGTATCTCAATGATCTAGTCAGTATGCCACACAGTTGGCATAAATACGAGTACATATCTACTATTTATGTGATTATTTTTTCCGCAAGAATTGCTAACTCGTTTCCTTTTTCCCTTGTGCAAATGTTACCTGCTGCCACTTTATTTGATTATGCTCGGTTTGAGCATGTATTTATGCACATAGAGCTATGTATATGTGTTTGTACGTAATATGACGTTCTTTATTTTAAGCTTTTTCTGCCATTTTCTATTACGATTTTATTTCATTTTGCGGCTTTTGATAAATCTACGAAATTACTTTGGTTCCACGAAAATATTTATCTAGCGCACTTTTATTTTATTATTTTTTTTTTTCTTTTTTTTTACAATTTTCATGCACTTATGTGCATGTGTGCTTTTACCGGGTTTAAATGGTATAAATTTATATTTAACATCGAAATTCGAGGTTTATAACTAACTCTAATTGATAGTTTTTCTTGAATAAAAACGATTCAGGCAACTTTAAAAATTGCTACTGGCCTGGAAAAATATTTCCTCGCTTGGAAGAAGAATACACCGAAAAAAGAGGCCAACTCATCAAAGAAATAAACTGCCGAGTGATGAACACAGATTCAATGGAAGAATACCAACCTGTGTGCAACCAAAAAAGTGTGCATTAAAACAAGCAAAAACAATAATAGACAGTAAGAAGGCTTACACTCTCACGACAATGAATCCTTCGCCTCGGTCCCATCAATGAACGTACTAACCAAAATACACAAACCAGGAACACTTATGAGACCAATAATAAACCATAAATCGGCACCAGGATATAGGTTTTCAAAATATCTAAATAAGCTATTGACGGAGAAGCTAGACCTAAACAACAAGTATGCAATCAAAAACACAACTGGTCAAAAAACTGAACAACCTGAACGTAGCCAAGGACGCAAAACTAATATCGTTTGACGTCAAGAATCTATAACCATCAACGACAGAAACACCAAAAAATTTTAACTAAAATACTGACAGAAAAAAGAAAGCCAACAGAGATCGTTAGATAATACGCTGAAAATAACTCTGGACCAGAATTATTTCAAATTTGGCAATAAAATATACAGAAAAACTAACAATCTGTGAATGGTTAACCACACATTAGCTATGGAAGCAATCCTAAAATATTTGGAAGAAAATTATATGAAAAAACTAGTAACAAAACTAGGGGTTAATTTTTATGCCAGATATGTACATATGTAGATGATCTGCCTTATATCGGGAAATAAGAAAGAACAAATTACGGACTATCTCAACAACCAACACAAAAATATAAAATTCACTATGGACACAGATAAAGACGGAAAAAAACAACTACTATGTAGATCTAAAAATTAAAATAAACAAAGAGACCAACAAATTTACTAACGAAATTTACAGAAAAGGCACAGCAACAGATACAATAACACACAATACCTCCAACCATCCTTAATAGCACAAAAACGCCGTTTTCAGACATTTAATAACACAACTTGAACGAACCCCGTTAGAAAAAGTAGCTTACAACAAAGAACTCAGCATAATATTTGTACAATCGCAGAGAACAACGGATACCAAAAAATTTTTTTGAAGAAAATAAAAAAACATATATTAAAGAAAATCGAAAAAGAAAGAAAACGTAGAGAAGAAATGGGCAGTCTTATCATATGTATACCGGAGCAACATCTTACAAGTAGACTAAAGTTTTTCAAAAATATAACATAAATGCAGCATTTAAAACGAGGAACAACATGGGAAACCTTCTACGAAATAATATTAACAAGGAAGACCTCTTTGAGAAACAACTCATATACAAATTGACTTGCGAATGCCAAAATCGGTTTAGAAACCGGACGTCAAATAAAAAAGAGATATCGGGAACACATGTATATGGGATTACAACAAAAAAATAACTAAACCACCAACGACAGTGGAATCAAATTCCATCAACCAGATGGCAGTAAACAAGTGTACGACAACAAAAATAGGAAAAACAGCTAAAAATTCTCCAAGTACAAGAATTAAGCAAATTCTTTGATATTAAAATTCGTTTCATTTTACCTTTTTTTATATGTATGTATGTCTTTTTGTTTTTCTTATTTGCTACGAGCCAACTTTGTTCCCGGAAAAGCAATCAAATTAAGTGATAATGCTTGCTGGCAATGCTTTGCTCTCTTTATTTGCAATCAGCATTCATTTCTAGGTTTTCGCTTTCTTAATTTATTTTTGTGATGTAAGAAATATAAATTAGTTTACACACCGACACACTTACTTGTTGCTTTGCTACATGGAATTTTCTTATTACATTTGCATACGCACATGCACACATACATATCTACCTATTTACAGCCTTGAAATTAAAATGTTTCCATTATTAATATATACGAGTATATGTAAGTACATAAATAAATATCTTAATTTCAAAGGCTGCATAAATATGTTTTATTTTTTTTTTTATTCTACACGCCACATTCTGCCGCAACTCGAGCGACGTCAAGGTAACCACAGCGTCATTAAAGAGTTTCTTATTTTCCAGCTTAATTTCACTTAACTCAGCTACTGTGCCTTTACGTTACTGGCAGCGTTTGTGGCACCCCCCAACTATTAACTTGCCACACTATTTGTTTGATTAGAAACACAAAAAAAAAGGCGGCGGAAGAAAACGGAAGGAAATGGAAATGTTGACGCAAACACACGCATATACACGCACACACAGCCAAATACACTTACTGAATTATAAAGGCGAGGAAAATGTGCTTTTCATTTACACTCGCGATAAAAACACGCCGTCTGTTACTATTATTTGTATTTTGTATTTCTATTCGCATTTGCGTTTTGTATTGTGGTTTGGCGTGACCAATTTTAATTTAATTTTCATTTAAATTGTGGGCTGTTGTATACATTTTGGTTTGTCGCTCTTTTATGTCTTCTGCTGAATTTATGTTTCACTTTAAATATAAAAATATAAAACTTTCTCTTGAAGTCAAACTTTTCACGAGAATTCAAAAACACCAGAAATTAAGCTATTACTTATTTACTTTTATTTAAATCTCATTTTTCTCAAGAAATATTGAATTAATTGTAACAAAGTAAGGTACCCAGTTACCGTAACAAAAAGTAGATTGTGCTATGCTTTGTTGCTGCTGCTGCTGTTGTTATTGTTATTGTTATTTACGCACGAAAAAATCTCGTTTGGCTTGTACGAATACAATATTAATTATTTTTATCGCTTTTGCATGTGTAGATATTTTTTTAATTCGATTTTAAATTAACAATTTCTTTGCAACCAGAAATTCATGTATTTGCAATAAAAATTTTTCACTGTTTTTTCTTCTATTTTTTTGTTATTCGATAATATTATTCAATTCTCATTCGTATATACAACATATGTACGAATACACACACGCACACACTGTACATCGCAATAATTTTCGTCCGTTCAAAGCGTGTGCACCGTATTGAGCTCGCGATTCTACTAAATGACCGACATCACAAACGCTCGCGCTGACTTCGTTCGTTTTGGGAGCCAACAATGGCATATGCCGTCATCATCAACATCGCCACCACCGCTGCGCCAACAACATCGTCGCTCGTCAACTCAACAATCAACCAACCAAGCTATCAAGTTGGCAAGGCAAAAGCCAAAATCCACCAATATAAAGTGCAAAGAGCGCATACGAACCGGCCAGCAAATACCACAGCGCCGGCCCAACAACAATTCAACAACAACGACCCAACAACGCAAAAAAGCGAAGCCATTCAATGGAGACAACGAGGCAACATTTTGTTTGAGAGCCGTTATCTCACGGTAAAATTGAATTCGCTGTGGAGCATGTATGTAGATATGTACGTGCAACATTTATAGCGGCAATTGCCACCAACACGTACCACAGACAATGCTCACGACCGCTCACGCATAATGTGTGCTCTGCAGCCCTCAACAGCAAATGCTTCGCTCGCTTTATTTTCCTCTTCTTCTTGGCTTGCGAGATGGAGCAGACGAACAAACAGCACGTGGAGTTTTGGAGCACATTTAAGCGGTGCTCCACCAGAGCGAGAGCGAATTAGATAGGGAGCAAGTGCGAAGAAACTCTTCGAAAGTTGTTCGCTCAAAAAAATTCGAAAATAATTTTTAAGGCGAACATTTTGTTTCGGCATGGCTTGTATACCGTTAAATATAGTAATTTCGAAAATTATTAAAGGCTGTTTATTTTTCTTTAAATTACTGTTAATGCTAGAAAATGTGCTGCTATATTACTCGGTTGTCACCTTACAGTCAGTAAGTGTATTAGTCTGGTTGGCTGGTTGGTTAGAGTGGTGAGTCCCACTGACTCCAATTAGCTTCGTTTTGATACCACGATTCGTCACTTAAAACCAGAAGAATAGAGCATATCCCATATCCATCCTATTGAGCTTAGTTATCTAAGAAGCCCCTCAGGTCTGAGCTCCGAGATGTTGTCGAAGAAAGGTTTGCCAAGGAAATTTATTCTGCCTTTACAATGCGAAATACACTCGCATAGCAGGTGCTCCACCATCTCTTCCGCTCCAGGAAGATTACAGCTGCGATACAAAGTGTTATGGTCCAATCCCAGTCGGGCCGCGTGGGTACCAGTAGCCCAAGCTCCTGTGAGCACCGCTGCTAAGCTGGAAATGTCCCTCCTTTCCATTTTTAGAATGGCTGAGGATCGCATCTCATTGTATAAGGACCACAGACCTCTGCTGACCCTGTAGGTCTGCAACCTTTCCATCCGGTTATAGCCTCCTCAAACCAGTGCCAAGAGATTCGGTCCTTGATGAAGCCCGTCTCTCAAGAATCTCTTTCGCGACAGCGATATCAAGAGCAGAGCCTTGCCTCAACAGCCGTTTCGTTTCCATGTATGTCGCGGTGCAAGCCACTCCCTACACTGCCCGACCAGGCTTCATGATGCCGTTAAAGATCCCAGAGTTATTAGATTGAGTTTAAATTTTGTCATGCTGGGAAATTCGTAGATATTTTTGTTATATCGTAAATGTTAAGTAGGTATACCGTTAATATGTATGTTATGTTAATAGCAGAGAAATTTCATGTTGCTTACAGCGTATATGTGCTTTATTAAAAGCTAAAGAACTCGGTCAAATTTTAATCATTATTCAAATGCTACATATATCACTCTTCTTACTCGCAATTAGGTAAATTTTTTTTCGAATAACTACTTAAATAGCTCTTCTATAAAATAGTGAAGAAGTTGCTGTAGTTGGAGGGCGAATGAATAGAGATAAACAATAGTTCTTTCAGAAATGCCTCAAAGTTCTGAAATGTCAGAGTTTCTTTCCTTCCACGAACAATGTCAAATAAACTAATTAACAGTTTCGTAGAAGCAAAAAACTATGAAAACTCGTATAATTCAATTGAGGATTTTGACAATTTTCTGTTTTCATTGGAATAAGAATATCACTTCCAGGTATTTGGACTTCATTTATTAGCGTGCAATAGTGACTTATTATGTCATTAACTTAAACTTATCCCACCAGTAAGAAGAAAAAGAAAGTACTGTTTTCTTCTAGTGGTGGGAGACCAAACTCGAGCTGGAGAGATTTGGTGTGTATTTCTGGCGTTATCGAGCTCTTAGTCTCTGCTTTAGATTTTACTTCATATAAATCATAGTTATAGATATTGTTAAATATAAGTGCCTTCTAAGAAGAAATATCAAAAAAAAAAAAGGCCAAAAGGGCTTATTTAACGGGAAAATTACTTTCTTCTGTCAGCAAAATTCGCTTGAAAGCTTGCAGAAATTGGGACAAAGATTAATATTAGAGCTACTGATTTAATTAATGCTAAGTTATAATAATTAATAATATTATGTGCATATATATATGCATACGTATGTATTCATATTCACAGGCACAAGTCTACCGCCAACAGCATTCAAACAACAACGAAGAGGGTTGAGGTGGTGCTCTGCAATGATTTAAGGCGTGTATGTGCAACACTCAAACACGAGGGCAAAAAAAAAACACAAACAAACAACAAAAGAAAGCAAATTACAAAAGTTTCGAGTATCATTTGTATCGGCAAAATCATTTGTTTTCTTTGTTATCTATACACTCACATGTATGCACAGACATCTTATGTCAGCTTAAGATAAAGAGTGAATTTAACCTGAAGGCGTGTTTGTACCTATGCGAGATACGTGTTGGCATAATAAAATTGATTAATGATTTCAAAATGCTTTTTCTTAAGCTAAGCCATGCACTTCAAAATGCACGATATACATACATACTATTTTACTTACAGACATACATACTTAACTAAGCTCGAAGCACGAAAATGGGTTCATGCACTCAGGGAAAAACAGCATTTTAAAATCAAAAATAAAATTTTTGTTTTCATAATGTACGTTTTAAATCAAACCATTTTTATTTTAACAATGAAAATTTTTAAATTAAAAATGAAATTTTTGAATTAAGAATGAAATTTTTGAAGTAAAAACGCATTTTGGATTTAAAAAGAAACATAAGCCGCTTTCGATTCACAATATTTAATTCACAATACTTAAATTAAAAATGAAAACGAATGTTGATTCAAAAACTCGCTCATTGTTCAAAATTTTTTTGTGAGAAAGTATTTTTTTTGTGAGAAATCCAACAAAAACAATAAAGATAATACCTTTTTTAATTTTGTTTTTACAATGATTCATATAATTCATGGATTCTTTTTTAGGAAAAAGGAAGCATAAATAGGTTACTACAATTCAATATAATGTTTAATGTTCCACTATGTGATGGCGTTGGATTGAAATTCAGGTTGATGTCATGGTTCGAATACGGAGGAGAATATAAAATAAAGAAGAAAAAGGAGAATAAGCAGAATAAGAAACAAAGATAGCAATCAATTAAGGCGAAGTAGAAAAAAAGAGGAGAACAAGCGGAGGCTATATTTTTGTAGTTGGGAACGGTTTGAGATAAAATGAAGAGAATGCCGTTGGATACAATTTCGAATCCGGAAGAGAAAATGATATAGAGAACACTGCAGCTTTTTTTTCTCATAGTGGTTAAAATAAAAATAAACATTTTTAAATTTAAAATGTTTTTCCTTGATTTAAAAATTTTACAATGAACATTTTTAAAATAAAAATGTTGGTATTTACATCACTTTTAAATACGTTTTTGCCCATTTTAAGCACGTTTTCATATGTTTTTATAATTTTTTTCCTACATACAAATGCATATATATACTTATGTAATATACATATGTTTGAGTCTGCATACATGGTTATTTATACATATACCTACATATTTCCTGCATATTTACATATGTAAATACATAAAAACAGTACCTGGAAGGCGTACATATTTCATATGATTTAGGGAGAATATTACACGTTTGCCTCCAGATATTTTTTATCACCTTCTCAATAAAATATTTATGACTTTCACTTTAATTGCTATTAATTTACGTGAGCTAAAACAAAAAGTAAGTTATTTCGAGTACGGTAAGAGTGGAGTTACTTTTACCTCTAATGTTACTTCTCAAATCCACCTTTGCTGCAGTGTTATCTCTACCTTATTTTCTAAAGAAAATAGGGCTTGTTTATAGTAGCCGTTAGTTAAGAGAACCTACCTTGGCTGCTTTCCTTTCCAATAAGGTTCGAAAAGACACTAGCTAGCTTAGCGAATAACGTGGAAAGAACCAAAAAACTAAGCTAGTTGGATTAGTTAAGCGAGTTGAAGGCGTTTGGCACTTTATCGACCTGAACAGCGGTGTTGCAAAGTAAGAGCATGAAGCTATTGTGAACAGCACTTGAAATTGCATCATTAAATACACATTGTGTTTCGTTAACATTCTTTTCTATTTACGTATTTTATGTAAAATTTATTAATCTATGTATTTATTTATTTTTCTCGTTCACAACAATTAATTTTCATAGCTAACATCAAGGTTGCAAGTAAGCAAGCAAGTGGTTGTTTAGCAAGTTGAGGCGTTTTTTCTTTTTTAAGTTCGAGAGAAAAAGAAAATCACTCCTATAAATTACTTATGTATATAAATTGTCTGTCAAAAATACTGTCAAGCTTCCTTGATGGCCAATGGAAATTCAAGTAGAGCCTTGTACTCATATTCCTTCGGTTTTTGGATAATGAATTTGTTGTCACACAGACCTGCAAAAGTTTTTTAGTTGAAACGATTTGGCATTAAATGAACGCGACTTTATAGAATACTTGTTCCTTATAAGCTACTTGCTTAGACCACCCCTACTAAATTATTGAGCGACCAATGAGTATGTATGTATAATATACATTGTATATTCCCCTGATTCCACTACGTTCTGTTTCTAAATATAATAATTTGTGTACTTTCATTCGCTTTCCTCATTGTGGTCGTTGAACTTTTAATTGTATGCAGTCAAATTTATTCCAATGATTTTATTTGAAACCAAATGTGATGCTACACAGATTTTTTCTTCCGTTTCTTAACGCACCTTAAGTGTTTCGATTTTTATGAAGTGCTAGTAAGTGGTAGTAAAATCATAGGTGGTTTTTTTTTTTGTGCAAACAAACGTCTGAGTATAAATTGATCTATTTATAAATAAATGTATGCATGTATGTATGTTTATAAGCGCTCAGTTCTTTATTTGTATAAATGTTTAACAGATTTTTTATTTCTTCATTTTTTATAGAAGCAATTTGAAAATTTTTTTATTGATTGCCATCAATTACCTAAGAAGCACTTATGTGTATGTATTTATGTATATTTACAAATTGGCAGCAACTCAACTTTCAACTTTCAAGAGTCGTAATGAAAAAAATCAGCCTGGGCGGTAGCAAGTTGGATGTTTCTGTTTAGTTATTTCCTTCATCTTATTACCTACTTAATTTTAAATAATTCCGAAAGAAACAAATTTATAAAGGCGGATTTATCGTTCGAGTTCAGAACTAAAATTGAATTTCAGTTAACTAATAAAAAGAGTTCAGAACTTTTCGGAATTCCTCTCACACTCCGAAAACACATCAACAAACACATTGCAGAAAAGTTCTGAACTCGAACGATGAATCCGCCCTAAGAGGCTACAGTAACAGATCAATTTGTAAAATTATTGCCTACATAACTCTTTTAAAATAATATCTATTTGTTCTGAATTCATATGCAGATTTTTAGTAGGCATTTTATACATAGATCAATTAATTCTACCGTAGCACAAATATATACAGTGGCAAATTGAGTGAAAATCTGCGCAGTGTGATGCATGATCTGTACTCTTAGAGTAGTTATTCCCATGATTTGTGAAAAACCGTCTTACCCATGTCAAAACAATATATTGATGGTATAACATTCTAGTACGAGTGGAATCCTTCTCAACAGAAAAGTCTAGTATTTTCTTTGTTCGGGGCAAATTGAACTATAAAATATGTGGAACTCTTAAATAATGCCCTTCTATTTCTTATCGAAGAAATAATTAATGGAAAGCATCATGTTATCGGTTAAACTGCTTTTCTATAGCTCGAGCGGGCCTTAAATGAAGCTTGAGCATGAAAATATCAAAGCTTTAAATGGACGACGTGAATCATAGAGTTATTTAAATTCAAATTCTTCTAACTCTTTTCTCAAGAAATCGCTACAAAATCTTGCACCCTTATTAAATACTTACTACTTAAGCTTAATTTACTCCATCGTTCTAAGGTAAAACTATCTACAGCTCCAATGAAGTACTTACGATTTTCGCTTGGCTACATATTAAGAATCAAAGCCTTAGTTTTGTTTTGCATTTGTACAGACATACATATGTACATGTACTTAAGCACAATATTCTTAAAGTAAGTAATATCGAATAAGTCCATTCAAATGCTTATTGACAATCAACTAAACTGTCTAGAAATTTTTGCATAAGCTATGACCAAAACCCAACATGAAGTTCATTCAAAACTCCATCGATTAGTATACGTACATACATATGTGCACTAAGCTTTTTCTAAGTACATAAGCTGACTATGCGGTTGGTGGCTCAGACCAAAAGATGAAAATATCTTAAAACTTTCAACCACTTACTTTGCTTACTTTGGAGTCAATACGTATTTATGTATGTATATGTACATATACATGTATTTTAGGGTGGTCCTTAAAAATGAAATTAGCGATTTTCTTCCGTCTTACCCTCTAGATCGGTAACAGCACAGTCAAAAATATAACATGAAAATTTTGGTCTTGGTCGGCGATGGTTCATAAAGCTCTATGGAGATTCAAAAAATTAAATATTTTTTTTTTATTACTAATGCCCAAAATCTACATATAGGCCTGTACTCGAGGATTCCAAATTTAATTTTGGTCCGAATTGGAGACGGTTAGGGGGTGTCGCATAGGGGTCACATATGGTAATGTGAGCTTAGTCCCCTGTGCGACATCACTTAACCCTCTACGATTGTGACCAAAATTTATATTTGGTATTATTGAGTGTAGGACTATCGATTTACGCATTAGATATAGGTAGAAAAAAATTAATTTTTTCAGTCTCAATAGAGTTTTTTGAATTTTGACCCCTGTGCGACACCACTTAGCCGTCTCCGATCAGGACAAAAATTTATATGTGGTATCTTCGACTATACTATCATCGATCTGGGGGGTGAGGTACACGAAATATGATATACAATATGCCTCCGTACATTTGGCGACCACCCTAATGTGCCTATATGTCAAAGATAACTTACTTTTTTTGGCTAGTTGCACGTACGTTTTTATGTAAATTAGGGTGTGCTGAGCTAGTTTACTTGATTAGAGTTCGAGTGCTATCTCATTGGTAAAGTAAGTATATACGTATGTAAGTATAAATGTAAATACTGGAAGATCTAGATAACCTAAACTTGATTTTAATGCAAATTTTGTTTATTTTCAATATGAGTACGGCCCATACACTTTCTTTCAAATTGAATTTTTGTAAATGATAAATAGAGCGCAATATGAGATGCAGAGTTTTTAAAGATTCATGTCTGAACAGAGTAATAACGAATTTCACGCTATAAGAAACCCGGATACTCAATTAAGAAAAAAAATTTATGTTACTGAAAACACACGTCTAAACAAAAATAAATTTGTCGCTTTAAAATTTGTATCGAAAATCGAAAGCCATCCAGGCACTTAGAATTTTATTAAACACCATGAATATTTATATATGTTTGTATATTCTATAAGCAAGAGAATATTCGCCTACGAGCGAAACACCCTAATGTGAACATGTACATACATACATATTTATGTCCTTAGTAACTTCTGTGAATTGAAATTTCCATGCAATCACTTAATTGAAAATTAGCTTGCCAAGAATTCACCTTTTTTGCCACATTTTTAAAAGGGAATTAGAAACGAGTGAATGGTTAGTAAATTCTAAAATTTGAATGTCCTTATTTGTAGGTATGTATGTATGTAGACACAAACTTGGACCCCGCTCATCAGAATCCTCATACAAACGTATGTACAATGAGGCTGCTTCCTATTTCTCTCAACCTCTTCTGTGCATAAATGATAAAGTGATTGGAATCGAGCCAGTTTTTCTGCCATCAAATATTCGTTGCGCACCTTTCACATAGCAGTTGACTATAACTAGTAGATGAGACTCATAAATTAGTGTTTTTAAACTTGCAACGAACATACATACATATGAATATATGTATGCCGCAGACAAGATAACCAACCGGCCACATTTGAATGTTATTTCACTCATCAACGTCAGGAGCTGCTGCTACTATTTCTCAGAAGTCACACCACCACCATCATTACAACGTTAACGGCATCAACAGCGCCACTTCACTCACCATCCGCGTTTATTATTTTGCAACAGAAACAACAGAAATATGCGAGAGCGGAAGAAGAGCAGAATTTATAGCCAGTATTGGAAGTGACTTAACCTCGCTTATTTGGCAAAGCAACACAACGGTGATTTCGAAAATGCTCGACTTTAAAAAAATCATAAAATAAGAAATTCGTAGTTACTGAAAAAATTAATTTACATCCTTTAGAAAATCTTCATCTACTGGGTATATAAACCGCAAATATTTCTGTAGTATCTACACCTTGCAAAAGCTAAAGCAGCAGCTAAAGTGTCTTCGATAATTATTAATAGTTATTTAGCCAGCTGTTACTGGCGCTGCTATTGAAAACTTTACAAACAAACAAACACACCTAAACACAATTTCAAATATGTAACGAGTCCGTTCAACTGATTGCAAATGGTTGTGTTTTTTGTTGTTGTTGTGGTGTCAAACAACAACGGGGGCAACTTAATCATCAGTTCACAATCCTGTCAGCAGCAATTTAAACGTAAAATGCTAATGGTTGCGGGGTTTTATAGCGGAAGCGTCTTATCGGTAGCATTAAATTGACGCTGATATTGGCACAATTAATCAATTGTTATTGTTGTGGAAATTGTTTGAGGCAAGCAAAGCAGTAAATATTTTGATAGTTAGGCGAGATCCGTTCGGGTCGGGTTGGGTTGGGTTGGTTGCGAGGAGAGAGTGGGTTAAGTATAAATGTATACCCTATAAACAAAGAAGTAATCTTTCTTATGCTACCAACCACCCTCCATATAATTAGGTACAATGAAGGCAAATTATTTTTATTTAGCGCCAATTTTTAGAGCACTTAAAGAATTTAATAATACTCCGAAGTTCATTGATATTGAATTTTGACTTAATATTCTTGTCACATTAAGTACATATGTACTAAACTTCTTTAGTACGTTCTGCACTGAAAAAAATAACTTACTCAGATTGTGGAAAAGTGGGAATAATTCGGCGTTAAAGACATATTTTCATTGATTTGATGTACAATTTTCTTCAAATCAAGGAATAAAAACCACATTTTAAATAAAACTAGCTGGACCCGTGCGCATCTTTGCGAAAAAAAAAATAAAACATACGACGCCAGTCGATATAGTTTCTGCTGTCACGCCCATTTTAAAAACTTATATTTATTTGGTTTTATGTCCACAGTGGAACTTATGGAACTTTCAATGAATTACTTATGTATATGTTTGACAAACATATCGCATAAAATGTTTTATTATACCTACGTATATATATGTATGTATGTGTATTATATTTTTATGTATTTTACATATATTTTTATATATATGTACATATGTACATATGTACGTGGTCCCTGCCGATTTGGGTAATTTTTTTTCCACACGTTTGCTTTAGCAAGCAAATCAGTGGTCCAAGCTTACTCGATTTATCTGCTACAATTCTTGAGTTTTTACTTATAAATCTTTGAAAATTTGCTCCTCTTGGCCCATTTTTATTTCAGCACGTTTCCTCATAACGGCATAACGTCATTCATCACTCGGGCTTTATTAGTGACTGAATTATCATGTTTTACGTGTTTTTCGAAATACACACATATGCCTTATTTTCAACCCCAACTTTCTCTGTTCCCATTAGAATCTGTGTACCAAATTTCATTAAAATATTTATAATTTTGCGCAAGTTAGAGTGTATACGGCCGGACGGACGGACATGGTTCACTCATTTTTTTCATCCTGATCGTTTTGATATACTCGTATATACTCGTATTACGGTGGAGTGACAATTTTTTTTTTGAAATTCAATTTTTTTTCCGAAGCCAGAACGGCATCTTTCTAGCCCAGAAATAAGCCTGTAAAATTTTATTGACCTACTTGCATGTTTGGAGGTGCCCACAAAGTTGAAAAAAATAGCACGATCTGGTACAAATGTGAAATTTCTAATATTATGAAATAAAAAAAAACGAAGTATGAGGATTGATAAAGAGGCTAAGTTGAGTATTAAAGTGAATTTTTTTTTGGAAACAACAACAACAAAAGTTATTAAAGGTCAAAGTTTATATTATGCATTCTTTAAATTGCAATTACTTAAAAACTACTGAACCGATTTCGAATGTTTTTATACCATTCGATAGGTATTTTGATTCCCTTTAATTTGATATACATTTTATGTACGGCCCCTCCTGCGGGGGTCAACCCCGCTTTTACCCCCCCTTACTTTTCATATAAAGTACCACGCCCAATAAAACACCGTTTCGCATACATAGCTAATTAATACCTTTAAAACGATGCCTTACTTATTAATTTTGGTAAATTATGTGAGCAGGAAAAGGGATATTTATAAAACACCAATTAGAAATAATATATATATATATATGATGATTGTATTCAAAAGAATCACTTCCATTATTCAACATCTGAGTAATTTTTTTTTTTTTTTTTTGTGTGTATACATACATACGTGTGGTCTATTGCGTTGCACACTGGGGATTTCGCGGAAAAAAGTCAACTTGTCAACATACTCTTCATGCAATATGCAGTGATATTTTGGAATTTTAGACTAAATGGTACTACCAAATCAAAAACAATTACTCCAATCTGACTGCTAGTTTTTTTTTATAGCCGTCTCAAACTCAGTACTTGTATGTTTTACCGAACCAACTTAATTTAAACCTAAGAATTTCAAAACGAATAATCTTTTATTATGTGAGCTAACGTTTTTTATTTTTTATTTAAAGTAGGATATTTCAGTCTACTAAAATTGAAAAAATAAACTCTGCAGAGACTTAAGTTTTTTTTTTTGTTTATTTTTATGAACATATAACAAAAATCCCTTTTTTCTCCAAACATTTGGACCTGCAATTTTAGCTCCACTTGCCTCCAGTTGGAAATCACTACTAATACATTGTCTCATATCTGTTTTTACATTTTTAATCAATTTCAAGTGCCCCCAGGTGCCCCCTCTCAATTTATTGTATTATACAGTACAACAGTTTTCAGCTAATTGATTCGCGACTCAATTCTGATAAGGCTCTTTTGTTTAACATAACTCAAGAACCACTAGTCGGATTTTGTTTAAACAAATTTAGAAAAATCAAGAATTACAAGTACTTTCATCTGTTTATATAACGTTTCGCAATATAGGCAACAGTTTCGCAGTTATAAATAAATGTATGGAGAAAAAAAAATATTTTTTGCCTAAAAATAAATTTCTTTCTTTTAATTCATAAAAAATCGAAAACGGTAAAAAAGTTCAAAGTCCTATGAACAAAATGATACATAAATCATGAAAATCGATGAACGCGGTTCACAATTAAGTACAGGTATGAATTTAAAATTATTTTTATTTTTTAATATAGGTCCAAGGGAGGTACCCCTAGGGAGTGGCCGATTTCAATTATTTTTTTTTTCCGTCAATGCCCTTTATGAGGGTAACTGATATGCAAAGTTTCGTAAAGATATCTTACTTTTTTGAGCTGAAATTAAAATTTGTATTTCAATTTTTTTTTTTAATTTTTTACTATAGGTCCAAGGGAGGTACCCCTAGGAGTTGACGGATTTCAACCATTTTTGGAGATTTTCTTAACTAGCTCATATATAACCTGTGTGCAAAATTTCAAAGCCCTACGACAACTCCTATTTTTTTCCGCTGAATGTATGGAAGCTGCGTTGTTTGTACAAAGATTTTGTCTCAGGCGACCCCTTGTGAAATTTTATGGCGAATAAGTTTCTAAAACTTTTAACCCTCTATCTGCATTTTTAACTGATACACTCGGGGAAAAAAATTATAAAATTATATGAAAAACATGCTTAAAATGGGAAAAAATGCATTTAAAAGTGATGTAAATGCCAACATTTTTATTTTAAATATGTCCATTGTAAAATTGTTAAATCAAGAAAAAACATTTTAAATTTAAAAATGTTTATTTTTATTTTAAACACTATGAGAAAAAAGTGCTGCTTTACTGCAGCATTTTATATTTTATACTAGAGTGCTGCCTACTGTCGAAATTCGAAATTTTTCTAGATGTTTTCTTATGACTAATGGCGTTTTCTTTTCTGACAAAAAATGTTGCCCTTTAATATCTCAATTATCGAATTGCGTAACATGACTTTCTATAAAATGGCTGAATTTGTAGTTAATGGTGCCCTCTTACTTAGTCAGAGGACAACATTCGTTGAAATCACCACACAAGCTTACAAAATGGCTAAGAAAATCAAACAGGGCAACATTTTTTCGAGAAAAGAAAACGGCATAAGGCGCAACTATAGTTTTTGTATAATTGTTTGTTGTTATTGTCACCGCTACTATTTTGTTGTTGTTGTTGGTGTTGTTGTCGTTAATCGTTTTCATAATTCTTCTACCTACTTCTTTCTTTCTATTTATGCTCTTTTCTTTCCTAAATTTCTTTCCTACTTATTCTTTCTTATCCTTCTTATTACTTAACTTTGTGTTGTGCTCAAAAGCATGCAACAACAACCACACGTCAATTTTCCAACGACGATTGTGGACGTGTTTTCCAACCAATTTTGATGAAAATTGCTGCAGTTCTATTTGAGAGCAATACCCTTCTAATGGTGTTCTTAATTTTAAAATCGGTTCAGTAGCTTCGACGGAAAAGATGGAACAAAATTTATGTTAGCGTATTAATAATATAGATTCTCTTCCGGATTCGAACCATGAAATCAACCTGAAATTAAATTCAACGGCATCACATAGTGGAACATTAAACATTATGTTGAATTGTAATAATCTCTTCATACTTCCCTTTTCCTAAAAAAGAATCTATGAATGATATGAATCATTGTAAAAACGAAATTTGAAAAAATTGATTCTCATTATTGTTTTTGTTTCTCATAAAAAATATTTTCTCACCAACAATTTTTTAACAGTGAGCGAGTATTTGAATCAATATTCACTTTCATTTTTAATTTAAGAATATTTCCTTTTAAATCCAAAATACATTTTTACTTACAAAATTTCATTCTTAATTCAAAAACTTCATTTCTAATTTAAAAATTTTCATTTTTAAAATAAAAATGATCTGGTTTGAAACGTGCATTAGGAAAATAAAAATTTTATTTTTAATTTAAAAAGGCTGCTTTTATATGAGTATATTCTCTCAATGTGTTTCCAAAAAGCGTTAAAACAGCCATTTTCGTTGCTGTTAGAGCGTTAAAGTCTACAGCAAAGAAATTGTGTAGTATATTCTGTAGAAGAAGTACACGATGAAAAACTTCATCTGAAGTCATTTTTATAACATATTTTCGATAAATTAATTGCACCTCCAGCTAAAATTATAAAAATGTAACACCCAATCCCCTAAAAAACTCAGACCCTCTGAACGAGTAGTATTCATTCGGCAAAGCTAGTCTGGGAAACATACTCTTTCATAATTACTAGCGTTTGTTCGTGCTGAGTAAAATTTTTGTAAATTTATTGGACTTTGTAAGTAATTATAATAATTATCTACCAAATTAGCTAAATATAGACTTCTTAAATGAAACTTTAAAGAATTTATTAGGGCGTTAACTAAATTTTAATAAATAATTTTTTATATAATTTCCTGCATTAATTATGAATTGGTAGTAAGAAATATTTCCAATTTTATTGGAGAAAGTAACGGCAAAGTGATTCAAACTAATTAATTTTTTAACCTAATAAATATGGATACGTAAAAATATTCAGTTACTACTGAATCAGAGAAAAAAATTTAATAAATGAGACGGATGCGGATTTTCTTTACCTTTGTACATATGTATGTATATGTGTCGGTAAATGCTTATATTAAGTGTTATAAATATGTAACAACATCTACGATTTATGATCAAATTGGGACACGCCCATTAATTGATCAAAAATGCCAAGCTAATAAGCATTAAATATAACAGTTGGTAGTACAGGCAACAGATGCTATAAATTTAAATTAAACGTCTCAAGTAATATATTGACATACATATAAAATTTATACAAGGTGTCATAAGCAATTCATAATGATCACTCAAGGCATTGTGTGGAAAATTATCGTAGTTTTTCACGCAAACTCTTGTGCTTTTTTTTAATAGCATGCCACGTTTAAGCCCTGTACGCAGCTCCCAAGAAAACCAAAAACTCTATGAAATTTGACGTACAAGAAATACTCAAGAAAAATTTCTTTTGTCATATTTTCTTTTTCGGTACGCAATTCTAAAGAAATTCTACTATTATTTTTTTAAGATTTTTTAGAAAAAGTGCACAACTGAACTCTGGTTCTGCCAAGAAATAATGAATATTCTATTATTTCTTCAAGAAAATTTGACAGAAGAGGTAAATAAACTCAAATGTGACATTTCGTTTGAAAATATATGTAATTACTTTCTCACTACCATTTCAACGCTCAAGAAATAATGCAATTTTTTTCTTGAGCGTTTTCTTGAGAGCTGCGGAGAGGCCTTTAATAGCAACAAGTGACTTATTTCGCCCTCTTTTCTTCAATTAAGTTTGCCAATCTTCATTCAACCTCGAATCATGAGCTGAACCCATACAAAAGAATTAGAACTACAATGATATGAATAACGATTCACCGTGTTGGTGTATCAAATCACGGATGTCAATTACGTCCCGTCTGGACATTGTTTTCTCCACCAAATTTGTTGTAAGATCGGAATCACTCACCGAAGTTCCAAAATAACTAGATAAGCTCCCAAGCTCTGTATTAAAAAAAATAAAAATAATAAAATAAATGAAAAAATACGTAAAACACCCTGTAATATACGACTTTTAAATTGCTGGCCAAGAATTTTTAAATATATTGGCAGTAAATTAGTCAGGCTAACGAATGGCGTAATTAAGACACTTTTCACGCGCTCGAATGCTTAGCAAAAATGTGTGATCAGCGCCAATTTGATCGAAGTTGCATAAAAAGATAAAAAGGTATAGGCAATAACAACAAAGCATAGCAACAACAACAACAACAACACAACACTTCACAAAGCACGAACACACAACTTATTTGCGCGCGGTCGGCGAACGAAAAATTAAAGTGCAACCAGCTATAAATGTAGATTTAGTTAGCCACGCCAGTTCTAAAAATTTAAGCTTCTCCGCCCATGAAAATTGTTGAAATTGCCAGGATGAGATTTCAGCGACGGCGGCTCATTGCCATTCAAGGCGAGTCTTACAATTTTCACACTTTAAGTGCCTTTGATGAGCGTCGTCGCAAGTCGCCATGTGAGACGGTGGCAGTATCTGCTTTTCTATTTCAACCATTACCCATTAGATACCAACTATAAAAGAAAAATAAAACAAAAACACCAACGTCAGCAACAATTGCAATGTCGTCCATCGCTTTGATGATCGTTTTCGAGGTGTGAAAAAGGCTGCTGCAAAGTAATTTTAAAGCTTACAATTTGATTACAACGATAAATCAGTTTGTAGACACCTTTAGCTGTGTCAAGCCATTCGCCACTAGATACTATTATGGTACGAAAAAAAAAGAAACTAATTTTCTTATATGTACGAGTATATATGCACATACATACATTGTCGTATTGTTACAATTTACAGCAGCAAAGCAAAACTTCTTGAAACAGCAAAGTAAAAAAAAAATCCAGAAACTAACCCAAATTGCTAACTTGGCACAATGTGTATGTATGTATTTATGCGGTTCTATAAAAGAAATCGACAAACAATAAAATGAAGCTGAAATTTATGTAGAGTTGGAAATAGATTTCAGATCTAACTTAAGATACTGCCAGACGATGCAATGAAAGTACTTTCCGAAAGTGTCAAATCATTGAAAGAACTTTCATGAGTACCCACACGACGCAATGAAAGTGCTTTCAGAAAGCACTTTTTACTTCCACTTCCACTTTCCGAAAACTTTCAGGAATTACTTTTCGTTTGTCCACACGGTGAAAGGGAAATGAGAGCAAACAGCTTGTTGTGTGAGAGAAAACAGCTGTGCGTGGAATGGTGATGGTGGAGACTTTTGTGTTTTTGTGTTCATATGAAAAATATAAAGTGATAATTAATTATTTTAATAATTGTATTTTGTTTATACATATGTATTTTTATAAAGAAAACATATTTACATGCCGGTTCGATCATTTAGACAACACTCGTATCAGCTAGCAATTTTCAGAAAGTAAAACACTTTCAGATGTAACAATTGAAAGTGAAAAGTATTTCTGAAAAGTATCTTTCTCGCAGCTAGACGATGAAAGTTTTTCGTAAGAAAGTAATTGCTGAAATTTCGGAAAACACTTTCAGAAAGTACTTTTTTGGTGGCTACACGAGAAAATTTTACTTTTTCACTTTCTGAAAGCACATTGCATCGTCTGGCAGAGCCTTTAGGCTTATAGCATATCAACTCATTTAGCGCACTGGCTATTCACGTCGCTGGGCGCCCAATAATCTACTACGGAATTCTGGTATGTTGGACGGCACCTGATAAGAAAACGTATGCAAAGAAGCTAGAGAGTATACAGAGGCTCTCTGGTAAATGTACAACATGTAATAATAGAACAGGACGGATGGAAGAAAGGATTACGAACAAATCGCCATACGTTCAACTTATTTACAGACCGATCAAAGATGAGCGCAAGGGTAGAAGCTGCATTGTTTTGTACGGAGCTTGAGATACAACGGTCCTTAGACCCCCAGACGACTGCAGTATATTTCAGACTGTGGTTTACGCTTCCTGAAAAGCCCCATAACTTGCAGCTGAACTAACGTCCTCAAACTCTCGTGTAAACATTTTCGTCGACGGCCAGGCGGCAATCAAAGCGACCACGGCAGCGACGACCGCTTCTAAGTGCGTGAATCATCTAAGTGCGTGAATCAGTGCAGGGACAAGTTGCACGAACGCTGTGCCTATAGAAGCATTACGATCTACTGGATACCCGGACACCAGAGAATCGAGGAAATGAGAGGGCGAACGTTGGCATACTAACAGGGCACTGTCTCACACCATATAATACTTCCAAAAGGGGACTGGTGCAGAATCAGGCGTGCATGGCATTCAACGAAATGAATGCTGTTGGCACTCTGTAAAACCTTCTCTGTCAATGTCCAGCTGTCCGCATCATCTGCCTCTGTTCTGCTCACTTCACGTCCCTAGATGGCGTTGCAGATCAGAAAATATACAAAATACTAAAACGTACGAAGTACTGCATTCCAATTCCTGAATTTAATATAACGCCTCCAATGCGCTGTTAGCAACTCTAAGAACCATAAGTGTTCTATTTGAGGGATCACTGAATCCTGGCCCGCCTTATCTAACCTAACCATGTCTACATGCCAAATAATTCGCTCCCAACCGTCATTCATCCCCGAAACATCATATAAAATTTGGCCTGAACCGATGCGGCTGCTGGTCGGGCACGCAACATGGAGCGAAATTAGTGTTCTATACGTACATATGTATTTGCCGTAGCTTTGGCAGCAATTTCAGTAAAACAACCTTCAACAAACTTACTATCGTCGAGCTCATCGAACCTTTCTCATAAACAATCAAATTGAATGTTCATAGTAGAATGAGAACATGGCATTAAGTCTCGAAGCTGCCTTAGACATAAAACCTAATCAACACTGCAATTGAAAAGTACCAACGGCAGTAATTATTTAGGCAAAGCTCTTGAACAATGGCAACGATTAAAGTGTCACAATGATTTAACTACCGTATAGTGTTTTTTATTATTGTAGTTTCCTATATATAAACATACATACTATAGACATATATAAAGATGTACGACTATGTGTCTGTGTTTATAGCCGCTGGACAATTGAGTATCAAAAAACCAACTGAAAAGTGACGGCGCAAGCCAAGCCAAGGCAAAGACAACACAAACTGCATAAATTAACACCTCACTTTGGTGGCTTTTTTGATTTCATTAAGTGCATAAAGCAATTGCAATTTTGGCTTTTAGATCACTTTGTCTGGAGCTGGTGAGCCGGTGCCGGGTTTTGGTTACGTTGGCTTGCTCTGGCGACACTGTGGCACGTCGGCCACGTTGCAGCACAGTTTGTGTGGTGAGCGAATGTGTGTGTGGAGGCTGTTTCAGTGACTTGGCGACTGGGAGGTTGTAAATGCGAAGAACATAATATGTATATGCACATGTATGTGCATCTGTAAATATTTATACACCTTTTTGCAATTTCAAGTTAGCGCCTTCGATTAATGGCCTGTTGATGCTTGATTTGCTTTGAGGCAGTTCACAAAAAAAGTGAAGAAAAAAATCATCGAAAAAAGAAAATCTGTAGTAAGACAACAACAGCACATTTTTATTCAATGTTGTCTTTTATATGTTCCATTTTTTCTTTGCACCTCGTTTTTCCTGATTGCCATATCAGTTACAGTGGGGCTGGCTGGTATGTAGTTGCTTTGACATTTTTAGTGATGCCTGTAGGAAACGTAGAATGTGTGTAGAGAAATTAAGATGCGATGACATTGTACTTCTTCTCCTTCTTCTTCTTGTGGCCGCTGTGGTTTAGTGGGTAGAGTGCTCGCCTGCCATACAACTAGAGGTCTCGGGTGGCTAACCCCAGTCCGTAACAACCCCAAACAAAATTTTTCTAAATAATTACAACCCAATTATTCGGTTTTTAGAAATAGCACCCCTAGGCAGTCGGCGGCATACACTCCAAGTGCAGTTCTGCCATGAAACAGCTTCTCAAAAAAAGTGTATTCGCCATTCGGAGCCGGCATAAAGCTGTAGGTCTACCCAATTATTAGAAAAACAAAATTTAAGGAGCATGATTAAAACTCTTCAGAGCGATATCAGCGCAATAGTATTATATTATTATATAGTCTTATTCTTCTTTTACATCGCAAATGGTTTTTTGCCGAGTGCAATAAACGTATTTGCCCTTTTTGCTTCGTGATGACGGTCGCCATTTAAAGACACAAAGGGAGGAGAATACCAGCGGTACAAGCCTGCAATTGCAGCCTCAACATGTTATGCTTTTCCTACAGGGCAATGTCGTTTAGTGTTTTCCATTCGATAAATATACATATCCATACATACATAAGTAATTAAATCAATCGCCGCCGCACAACCACTAAAGTGTTGCAATTAAGCTGTATTGCCGGAATATTGTTGCTTTTGTTATTGTGGGCATTG
Organism: Urophora cardui; assembly: GCA_960531455.1. Classification (NCBI taxonomy): domain Eukaryota; kingdom Metazoa; phylum Arthropoda; class Insecta; order Diptera; family Tephritidae; genus Urophora; species Urophora cardui. Next base: position 50,961,184 of record OY482672.1, on the reverse strand, counting down.
GTGTTTTTGCTGTTGTTGGGCGCTAGCGACGCGACCAAGTAGGAGCCCGGCATTGGCAAGTGGGCTGCATCATGTCCAGCCATGACTTATGTTTACATGCTTTCGTATTTATAACACATGCATTAACTTACATATATACATATGTATGTAAATATATAAATATATGATCAACCATATATACATACATGTGTACATATGTATACATATCTCTGCGCGTAACACGTTGGATGCCGACTCCGATATTATCAGACACGAAATAAATTGTTATACGAGTGAAGGCATAAAATTTAAATCAACAACAAATTGGAGTATGTTTTTGAAACAAAGAGAAAAAAAAAAAAACAAAAAACAAATTAATGAAGTGCACGAGATTTATATGTATGCATTTTTATATTATATATGCATACCTAAATAAACAATTTGTTTTAGCTGATGCTGGTAATAAATAAACATTCCACGAGAGTACCTTTGCGTAAAATAAAATTTATAAATTATTTTAATTTTTGTATTTTATGTAGCACTTATTCTTCTTTAATACATAAACTCTTAGGGAAGCGCAGTCTTTTTTCTTCATCATTGAAAAAACATTGTTGTCTCCAACTTGAAACCTTTTTAAATGCTGAATGTACAACCTTCTTATCTTGCGACGGGGACCAGTTCGATTTAAATGCTCATAAAACATGATCCAAACAATTTTGAAAAAAAAAAAAAAAAAAATATTAGGCTAATTTTTTAGAAAGGGTTTTGAAAGTTATGCTTTTTTAGACTAAAATAAATTGGGTAGAAGTATTCACCATTAGTCAGTGTGTAGACTAAACATACGAAGAGGATACTGTGATGAGAGCATCACTAAGTCCTAGGGTGCATAAATAATCTGAACGACCTTGGCGCTAGGAACTAAATTCTTCCGGCATGGGTTTCTGGACATAGAAGAGTAACAAAGATGTAGCAGCTGAGAAACCAATTGGACCTAAACTCTTTCTAAGTGTAGGATCACATACAATAATAGAGGAGCTCAGGCTGGAGGAACATCGTTTGAGAGAACAGCAGTTGCATCAAACAGCCTATATGCGTCAGGTGAAGCTTTTACTCGGGTCCTATACAGGGCCGTAGCCAGGAATTTTTTTCGTGGGGGGTTCATCGTTGTGGTTTTTTTTTTTTTTTTTTGTGAGAAAAATATATAACCTATTTCGTGCACTATAAAAACGTCGCTATAGAAGAAAAAATACGCAAAGTGTTTTGTTGAGGAAGAAAGACGCACACTTTTTTTTTTCAAAGAAAGACGCATTAAAAATATTTTTCGAAAGAAAGACCCTTTATTTTTTTTTTATAACGAAGAAAGACGCTTTATTTTTTTTACTATAAAGAAAGACGCATTTAAATATTTTTTAGGAAAGAAAGACGTATTCGATTTTTTATCGAATCTTTTTAATATTACACTTAAAATGTTAGCAATAAAACAGAATAATTTTAAAAAGAATAAAAATTTCCTGATTTTTACAACTTTTTATAAAAACCCAAATAAAAATTAAATTTTTTCAATAATCGCAAAAAATCAATAAAATGTTGACTTTGAAAAGTTAGTATTGAAAATATGTGAAATCAGACTATAACAACGCACACATCCCATATATGGGATCTTTCGAAAAACACACAAAATGTTATAATTCAGACACTAATATAACCCGAGTAATGAATTTTCAGCCATGCAATGACTTTATGCAGTTATAAGGAAATATGCTCAAATTTTACAAAGTGTATGTAACATAATTTAATTTATAAGTGGTATGTCGTTAGAAGCGTACTTTAATTATCTTTCGAACGGTGTAGATACGGCTTGTGTGTATTTGTAACTTCAGCGAAAAGAATTTTTGATTGAAGTTGTAACCAATAAAACCCAAAATTACGTTATCTCAAAACCCTAACCATAAGAAAATGGTTTTGACCTCAGAAGGTTCATGCCAGCTCTTCCCTATACCTGAAATTCTTGGTATTTTCTCAAATTAATATTTGTAAACTAGTGTTTTCAACATATAGCTTTGAATATGATAGAAGTAAAATTTATCTACCAGAATTTCGTGGGGGGTTCAAACACCCAAACCCCCCCCTAAATACGGCCTTGGTCCTATAACAAAAAGCGGTTCAAGGCGATAATAAAGCTCCCGAAAAGCAGGATGAGAATAGTGGCAAGTATTCTCACAGGTCACTGCAGACACAAAAGCCATATGCATAAACCTGGCATTTACTCTAGTAGCGCATGCCGGTTCTGTGACGTGGAAGATGAGACTACTGAGCACATACTCCCCGAATGCAGTGCAATATCTAGAATCTAGATTCTAGAAGGAGTCAAAAGACACTCGACTCGTGTCAGCCGGAGAGAAACCACATACCAAACCTAAGACCGAGCTCAATTCTTGAGGTCTTGAATGAGATTGGACTTGGAGAGGTGATGTGATGAGGTGGTGGGTACAATGGATCCTAAGGACGCATTGCAATACATCCTCCTATTATCTGTGTATCTATCTTTGGACTAAGTACGATTAACAAAAACTACGCTCTACAAGTCGCTAATCACGCACCCCTTCTAACATACGACGCGGTGGCATGGACGATATCAACGAGATTTATGGAAAGTTTCGCATTGCGAATGAATGAAAATGCTCTGGTCCAAAAAGATAGCCACAGGAGTCCTCCACTGCGCTGGAAAAATTAGTTGGAGAATGATTTGATCTCCTTTTATGTTTCTTACTGGCGCCAGGAGGATGTCATTTTTCTAAATTTTATAGAGCATTGTTAATTTCTAAAACAGATTTAAAATTTATATGCAGTAATAGAGAATATTAGCTGCTACGCCAATGTATTGGGAAGTGCTTAGATACTTGTACATGAATACATATTTATAGATACAAAACTCAGATAAAACACATAGCATTAAACCGACAAATGTAGTATGAATGTATGCATGTATGTAAATATGTACTCATTATTCCTTCAACTTTTTATGCTTTTAAATAACTCAATTATGTTTTCCCTTTTCCTTTCCTTAATAAGTATTAAATTGCATTGTGCGGCATCAAATATCTACATGCTCATTCTACCGTAAAGATCACTTAATTTATTTAATGTTTTCATTGAGTATACATATTTACATATACATATATGTACATACATACCTCATATACTTATGTACATATATAATTTTGTTTTTGCTCTTTTTCAAATTAATGTTTCCCACCTTTTGCGGTTTTATTGCTACTCGTAGGTACGTATTTATGACCTAATTTTCCAAGCACTCCAAAACGTGTGTACAAAAGTACATGTATGTATATGTATTTGTGCCTAAAACACTATATGATTGCATAAGGAACGAGAGGCTGTGTATATATATAGGTGTGTACATTTATGTTGTATTTGTGTATGTTTAGGAAGGGTTTTTTCCCACAACTGAAAACTATTCCTGCAATCAATTGTATTTTTTTTTATTATTTTTCGTTTGTTTTTTTGGCACTAATGTGTCTGAATAGTTATGCAAAAGCTCAAAATATGAAAACTAACCGTTTTAAGCTTTTCTGGGAGATTAACTTTAATGCTCATTTTATGATTTTAATAGCTGTGCAATTTGATTATCTTAATGCTTAAATTACCACTGCCATAAAAACAGTGAAAATTATTATTTTTTTTTTTTTTTTTTGCTAATACTTCGAAATTGTGCTCAACATCATGTAAACTTAATTAGTAATGAAATAAATGAAAATGTGTTAATGGTTTTGGAAAACTTTTGGTATATACACATATGTATTGGTATGAAGATTTGCAGTTGGGGTTGTTTTTACAACTCTTTCTCAAATATTTTTTATAATTCTAAAGCTAATGCTAGTAGGTATGTAGTAATGCAAGGGTGCAGGCTCAAATCCAATAACGGAGTCACTTAATAACAACAACATCATAATTCTTACAACAACATCTTTCCCGGAATGCCAAAAAATGGTTCGAAAAAAGCTTCGCATTGAATGTCGATCGACTGCGCATTTTGTTTTCAGTTACGCCGCACAATGGGATTTTTTGGCCAAAAATAAATTCGAAATTAAAGTAGTGATAAATAAATATTTTTTAACTACAATCGACAGATATCTTATGGGACAAAAAAAAAAGCCCACGTAAAATTTTTTGAGTTCCGTTTCGTTTAGCCATACAGGGTGCTCAAAGTTGAACAAAAAATATGTCATATGAATTATGAATTTTATGACCTGATACGAAAAGCTCTATCTAAGCCATTTATCGACGTATATATGTGGTTTTGACATCTAAATATAGAAACTGACCTCTACTTTTCTAGGAAGTAATCTCGTTTCTTCTAACTTTGAAATCTGATTTTATATGATTTTTCAAATACTGATAAAAAAAATATAGAAAAAAATTTTTCTTCGTCCACTTTAAGGAATAAAATAAAAAAACAAAAAAAAAAGGTATCTTGGTTTTTTTTTTGTGTTATGAACTAATATATTCTTTATCAGATCACATTAACAGATATTAATTTCACGCGCGCCTTCGCGTGTTTTAATTATTCTCCTAAATGGCTAAAAGTGCATTTTTCAAATTACATTTATAATGACATATTCAAAATTAAAAAAAAAAGTGTATAGAAGATCTATCATCCAATTTACATTTGTAATATAGAAAATGGTTCACAATATGAAATACAGCAGCTCATTTTTGAATTAGCTATATAGATTCTATCATATATTGTTTTTTTTTGCAGGGTAAAAAAAAAATTCCAAAAAAAATCCAAAAGTTTGAAATCAATTAAAAAAAAATAAAAAAAAAAGGTCTCCTAAGTTTTTGAATAAATGTTCACCCCAAGTGTGCTTTATAACCCCCCATAGTCAGTTTCATCATCCACGCGCGCTCTTCTCACTAATTCATATTTTTCGACGAGGTGTATATGCGCGCTATCACTATGGATGTACATACATATGTACACATGTGTAGCTAGAGAGAAAAGCATTGATGAGCAGTTTTGACATATGTTTATGCTTTAAAATCACTAATATATTAACTAATGCAATTTTATATAGAATATTTACATATATACTTACTTTTAGCCTTTTTACTTCAAAAGTATCAAAACGCGAGTTTTCAGGTAAGGATGGGTATGCATGCATGTGTGTGTATGTACATATATGTATGTGCATTATATGACGAAATTTCGGTCTGATATATTGAAAATTTAGAGTTTGAGATCAAAAAATTATCTGTGCTATATGTACTATTGATGTACATACATATATAGCGATCGAAAACTTAAAGGGCTTTTTCGTAAAATCAGCTTATTAAGGTATGATAGTATAGAAGTAAATGAGCGATATACTATAATTTGCTGATTTTTATACCAGCCATGAACATGAAATAGTGTTATAACTTTATGCCGAAATACTATGTATTTTTATGTAAAGTTTATCATTTGTCGGAATCGCCCAAATCCAGTATAAAATATAGCTCCCATATAACGGATTGTTCATACTATGTACAAGATAAATTTGAGTATTTGTAACTTATTCAAACAGATAAAATTTAATTTCTATCATTCATAAATGGTATAAAGTCTTTGGTACGCATAAACTTGTTGATATTTGCATTTATCTATTTCGTTTCCCACCTGTGCCGTTACCTTATAAATGGTAGTTTACGTGGGGATCCAAGCCCTAAGAGTACAGATTTTAAACAGAGCTGGGCGCTAAGGATTACAATTACATTTTGACTACGATTACTGTAATCGTAATCCTAAAGATTTAAGGATTACGATTACAGTAATTGTAATCGTACGTTCTATGATTACCATTACTGTAATCATAATCCTAAAAATTTAACGATTACGATTAGAGTAATTGTAATCGTGCGTTCTATGATTACCATTACTGTAATCATAATCCTAAAAATTTAACGATTACGATTAGAGTAATTGTAATCGTACGTTCTATGATTACGATTACTGTAATCGTAATCCTAAAAATTTAAAGATTACAATTACAGTAATCGTAATCGCAAAAATTTAACGATTACGATTACAGTAATTGTAATCGTACGTTTTATGATTACGATTACAGTAATTGTAATCTTTAAATTTTTAGGATTACGATTGCAGTAATTGTAATTGTAAAAATTTTGATTACGATTTAATTATATTTTGTACAGTAAAACTTCTTATACATTACCAGAACACCCCCTTAACTGCTTATACATATGTACATATATCCATACATATGTGGTTACATAGACAGTTTGTATACACGTATGTACGAAAAATAGCACATTTGACTTTTGGCTGACGAAAAGTAGCAAACATATGTATGTATATATTGTTTTTACATTAAAATTGTTGTTTTTTAAACGAAATTTCTACTTTTCGTCAGCCAAAAGTCGAACTTGCTATTTTTCGTCAGCCAAAAAAAATTGTGAGCTAGTTTTCGTATGGTACGACGATATGTATGTATGTATTTAGATATGTATGACAAAGATTTATAATAAAAATTAAATTAGTAGTATGATATACATAGTTAAATAACGTTTACATATCGTCGTTTAAATTGCAATACCTCGTATCGACAAACCTCAGGAATGTGTTTTTGTTAAAGTAGGAGTTAAGAAGGGTAAACCGAAACAGAAAAATGTATACGAATGAAGTACATAACAAAGTTAGCTGGTAGGCAGCTGTATATTTAGTAAATGTACATATATGTATACTAGGGTGGTCCCTAAATGTATGGAAGCAAATTGCGTATCATATTTCGTGAACCTCACCACCAAGGTCGATGCTAATATAGTCGAAGATATCATGTATAAATTTTTGTCCCGATCGGAGACGGCTAAGTGGTGTCGCACAGGGGTCAAATTTCAGAAAACTCTACGGAGACTGAAGAAATTAAATTTAATTTATTGTACATCTAACGAAAATTTATATTTTTAAAAATTCCTTTACAAAAATATTTAATTTTCTGCTTATGAGGCGAAAAGACACGATGTATAGTTCAAGAGAATCTCTATTTTATTTTTATTAGAGCCCTAGATACCCGGGTATCGAACAGTTCGAATTGATCGTTTTTGTTTGAAGCCCGTTTGTTGTTCAAATGCCCGTACAAACATTCGAGCATTCGAGCTTACAAACAAAAAAAATGTGTATCGAAAAAAACAAAAATAAAAACAACTACATATGAAGAAGAAAAAAAATAATAAACAAAAGAAAAAAACAAACTTCAAAATGCCCGAATTGTTCAAATGCCCGTACAAACATACGGGTAATAAACAAACAAACAAACGACTGTTCGAGCATTTGAACAACATTTGTTCGGGCTACTCGAAAATGTTCAAAAAAATCTGGAGCTCTAATTTTTATGTCTTATTAATTTTAGTTAGTTGCTTAATACCTGAATGTGATTTTGGTAAAGATTGTTGCTTTCTTTGAGAATTTTGAGGTAGTCCGTGTTAGCCACGGGTGGCTTTCTGTAATTCGATATTCGACTCTCGCCGGCTCGATATTTCAATTCGATATCGAACGAGCGACGATACCATTTTGCTTTCTGTATTTCGATAGGAAAACTTTTCTTATAATATTTTAAAAAGTGCATGAAACAGGGCATTTGTTCCTCAATTTCTAAATCTTCATATATGTATGTAGACGGCTCCTTTATGGGAAAAGTATGTGTATTCAGTGTGAGATGCGTTTATCAACAGTACCTACTGTAACCGTAGTCATTGAATATACCATTACGATTACAGTAATCGTAATCCTAAAAATATAACGATTACGATTACAGTAATTGTAATCGTACGTTCCATGATTACGATTACAGTAATCGTAATCCTAAAAATTTAACGATTACAATTACTGTAATTGTAATCGTACGTTCTATGATTACGATTACAGTAATCGTAATCCTAAAAATTTAACGATTACGATTACAGTAATTGTAATCGTACGTTCTATGATTACGATTAGAGTAATCGTAATCCTAAAAATTTAAGGATTACAATTACAGTAATCGTAATCGTAAAAATTTCAATTACGATTACAGTAGTCGTAATCCGAAAAATTTAAGGATTACAATTACAGTAATTGTAATCGTAAGTAATCAAAATGTAATCGTAATCCTTAGCGCCCAGCTCTGATTTTAAATAAGTATACATACACGTCACATAGATACCCAACAGACCAGGATGTAAGCGAAATGTAATAGGACTTGAGAACAAGCTTATAACAATTGTCCATTGTAAGCTTATTGCAATACAGTTTTTATAAGCTTAATTGTAAGCTTATTCACAAGCATGATTGTAATAATTGAGGAACACAAGCTTGAAAACAATATTACAATAAGCTTACTTTACACTTGCAATGAAAGCTTGAAAAAATATTAATAATAATATTGTATAAGCTTGCTGTAAAATTTTTTTAAATTTTGGTTTTACAATGATTCATATAATTCATTGATTCCTTCTTCGAAAAGGGAAGTATAAAAGCCTCAATAATGTTCGATATAATGTTGAGTGTACCACTATATGATACCGTTGGATTGAATTTCAGGTTGATGTTATGGTCCGAAACAGGAGGAGAATATAAAATAAAGAACATTGCAGTAAAGGTGAAGAAGGAAAGAAAAAGAAAAAAAAATGCAAATAAAAATTTATTTTTTTCTTTTTTTCTACTATTTATACATACAATTATATTTATAAGCTTACAACAAGCTTTCACAAGTAATATTTTTCTACAATTACATTTGTAAGCTTATAAAAAGGGTTCCGTTTTGATTTTTCTACAATTGTTCTTAAGACTTTTTCAATACTTTACACAAGCTTTCCTCAAGCTTAACGCTTATATTTGTAAGCTTGTTATAATATTATTCTCAAGCCCTTTGGTCTATTGGGTAATTAAGTAAATATTTTTGAAATAGTTACAAATATATGCTTATACCTATATATATAATTGCCCCTCAGCATTGTAACTTAACTAGTTTCGAAAATAAATGCATTTTAATGGTTTTTCGCGGCACCCGTTATATGGAGGGTGGGAGAATTTGTCATCAGATTAAGTTCATTTTTACACAATGTACTAATATTCATCAAAAAAGCTTGCATACTGAATTTCAGCATTGTAACTTAATTAGTTTCCAAAATAATTGCAATTTAATGGTTTTTCGCGACACCCGTTATATGGAAGGTGGGAGAATTTGTCATCAGATTAAGTTCATTTTTACACCATGTACTAATATTCATCAAAGAAGCTTGCATACTGAATTTCAGCATTGTAACTTAATTAGTTTCGAAAATAAATGCATTTTAATGGTTTTTCGCGGCACCCGTTATATGGGGGGTGGGAGAATTTGTCATCAGATTAAGTTCATTTTTACACCATGTACTAATATTCATCAAAGAAGCTTGCATACTGAATTTCAGCATTGTAACTTAATTAGTTTCCAAAATAATTGCAATTTAATGGTTTTTCGCGACACCCGTTATATGGAGGGTGGGAGAATTTGTCATCAGATTAAGTTCATTTTTACACCATGTACTAATATTCATCAAAGAAGCTTGCATACTGAATTTCAGCATTGTAACTTAATTAGTTTCCAAAATAATTGCAATTTAATGGTTTTTCGCGACACCCGTTATATGGAGGGTGGGAGAATTTGTCATCAGATTAAGTTCATTTTTACACCATGTACTAATATTCATCAAAGAAGCTTGCATACTGAATTTCAGCATTGTAACTTAATTAGTTTCGAAAATAATTGCAATTTAATGGTTTTTCGCGACACCCGTTATATGGAGGGTGGGAGAATTTGTCATCAGATTAAGTTCATTTTTACACCATGTACTAATATTCATCAAAGAAGCTTGCATACTGAATTTCAGCATTGTAACTTAATTAGTTTCGAAAATAATTGCAATTTAATGGTTTTTCGCGACACCCGTTATATGGAGGGTGGGAGAATTTGTCATCAGATTAAGTTCATTTTTACACCATGTACTAATATTCATCAAAGAAGCTTGCATACTGAATTTCAGCATTGTAACTTAATTAGTTTCCAAAATAATTGCAATTTAATGGTTTTTCGCGACACCCGTTATATGGGGGTGGGAGAATTTGCCATCAGATTAAGTTCATTTTTACACCATGTACTAATATTCATAAAAAAAGCTTATTTTCAAAATTTGAGCACTCTAGGTCCATTTTTACTATTTATGGCCGTTTTTTGTATGAAACGTTCCCATTGTGCGCCGTGACGGCAACAGCGCCCAATTCGTTTATTATTGGGAGTCACATGGAGCCACAGTGATGTTGTTGGCAGTCAGAAGACTCACTGGACCTGCACCCCTGTACTACTACATAATAATAATATAATATAATACAATGGCGCTATTATAACTCTGACGAGTTTTATGGCCGAGCCTCTCCCCAATTCGAGGTGTGCTCCTTTTTGTTTTTCCTACAGTTTTATGCCGGATCCGAACGGCGAATGCATTTTTTGTGAGAAGCTTTTTCATGGCAGAAATACACTCGGAGGGTATGCCGCCCACTGCCGAAAGGTGACCGCTGCTCTTAAAAAACCCAATAATTGGATTTTTACTAATTAGAAAAAAAAAATTTTTTTTGTCTCGGACTGGGGTTTGAACCCGAAACCTCTAGTATAGTAGGCGAGCACTGTACCCACTGCACCACAGCGGCCACACTACTACATGTATTGTTGAAATTTCATGTAAGAGAAAGGGTGATGTTGGTAAGACACTGCGAACCTTGGCTGTTTTTATTTGCTGTGCCCCACTGAAAAACATTTGGTTTCTTCTAAGGTCAGCAAATGAGCTTTGCGTATATATTTTTGATTTTGAGTCCTAAAACTGCCAAAGTTTTTTTGTACCTAAAGTTAAACAGTACCGGAAAGTCAAGAAAATGCGACAGGTCTGTTTCGATAACTTCTATGAGAAATACTTTTTGAGTATCTGATAAGAGATGACCAAATGCAAAAAAAAAATAAAATAAAAAACCCTAAAGTTAAACACACAAACAAGGAACACATAAAACAACACGATAAGAATACGTCCGCCCTTACATGCATACATACATATATTCAGTGAACATTTTCATAAAATTTCGCACCTCTCAGCTAAATAAAGATTGCAAAAGCGACACACCCCCAGAGCCCAAATCACTCTGCGTTGCACATGTAACCTGACCAAGTCGGGCGGAGCTGTGCGTATGAACTGATGTAAGTACAGACACATTTGTGCGCGATCAAACAGAAAAGTGTAGATTATATGAAGTATAGAGCACACGAAGAGGAGATGAAGCAAAAAGAAAACACCAAAAACGTTCTCGCACAATCCTTACACATTCGCCAAGCGCATGATGCAATTTACCTTTTAGCATACCTATGCACTGAATCTCCTTCCTCTTTTTCCTTCGTCACTCTGACACAATTACAAATGTGTTGATAATGTTTTCCAGCCAAGCGACAGGTTTACAAATAAACTTAATGTTTTTAATATGTTTTTTATACTCAGCTGTACTAGTACACAGAGTATTATAGTTTTGATTTCCTAACGGTGGATTGTAACAGAATGAAATAATCGAGATAGATATAGACTTATATATATCAAAATGATCAGGGTGAAAAGAGAAATCGATTGAGCCATGTCCGTCCGTCCGTCCGTCCGTCTGTCCGTCTGTCCGTCTGTCCGTCTGTACGCACGATAACTCGCGCAAAAATTGAGATATTTTGATGAAATTTGAAATGTAAGTTGGTATCAAGACAGGAACGGATGGTATTGAAAATGGGCGAAATCGGACCATGACCACGCCCACCTCCCCTATATAGTAAAAATCGGAAATTTTGTATCTCAGTCACTAATAGAGCTAGAGTGATAAAATTTCACACACGTATTGAGCTCAGGTCCTTATGAAGAAATATGATGAAATTTTGGAAAATGGGCGGTGCCACGCCCACTTATTAAGGGGCAAACATTGAAAGTTTTATGAGTCATAACTCAGAAACCGTTGAAGATATATCGATGAATTTTGGTAGGCGTGATATACTTACTTAGGCAAATGTTTTGACGAAAAATTGCCAAAATCGGTTGACGACCACGCCCACTTTTATATATGGGTCTTATAAAGTGACCTAATAAAAACATTTTAAGCGATATCTCTGTCAAATATAAAGATATATCATTGAAATTTTATGGAAGGTGTCCAACTATGGACATATAACAAAAAATACAAAAATTTTGGAAAATGGGCGTGGCACCGCCTCCTCTTAGAAGCAGGAATATACGAGATTTCTGAGCCCATAACTCGACAAATAATCGATATATTATGACGAAACTTGGTGTATACACTTTCACTACTTGTAGTAATACATGTTCAAAATTTAGCGAAATGGGTTGACGACCACGCCCACTTTTATATATGGGTATCATAAAGTGGCCTAATAAAAACATTTTAAGCGATATCTTTGTCAAATATAAAGATAATTCATTGAAATTTTGTGACATGAGTTCTACAATAGATCGGAAACAAAAAATAGAAAATTTTCGGAAAATGGGCGTGGCACCGCCTCTTTTCAGACAAAGGAATCAACGAGATTTCGGAGCTCATAACTCGACAAATAATTGAGATATTATGACGAAACTTGGTTTATACACTTTTATAACTTGTGTTAATGGACACGCAAAAATTTATTGAAATCGGTTTATGACCACGCCTACTTTTTAACAAAGATACTTCTGGAACAACTTTTGGGAATTTGTAACGTGACATCTTTGTAACTCATAAAGGGATGAAATTTTGCACAAAGAATAATATTCATAAGCTTAGTTGGATGACTGATAAAAATTTAGAAAATGGGCGTGGCTACGCCCACTTTATGCAGCACTCGATTTATATAAAGTACCTACACCGTGTTTTCATCAAACGCAAACAAACAATGAAAGCATACAGCTGAGTATCTAATGTTCGATTCCACTCGAACTTAGGCTTCCTTACTTGTTTTTTTTTTATTTTAGTAAATAAAGGTGTACGTGAAAAAAAAACATGCGCCTGCCTAAAGGCAAATGCACATGCACACGTGTGTATATTTAAAGTTTGGCACAAAGGCGCCGATTTTGTTTGCTGAACCATTAAAATATCAAGTGAAAAAATCTTGTTAACACCTCATTCCTCGTGTGTGTTGTGCACATTGAAGGCATGCAATTTTTAATTTTTTATTCTTATTTTTTTATGGTTGTTGCGAAACAAAAAAAATGCCCCAAACAGTTAAGCAGACTACTTAATCGTACATAAACACAAACATCCAATCGCCTATTGAATGGGTGGCTGTTTTTGTATCGATGTGTGTGTACTCGTATGAGTGCATGTGGCACAAGGTGGCGCAAACTGGCAATATCCCAGCAAAAATCTGGCCATCGCTATTACCTGTCAGGCATGACAGAAGGCCTTGCCATGGAACATCTGACGAGTTCATCACTTCTTTCACGCATTACCAGAGCTACCATTACCCATTCCACGTAATGCAAAGTAGAATTGAGCGCGGAAAATGAACTGGAATAAATACCGTTATTTTCGGTGGAAATTTTCATCATGTCTTACATTTTTCGCCTTCTTTCTCTGCTTCCCTGAAAGGTATGCGCAAGTCCTTCCCTCCAATGACAAGCCCATGCTAATGTCAGGCATTCTGTCAACGAATGTGGAAGCGATTGCCAAGGTTTTTCTGGATTACCCTTTTAATTCCACGGTGATCGAGTTTTTTGATGGGATGTGTCCAAAGTGTGTCCGGAATCACTTTCCTCAAGGAACCTGGAAATGTCAAGGTAAGATCTAGGTATATATATAACATATACAGCTCCCACACGAGCGATTGTTTAGATATAGACGTTTTGTGGTAAACTTAACTTCTCTATGTCATACTGATCCGATCTTGACCATCTTCGGTAACACTTTTAAGGCCAACATGTGTAAAACAAACAAAAATTCAAAAAAGAAAAAAAAAATTAACTACAATGTAAGTTTTTTCATAAAGAAGAACTAAACATCAAGAAGGAGCATTGACGCAAGATAACCTGACTAACAGCACTATTCTGTGAAATTGACAAATTATCAATAAGTTGACAAATAGTCAAGATTTTTATCAAATTGACAATTTTTCTTATTCTGTGCGTAACTTTACAAATCTAAAAAGCTCTTACAAATGTGATTTTCCCAACACGTGGTGAAATAAATATTGTAAACAGAAATCAGCTGTTTATACAATTAAATCGCAAAATAGAAACTGAATAAATGTAAGTATTTTATATCTACATATGTATGTATGTATCTATGTATGAGCATACATATGTATATACCCTGTAGGGAAAATCTCTAGTTCCGAACTAGGTCGCTTCTAGTGCATTTTTCGACACTACTAGTGCGAGCTAAATCTCTTTTGCATGTTATCAACTGGCGAATTTAACACGGCGATGTCCTAGGCGGTGTCAATTGTCACTCTCTGCACTACATTTTCGATAGTTCCGAACTAGTACTAAATTCTACAGTTTACAATAGTTCGTTTATTGGCACAATTTCGATAGTTCTGAACTAGCTACAAGTACCTACAAATTCTACAGTTTTACATCTGTCGCTTAAGTGCAGCCTTTGACACACTTCATGCAAGTGGCGCGATGGCCGACTGGGTAACGCATGTGCCTTTCAATCTGAGGGACGCGGGTTCGAATCCTGTCGGTGTCAAGGTGAATGATAATTTTTTTTTATATTTTTTTTAACTTATATTTTTTTATTTATTTATTTAATAAAAATTTACAATAATATTTAAAAAGTAATAAAATCATAATAAGCATAAGGGATCGGAAAAGCATAATTAGGGGAACATTTCATTTTATACAAGATGCAAATAGAAAAATCTTTATATAAAATGCTTCACTAAACATCTGAGAATTGCAGAAATATACAAAGCCGACGGCAATTGAACCAACAAAAAATTTTCATAGAATTTTTGTCACTTCGAAATTGCATACAATCAAAATGTGTTTTATAATGGTCACTCAAATTCTCTCCTTCTGAACTGGTGAGGCTCTAACTACAATTGATCTAGTTCCCCTTTGACACCTTTTCTCTAGTTCGGAACTAGAAATTTTGCTCACTAGTTATTGAGTTTCCTGCAGGGTAGGGATGAAAGTTTGTTTGTTTGTTGGTTTGTGTGTTTGTTCCTTATGCACGTCGTAGCTACCGGGCCGATCACATTGAAATTTAAAATTATGACTACATTTAATTCTGGTATCTCAACCCCTTCCCGAGATACATATAGGCCAATATAAGGACCCAGATGGCTCCAAAATATTTTTGAGCAATATTGGTATCAAATTAATAGAAACTTCATTCCATTCCAATTTTCCAGTCCGTTCTCCAGATAGAGACCAAAACGTGGTCCCGGATGTGCCCCAAATAATTTTGCGCAATATTGGCATTAAATTAAGGGTGCGTTACCATATATGTTTAACGCTATACGCACATCTCAATCGATTCCCGATACTGAGGCCCAAACATGAACCGGAATAGGTAGAGCTATTTTTGAGCAATGTAGTAGTAATCAGGGTTACAACAAACTTCTTTTTCGATACCTAAATCGATTTATATGATATAGACCGATATGTGGACCAGGATGGTCATGGAAAGTTGTTTATAAGGAACGGGAGAGGGAAAGAGAGAGAGAGTAGTATAGGGAGAGGTAGAGACAGAGGGAACGAGAAATGTGCATAAGTACACTCAAAAAAAAAAAATTACTCAGATTATGGAAAAATGGGAATGATTCGGCGCTAAAGACATATTTCCATATTTTGATGTACAATTTTCTTTAAAACGTGGTTTTTATTCCTTGATTTGAAGAAAATCGTACATCAAAATATGGAAATATGTCTTTAGCGCCGAATCATTCCCACTCTTCCATAATCTGAGTAAGTTGTTTTTTCAGTGTATATGTATGTACAATCTACATTGTACATATCCTGTTTTGGCAACATTTTTTCATCAATTGTGCGCGGAAATTCGATTTCACCGCCATCCACATTCACAATGAGGCCCGTTACAGCACGCAAACTTCGTGAGAAAGACGGCTGGCTCATTGGCAAGTTGAAATTGTTGCCCACACATTTTTGATAGGACTTGTTTGCCATAAAATTCAACACCGCCAAAATCCGGACAGTTAATGACAAAAATGTCTGTTGATCGTCATATGGTTGTGAATCATTAATAAGGCGCTAGCACAATTGACGGGTCAAACGAAAATTTTGCACGAACAAATTTTCACTCAAGGAAAATGGAGCGCTCGAGTCCCGCAAGGATCTTAAGTGCCGCGAACGATTTCTATTTTCCTCATTTTCTTCCTCACCCACCAATAACAGAAAAAGTAAAAAACCTTGAATTTGAATTCAAAACAAACGAATTTTATTTGTCAAGACCAATCGACGTATTGACAATTTGGCAAGAAAAGAGCTTTTTTATTTTGACACAGAATTGCAAATACTTGATAAATAGACAAAATATACAAGTAAACAATATGGTGAATTTGTCAAGTACACAGAATAGAGCTGTAATTCTGTTGGACAAGTACACTAAAGGAAGGATAAATCAAAGTCACTTAAGAGTGATTTTGAAACTTTTAAAGAACCATATAAAAATTTTTCCGTATGAAATTTATTATAATTTATATTAAGAGATAAACAGAGCCATAATTCAAAACGAAGGCTATACTAATTCGTCTTACAGAATAGAAAATGCGTTAAACCTTAAGTTTGCAGTTTATCTTTAAATATGTTATTGTCTGTTTTAATCTACTACATATACGTACTCTTAATATAAAAATACAAGCAACAGAAATCATATGGCCATAGCAAGTGGAAGGAGTTTCCGGCCCAGAATTATCCTCTTAAAAGATTAATGGCGCATGCGTCCGATAGTGATTTTTTTCTCCCTCAAAAAAGAAGAAACTCACATGCTAAACATGTTCTAGAAAATTGTCTTTCGCAGATCATTAGGCACAGTCAAAATCGGTTGTAGCTGTTATGTGTATATTACAATCGAGTCAAAACGAAGTCGTTGATTACCTTTGACTTCATAAGAGAAACCTGATTACTTTTTCCTTACCCTGTATGTAAGTACAGAGAACATGCATAAATGTATGTCCATTTAATGTTTATGTTGCACCGTTCGTTCTGTTCGTTGTACCGCTTAAGTTGGCTGCACTTTAAACACTTTCCTCTATGCCTTTTTGTCGTTTTTTTTGCATCTATACATACAAAAACACATACACATACACACATACATTCAATTTCGTTGCACACCTTTCATTTTTATTTTTGGTGGTTTTTGTTTTTATTTTTATTGGAATTGATTGTAGGCTACATCGTCGTCATCGCTGCACTTATTCCATTATCGACTCCATTATCGGCTTGAGCTTCAACGTGTTGTTACCAATAACATGTGCATAGTGTGTTTACAAACATACAACAGTGTTTGTACAGGTGTGTATTATGAGCGTATTTTTTTTTTTTTTTGCACATAGATGTACATACATATGTTTTGGGTACATAGTATTGGCAGTTTTTTGTAATTAAAGACCGGCAATCTGGCCGCATGTTGTTGACTGCAATTCGGTTGCAATTTGTTAGTTAAGTAAGTAAGTGAAAAGCTGTTGAATATTGACTTTTTTATTTAATTTATTCGTGGCTAAAATTGAGCATTACATATATGTATGTACGCTCCCATATGTACATGCATATACATACATACAGTTGCATATGTGCGTTTAACATTATTTTTGCTATTTTTCCTTAAAGGTATCTGGCAATGTGTTCACCTCAATTTGTTTGTTTATCTACTCAACAGTACGATACATTATTTATTTACGAAAACTTTCAATTTGTTGCATTTAATTTATATCAACCCAATAAACACAGACGCGGGGATGATATCGCGGCGAATTCGAGGCGAGTTCGCGAAAGCAGATTTTCGCGAATGTAATTTCTCGGACTCGCCTCGAGTTCGCGGCAAGTTCGAGAAAATCAATTTTCGCGATATCATTTTTTTCTATTTTTTTTAGGTTGTTTTGCACTAAAAAATCAATATCTATAGTTCTGAAATTTTACATTTATACCTGAACTCGAATATCACAATTCCGCAGATGCGAGTTCGCGAAAGTAGATCAAATCGGTTTATAATCAAATAGATAAGAGTATGTAGAAAACCCAATAAAAAATTGTTTAAATAAGGGGACTTTATTGCCTAAATTTATTTGAAAAGCCTTTGTTATTTCATGAAAGTTAAAGTTTATTTATAAAAAATGCCTTGTATTATTTTATACGGATTTAACCCATTGCAAGTAAACCAAACTCTGAACTTTTAATTTTTCGAAACGTCATTTATAAAAAAATCTCGAATCGCTAATGAAAAAATTTTCGAATCGCCAACGATCAGAGAAATTAAAAATTCTCGAATCGCTAATGATAAAAAATTCGAATCGCCAGCGATCCGATAATGAACAAATTCTCGAATCGCTAGTGATAGGTGACATGCCTACGAATTCGGATTCGCCGATCTATCGCCGCGAAGTATTGCCGCGATAATATAATCAGAGAAAGCGAATCCGACGCGCATTCGAGGCGAATCAGTTGTGTTTATTGGGAACTAGCCATTAGCATTGCATATAAATAAATTTTCATCAATCTTATAAATCAGACTACATAGAAAAAAACTTGCCCAAGTTAGTCAATGTATATTCCAAAAAGAAAAAAAAAAATACAAAAATCGTTCTGCTTCAATTAAAGAAGCTTAGCGGCCAGCATCAGCTGTAATTAAATGCAAAAGAAGTTTGCATTGACCAACGCGGAAGCAGTAGATAAGATAATGCTTACATACATACTTAAATATTTAGTTGAAAAGAGGAAGTGTGAGCTAAGAAACAAAAACTATAGATACCCATATACTCGTTTAATGTTTGTTTTTAATTGAAAGCAATTTATCAATGTAATGGCGGCAAAAAGTGAATCATTTCGAATTGGTATTTTTATGTTTGCTTATTTTTTTCAAACTCGTAAAATTGCCGTTTAAAGATTCGAGTATTGTTGTTGAGGGAATTACCAGCCGGACCGAGCGAATGATGGATATGCCACTTGGGATTTAATTAATAAATTTGACGATGTTATTCATTTATTTTCTTACTCTTTAGTGTTTTCTTGAATTGATAGAACTTAAAATTAAACTGGCTTTTATATCGCTACATTCATACATACATACATACATAGTACATATCTGCATACAATGTTGCGCGGCTACTTTGACTTACAATTAACCGATTTGCTGATGCTAAATCTTAATAATATAATAATACAATGGCGCTGATATAACTCTGGCGAGTATTAAGGCCGAGCTTCTCTTCCCAATTCGAGGTATGCTCCTTATTTTTTGTTTTTCCTACCGCCCACTGCCGAGGGTTGACCGCTATTTCTAAAAAATCCAATAACTGAGGTCACGCCGTTAAATAAAAGTGTAAATCTATTCAGCTAAATATAATTGGGTGTTTTATTGTTTTGTACATAGTAATTATTTCCATACTTCATTTCTCTTACACACTAATTTTCTTGTACGAAACTTTCAATATATTAATAGCAGCGCTGTAGCCAGAATTAGGAATGAACTCCGAGTCGTTTGAGACCTACATGGCTGACTCCCTAAAGTATGGCTTGTTTTAATTTGATGCTGGAGAAGACAATTCGTGCTGCAGATCTTAATTGCTTAGATATCCATCATTGGAGAAATCATGTGTAGAATCAATCAATCACGACCGTTTATACGGTTAAGCGCCAATTACAAAAGAAAATATTATTTTCATTTGCTTTGACAAACTTTTCATAGTTCTTCGAGTGATGAGTAAAGGATTTCATAAACTTCACAGTTTATATTATTTAATTTGTCGAGGTGTAAAAGTCTTTAGTAGTGCAGTTAGTGGAGAACGTGTAGACCGCACGCTTATTTAACCCTTACACTGAAAAAAGAACTTAATTAGATTATGGAAAGGTGGGAATGATTTGCCGCTAAAGGCGTATTTTCATTGTTTTGATGTACAATTTTCTTCAAATCAACGCATAAAAATCACGTTATAAATAAAGCTATGAAAATATGTATTTAGCGCTAAATCATTCGCTTTTTTTCCATAATCTGAGTTTTTTTTGTGACTGTACGTTCAAAACTTGTTTGATTTCTGTGATACGGGCGTCACCGTCGTCCGTCCTTGAATACATAGCCGTTTACGTACAACTCCTATAGAATAGATCGGATTAGCTGACACGATATACGATATTCCGTCGTTGACTTACCACACAACAAGAGTTCCTATTGAGTTAGAATCCATCGTGTGCGTGTCAACCAACAATCGGAAAACACTGCATTGATCATACATATGTACATACATATGTACATAAATACAAAGTGACACAATTTTTATTCTCTACAAGTTTGCCTACGCTGAGTACCCGTTTAGCATCGCACCCTTTTAAATATGAAAAACAAGACTAAACCAAACATATGGTGATCCCTTAATTCTTAATATGCACCAAAGGGAATCACCCAAATTTGTGGCAACAACACCATTAATTCTTATTGACACCAACTGTCAAAGGTGCTGTCAAATCAATAGATAATGAAAAGGAACATGACGATCGATTTTTTGTCGGGCGAGACGGCAACGTATTAGCGTTAATTAAATAGTAAACAACGAAGAGGAAAACAACATGATCAATGTTTAAAAATTATAACTCAAAAAAAAAAAAAGAAAGAATGACCTCTACCAGATACGGGTACCTACAACCCACGAAAAAAACTTAGAAATTCGAAGTAGTCAAACTAGTAATTAGGCATAGGTTTAGGCATAATTTTTGAGTGCAATCAGTTCCATGCGAATGATTGTTGTTTTTGTTAGGTATTATAGAATTATTCTGGATGACAGCAGACAAACATGCTATGACTTTTCTCACGTAGGTATTGCTGATGCCTGTACATTAGGCCGTCTCGCCTTATAGGGACGCAAAAATAAAGCTCGCGGTACGCTCCCGCATATGATGTCTTTTTGGAAAACATTTCCGGAAAAGTTTTTAATTTTTCTTTTGGACGCCGCTAGATGTCTCTAAAATTTATTTTTCTCATATCCTCAGTATTTATACTCCGATCTCTGAGTTTCATACACCAGTGTCTTTGGCTTGAAAGGACGGCTTATATTATGCAATAACATTAACCCTATGTGCGCCATTGGGGTCACTACCACCCAGTAATTAGTTTATACCACCGTAATGTAATTTTTTATGCCTGCATGTTGAACGTAGTATAAAATCATTAAACTTTTGCAAAAGAAGTATTTCGATAGCTTCAGTAGAACCCGAAATAAAACACGTTCAACATTCCAAGGAATATATGTTTAAAGCTTCCTTTGGTCTTTTAGGTTCATTTTACAAAGATTTCTTCTGAGGGGACCCCTACTGAAATTTTATGGCGAATAATTTTCTAGAACATTTTAACCCTCTAGCGACCTTAAAATAAATTAATAAGGCCTGAAAATTATAAGGCTAGCAAATTTGTATAGCGTAAGGCTTGATGTCATCAGGCCATAAGGAGTACTTTCTCTCTGAGAGCACACCTTATTCCAAAGGCTTATCCGCCATGCGAAATAAGGCCTAGATAAGTATTAGAAATTTAGGAGCAGACAGAGTGAGCGCATAACAGAGAGAGCGTACTAATTTTTTAGACCTGATTTTTCATTAATAAGCAAAACTTTTTTGCGGGGAATATACGTTTGTACATAAATAGGTGCGTATATACATATGTATGTAGGTACCTACATATGTATGTAAGAATGTGTGTATTAATTGACAGCTGACATAAACGAATTGAATACCTAAACAGCTAATAGGCAAAGCAAATGACAATATGGCAACATAAAATATACTTTTAATTATTGTAGACGTTGTTGTTGTGCACAGCATGCACCAACTTGCCTTCCCATTCAAATATCTTCGTTCTTTTGGATTTTTTCTTTGATTTTTTTTTTTTTTGGTTATTTGCAGAGACCGTAACTAACTAACCGATATAAGTACAGACCGACAGATATGGCTTAAGCGGCACAGCACTTAATACTGAAAATATCGGTAAATATTTTGGTTGGTCTATCACCTCTTCTACTGGTACGTAGATCGTGCTTTGGCCCAAAGTGAATATAACAACTTTTTCATGTTCATTAAGGGTAAACAAAGAAACAGCTATTATTAGCGGTCCCTGCTATTTGATATTTGATTTTTTTTTTTGGTAATGCACACAAACAATGTCAATGACAGCACATGACAGTCGCAATGAAAACCAAAACCAAAACCAGAGCCCCATCACCTAGACTGACGTTTAACGTGTGTTTAAACTCCCTCTCTCTTCCGCTTCGGGCTCTACCCATCAGCCTACGCGACCCATCACCCAAACATTCATGTGCTGCTCATTATTTTCAAATAGAACAAGACATGTTGCATTGGTTGTTGGTGGTCGCGCATTGCTGTTGTTGTTGTTGTTTTTGTTGCTATTCTATGCAAATGTTCCACTACGTGTAATTATGTGGTGATTTGCTTAGCATTTTCTCTAAACTCTAAAACATAAGAAATGCATTTGTTGTGGCGACTGCGCCTCTGGTAAAATAAACACACGTGTAACACACACGCACACATCTCCCTAATTGTGTGCCTGTCGCCTTGGATGTGTGCTAAGAAAGGTGAAGTGGCATGTGGCATGCGGCATGTGGCGTGTGGCGAGGTGTGACGTTGAACTGCGGTGAGCCGCATCCTATACCAGTTGTTTTTGCTTTGGGTTTTCGTTGTTGTTATTGTAGTTTTAGATTATTTTGGAGGTCCGTAATGCACAGCAGGCCTCAATTTTAAGTGAAATTTCAGACAGCGACTTAATAGGCACGCGCGTCTGCCAATGTACACACTCGTAGGTTCGTCCGGCTAGAGATTTAGTACACGTGATGCATTTTGAATGAGTAAATGTACATACATACGTGTTTGTCTGTAAATGTATGCATGTACAGTGAATTACATAAAAACTAAGCCACATTTCCACTTCGTAATCCTCTAATGGTTTTGTTACAGATTTTAGGTTCTTTGGAAGCCCTGGAAAGGTAAGCGCTACGCACAAGGAGCTCTGCCGAAGTACTCTACGAATTATACGGACTCTTATGGTTGGCTGGGATGTTGATATATGTACATTTCACTTATCTGACAATTGGGAACCAGCATTAACACGAAACAAAAATGTCAGCACGGAAATACAACGAAGTATGACTCCTGCCAACAAGTGCTACTTTCGGCTAAGTAGGCAATTGAAAAGTAAAGTCGAGAAAGGACGAACAAAAATCACGCTCTACAAAACACTCATTGTTCCCGTCCTCGTGTAAGGC
This sequence comes from Urophora cardui, assembly GCA_960531455.1. Taxonomy (NCBI): domain Eukaryota; kingdom Metazoa; phylum Arthropoda; class Insecta; order Diptera; family Tephritidae; genus Urophora; species Urophora cardui. The sequence continues at coordinate 50,937,665 of OY482672.1, read as the reverse complement.
GCAGATGCATGGACGCTGTCAAAATCAAATGGGATGGAACTTGGATTATTCGAGATAAAAGTTATTCGGAAGATTTACAGAGCGTTGTGCGCCAGCGAGGGGGAGTATCGATGGAGATTTAATGATGAGCTGTACGAGCTTTACGAAGACATCGACATCAGCGAATAAAGATCCAGTGGGTGCGGTGGGCAGATCATATCGTGAGAATGGTTGAAGGTGCTCCGGCATCGAAAGTATTTCTATCGAAACCTGCTAAAGCCAGCAGAATAAAATGGAGACCTCCACTGCGTTGGGAAGATCAGGTGGACAGTGATTTTGACTTCCTTGGTATTCCCATGTGACGCCATGCTTCACGAAGCAGAAACAACTGGCGCGCTTTATTCAACTCGGCCAAAATCGCTCAGACGGTTACGCGCCAATTAAGAAGAAGAAAAAGTAGAAGAAGAAGAAGAAGAAGAAGAAGAAGAAGAAGAAGAAGAAGACGAAGAAGAAGAAGAAGAAGAAGAAGAAGAAGGAGAAGAAGGAGAAGGAGAAGGGGAAGAAGAAGAAAAAGTAGAAGACAACAAGGAATGGGGCCATGATCCAAAAATCTGATTGCAATGACTCTATTTCAATGCACAATACTGTACGTAGTAAAACTCCACATAACATGTATGTACATACGCGAGCTTTTCACTTTCTCCCCTTCTTTCTCTCTGGCTTGATTGACTGCCCGCAAGTGAAAACAAACTAACTTCATAGCCTGCAGTTTGCCTTAAATTAGATATGTGTGTACCTTAATGGGTGCCTCCTACAGTTTGAAGAGCGACCAAAGAGAAAAAGAAACAATCAAACCCACAACAAAAATACATACATATGTATGTAGGTACGTTTCTACAACCTATGTCTGCGTTGGAGCAGCATTTGTTTTTGTTGCAGCAATTGCATCATATGATTTATTCATACATATGTACACAGTAAAAAATTATAGTTTATTTCTAGTATCATTTGGTACTTAATTTAATCATTCTTGGAATTAAATTTGAATTTTAATACCAAAAAGTCTTATTTTTAAACTATGAGAAGTTTTACAATTTTATTTATTCCAAAGTAGTTTTAAAATAAAGTCTTAAAAAGTATTAAAATCCTCTCTAAAGAAGTTTAATCATTTATGGTTTAAAAACAAATCCTGAAAAGTATAAAAAAATTTCTCTTTCTCAATTATATCACCATCAAAGTATTTTTGGTTTGAAATCAAAACCAAAAAAAAGTATTAAAAAAAAAATTATTAGAAACAAAGTAAAAAAAAAATCAAACAAAATATTTCTAAAACTGCAATCCGGAGGAGTAAGTAAATCTACTCAAATAAATGGCCCGAATCGAATAATTGTATCAAGTAAGTAATGCAGCAGATTAATTAAATATCATGAGGGTAAGTTTTGCTTTATTTTTTCAGTCATAAGGCAGGGGGCAAGAGGGACCCTCACTCTTTCAGTATCACTGCAGAAACCACGACGGTGCCGAAATTTCCCTGGACATCTCCAAAATACGATATTAGTATAAAAGTGACAATATGTATATCGAGACCTAACCGCCATAAAAGTGTATCCAACAAAATGATCGATTTCTGCTTTTTAATGGAAATCAACAATTTACTATCGCATGCATCAACTCCCAAAATTTCATAGCTGTGAAATGTGCAGTTTCGAAGTTAGAGACTAAATAAGTTTCAAGGCTGCATACAAACTGTATGCAAAACAAATTAAAACAAGTAAGGAAGCCTAAGTTCGAGTGGAATCGAACATTAGATACTCAGCTGTATGTTTTCATAGTTTGTTTGCGTTTGATGGAAACACGGTGTACTTTATATAAAGCGAGTGCTGCATAAAGTGGGCGTAGCCACGCCCATTTTCAACATTTTTATCAGTCATCCAACTAAGCATATGAATATTATTCTTTGTGCAAAATTTCATTCCTTTTTGACTTCTAGTTATAAAGATGTCACGTTACAAATTCCCAAAGAGTGTTCCAGATATATCTTTCTTAGAAAGTAGGCGTGGTCATAAACCGATTTCAATAAATTTTTGCGTGGCTATTAACACATGTTATTAAAGTGTATAAACCAAGTTTCGTCATAATATCTCAATTATTTGTCGAGTTATAGGCTAAGAAATCACGTATATCCCTTTGTGTAAAAAGAGGCGGTGCCACGCCCATTTTCCAAAATTTTTCTATTTGTTGTTTCTGGTCTATTGTAGAAATCAAACCACAAAATTTCAATGAATTATCTTTACATTTGGCAAAGATATCGCTTAAAATGTTTTATTAGGTCACTTTATAATACCCATATATAAAAGTGGGCATGGTCGTCAACCGATTTCGCTAAAATTTTCAACATGTATTACCACAAGTAATAAAAGTGTACACACCAAGTTTAGTCATTATATATAAATTATTTGTCGAGTTATGGGCTCAGAAATCTCGTATATTCCTGTTTATAAAAAGAGACGGTGCCACGCCCATTTGCCAAAATTTTTGTGTTTTTCGTTTTATGTCCGCAGTTGGACTCCTGCTATAAAATTTCAATGATATATCTTTATATTTGACAGAGATATCGCTTAAAATGTTTTTATTAGGTCACTTTATAAGAGCCATATATAAAAGTGGGCGTGGCCCTCAACCGATTTCGGAAATTTTTCGTCCAAATATTTACCTAAGTAAGTATATAACGCGTACCAAATTTCATCGATATATCTTCAACGGTTTCTGAGTTATGACATATAAAACTTGCAAGGTTTGACCCTTAATAAGTGGGCGTGGCACCGCCCATTTTCCAAAATGTCATCAAATTTCTTCCTAGGGGCCTGAGCTCAACACGTGGATAAAATTTCATCGCTCCCGCTGTATTAGTGACTGAGATACCAAATTTCCGATTTTTTCTATATAGGAAAAGTGGGCGTGGTCATGGTCCGATTTCGCCCATTTTCAATACCAACCGTCCCAGTCTCGATACCAACCTGCATTTCAAATTTCATCAAAATATCTCAATTTTTGCGCGAGTTAGAGTGTTTACAGACGGAAGGACAGACGGACGGACGGACGGACGGACAGACGGACGGACGGACGGACGGACATGGCTCAATCGATTTCTCTTTTCACCCTGATCATTTTGATATATATAAGTCTATATCTATCTCGATTATTTCATTCTGCTACAATCCACCGTTATGTGATTAAAACTATAATACTCTGTGTACTAGTACAGCTGAGTATAAAAAAATGTGTCCTGTAAAATTTACTTTTTGTTGGATACACTTTTATGAGGATTAGGGCTCGATATATAAGGTACTTCAGTGTTTGCTACTACTGTTTAGATTTTTATGTAAATAAACTATGTTAACGTTATTCAATTTCCCATTAATCTTTGGGATAATGGGTTATTTTCAGTATATCCACTGGAAATTTTATGGGAGTTTATTTTTAAATCCAAAAAAGAATAAAATTTATTCCAATTTTCGGATAGATTTGATACCATTTAAACTATTTTTATTACCAAAAATATTATAAAAATAATCAAAATTTGGTTTTGATTTAATTACATAAAAGTTTATTGCCAGTCGATCAAACTAAAGCATTAGTGTAAGTTTCGTTTTTTGGTTACATTTAAGAATATGTATCTATACATACATACATATGTATACCTAAATGTAATAATCTGTGTTTATTATTGTTTTCAGTCCTGATGATGACTCCAGGCTGGAGTCGAAATATCGATAATTAATAATAAAAACCAAATTAAAATTAAAAATTTGTGTTTTAAATTTTTAATCGTGGCCTTGAGTTCATAAACAAATTAATATAATTTTAATTACATAAAAGTATAGAATTTATTCCAATTTTGGATTGATCTTATACCATTTCAACTATTTTTAATACCAGAAATATTATAAAAATAATGAAAATTTGGTTTTGATTTAATTCCAAGAAAGTATTAATTTGACACCAAGAATAATTTCTGTCTCTCAGATTCTCTTCTTTTTTTTTAAACCAGAATGGTTTTAATTTTATGCTTTTTGGCATTGTTATATATAAATACCAAAATGGTATTAAAATTAAACTAAAATTTTTACTGTGTATGTATATTATCCCTGCAGGGAACTCAATAACTAGTGAGCAAAATTTCTAGTTCCAAACTAGCGAAAAGGTGTCAAAAGGGAACTAGATTAATTGTAGCTAGACCCTCACCAGTTCAGAAGGAGTGAATTGAGTGACCATTATTAGCACACTTTGATTTGTATGCAAGTGACAAAAATTCTACGAAAATTTTTCGTTCGTTCAATTACCGTCGGCTTTGTATATTTTTGCAATTCTCAGATGTTTAATGAAGTATTTTATATAAAGAGTTTTCTATTTGCATCTCTTATGAAATGAAATGTTCCCCTAATTAGGCTTTTCCGATCCCTCAGGCTTATTTTTAATTTTTTTTTTATTTTATTACTTTTTAAATATTATTGTAAATTTTTATTAAATAAATAAATAAAAAAAATATTAGTTAAAAAAAAGATTGAAAAAAAAATTATCATCCACCTTGACACCGACAGGATTTGAACACGCGACCCTCAGATTGAAAGGCACATGCGTCAGCCAGTCGGCCATCGCGCCACTTGCATGAAGTGTGTCAAATGCTGCACTTAAGCGGCAGATGTAAAACTGTAGAATTTGTGGGTACTTGTAGCTAGTTCAGAACTATCGAAATTGTGCCAATAAACGAACTAGTGAAAACTGTAGAATTTAATACTAGTTCGGAACTATCGAAAATGTAGTGCAGAGAGTGACAATTGACACCGCCTAGGACATCGCCGTGTTAAATTCGCCAGTTGATACCATGCAAAATAGATTTAGCTCGTACTAGTAGTGGCGAAAAATGCACTAGAAGCGACCTAGTTCGGAACTAGAGATTTTCCCTACAGGGAAATTTCTCTTGCCGCACAAACACGTATGCACTTTTAAAATAAACAATCACAAGAATCCATTTCCATGGCATGGCATTTGGGCTAAAGGGCACGTCTCGACGTAACACTAACCAATGTAAAAACAACAATCGGTTGTTATATGTACAAGTATGTGGGTTTGTTGTTGTTGTAAAATAAGATTCATTTGCTATGCATGTTGCACCTAAAGCGATACAAACATACATACTTACACTCATTCATTTGTAATTCCTACGCACTTAATATACTCGTATTGAATGGTATTTTCATTAGGTTTTTTTTTTCAATTTTCTTTGTTTGTCTTTTCCTATTTTCTTGGCCATTATGCATGCTGATTTTTGATGGCACTTCTCCTTTTTTGTTATTGTTATTGTTTTTTGGTGACTTTGATTGCTTACTAATTTTTCGACCATTTGATTTGATGAAGAAGAAGGCGATGATATGATGATATCCGTAGATCACACACATAAAGCGGTTTGCATATTGTGTTTTGTGTTTTGTGTTTTGTGTTTTTTTTTTTGTGCGGAAGTGGAAAGTGTGACTATTCAAACAAATGGCAGACTTATGGTAAATCGATAGACATTTGAAAGATATTAAGATAAAACATATTTACTAACGTTTTCAACAGCTATAATTTGACAGCAAGATGGAGTTTGATAACATTGATTTGGCATAATGGTATGCTAAAGGCATACATAACTCATCTTAGATAATTGTTATGTTTTTTTAGGTTAAACTCATAAGTTGGTACATATGTATGTACATATATTCAAATAGGGAAAGTTTTTTGTGCACCTTTAAAATGGGCTATTAAATAAGTATTTATATGTATGTAGATATGTACCTACATTAGACCGTATCGCAAAAAAAAAGTCCAGCGTACACCCTCCATGTGATGTCTTTTGGAAAATATTTCCGGGGAATTTCTTTTTTGGGCGCCGCTAAATGTCGCTAAAATACATTTTTTTTTTCATATCTTCGGTGTTTATAGTTCGATCTCTAAGTTACGTACAGCAATATCTTTGGCCTAAGAGGAAGTTTTCGCCTGTTTAATTGTATTAACCCTATACGTGCCATTGGCGTCACTACCACCCAGTACTTAGTTTATACCACTTTATTGTCCCAATTTTTTTGCCTGCGTATCAAAAGCCGTCAAAAAACATAATTCTTTTGCAAAAGTAGTATTTTGGTTGCTTCAGTAGAACCCGAATTAAAACGCATTCAACATTTCGAGGAATACCTGTATGTTTTTCGTTTCTTGTGGTCTTTTAGTAGGTTCATTTTACAAAGATTTTTTCTGAGGGGATTCCTAGTGAAATTTTGTGCTGAATAATTTTCTAGAACATTTTGGCCCTCTAGCGAGCTTAAGAATAATATTTCCTGACTGTATACAAAAGGGTCAAAATAACCCTTTCTTAGGGGAATAGTTTAACTCTGAAACATTTTAATCATATTTTCTATGCATAATTCATTGTACATACTCGCCGCTGTGGTGCAGTGGGTAGAGTGCTCGCCTGCTATGCCAGAGGTCTCGGGTTCAAACCACGGCCCGAGCCAAACAAATTTTTCTAATTAGTAAAAATCCAATTATTGGGTTTTTTAAGAGCAGCGGTCACCTCTCGGCAGTGGGCGGCATACCCTCCGAGAGTATTTCTGCCATGAAAAAGCTTCTCACATAAAATGCATTCGCCGTTCGGAGCCGGCATAAAACAGTAGGTCCACCCAATTAGTAGGAAAAACAAAAAGGAGCACACCTCGAATTGGGAGAGAAGCTCGGCCATAAAACTCGTCAGAGTTATAATAGCGCCATTGTATTATTATATTATACTCGTATAATAATAAACCCAAAGGTTACTCTCCTCCCGCCCTACTGCACGAGGTGCGTATCCGCATGACGCACGAATTTAAAACATACCCACAATTCAGATTTAGGCATTTTGGGGGTATCGATAAATAAATTGTTTAAGAAATTTTTTATAAATATATATAATACTATCAAACATTTAATTTAATTTTAAGAGCACTTACATCTTCTCAGAGGAAGCAAAACAAATTCTTCCCAAAGCAAAAGCAAAACAAACTTCAGTGAAAATTAAAATAAAATTATATATGTACATAGGTACATATGTACATTAGATGTGTTTTTTTGATCTAACATATCCCTCCGGCCACAGAATATGAAATTAGGATGTTGTCAGGTTTAGATTCATGTATGAAAAAAACCACAGAATTAAAAATAAAAAAACTAAAGATATATATTCTCATGTAAAATTAACGGCTTAATCGAATGGTGTACTCAGTTTTTTAAACTTTTCTGAAAACTGCATCAATTTGCGCAGATTCCTGTATATTTTGATTGAAAAGAAGTTTAAACTATCTTGTAAATTCCCGGGTCCTAACTCGAAAATCCGTGACTAAAAAAAATAAAATTCCACTTTAGGCGATCTTGGTACCTTCCCTATGGCTCGCACTAAAAAAACTGAGTACACCATTCGATTAAGCCGTTAATTTTACATGAGAATATATTATTATTTTTTTTTTTTTTTTTTTGCAATTCTGTGGTTTTTTCATATATGAATCTAAACCTGTCATGGAATTTTTAAAAAAATCGCTGTTTTTGTAATAGCCCACTCAGTTTTCTTTCTAAAAAAAAAAAAAAAATAAAAAATCAGCTAAGTTATCCTACAACATCCTATTTTCATATTCTGTGGCCGGAGGGAAGATCTGAGAAACTTTGCCGAAAAACAACGTATCTAATGTACATACATACATATAATCGATACGATTTTCTTAAATTGAAAACCAAAACAGATACATACATAAATACTAATGTTTAATATTGAAATCCTGAAATCGCATTAAATTACAACACACTAAAAACATTAGAAACCAAAAAATGCATATTTATAGTGCCTCAGTGTACAATAGTTTCCAAATAATAATAAAAACTAATATTCTTTATTAGACGAATTCCTACACGCTTTTGTGGAAGATTTATAGGAGGAATTTCAGTGAAGCATAATAAATTTATGAACAAACATATGCGTATGCCTGCATATGCAATGAATCCTTGAATTTTTCGAATACTTGATTTTTTTGGGAGGGATAGATGTGGTATACACAGACATATAGGCATGCTAATATACTACATACATTTTAAGAGCAGTTTGATTTAAGCTAAATACATATGTATGTAGGTATGTATATAATTCGCTGTGGAAAGAACAAAATGCTTGTGATCGAATGAAAGAATTTTATTGCTGACTGGGAAGATAAAATACATTTACTTAGGTATGTATAAATGTTTATGCATAAATAGCTTGTTATTTGTTTTAATTTGATTTTTCATATACTCTCATGCTATTAAATAATATATATATATATGTATGTAAGTGATTTTTTAATTTTACCAGGTAGTATATAAGGTGCTGATTGATATCAGGTTATACCTGAAATATTATTTATATTAATTTAATTATGTGCTATTGATTTAAATTGAAGACAATTCAAAATGTGCTTGAAGGCACAACTAGTGCTTTTCCAAAAGGAATGTGCTTTACTTTTTACGGAAAAAAGTATAGAAATTGAATGCAAACTATCATTTTGTTTTCATATCCATGAATTTCGGAGAATTTGCTAATAAATTTAGTGAACTCTTATCGAGATGTTAGGAATACACATAATATGTACATACATATGTACGTATGTAATTATGTACAGCGAGTACTGTCTTTCGTTAGCCAAAACACAACGTACATTTATGCATGCACATGTGCATGTATTTTTTTCAAGGATGCACCGCAACGTTAATATTAACGATAACCGAAATGTTAAAGTCATTTCTGTTGTACCGACTCAGTTTTTCAACGTTATAAAAATTATCAAAATAAGTTTTGTTTCGTTATCAACGTCAACGAAACTCAAGCGTTAACGCTGAAACGTTGAAAAGTTGAGCGCTTTATATTACTGAGAGAATTTTCAATCCAACGAACCATCAAAGCGCTCTAATTTTTATCATTGAGAGCATTGTTGCTCTACGCTACTACTAAGCACTCTCAACTTATTGTGAGAAGTGAAAAAACGCTCATTTCAATGATAATTTCAACGTTAATTTTCGATTCAACGAAACCGATTTCCTTTTTGTTGATTTTGATTCGTTTAAAACGTGAACGCTTGCATTTTAGTTGCGTTAACTAGCATAACATACTAGTTAACGCAACTAAAATATTTTGATAGTTTGTTGAGCATCCTTGATTTTTTTATTCAATGCAAGTTAACTATACAAATCATCGAATTTTAACATATCAAAACGAAAAATATACCCTGTAGTCAAAGCTCAAAATAGTCAGCAGACATTCTTGTTAGTTAACTACTTCTGATTATTTATCAAAATGGTATGATGCTGATGCAGACCTGACAGTTCAAACGAATTATACTGTTTATTTTTTTTTGCTTGTTCGACTTTATTTAGCCAAACAGAATCTTAGATGTTTATCAAACATATATATGCATAGAATACATAGTACATTACTGAAGCTTCTATGCCTTTGATGCAAACACTGAGCGAACAGCAAAGTGGTAGGCCTCTGGTGTGAATACTGACTAGTCAGGGAAGTGGTATGACTCTGATGTGAATACTGACTAGTCAGTCAAGTGGTATGATACTGATGCGAAAGCTGACAATAGCCATTTTCTAGGCCATCGCTGTATTAAAAATACCAGTTGCCTATATGGAAAAAAGATAGATGGCTGGCTAGTTGAGTTGTACGGTCAACTAGTTGATTTGACTACAGGGTATATACATATCCATGCATATATGTACATATGTATGACAATCTGACTTGTAAAATTGCGTACAAAAAATTTTTAGAGAAAACTATCGAACAAGAAAAATCAATTAAAGCATAAAAGTACACAAAATGAGTCCCGTACTTTAAACTGGAGATCATCAAAGTTAGCTTTCTCTAAAAAAAAGAAGACAATGCGTCACACATTAAAAATAGTAAACATAAAAAACACAGTAGCACAAATCTTTATGCTTTCAAGTGCTTGAAATTTAATAATAGGAGTTGAAACTTACCAGTTGGCCAGTGTTTATTGTTATATGGGCTATGTGCATTCAGATAAGCTTTTCCCTCTTCTCTGCTGCATATAGTATTCATTAAATATTTACAAATACCTATATATGTATGTCCTACAATGTAGTGTTCGCCTACAATTGAAAGGGAGGCTCGGCCTAAAACTTATATTACACAATAGAGATTTTTCGCCAAAGTTGTCATTACAAAATGCCCTAATCCGCTAAGATTTTGAGGATTAACTCAAGAGATATTCCGGATTACCTCCAGTTAATTCTCAAGTTGACTCCGAATTAGCTAGATATTTCGGATTATCGCTGCCGTCTGTCAATGCTATTAGCAAAATAGGCTATCGGGCCTCAGTACCGGAACGACCCGGATATACATACTCGTATATCCCGCCAAGCAATGCCGTTCCGTCCTCACTACTCAGAACTTGCGCTGAATGTTTCTGCCGTAGCAAAAAAAAAAAAGTAGGTACAAACCGGCAGTTTTCTCTGGAATCAAGTGTTATGAAAAAACCACCAATTCGACTTTTTAACGCAAAAGTGCCGTAAATTTAATCGGAAGCCTCTTTGAAGTACAAATTCTTACATTGAAATTAAAGGTCTTTAATTGATGTTCCTTAGAAGAGATTTTCATGCGAAGTAATTTTTGTTTAGCCTTTCACTTTATAAACTTCATTATTATTAGCTATTAAGTACTTTTGTCTATTGTTCAAGAAAACTATTGTAAACATATATACATACATATTTATCTACATATTCACATTTGTTTTGAAGTGCCGGGATTTTGAAGTCATTCAACCATTACAATTGCAACGCTCCATAGGCTCATTGTTATTACTCCCTACCGTCACTCTTGTGGTGAGAGGATAATGAACTATGCAGCGACTTTTTAAACTGTTGATTACATGGAAGTGATCACATGGAGAAAATGTGTAGAGCGGAAATGTGGAAACAGAAACAGGTTCAATACACAACACCCGCGCTAAAGATATACATATGTACATACATAAATATGTACCATAGATACAATATACAATTTGAATTATAAATACAATTTTACGGCTATGTATGGATGCATAGAAATGCACATATACAAGGTGAGGAAAAAGTATTGAACGAAGTTTTTATTATTGAGAAAAGTTTGTTGAAGTTGGCCGCCGTGGTGCAGTGGGTAGAGTGCTATGCCAGAGGTCTCGGGTTCAAACTCCAGTCCGAGCAACACCAAAAAAAATGTCTAATTAGTAAAAATCCAATTATTGGATTTTTTAAGAGCAGCGGTCACCTCCCGGCAGTGGGCGGCATACCCTCCGAGTGTATTTCTGCCATGTAAAAGCTTCTCACAAAAGATGCATTCGCCGTTCGGAGCCGGCATAAAACTGTAGGTCCACCCAATTAGTAGGAAAAACAAAAGGAGCACACCTCGAATTGGGAGAGAAGCTCGGCCATAAAACTCGTCAGAGTTATAATAGCGCCATTGTATTATCTATATATTAATATCTATATATTAATAGGCTAATATTTTTTCCATACAAACAATTGCCAGGCTGTTTAGCACATTTAACAAACTCATATCCACATCAAATTGATATGGATGTGTTCGTATGAGTCAGGAGCAGTGCATAGGCATATAATTTTTTCTATAAATTATTTAATTTCTTTATAATTAATAAATAAAATTTTTAGTTAAGAGAAATAGATATCGTAAACGTGTTTACAAATATCGTAAACACAGTTGAAGAGTTGCTTTAATTTCAAAGCGCTCTCTCCATTTTATATGCATTGGCCCAGTTTACGCTCAGCTCAGATCAAAATCAACGCGGCCAAATATCTCCTATTGCTTTTCCATTAAAGCGAAAAATGAGAGAGAGGGCGGGAGAGCACACTGAGTAATTTTAATTTTGACCAAGGCATATCTAACAGATAGGCTCGGCGGCGAATTGAAAAATTTCTTTTTTTATTTACAAAGGTAGAGTGTAATGTCAAAATCAAAGCGAATTCACATCACGGCCAATAGGAATGGACGAGCCCCAAGCGAATTCAGATTTTAACCACGGCGAAATATCATTTTGACATTACACTCTACCAATTACAATAACAAAATACATTGGAAATTTCTGAATTCGCCACCGGGCCTACCTTCCTAGATCTGCCTTGATTTTGACCATGATTTCGCGTCGGACCGTGATCAAAAGGGCAAATCAGTGTTGCGGTACAACTGGAATTTGGAAAGTGTTGCTTATCTCCGCGAAAAAGAATAATTTTTGTACCAATACAAAGTTGAAAAAATAAATTGCATGGTCGAATTTCGAGCACCGGCGATACTAGTTATTATTATTATATTAACTTGTTGAAGTTAAGGAAGACTAGCATAGGCAACAGTCAAATTTAAAATCAATTAATAATATATTCTTAATCGATCGGCTGATCTAGAACCGATTAAAATGAGTGGGAACATGCATCTTACGTACATACTAATTCCGTGAAAAGTTAACCAACTTTAACTTGCCAAGAAAAAACGATCTTTATACCTCTTCTTCTTTCTATTCAATCTACAGAATATTCTGCAAGAATATAAACAATTTCTTGACTTTCTTGTGGCATGAAAAGGTCGACGTCACATTGCTGAAAATGTACTTAGAGAGTCTTCAATTTAAGAATGTCATAGCAAAACAGAAATTTGATTACACTTTGATGGAATAATGACTTGCACGCCACCTTGTACACATGCAACAAACATAGAAACGTGTATACCTATTTCGATACATAAACTTATAGGTATTTTATAAATATTTTATTATTTCTTTTCTTTGACTTTGTTGCATGCTTTGTGGTGGCTTCTGTGGTGTAGTGAATGGTTTCATGACTTTCCATTCCTTTCTTTGTTTCCTTCTTATATACATACATACAAAATACGCTCTATGGAAATTCTACGAATACAAAAATCTTTCTTTGCCTTGCGGTCGGAAGCTGTTATTTTAATAAATGTAGCTATTTATGCATATATCTTGTGTTATTTCGTTTTCTGAATTTTCGTTTTTTTTTTTTCAGTTTCATTTACAGTTTTTTTTGGTTTTGTTTTGTTTTTGTGTGTAATATTTCATTGTATCAGCCATGTGTGGTGGCTGGACCCCGCAGGCGTCAGTAGCATTGGCGTTGGCGGGATTGAGTCTCCCAATATAGCCCATTTGTTGGTGCTATACTCGTATTACTGACGTTTCTATGTTGCGATCCTACACATGTATGCATGTACATTTGTATGTATGAACTTGCGGTAGCACAGCGCGTGTAAACAAATCGTGTGATCACAGCAACATGCCAAAAACATTTATCTTCCACAATACACGGGAGTGCACATATATATACTTATGTATGTGTGTAGCTTTTAATATAATATAATATAATACAATGGCGCTATTATAACTCTGACAAGTTTTATGGCCGAGCTGCTCTCCCAATTCGAGGTGTGCTCCTTTTTGTTTTTTCCTACTAATTGGGTGGACCTCCAGTTTTATGCCGGCTCCGAACGGCTAATGCATTTTTGTGAGAAGCTTTTTCATGGCAGAAATACTCTCGGAGGGTATGCCGCCCACTGCCGAGAGGTGACCGCTGCTCTTAAAAAACCCTATAATTGGATTTTTACTAATTAGAAAAATTGTTTTGGTGTTTGGCTCGGACCGTGGTTTGAACCCGAGACCTCTGGCATAGCAGGCGAGTACTCTACCCACTGCACCACAGCGGCTTTTACCGCCTCAAAATGCAAACGCCTCCGATGGCGATATATACGGACAAACATACCTAAATATACATACATATATAGGCGGCTATTAGGCATTTCCGATTTCCGGGATTATATTTTGTCGGGAAAATTTGCATTACCTCGGGACAGTAGCAACAAAAGGAGCAGTATCAACAGGAACAACAACAAAATAGTAACAGTGACAATAACAACAAACCATTATAAAAAAACTATAGTTGCACCTTAGTCATAAGAAAACATCTAGAAAAACTGTCGAGTTTCTACAGTAGGCAGCACTAGTTCATAATAATTATCTGAAATTATTTCATCGGGACCTCTTGAATGCTGTTCTATAGCGGCCAATAAATATGTTTATAACCTTCGGGCGTAATCAAAATTTACATACTCGACCCATCATCATCATTCATCGCCATTATCATAATCATAATTATCATCATAATCATTCTCATCATTATCATTATCGTCATCACCATCATCATCATACTCATCATCCACATCATCGTCTTTATAATCATCATTATCATCATATTCATCATCGTCATTATCATCATCATCCTCATTATCATCATATTCATCATCATCATCATCATCATCATCATCATCATCATCACCATCATCATTATCATCGTCATCATCATATTCATCATCATCATAATCATTATAATCATCATCATCATCGTCATCATCATCACCATCCTCATCATTAGCATCATAATCCCCATCATCTTATCATCATCATCATCATCATAACGGTCATTATTTTCTTCGCCCTCCTCTTCTTCTTCTTCTCCTTCTTTTTCTTCTCCTTTTCATCTTTGTCCTCATCTGCTCCCTTCCTCTATTCCTCATTGCAACTTTTATCATTATACTCTCAATTTTTTTATACTCAGCTGTACTAGTACACAGAGTATGTATTATAGTTTTAATCACATAACGGTGGATTGTAACAGAATGAAATAATCGAGATAGATATAGACTTATATATATCAAAATGATCAGGGTGAAAATAGAAATCGATTGAGCCATGTCCGTCCGTCCGTCCGTCCGTCCGTCTGTCCGTCTGTCCGTCCGTCTGCCTGTAAACACTCTAACTCGCGCAAAAATTGAGATATTTTGATGAAATTTGAAATGCAAGTTGGTATCGACACTGGGACGGTTGGTATTGAAAATGGGCGAAATCGGACCATGACCACGCCCACTTTTCCTATATAGAAAAAATCGGAAATTTGGTATCTCAGCCACTAATATAGAAGAGTGATGAAATTTTACCCACGTGTTGAGCTCAGGCCCCTATGAAGAAATTTGATGGAATTTTGGAAAATGGGCGGTGCCACGCCCACTTATTAAGGAGCAAACATTGAAAGCTTTATGAGTTATAACTCAGAAACTGTTGAAGATATATCGATGAAATTTGGTACGCGTGATATACTTACTTAGGCAAATGTTTGGACGAAAAATTGTTAAAATCGGTTGACGGCCACGCCCACTTTTATATATGGGCATTATAAAGTGACCTAATAAAAACATTTTAAGCGATATCTCTGTCAAATATAAAGATATATCATTGAAATTTTATGCCAGGAGTCCACCTGCGGACATACAACGAAAAACACAAAAATTTTGGAAAATGGGCGTGGCACCGCCTCTTTTTAGAAAAAGGAATATACGAGATTTCTGAGCCCATAACTCGACAAATAATTGAGATATTATGCCGAAACTTGGTTTATACACTTTTATAACTTGTGTCAATAGACACGCAAAAATTTATTGAAATCGGTGGTTATGACCACCAAATGTTGAAAATGGGAGTGGGTACGCCCACTTTATGCAGCACTGGATTTATATAAAATACACCGTGATTCTATCAGACGAAAACAAACAATGAAACCATACAGCTGAGTACACTGCTCTACAGCCAAAAAATACTCTAAACGCGACCATCCTATCTATATGTAAAATCGGTTGCTGATTCCGAAAATCGGGTTCATTTTTAATTCTATTGGAAGGTTTTTGAGATATCGGCAATTTACCGTTATTTTGCCAATGGCTCCACTTAATCCTGTATATCTCTTTACCGCAGTGAGATATCTTCCTTGAGGTGAAACCAAACGAAGAAAATCCGTGGTAAAATGGAAAAGTTATAGGCGAGCATGTAAATACATCCAAATCGCGCAATGCCGCTATACGGTACATTCTATGCATATTGTACCAATACCTAAACAGCTGCAGTAGCAGCACATTGGCAGCGCAGTAGATACAAGCCCATTTACGGGTATAACATGCACAAAATATACCCGTGCAGAGGCATTGCCCGATTTGGCTGTATTTACTTGATCGCCTATAACTTTTCCATTTTACCATGGATTTCCATCGTTAATAGCTTATATTTTTCCCAATAGAATAGAGCTTCAGGTAAAGGAGTAAAATCGAAGGTGAAAACATTGGTTTTAAAGATATTGCCTGACAAAGACAATTTTTTCTTCAAAAAATCGTAAAAAATCGAAAAAATTCAAATTGAATCGTCAATATTTCAGAAACTATAAGAGTTAGAGAAAAATGTTATAGGAGCTATGAAAAGGAAATTTAATTTTCTTTCGTTTGGTTTCACCTCAAGGAAGATATCTCACTGCGGTAAAGAGATATACAGGATTAAGTGGAGCCATTGGCCAAATAACGGTAAATTGCCGATATCTCAAAAACCTTCCCATATAATTAAAAATAAACCCGATTTTCGGAATCAGCGATCGATTTTACATATAGATAAGATAGTCACGTCCAAAGTACAGACAAAAAATTTCATTTTGTGATCCAGTGGTATCTAATGTTCGATTCCACTCGAACTTAGGCTTCCTTACTTGTTTTTTTTGTTCTTATTCTACCTTTTCCAATTTTCATCATAATGCTTTATGTGTAAGCGATCGGGATTAATGTCACTTGCAGACACAGCACACTATACACATGTATGTGCATTGTACATACCTATTTCGATACAAAATATATTCAAAACCTTCTGTAAATGCATTTAAACGCTGTTGCATGCTTGTCAGCCGCAAATCTTCTTTGGAATTGAATGAATGGCGGCCGGCGGCGATCAACAAATGTGACGCGTGAAATAAAACAGACATCATATGCAAATGAAAAAGACGAAACAGATTCCGAAACAGAAGCAGAACCGCAAGCGTGGAGGTAGAGGTAAAGGCAATTAAACAAAAAAAAAAAAAAACAACAAAAAAGCGCTCAATTGTTGCTTCGCTTCGATTGCATGGCAATATGTGTGTTAAGTGATGTGACAGCCGTGAGGTGTTAAAATGTTGAATGGCCAACTTTTGTTGCATGAAATAGCACAAAAGAGGCACAAAGCATAAAGGCTACCCGCGACCCGCAAGTGGCATTAAGTCAAGCAAAAAAGTGGCGAGGGAGTAATTTCTGTTTTTGGTGTTATTTATTTATTATTTCTCTCTCAGGGGCACAGTTTATTGTGGAAGAATTTTTACTATTAAGTTTTATTTAGGCAATTTTTTAAAGTATTGCAATGCAGCAGGCAAGCGAGGAATTTTCAATGACAATTAGAAATTTTCAAGAAGTCGAACACAAATGAAATGAAATCAAGAAGGAAGTTGAACTCAATTTTTCAGCTATATTATTACGTATGTATGTTAATGTATTTTCCATCAAACCACTTCGATTACAAAAAGCTATGACATCGAACTAAGGGAGAAAATATAAAAATTTGGAAAATTTTAAAAAATGTTGCTCCTAATGATATCTTGTACAATGTGAAGAGTATCGCTTGGAAAAATTTGGAGGGTTTATCACATTTTTCTCTAAAAGAGGATTCCAAGTTGGGTCCCTTTGGTGTTCTATCCTGCTTGTTTTTGTTTAGTACTTTTATAATCCAAATTAGTCTCGCGATCTCTCTGTCTTATAAAAATAATCTTAATGAAAATTTATAGATCGGCATATTGAAAGTCCACCAATGTCAATGATATAGTTGATAAATATATGTAAAAACGTATAAGTACACGTATTCCGACCATGATTCCATAATATCGACCTCATTTCTAGTGCTACATTGACCCTTTTGTTTCGAAAACGACCAAAAACATACATATCTAGAAAAGGGAAAAAAATTATAAAAACATATGAAAACGTGCTTACAATGGGCAAAAACGTATTTAAAAGTGATGTAAATACCAACATTGTAAAATTTTTAAATCAAGAAAAAACATTTTAAATTTAACTATGAGAAAAAAAAAACGCTGTAGTGCTCTCTATATCATTTTCTCTTCCGGATTCGAAATTGTATCCAACGGCATTCTCTTCATCTTCTCTTAATCCGAGTCCCAAGTACAAAAATATAGCCTCCGCTTGTTCTCCTCTTCTTTTCTACATAATGGAACATTAAACATTATATTGAATTGTAGTAACCTATTTATACTTCCCTTTTCCTAAAAAAGAATCCATGAATTATATGAATCATCGTAAAAACAAAATTAAAAAAAAAAATCGATTATCATTATTGTTTTTGTTGGATTTCTCACAAAAAAATATTTTATCACAAAAAAATTTTGAACAAGAGCGAGTTTTTGAATCAAGACTAATTTTTAATTCAAATTCAAATCCAAAATGCATTTTTACTTCAAAAATTTCATTCTTAATTCAAAAATTTAATTTTTAATTTAAAAATTTTCATTTTTAAAATAAAAATGGCTTTGTTTAAAAGGTGCATTATGAAAACAAAAATTTTATTTTTGATTTTAGTGGATGTCATATCAAAAAAAAAAATTCAATATATAAAAAATCATATCCATAGTTTATAGATTAATAATCTATATGTATATCGATGTATCATCCATATAGTTTTTTCTGTGCAATTATGTACACTAGTATCGCCGGTGGTCGAAATTCGACCATGCAATTTATTTTTTCAACTTTATATTGGTACAAAAATTATTCCTTTTCGCGGAGATAAGCAACACTTTCCAAATTCCAGTTGTACCGCAACACTGATTTGCCCTTTTGATCACGGTCCGACGCGAAATCATGGTCAAAATCAAGGCAGATCTAGGAAGGTAGGCCCGGTGGTGAGCGCTTTTAAATTAAAGCGACTCTTCAACTGTGTTTACGATATTTGTAAACACGTTTACGATATCTATTTATCTTAACTAAACATTTTATTTATTAATTATAAAGAAATTAAATAATTTATAGAAAAAATTGTATGCCTATGCACTGCTCCTGACCAGGGTTGCGTGATTTTGATTTGACTGAATCACTAATCAAAAATATTTTCTGATTCTTGATTTAAAATATTTTCAAATCAAAGATAATTTTTATTTGTGATTCGTTTCAAAAAAGAATCAGAAATACCCTTTGATTCGTGATTCAAACTATTTTCAAATCAAAGATAAATTTTATTTGTGATTCGTTTCAAAAAAGAATCAGAAATACCCTTTGATTCGTGATTCAAACTATTTTCAAATCAAAGATAAAATTGATTTGTGATTCATTTCTTAAAAGAATCAAAAATCTTTTTTGATTCTTGATTCAAACTTGATTTCGAATCAAGATTCTTAATAAATTTTTGATTCGAATAAAATTTTTGATTCGAATAAAATTTTTGATTCGAATAAAATTTTTGATTCGAATCAAAAAATTATTTTGAATCAAAACTTTATTTCAAATAAAAAAATACTTAGTACGTGATCCCACCACCCCCGCGAGTTGAAATGCAAAAAATCTAAAATTTCAACAAACGTCTACGTTGTATGGGAGGAAATGCAAGCAGATTTTCGCAGTTGCTTAGCCAAGCATTTGTGCATATATATGTATGTATATACTTACATACATATATGTAGGTATATAACCAATAAATGAATGAAAGGATGAATGAATTATGGTTAGGTGTATGCATACAAAGAGTGGTTTCGATATGTAAATATGTATGTGCATACGTTAGGCTGGATCAATTTTCTAAGCCATACTGTCAGGCCCGACGAGAGGGGGGGGCTAAGGGGGTCAATTGCCCCAGGCCCGGACTTTAGAGGGCCCGGGAATCTCAAAATGATATCCAAGCTTTTTGCTTAAAGAAACTAAACAAACAACACCTTTAATCACCTTTCGTAGATAGCAATCATTTTAAATTTCAACAAATTTATAAATCTCTTAACGTGTCTGCGCTTAAATTTGAATTCATTTTCTGTTGCAAAAGAAAAATTCGGTATGATACAAATTCTTATCCAGCGATATATGTACGTGTATATATGTATGTAAACAGCGATACGCCGAAAACACACGAAGCTTGCGCAGCTAAAATTTGCGTTGGATTTTGACACTATAATAGATAATTTTGCAGCTGCTAAGGCCAAAAAGGCTCACTTGTGTTAATTAAAGTCTTTTTATATACCAAATTACTACCAACAAATATTTGTATTCCAATTTAAAGAAATTTATTTCATACAAATAAAGCAATATGTATTTAAACAAAGTTCATTCAGACCTATGGTCCCATGGACAATATTACTCAGTATGACCCATGGATTCAGAAACTGGATATGCCTTTTGAACAATACATTTGACCCACCCTGATATGTATAGGTATTTCTATGTAAACATATTTACTTGATCTGTATTAATGTATAGATAAATTAAAGTTCGTAACTATATATTCATTGAATTTTGATTTTGATAATTTGTTCATTTAGTATGAGGGCCCGTAGTTTTTTTGACCCCGGGCCCAGATTTTCTCTCGGCGGCCCTGCATACTGTTCGTAGAAAAATCGGATTCTGCATTAAATTCTATGAAAAATGTGTTCTAGAGCATGCCTCTAATATCAATTTCGAGCTTGCCCATTTTCGATTGAAGTTTACTAGGTATGTAGAATTGTTTTAAGCATAGTAACCCATATACTTTTAAATTCAACCAGTGGTTTTAAATTTATCTCTTTACATTCTTTTTCATTGTTACTTAAACGACTTTTAATAATGCATGTATATAAGAGTTTGATTTCGTTGTTGTGGTTTTGTTGAAAAACGAAAATATTAAAAACAACTCCCATTCGTTTTTTTGTTTCTTAACCCTCTCAACATTAGCTTAAAATTTAGGGGAGACTTTTATAACTTTTTTTTCGCATGGGGACCAACACTTACCTCCTGACTTCATTTCCATATAAAATACAGATGTAATCTAACACATACATATGTACATACTTATATATATATGATGTATGTACATATGTACTTACCCCTTAATATGTAAATGAATATACATACATATGTAAATTTCTCTTATACATATCCACACACATGTACTTACTAATGTACTTATATTTTATATATTTTACATACATTGAATGAACCCAAAAAAAGAATAAAATAACAGAATTTAAAAATAAATAATAATAATGCATTTACCCAAAATGATCTCGTACTAAAAGTATCTTTTACTTGAAATACATATATTTTGGATTCACTATAGGTACATACATATGCATATTTTAAACCCGTTCAAATTAAACGAAAGTGGTTTGTTGTGTTGCTTTACGAACAACAATTCAATCAGTGAATTTATTGGTAAAATTGATTCTTATTTACCTATACACAAAATTTCTTATGTACTACTTATTTACTATAATACATGTACATATATCTACTCTAATTCTTACTTCTATGGAGATATGTACATACATATGTACATACCCTGTAAGACAGGAATGATGGAAACTCCAACACATTCTCAGCAAACACTAACACATATAGCAGTGATAGTCATTTGATACATCATTTGGAGAACACATTCATCACATTTTTCATACCGTCCATATAAAAATGATGGAAACTTGTAGGCAGTGTGTGACAGAAATTTCCATCAAACGTGCACCTCAAATGATATATCAAATGACTATCACTGTGTTATAGGGTATATACATACATATGTATGTATGCATATGCACCCAAGTGCCCCCTGCAAAAAAGCCGAGTACTCCATGCACGCTTGTATAGAGTACTCGCTATGGACCAACCGAGTACTCCTCAACCTGACACATTTCATATAAAAAATATGGTCCATTTAACATTGCGATGTCCCAGGCAGGGATCACATACTCCCATTTCCGCATGACACCCGAGTAATCCAAGGATTACCCACATGGGTTTAATTTACGGAGTAGGTACTAAAATTAATGAAATTTAATAATCTCTGAACAGTTTTGAAAGACTGCCAATTCAATTTACATACATTCATAAGTAAGCTTTTCTTTAGTTAAAATAAAATATTAAAATTTTTCTAGCGCAATCACCAGCATTTTTTGTGTCGCGTAATTTTTTCGATACATCGAACATCGATGTATCGATGTTGGTCCTCAAAATTTGCATTCCTACCCTTTATTACTGAATCGTGCACGTTCAAACGAGCATGCATATGTACATACATACATACATACAAATGTATGCACTTGCTTCGTCGTTATCGCTATATATGTACATACATTTCGTTTTCGTAGCAATGTTCGGCTAACTACGAGCCGATGCAGATAAACAAGTCGCTCGCTTGGGTCTATGTTTATGATCACTTTGAAAGTACTCCTACCTACCGCAAAATGGATCATATAATCCTATGATTTTTACAGGGCCTATGCACATACATACATATGTATGTATGTACGTACGGCGTAGCACAAACGTAAATACGACAGTCAGAAATATGTATATATGTACATACATACATACACATATACATATTTGGCGTCAGCATACAATTTGGCTGTTGTTGCACTTTTGGTGCATTTTATACATTTTTGTGTTTTAAGTTACCGAGAAGGTACTTGAATAATTCTGATATTAGCTACAGTATTTTTGATTCTAAATAAATTTTTGATTCGAATAAAATTTTTGATTCGAATAAAATTTTTGATTCGAATCAAATTTTTGATTCGAATCAAAAATATATTTTGAATCAAGATTCGTAATAAATTTTTGATTCGAATCAAATTTTTGATTCGAATAAAATTTTTGATTCGAATCAAATTTTTGATTCGAATAAAATTTTTGATTCGAATCAAAAATTTGATTCGAATCAAAGATATCTTTTGAATCAAGAATCAAAAAAGATTTTTGATTCTTTTGAGAAATGAATCACAAATCAAATTTATCTTTGATTTGAAAATGGTTTCAATCACGAATCAAAGGGTATTTTTGATTCTTTTTTGAAACGAATCACAAATAAAAATTATCTTTGATTTGAAAATGGTTTGAATCACGAATCAAAGGGTATTTTTGATTCTTTTGAGAAATGAATCACAAATAAAAATTATCTTTTATTTGAAAATAGTTTGAATCACGAATCAAGTTGATTCTTTATTTGAAAGTTGATTTAAAATCAAAATTGATTCGAATCACGCAACGCTGCTCCTGACTCATACGAACACATCCATATCAATTTGATGTGGATATGAGTATGTTAAATGTGCTAAACAGCCTGGCAATTGTTTGTATGGAAAAAATGTTAGCCTATTAATATATAGATGGTGGGCACATTTGCCAACGAAGCAAAAACGAAGTAAATCAAAAATGGTACAAAACTAAAAACTTTATTTATTAATTATAAAGAAATTAAATAATTTATAGAAAAAAATGTATGCCTATGCACTGCTCCTCACTCATACGAACACATCCATATCAATTTTATGTGGATATGAGTATGTTAAATGTGCAAAACAGCCTGGCAATTGTTTGTATGGGAAAAATGTTAGCCTATTAATATATAGATTATCGTGGTTTATAATATCCAAAAGTTAATTATTTTATATCCTATAAATTCAATGGTTTTTTGTTTCTTCCGAAAAGTAAAATACACACTTCAATATCACGTTTTAGTTACAAATTATTAAAAAATGAATTAATATTGCAATAGTAAAATACTAATGTAGTATGTAATAAATATTGTTGCCCATTTTTTGTGAAACTTCAATAAAATGCATTGTGGCACATAAAAACATTCGTCCCGCTGTGATCATTAAACCGCATGAAACGCTTTAGATGACGATTTAACTCTTAATGTAACGAAATGGGTACATTTGTTGTGCGCCAAGCTGAGTTTGTAATAAAGTTTAATTATTTGATCCAATCATGGGCGAATTGGCGCCCGCAAGAAAACATAATGATGATTATGAATTTGTACAGAAAATAAAGGGAGATGGAGGGAGAAATAGTTCGCATGTATTATTCTTAAGACGAATTCAATACAAGGTGGTATCGATTCTACGGATTGAAAGACTCAATATTTAGTTCCACATCGCGCATCGCGCCAAGTTGCCCCTCAGCTGAGAGAATTATTTTTGTGATAATATCGGGGAGAGTGCAATAAAGCAAATTTTGTTTTATTTCACTTTCGAATGGGAAATATCAGCAAATTTTGAGTTTTTCCTTATTTTCAACAGTGCCTGGAAATAAGATCAATTTCTCATTTCACTGTATTTTGTATGTTATTTCATGAGGTGTGACGCCAGGATCTGAAACGTAGGCAAACTATTTATTTTGTAATTCTCAATTATATTTTTTTTTGATAGTTAGTGTAAGAAACGCTCCATGCGAAAAATTGGAATAAAAAGTCGTTTAAAAAATGTGGCAATACACTCATTCGCAACATAACTATAAGTATTGTGAACAACAACTACAAAGCACACAACAACTGTAAAAAATTATTAAAATCAATTAAGTAAAAATCCTCTCATGCGATAAAGGAATGTCGTTTTATTATTGCTTGCGTGTCCGGCGGCAACAACTTAATAAACTATCTTAAGTAAGTAAGTGTGCATTTTTTATTTAGTCGCACGCAAGCGCCGCTGACTTTTGATCTGTCTGCTAAGTAAAAGCAAATATCATAAAAAATAAAAATGTGCAAAGTAAAAAGGTGCCCCTTTATAATAAAAACAGAAAATATTTTCTTCAACTTTTGCGCATCTTCATTGGAGTCAACACGCTCGCACTTGCACGCTCGCTAAGCTGACACACTGGCATACGTTGAGAGTGATGCTGTGCCCTCTGCCGCCGCAGCAAGAATGATGTACACTTCTGATACTCTCGGCATTATGGCTTAACCCTTACGTGATTGACGTATAGAAATATGTGTAGATAATCACGTATAGTAGTGTGATAAGTAAACATTTCTTTTGTTTTTTCTTTTCACTATTCGCTAATCTAAGATATTAAAACCTGTGTACGTGTGTATGTGCTATAAAAATCAGCTTTTCGATCCACGCAAATGCAGCTGGTCTAACTTTAGCTTTTGTGCCGACATCAGTCAGCCGCAGTCAATTTTCAAATGGCAGCCAGCCAGACGTCATGTGCAATAAATGCTGGGCTTTTACGTTGCTGCTGTCGCTTTATTGTATTTGTTTTGCTTGTTTTTGTTTTATTTTGTGACTTTGGCACAATCATCGTGCGTGCCACTTGCCACTTTTTCGCTCGATGCGATCCGATGCGATGTGATGCTCAGCTCAACTGTCGGATTGTTGCAGGCGGTGTCATGTTGCAGTCGTACCACTCGCGGCGTGCAGCAATGTTGCATTTGCTGCTGCGTTGAATTTAATTGAAATTGTTTAATCTTTTCACATTAATGATGCTAATTATTAGGCGAGTGTGCGTCACGCGATATTTTTACAAAATAATTTTTTTTTATAGCATTTAGCTTTTTCTTGAAAAAATATTTTTATTACGATTCTTTGTTTTTTTTTAGTTTTGTTTGTTTTCATAATTTTATTATATAAAGCACGTTCAGCGTCGCTCGCACTGTATATAATTGGCAATATGTTAGCACTGAATTTATACAATAAGTTTCATTGTATTGCAATTTTATACTTAGGAACTTACGAAGCATTTTGTAATTAGGGTGCGTGAATGCATAAGCATGTAAATATGTTGATATGGATAGACCCGTACTTAAATATTTACATGTGTAAGTTCTTTACGTTTTCATACTTCTTGTTCTTATTCTTCTTCTCCTTAATTGGCACTCAATCGTTTAAACGATTCCACCCGAAGCCAATAGAGTGCGTCAATCGTTTTTGTTTCGTAATAAGAGGCGTCAAGTAGAATCGTAGAGGAAGTCCCAGTCATTATCCAATTGATTTCACCAACGCAATGGCAGTGCCCCAATTCGTTTGCTGGCACCGGCGAGCACCGACTGAAACTCTATTACTTTTTTGGAAAGCCCAATAATTAATTTAGTGCCATTCAACGTCAAAAAATTACGGAGTTACGAGTTAATGCAAGACACTGGAAAACTTGCAATCTCATAAAATTGGCCTTATGATGAATTATTAACTCCCCAATTAGCACGATTTTATAGCATTATACATACACACTTATATAGAATACAAATTTATTTTATTCATTTACATACAGATTTGATGTGAACAAGTAAGGAAGCCTAAGTTCGAGTGGAATCGAACATTAGATACTCAGCTTATGCTTTCATTGTTTGTTTGCGTTTGATGGAAACTCGGTGTATTTTATATAAGCTGCATAAAGTGGGCGTAGCCACGCCCATTTTCAAAATTTAATGAAAATGGGAATATTAATCATCAAAATGGTTTTATTGTTTTTTAAAGTATTCTCCAGCATGACTTATACACTTTTGCATGCGCTCAATCCAATTGTCGAAGAACTTTTTCTTTTTACGGTAAAATTTCATCGCTCCAGCTATATTAGTGACTGAGATACCAAATTTCCGATTTTTTCTATATAGGAAAAGTGGGCGTGGTCATGATCCGATTTCGCCCATTTTCAATACCAACCGTCCCAATCTCGATACCAACTTGCATTCCAAATTTCATCAAAATATCTCAATTTTTGCGCGAGTTAGAGTGTTTACAGACGGACGGACGGACGGACGGACAGACGGACGGACATGGCTCAATCGATTTCTCTTTTCACCCTGATCATTTTGATATATATAAGTCTATATCTATCTCGATTATTTCATTCTGTTAGAATCCACCGTTATGTGATTAAAACTATAATACTCTGTGTACTAGTACAGCTGAGTATAAAAATGCATAATATAAACTTTGACTTTTAATAACTTTTGTTGTTGTTGTTTCCAAAAAAAAACCACTTTAATACTCAGCTTACCCATATTTATCAATCCCCATACTTCGTTCTTTAATTTTATAATTTTACAAATTTCACATTTGTACTAGATCGTGCTATTTTTTCAACTTTGTGGGGCTGGGGGCACCTCTAAACATGCGAGTAGGTCAATAAAATTTTACATGCTTTTTTCTGGGCTAGAAAGTTGCCGTTCTGCATTTGGAACAAATTGAATTTCCAAAAAGAAAAAAAATTTCACCCCACCTTAATGCTCACCAATACAGGTTTAGCTGTGATTGGATGTACAAACAAAATACACACGAATATTGTTGGTGGGCTAACGCGCCATTATAACTTAAATAGTAAACACATTTCAAGCATAAAATAACCAGATTTTAAATAAATTCGTAAAATGAAATGAACGAAAATAAGTATTTAGGCAAGGCGGGCTTTTCGGCTTGTATAAAGCGTCAGCAACTGGCATGTATGTAGCTATGTATACACATTAGTACAGCAATTTGATTGGAATGTGTGCGGAATTCTTAAATTGCTACATACTATGTACATATACGCAACACATAGTCGCAATCGCTGAAACACGCCGCACTTAACATTCGTACATAATAATAACAATAAAATTTAACATTTTCGTTTCGCATGTAAAACAACCAAAAATGTTGCAGGCACACTTACATATACATATATGTAACTAACAAGTAAACTACAATCGATGGGCCAATAGCCGACTTTTAGATGAAACTAACCAAATTACGCTTGCGCTACGAACCCACTAGTAAGTGTAGAGATAATCATATCCATATCCACATCCCAGTGCCTTATAATTTCCACTTGAATGCGCCACTAATATCAATGCATATATCTACATGGCTATATGCATATGTATTCTACTAGTTTTTGCTGTTGTTCCAGTTGCATAACTATTTGCTGGCCCGATTACCCAATGCACGTATTTTGAGTACACATTGGTTGAGAAGTTTTTGAAAATGATAAAAAATATAATCAGATATACTTGAAAGAAAATCTTAAGCTAAATTATTAATATTTAGTATGGATTTTTAACTGGAATTTATTCTGGAAAACATTCGAAGCTTTGAAATTATTGCTCTAAAAGCTCATTGCCCTGCAGGAAATGAATCTAACGTAAAAGTAACTTTAAGTTGCTTACAAATAAACTGGTATTGACTATTTACTGTAAATTTTCATATACTCGGACTAACTATTTTTGTTTGGCGATGGCCACAATTCGGTCAACTATGGTTACTTCTGCATGAGATGTCAACCAACTATAATGTAGCTACTTTTCGAACACAAAAAAGTCAATGGTTATTTTCTGACTACATCTAAACCAGATAGTAGCTAGTTAGTTTGACATTACTTAGAAAGTAGTAAAAAAGGTTCTAGTTTAATAACAACTAATAAAAACCAGATTTAAACTCACTGTTAAAATAAATAATTTCTGTTCATTTCAATTCATTTATTATTCATTTATTATTCACATTAATTAATACATATCTATGTATGTATATATTTATGTACATACAGAGGACACGTACTTATAAATATACTTGCAATTCTTTACATTTAGGAATACATTTATGTAGATACATACATATGTATTTATGTATACTAAAATTACTTTTATAAAAAATGTACGTATGTATATTCATTTTGATCAGGGACCGTAACGGTTATGAGTGATATCCCATAAAGTTGACTTTTAACGATTATTTTCTGAGTTTTATTTTTGATCAGAAAATAAAAGTTTTTTCTTGAGTTTTATTTTTCGATCAGAAAATAAAAGTTATTTTTTGAGTTTTATTATTCGATCAGAAAATAAATGTTATTTTTTGAGTTTTATTTTTTTGCTCAGATAATAAAAGTTATTTTTTGAGTTTTATTTTTTTGCTCAGATAATAAAAGTTTATTTTATAAATGTTGTGATGATTTTGAAATTACTGATGATGTCATCTCTATGGTAAATACGCACAATTTATACGAAGAGCTTCTTCTGATTCATCAGACAAAGAAGATATTATTTAATTTATTAGTATTTGGGAACTTTTATACTATTTACATAAACGTATTTATTAAAAAAAAAAAAAGTCATTTACTGGTCGAGAAAATGTGTCTGATTTGTGTTCAAACAAGAATAGTCCCTTTAAGTTACGTTTATAATTTTTATATGAAAATGAACAAAACCAAATAAAAAAAATTTCAATGGATTCTTTTTTTAATTTCAGCGTTTTCTAACTTTTTTGCCAATCTTTTTATCATCACCTGGCCACACTGGCCATTGCCATTTGTGCTGCCACATTGCCATTTTAATTTATTAACGAATAAAAGTGGTAATCGAATTTTGGATTCCTCTGCATGACTTATGGTCCAATTAGACGTTAGTTATTCTAAGTACATTAAAAATTAACTATTTTCTGCAATTGCCACAAAGTAGTTACTTATAAGCTAGCTATTTTTCGCAATTGATATTTCTTTACTGCAGGGTGGGTGATCATTTGTAAACACGTACACAAGTGCACGCCTAAATGGTCCTTTTAACACTGTTTTCGCTTGGAAGTATTCTTATACATACAAATGTATATATGGATGTATGTATGTGCTTTTATACATGTTGTTACAACTTTTATTATAGCATTTGTTTGCAACATAACGATCTCACACACTTCATCCTCCCACCCATCCATTCATGCATGCGTAAGCAATTATACACGCAAAAATTCATTCTAAGATTTCAGAATGAATGTATGTATGTACACAATCCCTGCAAAAATCATTGAATTATCTTTATATATATTACGCTAAGCGATTTTTTGTAAACACCATAACATTTACACCGTTGTACCGATTTTCGAAAATGTGGTGTCAGATGAAAGGGATTGACCTGTAGATGTGCAGGAAGGTTTTTTTTTTTTTGAAAAGGGTTGCCAGATGTTTGAAAATTTAATTTTACTGTATAGTTTGTTTGATTTAAAAAATTTTGGTACCATATGAAAAGGCTT
The DNA here is from genome assembly GCA_960531455.1 of Urophora cardui. Lineage (NCBI taxonomy): Eukaryota > Metazoa > Arthropoda > Insecta > Diptera > Tephritidae > Urophora > Urophora cardui. The sequence continues at coordinate 50,907,728 of OY482672.1, read as the reverse complement.
GACCTGATATTGAGCAATTTAAAAAAAAAAATTCAAAAACGGGTTGCCACCTGTTCAAAAATTCAGTTTTACGCTATAGTTTGTTTGATTTTTAAATTTGAGGTGTCATATGAAAGGACTTGGCATGGGAATGAGTAATTTATTAAAATTTTTACAAAAAGGGTGCCACCGTTCAATAATCCATTTTTACGCTACAGTTTATCTCATTTTTAAATGTGAAGTGTCATGCAAGGCCTAGCACTGAAGATGGGTAATAAAAGGAAAGGGAAGAGGAAAATGAAATGGACGGATATGGCGAAGGACAGGAAGCGAAAGAGGAAATATGAAAAATAAAATGGATAAAGGGAAAATAAAGCGCAAATAAAGGGGAAAGGGGAAGAGAAAGAGAACTAGAAAGAAAAGGAGGAGCGCGCCAAATGGCCTTTTGGAGGTCGCTTTAAGGTTACCATAGTCTAGAAAAGTATTCGGCACAAAACTTCACTATGGGGCTCCTTGGTCAAAATCTTTGTATAAAAAATCTAGGTCCACAGAAAATAAAAATAACCAGTAGCTATGAAGGTATATCAAAAAATTTTCAAATGTGGCAATAACTGGTCTTCCACCCTCAAATTATCGCACAGTGTAATTGAAAGCCGCAGCATCGCGTGGCCGGGTTTACTAGTATGATCTATTTCGTGGTAGGTAGGAATACTTCCAAAGTGATCATAGACAAGCGAGCGACTCGTTTATCTGCATTGGCTCGTAGTTATGTATCGATTTAGTAATAAAGAGACATTGAAACGCAACACAACATTTCACCAAAAAATTTTATTATTTTTTTATTAAATAAACGCATATGTAATGCTAATAATCAAATTGAATTGGCAGTCTGTTCAGAGATTATTAAATTTCATTAATTTTAGTACCTACTCCATGAATTAATCCAATGTAGGTACTCCTTAGATTACTCGGATGTCATGCGGAATTGGAGTATGTGATCCCTGCCTAGGAAATCGCCATATTAAATGGACCATATTTTTTATATGAAATGTAGCAGGTTATGGAGTACTCGGTTGGTCCATAGCGAGTACTCTATACATGCGTGCATGGAGTACTCGGCCTTTTTGCAGGGATACTAACAGTTAGCAATTATCATAGTGTTGAAGTGTTTTTTGGTGGCTGGTAAAACAAAGAAAAATTGCTTTCTTCGCACTTGATTTCAACGAGAAGAGTCCTTTATTGGAGCAGCGTTGTTGAAGTGCTTAAGCAGCAGCGATATGCTTATGTAGTACTACATATGTTTTATACATTGTAAATGTGTTTGTAAAATTGCTACACATTAGCACAATCTCAATGGCGGCTGCTCACCAATAGATAACAATCATGTAGTTGTAGATGAAAATATTCACATGTACATATGTACATCCACCGAACAGGTATCCATTCATGTCTGGTTGTTGACCTAAATGTTTAATAATTAAAATTTATTAATGCTAAATTGCTATGTTGTTGATGATGTTTATGTTGATTTGATTTTATCAGCTTGCATTGATGATATCGCCTTTCAGTTTATCCAGTTACTTGTAGTGCATTTGGTATCTGCTGTGTATGTGTGCTTAAGCATTTCTCGAATACATAATACATTAATGCTTCTGGCATGAAACAGATCTTATCTTGTAATTTGTAGTGGAATTTGAAGAAACTAGTGCATGCCGAAACTTTTATTATAAAAATATATTATTCCATTAAACCCATAATGGAAATATTTTCTTTTAAATATGGTCATTAGAAATTTTGAACCTCCTTTTATTACAGCCCTGTCTTTGTTTACACGGAAGACAAATCTGGAAGGTCTCAACCTCTCGTTGCTCAGAGGTGTAAACCTACGAAATCTTTCCGAAAAGGTAAATTATATAGGAATAATTCGGACCAATTATAACATACTCCGCTTTAGTGTGGTGGCGTAGGACCATGATTAAATCCACGGTTAATATACAGAACAGGCTGCAGAGGAATATGTGTATCAGCATTACATGTGTCATTAGTACATCGCCAGGTGTAGCCTTTAATGCTCTGTTGAACTTACTCCCTCTAGATTTTGTGATTCGGAAGCTATGAAAACGGTGATTCGGTGAAACTCCTTCGGTTGTGGCACGACGATTGGAGCTCGGCGCACGGCGAGTTGTTTAGCAGGCGGTCAGAGCAATACCCCAAATGATAAGCTGGTACTCCGAGTATTCTATGGTAGACGATACATTATCAATTTTTCCACAAAAGATCAATGGAGAGATCCAGAAATTCTACTGAGAGGATCGAAAAAAATCATATAAACAGTCGGATCAAAACATAATATAGTACTGGATCCCGCTGGTATCTGGAGGTCAACTTCAGGTGCCATTATGTTTTAGGTACAATAGCGACGGTTTTTCAATCGGATATTTAATTTAATTTAATTTAATTTAATTTAATTTAATTTAATTTAATTTAATTTAATTTAATTTAATTTAATTTAATTTAATTTAATTTAATTTAATTTAATTTAATTTAATTTAATTTAATTTAATTTAATTTCATTTAATTTAATTTAATTTAATTTAATTTAATTTAATTTAATTTAATTTAATTTAATTTAATTTAATTTAATTTAATTTAATTTAATTTAATTTAATTTAATTTAATTTAATTTAATTTAATTTAATTTAATTTAATTTAATTTAATTTAATTTAATTTAATTTAATTTAATTTAATTTAATTTAATTTAATTTAATTTAATTTAATTTAATTTAATTTAAATTATTTAATTTATTTATTTAAGTCTATGATTACAAGAATCTTACGGACTAGATAGAAGGCTGTACTAAGGTATAGTGACATTATTTACATATTTATGCCAGACTACAAGCAGCAGAATGGATAATTTGTGAGGGTGTCATGGAAACGAAATTTGTATGCGTAGCGACAGTCAGGCTGCACGGAATGCACTGGAAACTGCGCGAAGCTCCTCAAAAATTGTTCACGTATGTACATAAGTTGAAGCAAATACTCGATTCTTTGTCAATGTTCTCTAGAAAAACATTCTTGCTTTCAAACAAAGATGGGCATTTTTGAACTAGCACTCAAAGTGCATTACGATTCAAAAGTGAGTGGTAGTGAGAAACTGATTTACACTACCAATGAAAAATGAGTGCGAGTGCAAATGTGATTGCGGTAGTTGAATGCACTTTGCCCAACCCTGTTTCAAACACAAAGTTCAATATCTATTTTTTTTTATTTATGAAATGTATTTACGAGTATTTTTATTTTATGTGGCACCTTTGAAAATATTTTTAAATAATCAATACAAAAATTTCGCCTTAAAATATGTAAATATTTGCTTAATCAATAGATTTTTAATTTAATTTTGTGGGTTGTAATCAATTTGTATAAACATACATACATACTTATTTCTTTGTATTTATGTGTATAAATAATCGTTAATAAGTAATAAATCAAAGTAAAGTGTATTATTTTGAAAAGTTGTGACAAGCGGCCGTAAACAAAGGCATAGATAGCCATAGCCATAACCTGAATTGGGTGTAGTAGAGAATAGCCAGTGGAATTAATGGCTCGCTGTGTGTGACTAACGCTTTTAGTACACACAGCGGAAATTAAAGGCCGTGAAAACGCACTTAACCCCCAGCTGTCTTTAGTATATTTAATGGCACACAACGCACAAATTTGTACTGCTTATGTGGCGAATACTTAATATACCCAATTGGAAAACTTTAATTTGGATATGACTTCTCTCAAACGCCGTTTAATGACAGTTTCTACGATGTTGAATATTTTAGTTATAATATACATACAACTTATGCTTGGGGTTGAAGTTTAAAGTACGCCTTGATAAAAAAGAAAACACGTTTATAATTAAACACGCATTTTAAGTATTGTTCGAGTATGTATCTTTGTTTAGTCCATATATGAAATTTATCCAATGTATATTGTGTTCCATTTCCTGCAGAGCTTTTCATTATTTGGCTATTATTTATTATTTTAAGTAGTGCCTTTGCTTGCTCAATAAGCAGCTGGGCTTTATTCTTTCATACAGATACATTTTATGCACATACTGTGTACATTTGTTTGTTTGTAAGTAAATGTATTTTCACAATTAAATTGTGTGTAGGAAATTTGGACAAAACAAATTCGAAACTTAAATTATAAATAGCTATGAGAAAATGCGAGCATTTAATAAACCAATCAAAAAAACTGATAAGGCCTGCATTTATGGAACTGAAGTTGGTAAGTAGTGCGGAGATTCAATTACGAGCTGTACGAGCTTTACGCAGACATCGACAATGTTCAGCGAATAAAAATCCAGCGGCTGCGTTGGGCAGGTCATGCCGTGAGAATGGATGAAGGCGCAGAAAGTCTTTCTATCGAAACCCGCTGAGGAAGGTAGAAGAAAACTTCGCTAATGATAAAGAGAAAGCCTCTGAAGCCAATCGATTACGAAAGGTTCTCTTTATTTACTCAGTTTCCCCAAGCTTTCAGCGCGCTTATTCCAAAGACAAGTCATTCTCTGCATGCTATCACTTCCAATACAGAACAAGTAAGGAAGCCTAAGTTCGAGTGGAATCGAACATTAGATACTCAGCTGTGTGCTTTCATTGTTTGTTTGCGTTTGATGGAAACACGGTGTAGGTTCTTTATATAAATCGAGTGCTGCATAAAGTGGGCGTAGCCACGCCCATTTTCAAAATTTTTATCAGTCATCCAAATTTCATTCCTTTATGACTTCCAGTTACAAAGATGTCACGTTACAAATTTCCAAAGAGTGTTCCAGAAATATCTTTGCTAAAAAGTAGGCGTGGTCATAAACCGATTTCAATAAATTTTTGCGTGTCTATTAACACAAGTTATAAAAGTGTATAAACCAAGTTTCGTCATAATATCTCAATTATTTGTCGAGTTATGGGCTCCGAAATCTCGTTGACTCCTATGTCTGAAAAGAGGCGGTGCCACGCCCATTTTCTGAAATTTTTCTATTTTTTTTTCCGATCTATTGTAGAACTCATGCCACAAAATTTCAATGAATTATCTTTATATTTGACAAAGATATCGCTTAAAATGTTTTTATTAGGCCACTTTATAATACCCATATATATAAGTGGGCGTGGTCGTCAACCGATTTCGCTAAAATTTTGAACATGTATTACTACAGGTAGTGAAAGTGTATACACCAAGTTTCGTCATAATATATCGATTATTTGTCGAGTTATGGGCTCAGAAATCTCGTATATTCCTGCTTCTAAAAGGAGGCGGTGCCACGCCCATTTTCCAAAATTTTTGTATTTTTTGTTATATGTCCATAATTGGACACCTTCCATAAAATTTCAATGATATATCTTTATATTTGACAGAGATATCGCTTAAAATGTTTTTATTAGGTCACTTTATAATACCCATATATAAAAGTGGGCGTGGTCGTCAACCGATTTTGGCAATTTTTCGTCAAAACATTTGCCTAAGTAAGTATATCACGCCTACCAAAATTCATCGATATATCTTGAACGGTTTCTGAGTTATGACTCATAAAACTTTCAATGTTTGCCCCTTAATAAGTGGGCGTGGCACCACCCATTTTCCAAAATTTCACCATATTTCTTCATAAGGGCCTTAGCTCAATACGTGTGTGAAATTTTATCACTCTAGCTCTATTAGTGACTGAGATACAAAATTTCCGATTTTTACTATATAGGGAAGGTGGGCGTGGTCATGGTCCGATTTCGCCCATTTTCAATACCATTCGTTCCTGTCTTGATACCAACTTACATTTCAAATTTCATCAAAATATCTCAATTTTTGCGCGAGTTATCGTGCGCACAGACGGACAGACGGACGGACGGACATGGCTCAATCGATTTCTCTTTTCACCCTGATCATTTTGATATATATAAGTCTATATCTATCTCGATTATTTCATTCTGTTACAATCCACCGTTAGGAAATCAAAACTATAATACTCTGTGTACTAGTACAGCTGAGTATAAAAAGGAGTAGCATTTAAGGAATATACACTGGGCATCTTTCTCGACATAGAAGGAGATTTCAACACTGCTCTCCCGGGGACCGGTAACGTCACGAGGGTTGGGGGTAAAGGAACATCTCGTGGAGTTTTTTGAACTTCTGCATCATCTCTGAAATGGGGAATGCATCAATAACTAGGTATGCCAACAGAAGAACGCCCTAAGGTGGCGTCTTTTCTCCTCTGCTTTGGCACCTAACGGTGAACACCCTACTAACTAAACTTCAGCATACGTGCTGCCAGTTGCAGAGACGTGGAATAAATTTAATGTGTATGTTCATATGCCACTATTCTGCACTCTCGTTAGCCTAACCTAACCTTAGAACTTTACAGCTTCACTTAAAAGGCCTCCTCATACTCTGCTGGGTGCATATCTATCTACATTAACTTATATATGTATGAATGTATGTTTGTTTTAATGTTAGAAAGTCGGACAATTCAATAGTGTGGGCGATTATGGAGTGTTTTCTTTAGTAAAGCTCTTACATAAGCAAATGAAGTGCTAATTTGTTTATATTCAAACAATAATTCATGTTTTGAGAACTCAATTTCATTTGTTCACTTCTTACTTGTTATGCTATGCTGTGAAGAAGAAAATACGGAGTAAAACGTAATTTGCTTACATCTGTTTTTCATTGAATTTTATTATATTTACATATATACATACATACGTTAATTATTGCGTTAATGGATGCAGATGTGAAAAGTGAAATATTGAAAGAAAAAACTGCTAAAATGAAATAAAAAAAAATTTAAAGAGGCAGTCAAAGAGTTGTATGGGAGCGAGCAAAAGCTTTGCACCTTTAAAAAAAATCTTGTAAACCAAAAGCTTCTTTGGCTTACATATATGCCGTGTTTAGATACTACCCAACAAACACCGAGGTTAGATATCGATTTGAGAATGGCTGTAGCCCTTTTCTCAAATATCTAACGTTGGAGAATGAATCGATAAACTATCGAGAATGATAGCGTTCTCAAACGATGGGATTATAATGAGAATTTGCTCTCGATTAGAGAATAACTATGCATAAGTATTTTTTTTACCTTTACTAAAACTTTAACATCCATTGATATATGTATACAGGACATATTAACATGCCGTCTTGGTTTCCGTTCACTTTTCTAAGCCTAATTCCATGTGTACAATATCCCATAAACTTCATTGCAGTTAATAAATTGATTGGCCACTTGCAAGTCAAATTTGTATTCGCATTCATTTTTGATTGGTAGGGCAGATCAATTTTTCACTACCACTCTCTTCTAAATGGTAATCCGCTTTGAGCGGTAGTGCAAAAATGCCCATCCTTGCTATATATGTAGTACATATGTATGTATACGAACCTTATTTTATAACATAAAACACCGGGCTACTTAATATTCAATTTCACGAAATATAGTTTGTTTAAGTGCACAAGAAAAGTTAAATATAAAGCCTTTCACCATAGTGCAATCAATATAACTATTTTCCACATTTGGACCCTTTTTTCCTCTTCAGGAAACTATGCCCTATGATCTGTGCCCTCGCCCACTACTGTACGAAAAATCTTGAAAGGATTGCATAAATTGAAACCATTAGTTAGTATGGGCGGTACCACTCCCACTTTTCCGATGATGGCTATTTTATGTCTTACGGCTTCCCATGTATCATAGTAAATAATCATTTTTAATTTCGTGCGATTCCATACCACGGTTCAAAAGTTATAAAAGTTTAAATGAACAGATTTTCATACTTCTGTTTCATATAAAAAAATCCTTCTTTGTTCCATATTCCGATCCATTTTTTTTTTTTGACTTCTGAATATCTTAGGGTGTAAAATTTTGCATATGTGGCTAATTTTGTTTTATGGAAAAGAGACGGAGAACTCAATTTTTTTTACCATTTTTGAAAAAATTTCATACAAATTTCATAAAAATTTAACTTAAAAATTTTTTTTAAATAAACTATATACCAATAAAAAACTTTTAAAAAGAAAGAAAATGACGGTTGAATTGTCAAAATTGGTTAGTGAGATCGTCTGCAATCGCGTTTAAAAAAAAAGAGGTCAGAAAATTTTAATTGCTTATATATAACAAAAAAAAATTTTTGTCGCCAAAAACAAAGTCAGGTGTTTATTGGTGTCACAAAGAGCTTTCCATAAACGCCACTGCCGACCAAAACGGAAATATTTTGTGTTTAGGTGCCCGTTTCAGAAATTCTTACCCTAGTTTAAGAATCTACATATCTAATGTAGTCTCCACAAATTCTCTAACGTTTGAGATTGCGTTTGTTGGGTATGTATTTCCTTGACTGAAAAATAAGGCTCTTGCTTTAATATAATCATATTACTAACTGCAAACCCAAATCAAAATTTAAATTTGCAAAAATTCTTTCTAAGCATAATCCATTTATAATCACTTATGTATTTGTGTTTGTGTTAGTTTTTGTTTGTGTTTTTGAAAACTTTCGCTTTAATTTCACGCAAATCAAAGCAGTTATGCCAAAAAAATAATCCGCAATAGGCGCGCTAGCTAAAATGGTCTTCTACGTGGAAAAGTGAAATATTTTAATGGAAAATTTTTGCTACGTTCCACAAAATATTGCAAATGCCAAATTGAATGAAATTAGTGCGGCCGAGATTATTGCACGCGGCTGTGCATAGCAAAACAGAAACTGGAACTGAAACTGAAACTGAAATTAACCGCATTTGCATTATAATTTGTTGCATAAGATGCTATAGCAACAACAACAATAGCAATACCAACAAGAAACAACAAACAACAAACAACAGCAACACCAACAAGAAACAACCGACAGCAACAACAAACAACAAACAGCAACAACATAAACAGAAAACCATAACCACAACAACACATCTAATTTTAAGCTTTCTATCAAATTTAATATAACTAAAATGAAGCAACAACAAAAGCAGTAAAGCAACAAAAAAAGTAATAGCAACAAAAACAGTAACAGCACTAAACAACATCAACAACACGCAACACGACCAGCCGCCGCAACATTTTTGGAAGAAACAATTCAAGCAGCTGCAGTTTGCGTTTGCGGTCGCTCTTTTGGCATTTGGCATCTTTCACATTGCCTTTCGGCCGTAATTTAATCTAAAATGGCAGTGGTAAATATCTTGAGTGCCTTTAGCGGCTTTGCATGGCATTTTACTTGCTCGCTCATAAAGTTTAAAGCAAAAAGAAAATACTAAAAAGCGGACATAAAATTCAAAAAATCAAGAATAAATCAAGAGCAATCTACTCAGACGAGCAGGAAAGTGGTGTGCTTGTGATGTTTGGAGTGTGAATACTTAATTCGAAAGTTCACAGTTCAAATGCCGTACAAAGCGTTTCATATCATTTGATGTTGATGGACAATAGAGTAAACGAAGAAATTCCAGCTAAAACACAAATATCAAGGTTTTTCTCTAAAGCATAGTACATACGAAGTTCGCATTTTTCTTGTATGATATCGATGTTTCATGAGCAGCAACATCACAGTCTATTTTTAAAAAAATTGTCTAAACATCGATATTTTTTTTAATGAAATTACAATTTTTTTTTTTTAACATAAAATTTACCAAAAGTTCGCCAGTCTAAAATTAACCGAGAATTCTTTCGCTGTTTTAAATGCTTGATTTAAAAAAAAATGTCTGGCATCATGCTGTTGCAGCAAACTGTATTACCTTTGTATCTACGTATGAAAAATCGGCCTATAACTGTCACTAACTCTATGCAACACACTTTTCTTGCTTAGAGAACTTACTTAGAAGTATTTGTGTTTATTTGCTTGCTTCAAGGCAAGTGTGTCCAGCTAAGTTGCGTGTGCTAAACGAATTAAGCTTTTATAGTTTAGTTACGCCCATTCTCTTGCTCGCAGCCTCTGGTGGTCATCAACTATTCTGTCCAACAAAACAACAGTTATGCCAGAGGTGTTACAAGATTTTGGTTGCACTCAAAAATAGTTGAGAGCGTATGCGGTAACAATTATAATTGTCTATTACTTGGCATTGCTCTTGTAAGATGAAGTTTGTTCTTTGTTTCTATTTTAGCATTGTGGCAAATAATATTTAGTAGTGACAGGAATGTTTGTAGACTATTTAAATTACGCTTAATTTGTATACACATTTTTAGTGTTTAATATTTTGAATTTTTAAGCATCATACACAGTTCATAATTCATGATTACTCAACATTACAATTATTAACATCTGAAAGTAATTCATAAGTTCAATTTTTATATGGCAAGCATGTGTATGCCCAGAAAATTATTATTTTTTTCTTTTTTTGCGTTGCTCAAAAGTTTTTTGGAAGGGAAGCATGTGAAAAAGTTGCAGTTAATATAGAACTTTGCATATCGCACCCTACTCAAATCATAAAGTGACACAACTCAAAATTTTTCGAAATTGGGTTTTTATCAGAAAACAAAACTTATCTCTAACGATTTCCAAAAAAAAACTTATTAATCGGTGTCTCTTTTAAATTAAAAACAGCCACTATACGTGGCCTTTTGCTATATAAATACTTGAAAAAAAAGAAGTTTTTTGGATCTCCTAAAAATTTTTGAATTCTGAGTTGTGTTACTTTATGATTAAAGGTAAATATATCGCACCTTTAATCATAAATTGGCACAACTAACTATAAAATGCATAACTAAATCTAAAATACATATCGCCCGTTTTATGCAATAGGGATTTAACTCGAAATTTTCGATTTCTGGTATTCTGCCATATTGTTTAATAACTGGGTCATGCCTTTGAGTCTAGCCTTATAAAATACTCAAAAAGATAAGAATGGCGGATATAAAAGTGATTTTGTAGTTAGCCGTAGAAGGAAACTATTTGAAATTAGAAGTTTATTTGCGTTTTCCCATAAAAAATTTTTTTTGAGTTAAATCCCTATTGCATAAAACGTGCGATATATGCATTAGACCGTATCGCAAAAAATAAAGCTCGTGGTTACCGTATGATGTCTTTTTGGAAAACATTTCCGGAAAAAAGTTGTATTTATTTTTTGGACGCCGCTAGATGTCGCCCAAATACATTTTTTTACCTTCAGTATTTATAGTCCGATCTCTAAATACTAGCACACTAGTGTCTTTAGCTTGAGATGCCGGTTTATACTATATAATCCTATTAACCCTAATTGCGCCACTGTGTTCACTACCACCCAGTATATGTATAGTTTATACAACCCTAATGTGCTTTTTTATGGCTGCATGTTAAAAGTAGTAAAAAATTCTTAATCTTTTGCAAATGAAGTATTTCGATAGATTCAATAGAATCCGAAATAAAACACGTCCAGCATTCCGAGGAATACATATGTACATATATCGTCGCTATAGAAGAAAAAAGACGCAAACTGTTTTGTTGAGGAAGAAAGACTTTTTTTCTTTCAAAGAAAGACGCATTAAAAATATTTTTCGAAAGAAAGACTCTTTATTTTTTTTGATAACGAAGAAAGACGCTTTATTTTTTTTTTACTATAAAGAAAGACGCATTTAAATATTTTTAGGAAAGAAAGACGTATTCGATTTTTTATTTTTCTTTGTCAATATTAATGCTAATGCGTCTTTCTTCGTCGAAATATTTTATAATGCGTCTCTGTTCGTCGAAATATTTTTAATGCGTCTATCTTCGTCGACATGTTTTGTAAAGCGTCTTTCTTCCCCGACATATTTTTAATGCGCCTTTATTCGTCGACAAATTACTAACATGCGTCTTTCTTCTTCCGGAGCGACGATATGTCTTTCGCTTCCTGTAGTCATTTAGATTCATTTGACAAAGACTTTTTCTGAGGAGACCCCAACGAAAATTTTATGGCGAATAATTTTCTAGAACATTTTAACCTTCTGGCGACTTTAGAAGTACTATTTTTCCTGCACTAAAAAAAAATTACTCAGATTATGGAAATAATTTCATTATTTTGAATATATGTAATTGTTGTTGTTAACCGCTTTCTTATTGTGAAAAAATATTGATTTCTACCAGGGTTTGAATTACTGACTGCAAAATAGAAGAATCAATGTTTTTTTGTTTACTTCTGAACTCAGCCGAGTTAAAAACGAGAACACGAATCATTCGACCTCGAATCCAGTGCCGAACCACGATAATTTCCGTACAAAATTCGCTGTTTGTTGTCCCCTTCCCCCACCAGAAAGAAATCCGGTTGCGCCCTTTCTTAGAAAGTATAAAAATAAATAAATTAAATTCTAAGGTCATCCACCTACTTAAAGTTCTGCAAGCAAAATCAATTAGTTACATATGTACACTAGGCCGTCTCGCCTTATAGGGACGCAAGAATAAAGTTCGCCGTACGCCCCCGCATATGATGTCTTTTTGGAAAACATATCCGGAAAAGTTTTTTATTTTTTTCTTGGAAGCCGCTAGATGTCGCTAAAATTTATTTTTCTCATATCTTCGGTATTTATAGACCGATCTCTAAGTTTAACACACCAATATCTTTGGCTTGTAAGGACGCCTTATACTATGGAATATTATTAACCCTAGGTGCGTCATTGGGGTCACTACCACCCAGTTCTTATTTTATACCACCCTAATGTAATTTTTTATGCCTGCATATTAAACGTAGTCTAAAATCATTAATCTTTTGAAAAAGAAGTATTTCGATCGCTTCAGTAGAACTCGAAATAATACACGTTCAACATTCCGAGGAATATATGTTTTTCGCTTCCATTGGTCTTTTAGGTTCATTTCACAAAGATTTCTTCTGAGGAGACCCCTACTGAAATTTTGTGCCGAATAATTTTCTAGAACATGTTAACCGTCTAGCACCGCCAATAAAGGGTTATTTTGACCCCTATTTTTTAGAAAATCAGGAAAAATAGTATTTATAAGGTTGCTAGAGAGTTAAAATGTTCTAGAAAATTATTTGGCATAAAATTTTATTAGGGGTCTCCTCAGAAATTTTTTCTGTAAAATTAACCCAAAAGACCAAAGGAACCGAAAAACCTATATTCCTTGGAATATTGAACGTGTTTTATTTCGGGTTCTGCTCAAGCTATCGAAATACCTATTTTGCGAAAGATTAATGATTTTTGACTACGTTTAACATGCAGACATAAAAAAGGTACTTTGGGGTGGTATAAACTAAGTACTGGGTGGTAGTGACCCCAATGGCGCACATAGGGTTAATAATATTCCATAGTATAAGGCGCCCTTTCAAGTCAAAGACATTGGTGTACTAAACTTAGAGATCGGACTATAAACACGGAAGATATGAGAAAAATAAATTTTAGCGACATCTAGCGGCTTCCAAGAAAAAAATAAAAAACTTTTCCGGAAATGTTTTCCAAAAAGACATCATATGCGGGGGCGTACGGCGAACTTTATTTTTTGCGATACGGTCTAATGTACACAGTTTCTTTGACTTCACATCCATGCATTTTTATTTTTCTATTAAAAACTCAGCGCAAAAAAGTTAAATTAATTTGTATTGTATTTCAAGAGTAGAAATTTTTTAATGAGTAATCTGTGTTTATTATACGTATCTACTGCATCATTTTTTTTCTAACAAAACCGCAAAGTGTGTTTTCTGTTTGTAAACTTTTTTTTTTCAACGACACCAATACAAAATTAGTTGACAACAATCAAAGAATTGGCACAAATATCGATGTCAAAGCAAAGAGAGAATATCAAATTCCATTTGGGTATGAAATACAAGATTATATACATACGTAGATATGTATATTAGGGTGGTCCCAAAATGTAGGTCGATTCTAACATAGTCGAAAATATCACATATACATTTTTGTTCCGATCGGAAATGGTTAAGGGGTGTCGCATATGGGTCACAGTTCAGAAAGCGCTATGGAGACTCAAAAAATGTAGTTTAATTTTTGTATATATAATGCCCAAAATCGATAGTCGTTTACTCAAGGATACCAAATATAAATTTTGCTCCTGATCCGAGATGATTAAGTGGTGTCGCACAGGGGCCCCATACGGTTATCTGGGTGTCGCACACCCTGTAACCATCTCCGATCGGGACAAAAATTTATACGGGGTATCTTGAGCACAGCAGTATCTATTTTGGGTATTAGATTTAAAAGAATTTAAATAAATTTTTTAAGTCTTCATATTGTAATCTGAAGTTTAACCCCTGTGCGACACCTTATATCAATCTCCGATCGTGACCCAAATTTATATGTGGTATCTTTGACCATAATTTAACCGATTTAGGGGGTGAGACCAGTGATGGTAGATACTTTTTTGGAAATTCCCTACAGAGCAAGAAAAAAATCTCCACTTTTCCCTACGCTTGTTTCAAATTTTCCCTACGTAATTCCCTACACTTTTTTTATAGTTATTTCCATGCTAGAACAATGAAGAAACCGCACGGCAATAGATGAACGTTTTTTCTTTTACTAAATAATGAAAATCGGCTGTTCTACTGCATATTGCATACACACTGGCTCTCAAAGGAATCAAAAAAAATTACAATAAAATACTGATGATTTACTGTTTTGAACAATTATTATAATAAAAAAATATATGTATTAATGCGTTGTATGTAACATATATATCGCACGTTTTATGCAATAGGGATGTAACTCGAAATTTTCGATTTCTGGGGTTTTGTCATATATTTCAATAACTGGGTCATGCCTTTGAGTCTAGTCTTATAAAATACTCAAAACGATAAAAATGGCGGAAATAAAAGTGATTTTGTAGTTAGCCGTAGAAGGAAACTCTTTGAAATTATAAGAGCCTATACACACTTGCGACTCAATCGATTAAGCGAATTGGGCTGTTGTATGCAAATCCAACTGTTTCAGTTGTTCGACTAATTGAATGTAGTGTGAATGCTCCCATACATTCCCATGCAAATCAAAGCCCGACTAAATCGATTGAGTCGCAAGTGTGTATAGGCTCTAAAAGTTTGTTTGCGTTTTCCCAAAAAATTTTTTTTTTTAGTTAAATCCCTATTGAATAAAACGTGCGATATATAGGTAGGTAGACGTAGGCATATAAATATGTAAGGGCCTTTTCACATTACTCGGTACGACATCGGATCGGCATTTTTTGCTCGGTATTTTCAGCTTACCGAAACGAGTCCGCGTTGCTGTGTTTTTCATACTTGTGGGAATACTTTCGGTGCGTAATCGGCAGAAAATAGGAAACCCACATCGAAATTTGCAAAACAAAATGTTTAACTTCAACAAATCACTCAATAATAACAATAATGTCTTCTAGTGAAGACGAAGACATTATAACTTGCTACATTTATTACCGAAACGAGTTTTTTACTGACTTTGTTCTTCTTCTTTTATCACGCCGCAAAAATGTATGCAGTAATTCCTCAAATTTTACTGAGCGGTCTTACCGCGTTGCGGTATACCGAAATTAATCCGCTCCGATTTCATGTATGCAACACTAATGTGAAAGTGCCAATTGAAATACATGTGGTCAGTAAGGTTTCGGTATACTTTCGGTAAAAACAAAAAATGTTGATCCGATACCGCACCGAGTAATGTGAAAGCGCTCTAAGGGAACGAAACATTTCATTGATACTATCATAGGTACAGCATTTCTCTAAAAAATAATAAAAAAAAAGTTATTGCGTCAAATACTTTGCTTTAGCCCATATGACACTACGTTTTTTCTGGTATTCTACAAGGTTTTTTGTGTGAAGGAGATGGTCAAATACAGTTTTGCGTTGGTGTAAGCGAGCAAGCTATATTGAAAAAGCCAAACGAAATACCAACAAAATACCATCTAGTTGGTCGTAAGGGAAAAAAAAAATTCGTAGCGTAGCCAGAGCAAAAAAATCTTTTGCTCCGATGCCTGATTAAAAGTATCGTGTTATTAGATAGTTCACTATACGGTATTCCCTCTCCAATTACGTCATTGAAGGGTTCGCGATTTAACTCGTCTTCGCAGCATTTTCATTATTCAGATCGACAGTCAGTGTTGAAGTGAAAAAAAGTTGAATTGAAATTTTGATTTGACTTTGCCAAAAAATCCCTACATTTAGCTATTTTATAAAAATCTGTCCTTCTTTCCCTACGGTCACTTTTTTCCGACTAAAATCCCTACATGTAGGGAATTTTCCCTACGTATCACATCACTGGGTGAGACTGAAAAAAATTCCATTTAATTTTAGGGACCACGCTAATGATATGTACCTATGTATGTGTAACACAGCTTACTCTTTGTGTGCAAGCTGTGTAATTTGAATTAAATTTTCCAACCAGAAAATATATGAAATTGTCATGCGTACACAATAGCCAAACAGAAAAGCTAATAAAGTTTGGCTTATTCGGTTCAAAGTTCATTAGGTTTTGCTGCAAAACTTGGTTCGCTGAAATGCGATTTACTGTGGCTTGAATTACAAGGCATTTGTGTTCAGTGTGAATGAGTGAATTGGTGTGAACATTTAAGGGGCGGTAGCGCGAGAACTTGGTCAGCCTAGGTCAGGCGGTGGTGCACAAGTTAATTAGGCAGATATTAAATGAATAGTATGAGTTTGTAGGTACAATGCAATTGTCTATTAGGGTGTAAATGTCAATGCATAACTGGGTGTTACTTGTCTACTATAAAATAAAAAAAAAATCGAAAAATCTTTCAACTAATGGGTTATGAACACAGTTTATTTGATATTTGTATTTGTAGGCGCTTGAAAATTAGGTAGGTATTCTTCAAAGATGAATTCGCGCTAAAAATGGCTATGACACCAAACCAAACCATACATACCTACATACATACATATGTACATACTATGTAGCTATGTATATCAAGTATTACTTTTTGGTTTTTAGCTTTTCCGACAAGATGTGCATATTATGTGCCGTGGAACGATTCTCCGTCATCCCTTGTCAAGTTTAAGCTGCAAGTTTAAGCTTTTAAAAGATACTAGAGTGGTGCCTACTGTCGAAACTCGTCAGTTTTTCTAGATATTTTCTTATGACTTAAGGTGTAACTATAGTTTTTGTATAATTGATTGTTGTTATTGTCACTGTTACTTTTTGTTGCTCTGTCACTGCTACTATTTTGTTGTTGGTGTTGTTGTCGTTACTCGTCTTCACAATTCTCTTACCTAATTCTTTCTATTTCTGCTCTTTTCTTACCCCAATTTCTTTCCTAGCTATTCTTTCTTATCCTTCTTATTACAAGACTTTGTATTTTTGTGTCGCGCTTTTGCTACTTTTTTATATTTCTACTTCTTTAAAACTACATGCCAGCAAAACGTGTTCACAATTGCATGGTAAGTTTGGTGAGCCCGCACAAACTCACCTATGCATGTGCATTGACACAGCTCAGTTGTTTCCAAAAGCATGCAACAACAACCACACGGCGATTTCCAACGACGATTGTGGACGCATTTTCCAACCAATTTTAATGAAAATTGGCACAGTTCTATTCGATAGCAATACATTTGTAATGGTGCTCTTGGTTTTAAAATCGGTTCAGTAGTTTCGACGGAGAAGATGGAACAAAGGTTATGTTAGCGTATTAATAATATACACAGTAAAAATTTTAGTTTAATTTTAATACCATTTTGGTATTTATATACAACAATGCCAAAAAGCATAAAATTAAAACCATTCTGGTTTAAAATAATAGAGAGAACACAAAAAGTGAATGTTTGAAAGATATAATTATTTAGTTAAATGTTGCAACTTTTAGGATGGGATGAAGTTACATACATACATACATACATACATACATACATACATACATACATACATACATACATACATACAGGTGAAGCTAATAAAAGCGTGTTAAAAAAGAAGAGAATATTGAGAGACAGAAATTGTTCTTGGTGTCAAATTAATTCTTTTATGGACTTAAATCAAAACCAAATTTTGATTATTTTTATAATATTTTTGGTAATACAAATATTTTAAATGGTATTAAATCTATCCGAAAATTGGAATAAATTGTATACTTTTTTGGATTTAAAAATAAACCCCCATAAAATTTCCAGTGGATATACCGCAAATAACCCATTATCCCAAATATTACTGAGAAATTGAATAACGTTAACATAGTTTATTTACATAAAAATCTAAACAGTTGTAGCAAACACTACAGTACCTTATATATCGAGCCCTAATCCTAATAAAAGTATATCCAACAAAAAATTTTACAGGACACAGTTTTTTTAATTTGTTTTGCATACAGTTTGTATGCAGCCTTGAAACTTATTTAGTCTCTAACTTCGAAACTGCACATTTCACAGCCATGAAATTTTGGGAGTTGATGCATGTGATAGTAAATTTTTGATTTCCACAAAAAAGTTGAAATCGATAATTTTGTTGGATACACTTTTATGGCGGTTAGGGCTCGATATATACACATATTGTCACTTTTATACTAATATTTTGGAGATGTCCAAGGAAATTTCGGCACCGTCGCGGTTCTTGCAGTGATACTGCCTTATGACTGAAACTGCCTTACGACTGAAAAAATAAAGCAAAATTTACCCTCATGATATTTAATTAATCTCCTGCATTACTTACTTGATACAATTATTAGATTCGGGCCATTTATTTGAGTATATTTGATTAATCCTCTGGATTGCAGTTTTAGAAACATTTTGTTTGATTTTATTTTTACTTTTTCTGATAATTTTTTTTTTTTAATATTTTTCTTGGTTTTGATTTCAAATCAAAAATATTTTGATGGTAATATAATTGAGAAAGAGAGAGTTATTTATGTATACTTTCCAGGATTTGTTTTTAAACCATAAATGATTAAACTTCTTTAGAGATTATTTTAATATTTTTCAAGACTTTATTTTGAAACAATTTTGGAATAAATAAAATTGTAAAACTTCTCATAGTTTAAAAATAAGACTTTTTGGCATTAAAATTCAAATTTAATTCCGAGAATGATTAACTTAAGTACCAAATGATATTAGAAATAAACTATAATTTTTTACTGTGTAGATAATAAAACAATAAATAGGTTTTTAAATACCGAAACATAGCAATGCTTTGCCAAAAAATTATCTCCTTCTTGGTTAACATTAGCATTTGTTCAGCTAAGCACACGCAGCATAATGTCCAATGATATCTAATTGCTTTTGCCATAAATTTTTCCATGAAAATAGATATATTGCACGTACGTAAGTACAAATCTACTGGCTCATATTGCCAACACAATTTCTCATTAATCTTGTTGCTGTTTTGCTTGCTGTATTTTTTTCTTTTTTTTTTTGCATATTTAACATTTATTAAGTGCTGTAACGTGTGCTCACATTGCGTCTTGAATTATTTACTCACTACAACTGCATCCAAAAGACATTTAAAGCGCATTTTCGTTTCTAGGATTTTATTATCGGTTATTTGGGTTACCAGTGCATTGGTAAATCCAAATGTAACCAATGTCATTTACGATTTGTCTAAGCAGTGTTTTACAAATCTTTCTACATACTTAGGTGCATGCGCTTTCACATTAGTTTAGCAGCCCAGTGGTTAAATCAACTAGTTGTAATGGCTTGCCGTGCTGATCAATTTCCTAATAATTGCAAAGTTTTTCGGACGGGAGCAGCTGCAATACAGTAGGCGGTTTAGTCTTTGAAAACAAAATAAATCAAGACCTTTTCATCTGTTGACTGTATGAAATTACCGCAAGTATATCAATAACATGGTTGAGCTATTCACCTGCTATAGGTTCCTGAACACTGTAAAATACACGGTAACGATAAATCAGATGAACTTGCTAGATGGTCACATGCGCTCTCATTTTACTCTCTTGGAAGGGTCCAGGCATGTCGCTCGCTACTAGCAAGTTCTTATCGGAGGAATTCGACCTCAAACAAGCAAGTGACAGTTAGCCAAATGTTGGAACTTAAGGTATTGCCAGACGATGCAATGAAAGTGCTTTCCGAAAGTGTCAAATCATTGACAGAACTTTCATGAGCATCCACACGACGCAATGAAAGTGCTTTCAGAAAGCACTTTTTACTTCCACTTTCCGAAAACTTTCAGGAATTACTTTTCATTTGTCCACACGGTGAAAGGGAAATGAGTTTTCGAAAGTAATTTCTGGCAGCTGTCAAATTAAATTCAAACAGCTTTGAGAGCAAGACAGATGTAGGAGAGGAAACAACTTGCAAAGAGCACCCTCTTATCCATATACACTCTTTGCAGCTTGTTGTGTGAGAGCAAACAGCTGTGCGTGGAATGGTGATGGTGGAGACTTTTGTATTTTTTGTGTTCATATGAAAAATATAAAGTGATAATTAATTATTTTAATAATTGTATTTTGTTTATACATATGTATTTTTGTAAAGAAAACATACATATTTACATGCCGGTTCGATCATTTAGACAACACTCTATCAGCTAGCAATTTTCAGAAAGTAAAACACTTTCAGATGTAACAATTGAAAGTGAAAAGTATTTCTGAAAAGCATTTTTCTCGCAGCTAGACGATGAAAGTTTTTCGTAAGAAAGTAATTGCTGAAATTTCGGAAAACACTTTCAGAAAGTACTTTTTTGGTGGCTACACGAGAAAATTTTACTTTTTCACTTTCTGAAAGCACTTTCATTGCATGGTCTGGCAGTACCTTTATAATCACACAAAATTTATCTGGTTGAAACGGAACGCCGTATAACCAAGGAAATATGAACTATCGCCGATGATGAGTCGATAAAATAATTATTGCAAAGCATGAGGCAAGACTGAGTACTTGCTGCAATAACTACTACTTAGGCCTACTATTTAGTAGTCTTTCCACCCTCCCTACCAGACAAGGCTGAACACTTTTTGATAAAGTCCTTGAAAATGAGCACATTTTTGATTAGTTGACTTGCCCACTAGAACAGTCTCACATTTGTTTGTTTGATTTGGTTTGTATGTTCTCCCTCAATAAGAGTAGTAAAATAGAAAAAAGTAATATGTTAGAGCGAGAGCACATATTATTCAAAAATTTCGACAGTTGGCCGGAGAAAATAAATACGAAAGAAACGTCAAACGGTGATGGAAAAAATTGAAAAAAAATTAAATTTTAAATATTTTCAATAACAAAAAGCGTTGCACAAAATAACAAATTTTAAAAACTATCATCCGACATACATAGGTAAGTTAAAATGTACACAATTTGGGCTTTATTTATACTCATAAATTTTTCATCTTAATTGCAGAGCTTGAAGATGGTCATGTAATTGTACAGAATCACATCACATTCAACCGCGGCTGCTAGTCCATGGATCCTCCAGCAATGGCCAATTTTGGTAATTGTTTAGCCAGAATTTGCTACCACAACACCGCCCATTATGCCGGAAAATAGTTCACCACCGCCAGAGCAATAAATTTACCCGTACGGCTGTGCTCACACAACAGCAAACAGACACCGATGCTGCGCCGTAGAACGTATGGAATAGTGCATCAAAATGCATTTGATTGGCTATGGCACCGATCAAGGTAAGCTGACGGTTGAAATTGGAAACTCCCTACCAGGTGAAATAGTTAAGGGTCAGAATTTTTCAAATCAGCACAAAAAATTTTTTTTTCTTCGATTTTTATGATTCGCATCTTAATCGATAGCTCTCCGTGTCAAGAATTAGTCCCCGAAATATTTTTGCAAAATGAACATTTTTGCAATTGTTATTCGCAAAAAAAGTTTTACATCAACTTCTTTAAAAAAAATTATTGTTAATCGACGGTACAATTAAATTTAACGCGAACTACGCCACATGTTAGGTAATTATGTATATTTTAAAATAGTTTTTGAAATAAATTAAAAAAAAAATTTGCTGTATCCTTTTTAAGGATAATTGTTGTTATCAATGTTCTCCGCCTAGGAAAAATTCGCAAAAAATATTGTAGATGTAATGATGCATCGTAAGCTGAATTCCGAAGAAAAAAAGATGGGGACTCTTATCGTTTAAATGCAAAATGTGATTGAACGATTCCCCTCTTCAGCTTAGTAACATTACACTACCCTAAAATTATTAATTTGAAATAATTCCAAGAGATTCAGGTATAGGGGAGTTGGTCCGGTCTTCCTGATCTCAAAAATTCTTTTCTTTATATTTTGTATGGTTAGTTTTCGAGATAACGGTAAATTTTTGCAGTTTTGGGTATCACTACATTCAAACCTATTTTTCGCTAAGGTTGCAAGTGCGATAACCGCAAGCAGTACCTTGTTAGAAAGATAATTAAAATACGCTTCTAACGACATGCATCTTGCAGTGATTGAACAAACCCTTGCTCGTCAAAGTCAGAATTTTGTTGGTTTTTCTGATTCATTTTTTTATTCAAATATTTATCGTTTTTATAAAAAGGATTATGCACAGTATACACAGTAGATTCTCTACATTACAAAGTTTTGGCAACGGTTGGTATGAACGAGTGGTACGATCGAGTTCCAACTATGGTAATGGTTTACTAGAAACGAGTGCTTAAAGCATTCTTTTCGATTTAGTGAGCATTTAATTACCTACCACTTTTTTATATTTTCTGGCTCACTTTTTTCATTTATCCTTTTATGATCTACTTACTATCAACTGTGACCATAGTTGGAACTCGATCGTACCACTCGTTCATACAAACCGTTGCCAAAACTTTGTAATGTAGAGAATCTACTGTGTATACTGTGCATAATCCTTTTTATAAAAACGATAAATATTTGAATAAAAAAATGAATCAGAAAAACCAACAAAATTCTGACTTTGACGAGCAAGGGTTTGTTCAATCACTGCAAGATGCATGTCGTTAGAAGCGTATTTTAATTATCTTTCTAACAAGGTACTGCTTGCGGTTATCGCACTTGCAACCTTAGCGAAAAATAGGTTTGAATGTAGTGATACCCAAAACTGCAAAAATTTACCGTTATCTCGAAAACTAACCATACAAAATATAAAGAAAAGAATTTTTGAGATCAGGAAGACCGGACCAACTCCCCTATACCTGAATCTCTTGGAATTATTTCAAATTAATAATTTTAGGGTAGTGTAATGTTACTAAGCTGAAGAGGGGAATCGTTCAATCACATTTTGCATTTAAACGATAAGAGTCCCCATCTTTTTTTCTTCGGAATTCAGCTTACGATGCATCATTACATCTACAATATTTTTTGCGAATTTTTCCTAGGCGGAGAACATTGATAACAACAATTATCCTTAAAAAGGATACAGCAAATTTTTTTTTTAATTTATTTCAAAAACTATTTTAAAATATACATAATTACCTAACATGTGGCGTAGTTCGCGTTAAATTTAGTTGTACCGTCGATTAACAATAATTTTTTTTAAAGAAGTTGATGTAAAACTTTTTTGGCGAATAACTATTGCAAAAATGTTCATTTTGCAAAAATATTTCGGGGACTAATTCTTGACACGGAGAGCTATCGATTAAGATGCGAATCATAAAAATCGAAGAAAAAAAAATTTTTTGTGCTGATTTGAAAAATTCTGACCCTTAAGTATATATGCATGTAGTTGTTAGATAGGCAAACGATTGCAACAGTAACTTTTTATTAATTAAAAAATTGTTTGCATTTTACAAAATTTGTATATGTATCTACTAGCTCTATACGAAACTATGCAATGCATTCATTGTTTGCATTACAATTGATTGTTTATAATTATTTAAATTAAATTTAGTATCTAAGAAAATTTTTCAATAAAATTGTTTAATTTTGAGATGAAAATAGCAAAATTTGAATCTATTTTATTTTTCCGGGAACGCATGTGAGTACATTTTTTCAGCACTTTTAGCATTCGCTTTGAGTAGTTTTTGGTGCAATTTTTTAGCACTTTGAGCATTCGCTTTGAGTAGTTTTTGGTGAAATTTTTCAGCACTCTTAGCATTCGCTGTGAGTAGTTTTTGGTGAAAATTGTCAGCACTTTTAGCATTCGGTGCGAGTAATTTTTGAGGACTTTTTTCAGAACTTTTGTCATTTGGTGCATGGTGTTTTTGATGTAAACATTCAACAGTTTTGTTGCTAGCGCAAAGTACTTTGTCAGTATATTAATGATGATTTACATGCTCTGTTAGAACGAGTAAGATATATTATTTGGTTATGTAAGTATACCATTAGTAAAAAAGAGATGGCATATAAACTTGGGAGGAGAAGTGCTCACTTTTTTCACGCGGCCTGAACAAAATTGACTACTTTTTTAAGGACTGTAGCCATTAATGTCAATGCTCATATAAATACCTATAATATGCTCATCTGTCTGGTAGGGCTCAAATTGTCGCACAGTATAAATGAAAGTCACATCATCGCCTACCAGGGTTTACTAGTGCAGGTATATTTCCAAGAAGGACGTCCACATTCTTACCTCTTAATTTCTTACCTTTTAGTTTATATAACCACAAATGAACAACCAATATGAAAAAAACAGCAATAGCCAAGAAAAGGGGTTTATTTTTACAAAAATCATAAAAGCAAATTTGCTCTTATACTTAATTAGATAGACTTTTCTTAAAATCTGCATACTTTTCTGCAAACTTTTGTATGTTATTAAATATTTTTGACCTTTCACAAGAAATGGCAACTTCAGCTTTTTTTCCGAAAGAAGCATTTCCATTCACTCTTCTTATCTGGCAAATACAAGCAACCAATTACAATAATTTCAATCATTACCAAATTTGCGGCATTAAGGGAAATCGTTCAGGTTGTAACAAGTAAAGCAAAGCAAAGCAAAGCAAAGTTATGTATGTATATTTGTTGTTAATGCTGCTTTTGTTGTTGCTGCTTTTGTATATTTTATGTTGACTTTATACCTTAAATCTTATCAAAAGCGCCCATTAAACCATTTAAAAGCGCTACGGTACTATGCCCTTTTTCACTCACACCTTTTTTTTGGGGTGTATTAGGACATAAGTAGGTACATAGCAGACTTAGGGCCGAGCATTGAGTGCCTGCCATTTATGAGCTTAACTAGGAATTTATTCCTAAGCTTAGTTATGTACCTTTTTTCGGCTTTTGTTGTTATTGCTGTTAAAGCCTTTATTGTTTGTTTGTATTTGTGCTTGTGCTTGTGTTTGTTTTTTTGATTTGTGTTTTCTTGTGAAGGGTCATCGCCTTTTTGGCAACGGAAAACTCCACAAGATAAGTACATCAGGCAAGCAAAAGCTGCCAAGCAATCGCAATCCACCAGAAAGAAGAAGAAAACAGGCAACACGCCAACATAATAGAATGGCTTCTAAATTGAAAATTTTCAAAACATTGACAGACGAGGCAAATAAGAGATCCATAGGTTTGCATGAATAAACCAGAATGCACGAATGAACAAGACATGGACGCAAACAAAAGTTTTCCAGTTTCTTTGTTTTGTTAGCACAAGTTTTTAGGTGTTTGTAGATGGTTTAGCATTATTAGGGCAGTAGTAGGTGTGACTGTGGGTATGACTGGGTGTTGGATACTACTTTTTGGGGCAATCAAATTATTTTTGCTCTTTTGCTAAAATGGAAACATTATGACATTAATATTATGTGAAAGTTAATTTTTGGGGTCATCGGATATGTTTAGGTAGATCCCAAATAAATATTTACCGGCGTGGTTTTGGTTGTTATTTATTTTTTTTTTTTTGTTTATCACAAGTAGGTGTTTTGCGGTAAATAGGTAGGTGGCTTAGTTAAGGAGACTATATTGAACTTAAGGAGACCATATCTGGTAAGTGTGTTTACTTTTATACTTAAGTGTAAGGTTTTATTCTAATTTGGCAAGGATATTTTTATAAGAAGTAAGTAAAGAAAAGACAGTAGCTTGCAGACAAAAATTATGAATCACAAAATGAATTGGTGGAGGAGCTGCTCAGCCTCATAACTAGTAAGAACTGAGATTTGATGCTTTACGATTATGTTGTATGTGTGACGGCAGCCTTCGCAGTACAAAATTCAAGTATCTCGCACAAACAGAACTATTAAACAGCCGCTTCCGATTCACAATTTCTCTGCTCGCTATACATTTCTCTCTGCTACTTCAGAAAGTGAAAAATGCAAATTTTTGTTTTTGTCTTTTTAAAAAACAAATACAAAATTTGAATTTTTTACTTTCTGAAAGAAATTTCCTACGTCGTCTGGCTGTACCCTAAGGCTGCTATTCATTATAAGTTCGAACATGTTTGTTCAATCTGACCTCGCTTGTTCGATGGCGAATAAAAAACGACAAACATAAACAACTAGTGAACAATATTCTCATCTGGATGAATTGAATTGTTGAAAACAGTCTTTTCTAGCAGGAAAAAGCTGCCATACACATGTTTAGGGATAGACAGCAGTGCTTATGCACGAATAGGAAGTGCTGCTTGGACTAAGTACGCAAATTAAAAGTAAAGTCTACAAGTAGGCTGGTCTGATCTATTTACTTATTTGGTGCAAATAAAACTATTCACCAAATAAGTAAATAGATCAGACCAGCCTACTTGTAAACTATATATTTAATCAAGCTGATCGAAAAAAGTTAAGAATAAAAGTAAAGTCCTCTCTCGACGAACAAAAAACACACTCTACAGAACGCTCATCGTTCCAGTCCTCATGTACGGCGCAGAAGTATGGACGATGTGAAAATCAGATGAGATGGCACTTGGAGTATCTATTCGAGAGAAAATTCTTTGCGCATTAGTGAGGACGAGTATCGACGGAGGTTTAATTATGAGCTGTACGAGCTTTAGGCAGACATCCTGATTGTTCAGCGAATAAAAATTTAGCTGCTGCATGTCGTGAGAGTGGATGAAGGGATTCAGACTAATGTTATCGCAAAAATATTCACAAAACCACGTTTTTATACTCAGCTGTACTAGTACACAGAGTATTATAGTTTTAATCACATAACGGTGGATTGTAACAGAATGAAATAATCGAGATAGATATAGACTTATATATATCAAAATGATCAGGGTGAAAAGAGAAATCGATTGAGCCATGTCCGTCCGTATGTCCGTCCGTCCGTCCGTCCGTCTGTAAACACTCTAACTCGCGCAAAAATTTAGATATTTCGATGAAATTTTGAATGCAAGTTGGTATCGAGACTGGGACGGTTGGCATTGAAAATGGGCGAAATCGGACCATGACCACGCCCACTTTTCATATATAGAAAAAATCGGAAATTTGGTATCTCAGTCACTAATATAGCTGGAGCGATGAAATTTTACCCACGTGTTGAGCTCAGGCCCCTATGAAGAAATTTGATGAAATTTTGGAAAATGGGCGGTGCCACGCCCATTTATTAAGGGTCAAACATTGAAAGTTTTATATGCCATAACTCAGAAACCGTTGAAGATATATCGATGAAATTTGGTACGCATGATTTACTTACCTAGGCAAACATTTTGAAGGAAAATTCTTGAAATCGGTTGACCGCCACGCCCACTTTTATATATGTGTATTATAAAGTGATCTAATAAAAACATTTTAAGCGATATCTCTGTCAAATATAAAGATATATCATTAAAATTTTATGGCAGGAGTCTAACTACGGACATAAAACAAAAAACATAAAAATTTTGGAAAATGGGCGTGGCACCGCCTCTTTTTAGACAAAGGAATATACGAGATTTCTTAGCCTATAACTCGACAAATAACTGAGATATTATGACGAAACTTGGTGTGTACACTTTTATTACATGTGGTAATACATGTTCAAAATTTTAGAGAAATCGGTTGACGACCACGCCCACTTTTATATATGGGTCTTATAAAGTGACCTAATAAAAACATTTTAAGCGATATCTTTTTCAAATATAAATCTTGGAAAATGGGCGTGGCACCACCTATTTTTAGACAAAGGAATATACGAGATTTCTTAGTCTATAAATCGACAAATAATTGAGATATTATGGCGAAACTTGGTTTATACACTTTTGTAACTTGTGTTAATAGACGCGCAAAAATTTATTGAAATCGGTGCATGACCACGCCTACTTTTTAACAAAGATATTTCTGGAACACTCTTTGGGAATTTGTAACGTGACATCTTTGTAACTAGAAGTCACAAAGGAATGAAATTTTGCATAAAGAATAATATTAATATGCTTAGTTGATTGACTGATAAAAATGTTGAAAATGGGCGTGGCTACGCCCACTTTATGCGGCACTCGCTTTATATAAAATAATCCGTGTTTCCATCAAACGCAAACAAACAATGAAAGCATACAGCTGAGTATCGTAATCGTAATGTTCGATTCCACTCGAACTTAGGCTTCCTTACTTGTTCTTCTGATAAGTTGTTATACTCAGCTGTACTAGTACACAGAGTATTATAGTTTTAATCACATAACGGTGGATTATAACACCATAAAATAATCGAGATAGATATTGACTTATATATATATCAAAATGATCAGGGTGAAAAGAGAAATCGATTGAGCCATGTCCGTCCGTCTGTGCGTCTGTCCGTCTGTCTGTCTGTACGCACTCTAACTTGCGTAAAAATTGAAATATTTTGATGAAATTTGGAACGTAAGTTGGTATCAGGACTGCCACAGTTGGTATTGAAAATGGGCGAAATCGGACCATGACCACGCCCACTCTTCATATATAGAAAAAATCGGAAATATGGTATCTCAGTCCCTATTATAGCTAGAGTGATAAAATTTTACACACATAATGAGCTCGGGCCCTAATGGAGAAATATGGTGAAATTTTGGAAAATGGGCGATGCCAGGCCCACTTATTAAGGGTCAAACATCGAAAGTTTTATATGTCATAACTCAGAAACCGTTGCAGATATATCGATAAAATTTGGTAGGCGTGATGTACTTACTTAGGCAAATCTTTGGACGAAAAATTGTCAACATCGGTTGATGGCCGCGCCCGCTTTTATATATGGGAACTATAAAGTGGCCTAATTAAAACATTTTAAGGGATATCTTTGTCAAATATTAAGATAATTCATTGAAATTTTGTCGCATGAGTACTACAATAGACCAGAAACATAAAACATAAAAGTTTGGAAAAATGGCGTGGCACCGCCCCTTGCGCATTTGTAACGTGACATCTTTGTAACTAGAAGTCACAAAGGAATGAAATTTTGCACTAACAGTAATATTTATATGCTTAGTTGGATGATTGATAAAAATTTTGAAAATGGGCGTGGTTACGCCCACTTTATGCGGCACTCACTTTATATAAATTTCACCGTGTTTTCATCACACGCTAACGAACAATGAATGCATACAGCTGAGTATCTAACATTCGATTCCACTCGAACTTAGTCTTCCTTACTTGTTAAATATGATAATTAGGATGGCAATTATACACGTACATGAAACTTTTTAAGAAATGTTCTGACAGTTAACATATGTACATATATACGTTTGTTATTTCTTTATTATTTCTTGGTAATTTGCGCTGATTTGTGTCAAATTAAATCTAGCTTAAAATGTCTTAATCTCTTGATGTTATCGTAAATATAAATGAAACAAAAAATAGAAACCCTGTGGCGTCCAAAACCCCAACCACAAACACACATACAACCACATGGTGAGTTAAATTTCAATCTTTCCATCACCATCTACATAAGGCATACACCAACTCATACCACCCACTTGTCACTCAGATGAAGGTCCTGCAAACAGTAAAAACAAGGTTATTTATATATATGACAGTGGATATGTGCGTATGGGCGAATATTTTTATATATTTATATAATTTGACAGACAGGTGAACGTTAAGGCAACGCATAAACAAGAAGAGTACAAATATCCGGTGTTTAAGCAATCGTTTTACGAAAAAATAAAAGAAAAAAGCAAAAAAATGAATACGGTAGTATTTTTTGGGGGGTTACCTAACCACCCTGCAAAAAAGTGTTACTTATTGTTGACAAATCAGGTATAAAAAGTAGTACGCTGGCAGCTCTGCTTCTGTTATGCACTCACTCTGTCTGCTCCTAACTCTCTAATGCTTATCTAGGCTTTATTTCTCATGGCAGATAAGCCTTTGGAATAAGGTGTGCTCTCAGAGAGAGAGAGAGAGTACTCCTTATAGCCTGAAGACATCAACATAGGAAAATCAGCCTTATTTTAAGCCTTACGCCATACAAATTTGCTAGCCTTATAATTTTCAGGCCTCATTTCGTAAGTCTTTAAATCTACTGTTTCAATTTTTAAATAAGGCTTAGATTTTTTGGTGGGCACATATGTATGTACATTGCTTTGGCGGTAGTAGATAGTAGCTCTCTGCTGGCGGTCTTGTAGGCATGAACACGCATATCCGCTTCATAGTGGAAACGGAAGCGACAAAACGGAAATGTTTTTGTGCGAAATTTATGCTTTGCTGTTTAGTTTGACAGCAAAAGGAATAAACAAATCTATTATTACTGTCAAAAATGATTGAGGGGAATGGGAGAGTGTGGTGGGCAATCAAAAATACACAAGCTTTAATATTAATAGACATACACACATACTATATAGTGTTTAAAAGCTACAAAATATTAACTTTGAAATTATTATGGCAATACCGTTCAGCTGTCGATTTCATTAGATTGTCATATAACTTCGCTGAGGTGTGTCTTATTAAATATAACACCTGGCTGGCTTATTTTCTAAGGAAAACTTTGTATAATTATTAAATATCGAAACATAAAACAATGCTTATGTACAAAATAAATAAAAAAATTAAAGTTTCTTTTCTGTTGTTTGTTTTCCGACAGGGTAGGAATACGATATTTCGTTCTGAAAAAAGATACTGAAGATGGCACATCGCCAAAACCGGTCTATAAGTAAATCAAACTTGACAAGGGATGACGGTTCAGCTGTCGCATGATCAGGCACCCCGGTTGGATCGTTAGAGTGACGAGTCCCACTGACTCTCATTAGCTCTGTAGCGCCGTTTTGATACCACGACTCGTCACTAAGGAGCCAGTGAAAAATAAGCCCATAAGCAATTCGGAAACCAGGGCAAGTCCTACGCCCTATCCTGTTGAGTTTAAATATTTAAGTAGCACCTCAGGCCTGACGTCCTTGAATCCCACGAGGTTTTCGAAGGAAGGCTTGACAAGGAATTTCATTCTGCCTTGGCAGTGCGAAGAACACTCGTACATCAGGTGCTCCACCGTCGATCCGCGTGAGTATCTATAGTCCAATATCCTGTCACTACAACAGATAAGCGGGAAATATCCCTCCTAGCCATCTTTAGGATGGCTCAGAATCGCATCTCATTGCCTGAAGGCCGCAGACTTCTGCACACCCTGCAGGCCTGCAAATGCTTCTCAGAGCGCCTGATTATCCGAGAAAATACCTATCCTGTTCCTGCCCTAGCACTTTCCTTTGCAAGTATGGAACTTTGCAGGTCCCTTGTATGGTGAAAACTTCGCACTGGAAGACGCTCGTCATTTCTGGGAGCTTAAGTGATATAGAAGTGTCCGGATGACTTGCATATTCCAAAGTAATGGATTTGTTGTATCACAGACTCGATTTTACCTGCATATGTATGTACGTGCATGCCAGTGGCGGCGCTAGCATAAGTTGGCTGGGCAAGCCTATGTAGAAACAGCCATTTATATAATTTTCTTTGCTATCTGAAAGTCATTGACTTTGATTAAATTCGCATAAGTAATGCATATTTGAAATTGAATGTATTGGAATAAATCGAGAAATGAAGATAATGAAGAATAATTAAGTTTTGATATACAATGCATAATATGAAGAACAGCACTGTTGAATATCTAATCACAAATACCAAGGTCAGCTTCTCATTCGCAAACAAATTTGATGTGAATTTAAATTTTTCAATTTAACTCTGAAAATAATCAATTGACTTTTCGTTAGAGAAAGCTATAAAAGAAGCTCTGATGTATGTTATTCTGTTTCGAAAGTCTCATAAAAGCCCATATGTGGAACTGTTACAAGCATGCTCACTAACTGAGGTTGTGCTATAATTTACCACACAAATGAAATGCACGTGAATCTTTTTGGTGAGCTAAAGCGCTATGAGAACTTAAGTGGTAAAAACATTAAAGAACTTAAATAGTAAACACATTTGAAGCATAAAATAACAGGATTTTAAAGAAATTTGTAAAATGAAATAAACGAGGATATTTAGGCAGGCCGGGCTTTTCGACTTGCATAAAGCGTCCGCCACTGGTGCATGCTATGTACATATATAAGTATTTGTACACTCTCAGCTCTATAAAAGGTCATTTAACTTAACAAAACAAGACAATTAATATTCTTTACTTTACCAAGACCGATTTACGAATCTTTAGGAGATTTTTTGTTGACATACAAATTTGTCCATTAGCCACAATTAACCCTGTTGTTATAGAAATTTGTAACCAATTACATACATACATATGTATGTACATAAAAAAAAATTTAGAGGTATTGTGTTTGATACCTTTTGTTGTGCTCACAAAAGAAAGAAAAAAGCTCTGTGTTTAGAGAAAAAATAAATAAATAGAAAAAAGTACAAACAAAAAACAAATAAAGCAGTACAAATTAACATAAACAACAAACAAATAAACAGTGCATAGAAAGTGTGGCCATTTCTAATTTTCTGTAACAGAATGCATTTAAAAGTGTGACTAATTCAATTGTTTACTCATTCACACAATCTGGAATATGTCATTTTTGTTGACATTTACCCAAACATACAAACACACATGATTTCAAACAATTACCGACATGCTTAACTAGCGAGTTAAATTTTTAATTGCACTTTTTACGACTTAAGTTTTCAATTAGCTTTCGGACGAATTCGTCTCAAACGTCCCGCCGCCGCCGCCGAAGATTAACGACGTGTTTGAATCATAACACAAGTACAATGTAGTATTCAATGGATTTGTTTGGCAGATGGAAAGGGGAAAGCGACTTTTCATTTCGTGGGTATTACTTACGACAACTCGACGTTTCCGTGATTTCAAATAATGAAAAGCAGAGTGGGAGTTTTTCATTAGCCCCTTTGCTAACGCCGCGCTTATTTAAAAGGCTAAATATGTACAGATTTACGAGTATGAATGTACGAGGTTAGTCATGGAAGTCGTGAAAATTATTTAGGCGCACGTTTTTTTTATGAAGTTTGTTTGTAATGATCTTCACGTTTTGGACTGAGCATTATAGCTCAACCAGTCACCGACAGGGCACCTTTCCGTTTTG
Source organism: Urophora cardui (assembly GCA_960531455.1). Classification (NCBI taxonomy): domain Eukaryota; kingdom Metazoa; phylum Arthropoda; class Insecta; order Diptera; family Tephritidae; genus Urophora; species Urophora cardui. Next base: position 50,874,684 of record OY482672.1, on the reverse strand, counting down.
CCGTAGTACTTTATATACAACTAGTAAACCCGGCCACGCGATGGTGTGGCTTTCAATTATACTGTGCGACAATTTGAGGGTGGAAGACCACTTATTGCCACATTTGAAAATTTTTTGATATACCTTCATAGCTACTGGTTATTTTTATTTTCTGTAGACCTAGATTTTTTATACAAAGATTTTGACCAAGGAGCCCCATAGTGAAGTTTTGTGCCGAATATTTTTCTAGACTATGGTAACCTTAAAGCGACCTCCAAAAGGCCATTTGGCACGCTCCTCCTTTTCTTTCTAGTTCTCTTTCTCTTCCCCTTTCCCCTTTATTTGCGCTTTCTTTTCCCTTTATCCTTTTTATTTTTCATATTTCCTCTTTCGTTTCCTGTCCTTCGCCATATCCGTCCCTTTCATTTTCCTCTTCCCTCTCCTTTTATTACCCATCTTCAGTGCTAGGCCTTGCATGACACTTCAAATTTAAAAATGAGATAAACTGTAGCGTAAAAATGGATTATTGAACAGATGGCAACCTTTTTGTAAAAATTTTAATAAATTACTCATTTCTATGCCAAGTCCTTTCATATGACACCTCAAATTTAAAAATCAAACAAACTATAGCGTAAAACTGAATTTTTGAACAGGTGGCAACCCTTTTTGTAAAATTTTGATTAAATTACTCAATATCAGGTCAATCCCTTTCATATGGTACCAAAAATTTTAAAATCAAACAAACTATACAGTAAAATTAAATTTTCAAACATCTGGCAACCCTTTTAAAAAAAATTAAACCTTCCTGCACATCTACAGGTCAAGCCCTTTCATCTGACACCACATTTTCGAAAATCGGTACAACGGTGTAAATGTTATGGTGTTTACAAAAAATCGCTTAGCGTAATATATATAAAGATATAAAACTGTTGTTGATCCTCTTCGCTGGGGGCAGCGGAACGTCACCGTCATTCCGTGGTGAGTTTTCGCCAACACTCTATAAGATAGGTCGTTTCGGCTGACACGGACAATGAGTTTACGTTGGTGACTGGTTGAACTAAGTATTACATCAAAAATTAAAAAGATTAGGAAGGTATAAAGGCTGAAGTTTTAAAGTATGATGAGTTAAGGAGAAGAAGAAGAGAAAAGAAGAAGAATAAATAAGAAGAAGAAGAAAGAGAGGAAAAATTTATAATGGCTGCAATGGCGATGATTATGATGATTAGGATGATGATTATGATAATGCTTATGATGATGATTATGATGATGCTGATGCTGAATGTGATGGTGATGATGATGGTGGTGATGATGACTATGATGATGATGATGATGATGATTATGATGATGATGATGATGATGATGATGATGATGATGATGATGATGATGATGATGATGATGATGATGATGATGATGATGATGATGATGATGATGATGATGATGATGATGATGATGATGATGATGATGATGATGATGATGATGATGATGATGATGATGATGATGATGATGATGGTGATGATGATGATGATGATGATGATGATGGTGATGATGATGATGATGATGGTGATGATGATGATTATGATGATGATAATAATGATCACGATGATGATAGTGATGATGATGATGATGATGGTGGTAATGACGATGATTATGATGATGATGATTATGATGATGGTGATGATGATGATTATGATGATGGTGATGATGATGACGATAATGATGATCACGATGATGATAGTGATGATGATGATGATGGTGATTATGATAATGGTGATGATAACGACGAAGATGTTTTCTAATACCATGTCTCCACAAAACGTGTTTCGCTCTTTTTTTCTGCATTTTCTCTCTCAATCTTGTTTCGACACGGAAACCAGTGCCGAAACTCGCCAATTTCCATACAAATTTCTGAGAGCGAGTGAAGATTGAAACACTGTTTCATTCTGAATCATCTTGCCAACCTCGATGATATCGATGCCTTCTCTAATTTTTTATCGAAAATCTATCGAAATCTCACACAGAACAAAACAAAGACGCAAAAATAAGCAAACATACAAACATTTAAGAAGAACAAGAAAGAGAAATGTCAAACTGAATCACGATTAGCCACGTGGAGACGGGTTATTGAGCGAGATGTTTTGCCTCATGTTTCTCTGGTGAATCAAGTTATGTGGAGACGAGCTTTTAGGGGTGTAAATTAACATTCAATGATCCGGGCACTGCCATTGTTGCAGAGACTGTAATGTTTGACTTATTCAACCGCCCTCGTATGTGTGATTACATCAACATGTGTCATAGCGTTGCATGCAACAATGCAGTGTGCTGCTATGCAATTAATTTCCTTTTCTTTCGTTTGTTTTGGCTCATCGGTGGAGTAGGCTTTCTTCACTGTCGGTGTTGGTGTGGCATGTGAATGCCATAAAAATGTACATTTATGCAACATCCATTCCTCTAGTTTTTTTGCTTTTTTGTTTTTTTTTTTTGGTATGTCATGAAATTCTATTTTATTGTTTTTTCGTCTGCCGCACAAAACACATTCCCGACATAGCTAACATGTGTGATTGTATGCATATTCTTGCAATCGAATGAACTTAATTTTCTACTTCTCTTATTCATCCATCCATCGATGGCATCATCATTCATTTCGTTGCTTGTTGTTGGCCGCAGCATTGACTTATCTTTTACGAGTTTTTCGAATTCTTGTTGTTTTATTTGATTTTGTACGTACATACACACAGACATATGTGTGGCACATTCCCATGGCATGAAGCTTTCAATTCATTTGCCTAACTGAGTTGTTGGCACATAAAAGGATTTTATTTGATGTCATTGTTTAGATTGTTGGCATTCGGTGGCGGCGGCGGATGGCGTGACTTTGCTTAAGCAGCTGGTGCTACATTTCATATGTATCCATGTAAAAATGTGGATGTGCTTCTTTGTGTGTGCAGCGACCTCATAAACGTAATGGCACATGCTTGCAACTAAGACGCTCTGAATCGCTTGCTGCAGTTGACTTTGCCTTGGCATCATTCGATTAATGGGAACACATAGGCATGTATGCAGTGACATACAAGCATACATTGCAACACCGAAATTTAATGCATGCACCATGTGTGTATGTATGTACGTATGTACATATGTATGTAGGTATGCAAGATTAAATGCTTTTCTCGGGGGGTGTAGTAACTTTTTTAGTTGGCGTTTAATTATGTCATTATTACTTTGCCTTGAAGTTTACTTCGTTCTTTTGTTCTTGTTGTTCTACTCTCAGCAAACGTATGTACAAATGTATACCCAAATGTTGGAGAACACTATTAAAGCACTGCAGCAATAAGATTGGCTTTCGAAGCTGAAAAAAAAACTATTTCGGTTTAATACCTAAGTTGTAAGTTGCAGTTTCTTGAGCTCGTTTAGCTCACCATTAAATCTTTTTCGATATTCGCTGTCGCTAAAGCGCAAATCTTCCGAAGAACTTTTCTCTCCAATACTCTCAGCTGATATTGATAGCGTCAATGCTTCTAGGCCCCGTGCTTCATGACGAGTGTACGATGAGTGAGTTGCAGCGCGTGATTCTTATACATGCGTAGAGAGAGGAATTTACTTTTCAGTTGCCTTCAAAGTAGCACTTGGTATTGGCAGGGGTTATTCTTCGTTGGATTTCATGGCTGATATTATTTTCGGTGTTAATACTGGTCCTTGTTGGTCTCAGCGAAGTTCTAAAGAGATTATTTTCTAAAATATGGTCGAAACTCAAATGTCACAGTATAGGCAGTTTTTAGAGCATAGTAGGGCAAAATTCTGAAAGAATTTGTGTCGGAGAGCGCAGAGCGATTTTCACTATATTTGTTGGCATGCACTTATAAATAAACTGGGTAGAATTGTGGTATGGCGTGGCTATGGCTGTTTTTTTTTTGAAAGAAACATTTTCATGAAAGAGAAGTTTGTCGATCAATTTCCTTGGAAAACTTAGAATCTCATTATTAGACACATAAGTTAATAAAATTAAAGGCTGTGTGAATGAAAGTTAGGTTAAGTTACGTTGGCTAAGATCGAGTGATCCCTCATACAGAACCTTATATATGAACTTTAGTGCTACCAACATCGCATTGGAGGCGTTATATTAATTTTGGAATGCAAAATCTTCAAGTTTTTATATTTTGTGTAATTCCCGATTTCCAAAACCTTCTAGGGACTAGAAGTGTGCAGAACTAAGGCAGTGAATGAAAATAATAACAAAGTAAAGTCAATTCTTGAATTTTGGTTTCACCAAACATACTTAAATTTAGCTTTAGTCACGACTTAAGTTAGTTGAGACTTCATACTAAACTAACTTTTCGGTTTCACCCACAAGCGTTATTAAATAGTTTTGCATGCAGCAAACCTGTCATGTATTTAACCAAATAGTGGTTTTTTGGTTGTTGTATTTGCTTATTTGGTTGTCATATTTGCTCTTTGGTGGTTGAATTTGCTCAAGCAAAACAAATTTTTAGTTTAGTTCTAGTCAAGACAAAATCTGACTAACTTGTAACTAAGATAAGAACGAGTGGTGAAACCGAATACATCAAAATTGCGACTAAGCTAAGTTAAGTATGGTTGGTGAAACCGGGCCTTAGTCTTAGTTCAACAGCGTGTGACCAAAAAGATAAGGATATAATAACAATTTTATTAATTTGTTCAATTGCTAAAACTCGTTTTGGGTACACAAATGGGTATATGAAAATCGTTATATGGTTTTGCAGTTAGTAGATGTATACCTTTTCTTTCTCTACATTTCCTTACACGCAACATTGCGTTCCAGCTGCGACACTTAAAATTGCATTTCGTGAAATTTGTTTCAAAAGAAGAGAAAAAAAAAACAAAATTTGTTACTTCTTTCTTCTCCTATTGCATACTACGCCCTCCTAATTTGTCTTTCTTTATGTATTTTAATTCTTTTTGATTCCACTAATTGTCTGATTTAAATTTTGGAGAAACCACATTTAATAAATTTTATTACTGTTTCTTTGTGTCGTAAATATGCACTATCACTCATAATAATAAAACTAATACACTTTTATAACCTGTAAACTTTGAGGTATTAAATGAAGTATAAATGAGTAAAGGGATCCCTATCGAGCGATATCTCAAACAAAATGAGAGCATAAAATGCCACCAAATTAATGCCAATCGTGGTATTAATACCGGACAGTTAATAGTACGGGATCGCGCTAAGGCATGCAAATGCAACCCTGATTTGCATACATTGATCGTATTGCATACACGTACGGTATACTTACTTAGATAAGACGTACTAAGAACGACAGTCACTATTGTGTAATGAAAATCAGCTATCAAGCGAAGTACCTTTTTTCAATTTTTAAGCGTTCGAAAAATCAATCAAATATATATCTGTGACAATTTGCAATAACCGCTTAAGTCGAAAAATATGATTTCGAGATAAATTTTTTTTTATATTCGAAGGCGTTTCTTAACAAAGCATAAAAGTCGATTAAAACTATGGACGCAAAATCAGTGAGCCATCCACAATGTTATGATCTAATTTTGTAAATAAAACAAAATGTCATGAAGAAATTTGATTAAGTATATAAATCTACTTTGGCTGCTATAGCAAGTATAATATAACTATATTGTAAGTTAAGCCTAAATGTTTTTATTTATATCTTTTGATTGAATTAAGTTATAAGCATGGGAGTTTTACAGAAATATAGAGTTTTAAAAGGAGAATAACGTGGTATAAATAACTCAAAATCTTCCTAAGTCGACTTAAGCGTTTATTGCTTGTGGCCACAAATATCGTAGTTTTTTTTTATAATTTATTGGTAGAGTGATGATAAAAATTGATAAAATATTGTACCCAAACAAAGCATCCACATCCACTTGCAAAGAAGCGGGCACATAGTTGTTACGCTATCACACCTTTAATCCGGCTATTCCTGCAGGGCAATTGATATACTCCTGCTCCTTACAGCTACATCGCTTATGGTATTTGTTATTTAATTATTGATTTATCTAAAGCGTTTAAGTCGTTTCTTTTTCGACACGTGTACTATAGCACCTTGGCACAAAGCAGCAACCACATAGGTACTTATGTATACATACATACATATATAAACATTCTCTATTTGTTTTATTATGCTACTTCACAGTCATGCCACCACAATTAAATGACTGCAATTTTTTTTATAGCTTTTTTTTTTGTGTATAATCCACCAAGCTTATGTGCGGTTAAAATGCCGATAAAGATGGGAAGGTATGTAGATGGGGATGAGTATTTCCAAAGGTGGTCGGAGAGTTTTGGACTATAATATTTATGCATACATAGTTTATACAGGGTACAACAATCATTTGCATCAAATTATACATACATACATACCCAATAAACACAGACGCGAGGATGATATCACGGCGAATTCGAGGCGAGTTCGCGAAAGCAGATTTTCGCGAATGTAATTTCTCGGACTCGCGGCAAGTTCGAGAAAATCAATTTTCGCGATATTATTTTTCTTCCATTTTTTTTAAGTTGTTTTGCACTAAAAAATCATTATAGTTCTGAAATTTTACATTCATACCTGAACACAAACATCAAACTTCCGCAGATGTTATCGTGACGAATTCGAGGCGAGTTCGCGAAAGTAGATCAAATCGGTTTATAATCAAATAGATACGAGTATGTAGAAAAACCAATTCAAAATTGTTTAAATAAGGGGACTTTATTTACTGCTTAAATTTTTTTTGAAAAGCTTTTGTTATTTCATGAAAGTTAAACTTTCCTTATAAAAATATAATAAAAAATTCGAATCGCCAACGATCCGAGAATGAACAAGTTCTCGCGTCGATAGTGATAGGTGACATGCCTACGAATTCGGATTCGCCGATCTATCGCCGCGAACTATTGCCGCGATAATATAATCAGAGAAAGCGAATCGGACGCGAATTCGAGGCGAATCCGTTGTGTTTATTGGGTATGTACCTAGAATTATTTAAATTATTAGGAAAATAAATTATATAAGTTCCTTTGAAATGTAACCAGCTCTGTAAGAAAGCAGCTCTACCATTCCTTAGAAAATAATCAAAATATTTTCGTTGATCAGAATTGACTCTGCTTGTATTATGTATGTACATACAAACTTGGCAAGTCCATCTCTATTTGTATGAAATTTTGTGTCCGCATACATTGTATTCGTGTGTTTGTTTGCTACTTAAGCCTTGGGTTGGCAGCGGTTTCAACTAATCTGCGAATTTAATCACACACTCGCTAGTGTGGTCAAACCTCAAACACGCACCACCACCACCACCACTTACCCGTTACTGTGCTCTGGCTCTGGCTCGTATGCGCCTTAAGCGCGCAAATCATCTGTGTGGGGATACATCGTTACTTAGATTAATGATTTTGGGTATTTGTACGTATATGTATTTACCTGAGCACATACACCTGCATATGTATATATGTATGTAAATTAGTTCATGCCCTGCAGGGATATCTATATTTATCTAGTGACTAAATTTCTTATTTCAGATTTAGTGCTAAGGTGTGAAAAGGGAACTAGTTAAATCATAGCGGGATTTGCTAACTATTCCGAGACGGAAAAATACAAATGAGTAAACATTTTCATTGCCACCAATCTTCCTCTCACTCTCCCTCATCCTAACCATTCATCTGATACCAATATTGCTAAAGAATATTTCCAAGTTAACCGGGTGCACGTTTTTATTTAGTTTTTAGGGAAGCGGCTTAGACATCAAGATGGAAAAAAACTGCATTATGAAACGCTGGCTAATGCCTTCACTACTTTGACACCAAAACTGGTCCATAACACTGCAGGGTAATACGGTTCTACATTCATGCGCTTAGCAACGTCCATTTTCATATATATTACGCTAAGCGATTTTTTGTAAGCACCATAACATTTACACCGTTATACCGATTTTCGAAAATGTGGTGTCAAATGAAAGGGCTTCACCTGTAGATGTGCAGGAAGGTTTAATTTTTTTGAAAAGGGTTGCCAGATGTTTGAAAATTTAATTTTACTGTATAGTTTGTTTGATTTTAAAATTTTTGGTACCATATGAAAGGGCTTGACCTGATATTGAGTAATTTAATCAAAATTTTACAAAAAGGGTTGCCACCTATTCAAAAATTCAGTTTTACGCTATAGTTTGTTTGATCTGATGCAGGTAGCTCTGCGAGAGATCTCAGCGTGGTCCTCTCGTTGTGGGCTCAGTGTCAATTCAAATAAGGTGGAACTTGTCCTCTATACTAGGCGGTATAAAATACCACCGTTAAATCTACCAGAACTAAATGGCGTTCGCCTGACCCTGGCCGACAAGGCTAAGTTCCTAGGGGTAATTCTGGACAAAAAGCTGAACTGGAAGGATAATATCATTCAGCGTCAAAACAAAGCATATATTGCTTTATACACATGCAAAAGAGCCATAGGCAAAAAGTGGGGACTTAGTCCCAGCATTTGCAGGTGGATTTACACTGCGATCATTCGACCAATCCTGCTATATGGGGTCTTAGTATGGTGGCCTGCTTTGAGTAAGGCGTCAAACCTTAATGTTCTGAGCAGAGTCCACAGATCTAGCATGATCAGCATAAGTGGCGCACTCAGGACGACGCCTAGTGAAGCTCTGCAGGCCATTCTAGATATCTTGCCATTAGATTTAGCAGGTTTTCAAGTAGCGGCTACGTCAGCTCTACGTTTAAGGGAGTCATCCGGATGGCATACAAAAGCCACAGGACACTCTAGCATTCTAAGCAAATTAGGTTTTCTACCCGGTAGTACGGACCGCTGTACTACTACAATAGTTGCAGACAGCAACTACGAAACAAGGATTCCAGAAAGGGACGAGTGGGAAGAGCCAAATCGGTGCTACCCAACCCCAGGTAGCATTTCCATCTATACCGATGGCTCGAAACTAGACAACAAAGTTGGAGGTGGAGTCTTTTCACAGGACTTGAATCTACAGCTAGCTTTTAGATTACCCGACCACTGCAGCGTTTACCAGGCTGAAGTGTCAGCCATAATGGAGGCTGTCAACATTATAGGACATGAACCTATCCACAGGGATCTATTCATCTTCAGCGACAGCCAAGCAGCAATTAAGTCTCTCGGCTCCAACTCGTTCAATTCTGAACTAACACTGGACTGTCGCCGATCTCTGCAGGAGATGGCCAAACAGACCCGTCTGCACCTCGTGTGGGTCCCGGGACATAGGGATATCGAGGGAAATTGTAGGGCAGATGAGCTTGCAAGGCAAGGCACTACCGAGCAGGTTCTTCCTGACAAAGAACGCATAGGTATGCCGTTTGCCACATGCAAGCTAATGCTTAAACAGCATATCTATAAACTGGCAAGCGATAGATGGCAACAGAACCCAGTATGTCGAACATCAAGACAAACCTGGCCGAATTGGGACCACAAGCGATCTCGTCAAATATGTACTCTAAGGAGAGAGGAAATCTCGAACCTTGTGGGGGTGCTCACAGGACACTGCCTTATCGGGAGACACGCAGAGAGACTGGGTGCACCCTACCGTAGATGCTGCAGAAGCTGCAAAGATGATGAGGAAGAGGAGACAATCGAACACCTCATTTGCCATTGCCCGGCTCTTAACAGCGCCAGACGACGCTTTCTTGGGACATCTTTCCTCGATAGCCTATCTAAAGTCGCGGTTGTCGACATAAAGGACCTGGTGAATTTCATTAGGTTATCCAACTGGTTTAGAAAGGAGGAGTAATCTGTTTTCTTCTTGTGGTATCACAATGGGCCTCTGCACTGGCCTAAGTCTGCCCCTATGGCAGCCACTCTAACCTAACCTAACCTTGTTTGATTTTTAAATTTGAGGTGTCATATGAAAGGGCTCGATCTGATGATGAGTAAGGGTTGCCACCTGTTCAAAAATTCAGTTTTACGCTATAGTTTGTTTGATTTTTAAATTTGAGGTGTCATATGAAAGGACTTGGCATGGAAATTAGTAATTCATTCAAAATTTTACAAAAAGGGTGCCACCGTTCAATAATCCATTTTTACGCTACAGTTTATCTCATTTTTAAATTTGAAGTGTCATGCAAGGCCTAGCACTGAAGATGGGTAATAAAAGGAAAGGGAAGAGGAAAATGAAAGGGACGGATATGGCGAAGGACAGGAAGCGAAAGAGGAAATATGAAAAATAAAATGGATAAAGGGAAAATAAAGCGCAAATAAAGGGGAAAGTGGAAGAAAAGGAGGAGCGCGCCAAATGGCCTTTTGTAGGTCGCTTTAAGGTTACCATAGTCTAGAAAAATATTCGGCACAAAACTTCACTATGGGGCTCCTTGGTCAAAATCTTTGTATAAAAAATCTAAGTCTACAGAAAATAAAAATAACCAGTAGCTATCAAGGTATATCAAAAAATTTTCAAATGTGGCAATAAGTGGTCTTCCACCCTCAAATTGTCGCACAGTATAATTGAAAGCCACAGCATCGCGTGGCCGGCTTTGCTAGTATATATATATATATATACCTATAGCTTATTTTATGCTTGCTGTAAAAATTTGAAAAGCATAGGTTAGGTGTTTTGGCACTCTATAAAGGACATACACACACATATGTATATACAATAGCTGTAGAAGCCTATAAGTTAGTCGTATTGCAGCGAGGAGGACAATTTATTCCTGGAACGGCCTTAATTAATCACGAAGAATGTACAAGAACTACACCAATTCAGAGTAAGAGCTTTTCCTACCTGCTGCGTGTATGAAACTGCTGTTGGCATATCGCTCATTATTTGTCCTACCTGGCGATTGGGTGTCATGTTTGTTTACATTGTAGTTGCTGTCGCTGTTTATACAACTGGCCGAATAAGAAACATGCAAACACACATACACATATTCTCATCCTTTTATTAAACATTTATCCAAGGGCCTATTATAGTTGAGTTAGCATTTAGCCCAGTCAACCTCATGCAAATTGGCAGATTGCAGGCGTATAACACTTATGTGCATATTTAAGGCCCAGATACATGTGTATCCAGTTTGAAAACGAAATCAAAATACGAAAATAATAACCGTAAATCAGCTTTGTAAATTGTTGTTTTTGTAACGCTAGTACCAATAATTATTGCCTCGCATATTTTGTACTCCCTTTGGTTGACTGGGTAAAATATATCTGTACATATGTATTGTCAAACTGTAAGCACCAGAATGTTTGCCTGCTTCTCAAGCTCATGTCTAGATGACGCACAATTATTTATTGTTGCTTGTCGCTTGGCCTAAACACACACGCACGCACGTACGCACACGCTTTGATTAACGATGATCACCCACAAAATTTGTACAGATTCTTAGGAGCCCGCCTGCCACTCGCTGTTAGCTTTAAGCCAATACTGATTTGCTGCTTTGGTTGTCATCTACATACAATACAAACATGCATACATACATATGTACATACTAAGTACACATGGCTAAGTGTTCATTGGGATATTTTTGTAAATACGAACAATTGAAAGGACTTACATGTTGGGGCACATAAGCATGTACAAACTACTTCCACAACTGTCACTTGCACTTAACTCAAATTAAACAGACACCGAAAAATAGCAATGGAAAAATACAACATTTTTTTTTTGCACATGCTCTGTTAGCTTAGCCAGCGGCTTCGCCACAGGAGTTATTTTTAGTAGTTGCTGTGCGTAGGTAAAGATCACAGCTTAAAGGATATTGTGGCCCTGAGGCGTAGTATAGAGGTCATTGTGCGGCAATTAATTGTAAAATACCTCACTCGGAATTGGAAGTATCTGGTATTGGTTGTAAAGAAGCAAGAAAAAGGCAATTTGTATAATAACCCTGCAGTTAATATAAGCGACAGTCCCGAAAAACAACAGTCTAGAACTAGAGAGTTCACAACTAGTTCGGCACTGGTTCTAAAGCGATGCTAAGCGGGACAGTTTATTGTGTCTTCATGACAAATTAATGTTTACTGCTATTAATTTAAAGTTGAGCAACAACACATGTTGCACTTTACAATAATGTCCCTTTTGACTGCCTTTTGCTGGATAGTACCAAATGGAACTTGGAGGTACATATAACCAAATATTACTTGGCATTTTAGATGATTGGGAATAATTACACCTTTTGTTTCAAAAACTTGGCATTTTATGTGAATTTAAATGAGCTATTGGCTATTTTTTAAAGAAGAAAAATTGAAAAAAAATTCAGAATTAAAACGGCCATATAAATACAAACTTGGCATTTTATTAGATAATGCCGCATTTATTTTCAGTATGTTAAGATTTACGCCGAGTGAGGATTCTTTTTTTTAAAGCGCGGCCAAAAGCCAAACATTTTTTAACTAATCTTGTAGAGCTTTCTTTTGAACTATCTTAGAACTATTGATTTTTGAACTATCCCAGGACTGTCCATTAAGCCGTATCACGTTATATGGACAAAAAAAAAGTTTAGTGTGTGTCAGTTTTATTTGAACACTAATTTCGAAAAAATAGTTTTGGTGTAAAAAATTTTTTTTAGGCCCGCGTTAAAAACAGCTAAATCGCGTTTTTTGTAATAACTTCCTTATTTGATGTCGGATCTCTATCATCTTAATGTCGATGAAAAGGTCTCCCCGAGCACTATATTTGGCCCATATAAAGTTTCGACCTCAAAGGTTGTTCTGAGTTTTACCTTTAAAAATTTTGGAGTTACTATCCCTAAATTTTTTTATTTTTATCACTAATACAAAGCTCTCAAAAAACCATGAGGACACCGCTAAAAAAATTGTAGCCTTTATTCACAAACAAAAAAGTTATAACGTTGTAAAATGAAACACTTGTTTTTTTTTATAAAAAATTACACAGTAGGGAGGCAAAAATACCACAGAGAAACGGCGAAACACGTCAGCTTAATTTTTGGCTCCAAATTACGATGGCGTTTTTAGAAAATGCGGATTAGCTCCCATGTTCGAGATATTTTAAAAAGAATTTTCAGTTTTCACATACAAAGCGATCCGATGGAGGGGGGCGTATGAGTAACTAAAGTAAAGTGCGTTGTTTTCAATTGTTGGCTGCATTTCTAGGGGCAGACGACGCACCCAGCGCAAGTATTGATAACACATTTAGATTTCCGTTGTCTCCTTAGGCGCGTATAATTTTACAACGAACTCTAGCAGTTTTTCTAAATAACTTGGATGATTTTACGATACGCATGGATGCAGAAATCGTGAAGCCTTTGTAAGCCAGCGCGCTGTGCTTAAAGGTCCCACTTGAATACTTGCCAAATCTTCACTACAGCCATTATCATTCAATATAAATAACGTTGATCAGCACGAATAGTTAGTCTAATCATCAATAATTTTTTGTATATTATGTGTCCAGTATTGGTAGCTGTTCCATCGCAAAATTCTCAAGTCAAGCGAGGACTTAGAATACTTTTTAATCAAAACCTCATACTATATGGTGTTACTGCCTCATATAAATAAGAACTTGGGATAATTTTTCAAAAAACACGAGTTCCCTTATTTTAAAACGGTATAACATTTTTGTTTGTAAATAAAGGCTACAACTTTTTTAGTGGAATCCTCATGGTTTTTTGAGAGCTTTGCATTTGTGATAAAAATAAAAAAAATCTAGGGATAGTAACTCCAAAATTTTTAAAGGTAAAACTCAGAACAACCTTTGAGGTTGAAACTTTATATGGGCCAAATATAGTGCTGAGCGAGACCTTTTCTGCGACATTAAGATCATAGAGATCCGACATCAAATAAGGAAGTTATTACAAAAAACGCGATTTAGCTGTTTTTAACGCGGGCCTAAAAAAAAAATTTTTACACCAAAAATATTTTTTCGACATAAGTGTTCAAATAAAACTGACACACGCAAAACTTTTTTTCGTGATACGGCTTACTGTCCATAGTTTACAACACATTCCAAAAGTTCTGCACAAAGCGATAATTGCCATTCGTACGACATCGCCGTGTTAAAAAGACAATTGAAAGCATTGCGTTGGGATAGAAAGAGAACCAACTGCACTAGTTCTGCATTAGCCTGGAACTAGCGTGATTTTCTGCAGGGATTGGGCATACAAATTTACACATACACATACGTAATTATGGGTATAGCGAGCAGTAGGTCCTACTTCTAGTGAAAAAGGATGACAGTTATTGAATCAGTTTTTGAAGTTAAAGGTGTAGAAAGCGCTCACCAAGGCAACTTCATTATGGTAATGGCAGGGCGCATTCGGCAATATTCGCCTCGATTCACTTTAAATTTTTGTCCATCAGAAGGTCAAACTCAAAGTCAAATTTTTCTTTGTTTTACATTCTTCTGTATTCTTCTGTACACGGCGAGTTAAAAACGAGAAGAAGAAGAAGTCAGCTGTTCACTTACCATTACCATATGAATGAATTTGCCTTGGTGCTCACCATCCTTTGTGTTTGAAAAAATTTATGAAAAGAGTATTATTTAACAGCAAAACTCAGCCATACACGTTTCTAAAGATATAACTAAGAAGACTGGATGGAGCAAAACATCTAGCTTATGAAGTAACCGCGTTCATATGACATGAAATGTGTGGCGCAGCAATATCAGTGTTAGGCTTTCCTGGAACTCCAGGTGGCCATGTGAAAATATATTTCTGAAATAAATATTTAATTAAGATATTACCCTCCATTGGCTATGCAAATTTGAAATTATGTGTAACTCTTTAGTAGTCTGAAAAAAAAACGTTGTAAATCTAAAGACTTTCGCTGTTAAATCAACTACTTTCCGCAGTTGAAATGTGCCCAACAACGCTCCGTTGTTGTTTCAAAGGTGCGAGCGTTGTTGATTCAAATACTTTTCGTTTTTAAGTTAACAACGCAAACTGTTGAATCAAATACTTTTACATTTAAGTTGACAGTTTTTGCTTTTGAATTAATAGCAAAAGTTTTTGGTCCAAAAACGGGCACCATTGGAGCAAATACTTACGCATTTAAGTTAACCTCAAAAAAAAATGTAAGCAATAGTAATTTTTTTTTTAAAATAATATATATATATATATATATATTATTTTATTTTATTTTATTTTTTATATAATATATGTATGTATGTTTACATAGCAATATTAATACTAACCATTTTTTCATTCACCATATTTATGTAAGATTTCGCTTCGCTATACATTGAGCTAGCTTCATGTGCTTCATAGGCACTAGACGCGCAAAGATGTCTTCGCCGGCTACCTCGGGGTCGGTGACGCTAAAACTTGTGCCATTAACCAAGTTAGCACCTTCCACAACAGCGATTGTGGATAGCTCCGGAACAGATTCATGATACATGAATTCATTTTAATTTTTTTGTATTTTTACGCTTGCCATCGACGTCAGTGGTGAAAATTACAGATTCATTCCATTTTGATCTGGTAAACCTTTGGATTATTTGCGTGATTCCTCTAGCTTTTCCCAAGCGGCCTGTGGAGTTGAATACAGAGAGAAAGCATGTTTATATTGTTTACATTTGATTTTCATATCTACCTGATAAACGTTATATGTACATATGTATATATGTATGTTGAAGAGTACAGCGGCCATATCATATCGCAAATCGTTATATTCATTAACTTGATTCTGATAGATCCTTCCAGGTACATATGTATGTATGTAAATGTGAACATGCCACGTTCGGCCAGTTGGGGAAAACGATTTTGTAGGGAATGCACATATGTAATTGTACATACATATGCACATACATACATATTTACATATATTTTTCCCAAAAATTTAAATGAATTGAACAGGTTTGAGAAAAATTTTCTATTTTTTAATTTTTTTTCAAAGCCTATTTCCTTTTGTATGTACATAAAAAATTTTCAACAGCAAAGGAGTTTTTGAATCAACAACGCCTGTCTTTGAATTAACTACGGAAAGTTGTTGAATCAAAAAATTTGCCGTTAAAACAAATACTTTTGCTGTTGAATCAAAGACGGAGACTCAACAGCGGAAAATTGTTGATTTAACTACGTGGTTTTTTTTTTTCAGAGTAACAAAAAAAAAAAAAAATAAATCATTAAATCTCTAAATCTCTGCAATTATAAAAATACGTATTCTAAAGAACATGCCACTTATGTGGGCGACTTCGACTGCTGGCACCTAACACATTCCATTTTGATTGAACAGTAAGTCAATCTCCCGCCGTGCAACCGTCCATCCGCCTACCGGTCAGTCTCATTGTTGTTATTAAGATTCGCATGCAACTTAAAAGGGCAAAACACACTCATTCGCCCATCCACATCCATTTGCGTTTGTTGTTCTACATCATATAGACATATATGTATGTATGTATGTATGTATGTATAACAACAAACATACAGGTAATTAAGGTAAGACAACATCACACATTGATTTTGCCTGCAAGATGATGCACCGGAGGACCGAAGCAATCGAAATGTCGCCGATGAGTTAAGTCATGCACAAAGGACACCTAGATATGTATGTATGTATGTACATATGTATACATGTTTATGTTAACCTATTTCAATGAAGCAGCAAAATGGCAATGACCAAGTCCAAAGGCAAAGCACACGAGGAACTTTTCTTCAGCTGTATCAATGTGCCATAGAAGGCAAGCTAGACCACTCAGTCAGCAGTCAACCAATGTCAGCAGGATTTAAATAGTAATCGCATATAGTACAAATATACATAAGTAAATATGTACATATGTACATATGTATGTAGGACTGTGTATGTGACAACTCTAGCAACCAACAAGCTTATTATTATTGTTTTGCCAACCGATTTGGCAGCCAGTGAAAATGAAATAAAATGTTTACGAAAGCATTATTGTAATTGCATACGTAGATATAAATATATCTGCATATGTATGTACTACATTAGACTGCCCACTGAATAGGTATACGTGATTTGAGAAAGAGTTAATTTTCTTAACTCCACACATATTTCCTTATACATCGGAGATACAAGAGAGGATCAGTAGTGAAAAAAATGTCATGCGATGTCAAACTAAAGTCTGTGCTGATTTATTGTGTTCAATTACTAATATATCACTGAAAGAAGCAATTAATGGGGAAATAAGAACATAAGAATATTTATGTTAAATGCTTATTAAATGTGTCTATGTTATGTTACACCTGAGAAAAATCTATAGCAATAGCTCACCTGCATGCGACTTTGAACGAGTCAACGTGAAAAACTAACACTTTTCTTGGTGGGTACTCTAATGTAGATATCTACAATCTCATCGCCAAAGCGACTCACTTTAATGTTCAGTCGTTCATTGCAGCTCATTTCAATTGCATGGCCATTTCTCATTTAATTAAATCAAGTTGCATGTCAAATCGAAAAGCTTAAAGTGAACTATCCTTGAGGCCATATAACATTATGCACGCACTACCTCCGCAGCAGATTCACGTGGCAAATAAAATACATGTAATAATACTTATACGCACATACTTACAATTAAATTCAATGGTATTCGGTTCTCGCTAGTGATTAAAATAGTAGCTAGATCGGGATTTAATAATCTAAATGGTCTTGCGGCATTTCACGGAAGTTCTATTTGATGCTGAAAACATTAACGAAACGTCTTCGGTCTTCCGTCGGTCCTCCAATTGCGGCTTCTCAGTTCCTACATCATAACATACATACAAGAACCCGAAAGATGATTGTGAAAAAAAATAGTTATCTGTTTACACATCACTAGCCCTCCAGTCACCGCTCCTTTAGGCCAGCAATCACTGTTGATTTACCTACACATGGGCATACATGCATTCTCATTTAAATACACTTATACTTACCTCTATTTGTGTGTCAATAAAGTAACAATAAAATTAAGCTGCAAATGTCAGCCGCTGATGGTTTAAGTGTGATGTAACAAATAAATTGTAATTTATAAGGACAAGGATATACATACCAATGCATACGCCGTACGTAGCGTTGCTTGCGTTAAAACACGTACTATTGCAGACTATTTGCATAGTTACATACGCTACATGTACGTATGTATGTATGCACATTCATAAAAATTTCATGGATGATTTTGTAGGCAATGACACGAAATGATTTAAAGTGGTGCATAAATACTTTGCAATTAGTGTGTGTAATCCAGCACCTTGGCATCCGCCACTTATAAATGTGTAGGGGTGCATGTTCATACCCGTATATTCAGCTTTGAAGTATCCTTTCATTAACCGAGCGCTGGTGTTCAGGTTTTTCCGCCGATTGTGCAAATTGTAAGAAGGTAATAAACTGGGTACTAAAGTCAAACGTAATTTAGACTTCTGTGACATAAAAAGAAATCGTTCTAATATTATAACCACATAAATATCTACATATGTATGTGCATTTGCATTCCAGTTGGTGGACAAAAATCATGATAGTCAGTCGGAAAAGAATGCCAAAAAAGCAAATGAAACTAAGTTTAGTTGTATAACTAATAGCGCGTTCTTTTCTGATGGCGATGGTGTATTTATGCTGCTTTGGAAAAGATGTCAAACTTATATTTTTCTTGGGTAAACTTCACAGATCTAATATGATCTAGTGGGACACTCTGCAACTGCAAGCCATTCTATAAATGCTAACATTCGATCTATTAGGCTAGAACAGCTCTAAGCTAAATGGCAAAGTTTGCGGTGTGGTCTTTCCACAAGACACATTTTAGGCTATCAGATCAACAAAACCCAATATGTCGGATATCAAGGAAAACTTGACCAGAAGATCCTACAGAAGGTACAACTATAAAGAAATATTAAATCGGGTTATCAAAACAACGATTTGATGAGAGAAAGAGCAATCTAGCAACTTTTTAATATTTTTTCTATGTATGTATATATGTACATAAAAAATATATATTTAATAATTTCAAAATAATTACTAGAGCTCGGATAATAGGTGAAAATCATACGCCTAAAAGTATGCTACGTAATGTTTATGAGCACATCCAGTGGAAAGTTTAAGGGTGGGGTCTTTTCGGGTCTAAGCCCCCCGTGAATGCAATTGGATTTTTTGCTTACTAGGATGCCAGAAAAATAAATTATTAAGGTTTTTTATGGGTTGCATGTGAAAAATTGCAAAGAAAGCTACAACAAGTAAGGAAGCCTAAGTTCGAGTGGAATCGAACATTAGATACTCAGCTGTATGCTTTCATTGTTTGTTTGCGTTTGATGGAAACACGGTGTAGGTACTTTATATAAAGCGAGTGCTGCATAAAGTGGGCGTAGCCACGCCCATTTTCAAAATTTTTATCAGTCATCCAACTAAGCATATAAATATTATTCTTTGTGCAAAATTTCATTCCTTTTTGACTTCTAGTTACAAAGATGTCACGTTAAAAATTCCCAAAGGGTGTTCCAGAAATATCTTTGTTAAAAAGTAGACGTCATAAACCGATTTCAATAAATTTTTGCGTGTCTATTAACACATGTTATAAAAGTGTATAAACCAAGTTTCGTCATAATATCTCAATTATGTGTCGAGTTATAGGCTAAGAAATCTCGTATAATCCTTTGTCTAAAAAGAGGCGGTGCCACGCCCATTTTCCAGAATTTTTCTATTTTTTGTTTCCGGTCTATTGTGGAACTCATGCCACAAAATTTCAATGATATATCTTTATATTTGACAGAGATATCGCTTAAAATGTTTTTATTAGGTCACTATATAATACCCATATATAAAAGTGGGCGTGGTCGTCAACCGATTTTAGTAATCTTTCGTCCACACATTTGGCTAAGTAAGTATATCACGCGTACCAAATTTCATCGATATATCTTTAACGGTTTCTGAGTTATGGCTTATAAAACTTTCATTGTTTGCCCCTTAATAAGTGGGCGTGGCACCGCCCATTTTCCATAATTTGTGTAGTTTTTGTTTTATGTCCGTAGTTGGACTCCTGCCACAAAATTTCAGTGATAGATCTTTATATTTGAGAGAGATATCGCTTAAAATGTTTTTATTAGGCCCCTTTATAGTTCCCATATATAAAAGTGGGCGTGGCCGTCAACCGCTTTTGATAATTTTTCGCCAAAACATTTTTCTAAGTAAGCAAATTACGCGTACCAAATTTCATCGATATATCTTCAACGGTTTCTGAGTTATGACATATAAAACTTTCAATGTTTGCCCCTTAATGAGTGGGCGTGGCACCGCCCATTTTCCAAAATTTTTGTACTTTTTGTTTTATGTCCGTAGTTGGACTCCTGCCACAAAATTTCAGTGATAGATCTTTATATTTGACAGAGATATCGCTTAAAATGTTTTTATTAGGCCCCTTTATAGTTCCCATATATAAAAGTGGGCGTGGCCGTCAACCGATTTTGATAATTTTCCGCCAAAACATTTGTCTAAGTAAGCAAATTACGCATACCAAATTTCATCGATATATCTTCAACGGTTTCTGAGTTATGACATATAAAACTTTCAATGTTTGCCCCTTAATAAGTGGGCGTGGCACCGCCCATTTTCTAAAATTTCACCAAGTTTCTTCATAGGGGCCTGAGCTCAATACGTGGGTAAAATTTCATCGCTCCAGCTATATTAGGGACTGAGATTCCAAGTTTCCGATTTTTTCTATATAGGAAAAGTGGGCGTGGCCATGGTCCGATTTCGCCCATTTTCAATACCAACCGTCCCAGTCTCGATACCAACTTGCATTTCAAATTTCATCAAAATATCTCAATTTTTACGCGAGTTATCCTGCGTACGGACGGACGGACGGACGGACGGACGGACATGGCTCAATCGATTTCTCTTTTCACCCTGATCATTTTGATATATATAAGTCCATATCTATCTCGATTATTTCATTATGTTACAATCCACCGTTATGAAATCAAAATTATAATACTCTGTGTACTAGTACAGCTGAGTATAATAAATAAATGTAATAATAAAGAATAATAATAAATAAAGTATAATAAATAAATATATAATTATAAAGAATAGAGAAAAAATTATAAATTTGTAGTGACTCGCTTAAATTTTAGACAAAATCTTCGCACGTGAAGGAAAAACAATTACAGTTTCAAACCAAATATATTTTGAATGAAAATGAGGCAAGTGCATATTAGCAAATGAATTTTACTATAAAAAGTACTAATACCTGTTATTTGAGAATTTTTTTCTAACTGTCCTCTGCATTTTTTTCATGCGAATTTACAAGTCCAAAAAAATTGCGTACTAGAAAATAATATAAAATTTCTACTCAAAAAGTTACAAATTTTGCTGAAAAATTGGCGAATTTTCCAGAATTTTACACAAACTTTTTAACTTTAATATATTTGGTTTCTTTTATAGATTTTTTATATAACAAAGTAAAATTATTAAAAACACATAAATAAATATATTTTACGAAAATCACTTTCTATTCTGTCTTTATTTCATCACACACCACTGTATGTTTATTTAAACTGCAAATTTGTGTAACATGATTAAGAACTTTTCTAATAAAATCTTCACCCACCATACCAATATGTTACCCCTTTATATTTAAATTGTTATCCCGCCACTGAAAACACATATAATTTACAAATTGTAACATTTTTTTAGGCGCTTGATTTCACCTATTTTTCCGAGCTCTAATAATTACATTGATAAATTATTCCCTTATTGTTGTTCGCACTTGAATTCCGATTGCTTTGTTTACTTTTGGTTATTATTTTCCTTCACTTTCCGTTCAAAATAGATATTTTTCGACAGAGTTGCCATTACAAAATGCCCTAATCCGCTAAAATTTAAGGACTAACTCAAGAGATAATCTGGATTACCTCCAGTTAATTCTCAAGTTAACTACGAATTGGCTACAGAGTCCGTATTATCGCTACCGTATATCAAACCTATAACCTAACCTAACATATTCCAAGCATATCTATCCGTTTTGATTTCATTGAATATTTGACCAGCATTCAACAATTTAAATTGTATTATCTATAAGTAATTCCCTTTATTATGCACTTTTATTACTATAAATACATATGTACATACATATTTAAATGTAAAACTGTTTATACAACACTTTCAATAAATTGTGTTTGTTAATATAATTATGAGCCATTGACCCGAGTAACGTACTGCAAAAGGCCAACCACGTTGACCCCAGTGTCAAATATGCCTCCAAAGAAGATTCATGTATTTATTTGGGCATACTTTTTGCTTCTCTTTCATCATGAAAAAAAAAATCACAAATCATAATAAATTATATTGAGTGGCGAACGATCATCAATTATTGATAAGTAGGTAGTACGTAAATGCGGTCACAGTGTTAGCTGTCATTTTTTGGTAATTAAATTCAATATCAGTCAAAGCCATAGTAATTATACAAACACAAAACAAAAATTTATTATTAGATGTAGGTAGGGATGGCAAAAAAAATTTAATAATCGATTAACCGTTTTTTAGGTTAATCGAAAGGGTTCGATTATTAATCGCGAATAATCGTAGGGAACTAACCGATTATAACCGTTTTTCGATTACAATTATTGATAAATTAATACGTAGTACCCCAAGAGGACAAACAAGCTAATTTTTTATACATACACTCTATGTGTGTTCGTTTTTATTATAATAATAAAAAATCGTCATTTCAGCGAAAAAATTGTCAATATTTTGTTGCTGTCTCATCTTCACAAAAAACACGTTAAAAACAAAAAAAGTGTCGGCTTTCCACTAAGAAAGCGCACCGCGAAAAAAATTACTTTTTCAGGGGCTCTCAGATATCGTCGGTCTCCCGCCAGAAACACGAATGTGAAATTTTTTTTAAGTACGATGTCTTCTCTTTATCGGGTATATATTGATGTAATAGCAATTAATATTTGTATAAATTCTTGTGTAAACATACATGCATAATATGTACTTTTATGTACATAAGCATATATACAAATATTAATTGTTATTATCTCAATATATACCCGAAAAAAGAGCAGACATCGCACTTAAAAAAATTTTCACATTCGTGTTTCTGGCAGGAGACCGACGATATCTCAAAACTGAAATCAAAACTTGCAGGAAGTTTACTGTTTACGAGATAATTGGCTAGCGTAGAACTAAACTGGTCTATCTAACAAAATACAAAATTGGAGAAAACAGATGAAACGCGTTTTAATGCGGTGTGCGATTGTTGATGTATGTTAAGTGAATATTATAAATTATTATGTTAGCTTAATAGTTAATTTAACATTCTGCATTAAAAAAAATTATTATAGAAACGTTTTTTATATAATATTTATATGTAACAAGAAAACTTGTTACATAGACCACTTTAGAATTTTCAATTTTTAAGGAAGTTTGAACTACAAATTGCAAATTATATGAATAAAGTAAAAAATATGTGAATGGAAGTACTTTAATTACAAAAATAACTTACACATGTTCGTAAATGATCACCTCTGCATGAAAAGTAACAGTATCCTAGTTTTCTCCACGGCGGGCTGGTAGAAAATCTTCTGGATTGTTTTCTGCTTCATCTCTGCTTTACATGTGGAGAGACAGGTAAAAGGGGTGATGAATCGGTGGTACGAATTTCAAAATTTTTTTTATGTCCTGCATTTTTTTGAATTTCAAAACGCGTATGTCGCTGCCCTGATCTGGTGTAAAATTCTGCAAGAACTCTATAAAATCATGTTGGTTCACGCTAGATTTCTTTATATCGACGGATTTATATGTTTCACAATAATCATCATTAAACTGCATCACAGATTCACCCTTGACAAATTTTGCCTTTCGCATTTGGGAAATTTTTCCACCGTCGTCTACTATACTCTGGTAGTCCCTGAACATTGGCCGTCGTTCGTCAAATGACATAAATCTCGCCACCATATTATTAACATCAAAAGGAGCATGCTTTCTACAATTTTTAACCAATTCCATCCACTCATCTGGTGTAAGATCATACTGGTCTATGGTAGTCTATGCTAGTTGGGCCACTTTAGAATTTCTTGAAATGACAAAAGGACGTAAATTCTAAAGTGACATTTCTATCGTTTGGACACTTTGGCGAAGAAATAAGACCTACATCAATTTTGCACGGATAAATTTATGATTTTCAAGTTCAAAAATGTGCATAACTCGATTTCTGAAAAAATGTTAGATAGACCAGTTTAGTTCTACGCTAGCCCATTGTCGTTAAGGTTGGATGGGTCCATAGATATTACCCCAGAAAGAGAATTATGTCGGCTGAGGATTATTTTTTTTAAAGCGCGGCTGAAGGCCGCCAACGCAAAATGTTGTTCTACACACATACATATATGCATTTGCTCGTTTTAATACGTGCTTTTATCTCGGCAAAAGATCGCAGTTTTCGTGTGAAAGGGTGAAAAACAATTTTAAAGAGGTACGAATTCATACAAATTCGTATATAAATGAAATCATATTTAACAAGTAAGGAAGCCTAAGTTCGAGTGGAATCGAACATTAGATACTCAGCTGTATGTTTTCATAGTTTGTTTGCGTTTGATGGAAACACGGTGTACTTTATATAAAGCGAGTGCTGCCCATTTTCAACATTTTTATCAGTCATCCAACTAAGCATATGAATATTATTCTTTGTGCAAAATTTCATTCCTTTTTGACTTCTAGTTATAAAGATGTCACGTTACAAATTCCCAAAGAGTGTTCCAGATATATCTTTCTTAAAAAGTAGGCGTGGTCATAAACCGATTTCAATAAATTTTTGCGTGGCTATTAACACATGTTATTAAAGTGTATAAACCAAGTTTCGTCATAATATCTCAATTATTTGTCGAGTTATAGGCTAAGAAATCACGTATATCCCTTTGTGTAAAAAGAGGCGGTGCCACGCCCATTTTCCAAAATTTTTCTATTTGTTGTTTCTGGTCTATTGTAGAAATCAAACCACAAAATTTCAATGAATTATCTTTACATTTGGCAAAGATATCGCTTAAAATGTTTTTATTAGGTCACTTTATAATACCCATATATAAAAGTGGGCGTGGTCGTCAACCGATTTCGCTAAAATTTTCAACATGTATAACCACAAGTAATAAAAGTGTACACACCAAGTTTAGTCATTATATATAAATTATTTGTCGAGTTATGGGCTCAGAAATCTCGTATATTCCTGTTTATAAAAAGAGGCGGTGCCACGCCCATTTGCCAAAATTTTTGTGTTTTTCGTTTTATGTCCGCAGTTGGACTCCTGCTATAAAATTTCAATGATATATCTTTATATTTGACAGAGATATCGATTAAAATGTTTTTATTAGGTCACTTTATAAGAGCCATATATAAAAGTGGGCGTGGCCCTCAACCGATTTCGGAAATTTTTCGTCCAAATATTTGACTAAGTAAGTATATCACGCGTACCAAATTTCATCGACATATCTTCAACGGTTTCTGAGTTATGACATATAAAACTTGCAAGGTTTGACCCTTAATAAGTGGGCGTGGCACCGCCCATTTTCCAAAATGTCATCAAATTTCTTCCTAGGGGCCTGAGCTCAACACGTGGATAAAATTTCATCGCTCCAGCTGTATTAGTGACTGAGATACCAAATTTCCGATTTTTTCTATATAGGAAAAGTGGGCGTGGTCATGGTCCGATTTCGCCCATTTTCAATACCAACCGTCCCAGTCTCGATACCAACCTGCATTTCAAATTTCATCAAAATATCTCAATTTTTGCGCGAGTTAGAGTGTTTACAGACGGACGGACAGACGGACGGACGGACAGACGGACGGACGGACGGACATGGCTCAATCGATTTCTCTTTTCACCCTGATCATTTTGATATATATAAGTCTATATCTATCTCGATTATTTCACTCTGTTACAATCCACCGTTATGTGATTAAAACTATAATACTCTGTGTACTAGTACAGCTGAGTATAAAAAAAGCTGTGCACATATATCTACACATTGCGCTTACTTATATGATAAAATAAATAAATAAAATCATCAGTCATTCATTAATACTAATTCATAACATTTTGCCTTGAAAAATAATTTTCAAACTCAATCGAATGAAAAGGCGGTAATTCTCAACTTCGATTATTTCCTTTCGATTATTTTCGACTTGAGAGCAAAAAGGTTAATCGAAAAAATAATCAAAAGAAAAAAAACGATACATTTTAACCGTTAACCGAAAGAAATTAACCGATTATAATCGTTTTTCCGGTTATAGTTGCCATCCCTAGATGTAGGTAAACGTTGTGAATTACTAATTAGCGATAGCGAAATATTTATATAAATGTTGTTCATACATACATACACACATCTGTACATATGTATATACATATCTATATGCAAATACATTAATTTAATCGTTAATATTTCTGCTTAACAAACTGTGAAACATTAAAAAATAAAATAATGATAATAATACCTAACACTAATAAGATTTCTGCCAATGCATTTAAAAAAAAACCGTAGATGGTAGATATAGGTAAAGCATGATCGATACAGTTGGTAATAACTGAATTATTTATAAATGTACATTAGACCGTCCACAAAATGACGAACTGATGAAAGCGTGAGAACAAAAATTATTATAAATGCAAAATCCTCTAAAGTACACTCAGGGAAAAAAAAATTATAAAAACATATGAAAACGTGCTTAAAATGGGCAAAAACGTATTTAAAAGTGATGTAAATACCAAATTTTTTTTTTTTAATGTTCATTGTAAAATTTTTAAATCAAGAAAAAACATTTTAAATTTAGATGTGCAGGAAGGTTTAACTTTTTTAAAAAGGGTTGCCACCTGTTCAAAAATTCATTTTTATGCTATAGTTTCTTTGATTTTTAAATTTGAGGTGCCATATGAAAGGGCTTGGCCTGAAGATTAGTAATTTATTATAATTTTTACAAAAAGGGTTGCCACCTGTTCAAAAATTCATTTTTATGCTCCAGTTTGTTTGATTTTTATGTTGGAGGTGTTATATGAAAGGGCTTAACCTGAAAATTGGTAATTTATTACAATTTTTAGAAAAAGGGTTGCCACCTGTCAAACAATTTAATGTTCCGGTATAGTTTGTTTGATTTTTCAATTTGAAACGTCATCTGAAAGGGCTTGCCCCGTAGATTTCATTTTTACAAAACCGGTTGCTACCTATTTGAAAAACTTTGTTGACGTTCTTTCACTATAGGAAGGAAAGGAAAGGAAAAGAAAAGAAAGGAGAGGAAAGGCAAGGCAAGGAAAGAAAAGGAAAGAAAAGGAAAGGAAAGGAAAGGAAAGGAAAGGAAAGTAAAGGAACGGAAAGGATGGGAAAGGAAAATAAAAAAAGGGGAAAGTGGAAGAAACGGAAATGGCGAAGGAAGGGGAAAGGGGAAAAGGTAAGAGGAAAATGTACGGAAAGTAAAAGGGATAAAGGGGAAGGAAACGCAAGAGGGACAGAAAAAGAGAAAAAGTAAGGAAACTGGAAAGAGAAAGAAGAGTCCGGAAAATGGAATTTTAGAGGTCGCTAGAGGTTTAGAATATTCTAGAATTCGACATAAAATTTCACTATGTCTCCTCGAACAACTAATACCAGTCACTATATGTTTTATTTTATACATATTTTTTTTATTGAAATGGTATATAAGAAATATGCTCTTTCCACTCCCAAATCGTTCCGCTCTCAATTTAATTTGTCGAATTTTCGACCACGGTGATACTAGTTATATTGAATTGTAGGAACCTATTTATACTTCCCTTTTCCTAAAAAAGAATCTATTAAATGAATATGAATTATTGTAAAAACAAAATTAAAAAAAAATCGGTTCTTATTATTGTTTTTGTTGGATTTCTCACAAAAAAAATATTTTCTCACAAAAAGATTTTGAACAAAGAGCGAGTTTTTGAATCAACATTCATTTTCATTTTT
Organism: Urophora cardui; assembly: GCA_960531455.1. Taxonomy (NCBI): domain Eukaryota; kingdom Metazoa; phylum Arthropoda; class Insecta; order Diptera; family Tephritidae; genus Urophora; species Urophora cardui. Next base: position 50,846,930 of record OY482672.1, on the reverse strand, counting down.
AATTTAAAAATTTTCATTGTTAAAATAAAAATGGTTTGGTTTAAAACGTGCATTATGAAAACAAACCTTTTATTTTTGATTTTAAAATGCTGTTTTCCCTGAGTGTAGATTCAAATTTAATATTCCTCAATTGCCTTCAATTTCTTTCAGTTGATATTAAGCTATTCTAATTCGGTATATTATGAAACGATTTTCCGTCATTCCTTGTGAAATTTGCTTTGGTTATAAACCGGCTTCGGCGATGTGCCATATTCAGCATCTTTTTTCGTTTTATTCTAATTCATTCTAAACTAACTCATTTACATTTATTTATTCTTATCTTCATTTAACATTAAAGCCTTTATATTTTTAAAGTCAAATTCGGCTTAAACTCTAAGAAAATTATTGGGGTAGTTTAATGTAAATGCATGGCCGCTGTGGTGTAGTGGTAGATTACTCGCCTGGAATATCAGAGGTCTAGCGTTCTAAACCCAGTCCGGACAAACACCAAACAATTTTTCTAATTAACTTGAACCCAATTATTGGGTTTTTAGAAATAGCGGTCACCACTCGGCAGTGGGCGGCATAACCTTCAGGGGTATTCCTGCCATGAAAATGATTCTCACAAAAAATGCATTCGCCGTTCGGAGCCGGCATAAAAGTGTAGGTCCACCCAATTATTAAGGAAAACAAAAATTAAGGAGCGCCCCTCAAATTGGGAAGAGAAGCCCGGCCTTAAATCTCATCAGAGCTTTATCACCGCCATTTTATGTATATCGAGTAGATTCCAATGAAACAGGCCAATAACTACGAGTACATATTTACATCGTCAAATTCACGACTCACCCACTCATTCCACAAATTCGTGTTGTTAGTCGACACGTTCGTTCATCAGCAATCGCCTGCCAATTGCATACATAATTGATGAGTGACATTTAATAAGCCACAAGCGGACACACATACACCAAGCAAATACTTACTCGGCATACAATTTGCGACTAAAGCACGAGTTGTGCACAACATTTTATCTTTACGTGGAACTGCTCGCAATTGCCTCCAAAAAACAAAAAAGCGAGCAACAAATGCGACTACATGAAAACGCAACCAATGAACCAGTCAGCAGTTCAGCCAAACGAAGCCAAACGAAACCAAACAGCCTTGACTCCCATGTGCCATATGTCATGTCATTTTTATGATTTGTGAATCGCTTTATTGTTGTTGTTGTTGTTCTCGTTGTTGCCTCAGTTGGAATATCTGTTGGACTATAACACGTCAGACGAACACCAACACCACCACTACCACCGCCACATTCGATCTCAACAATAAACCATAATAATGACCACGTGCGAGACATTATTAGGCGCGCCTTTTTTAAAATGTAATCGCCCATCAAAACCAACCAACCCAAATTGTGGCAAAAGCGATGACGATGGCGATGAACGAAGCTAAAAGAAAAGAAAAAACAAACAACGATTGCACGTTGTACAAAAATTGAAAAGTGTAAGTTGATAAGTTTGAGGTGGTAACGTCAACGCCGATTATGCATAACCCACTGTGAGCTTAATCATTTTAAATTCGTTTTGAAAGTACTTAGTCCTTAGGTTAAGTAAGTAATATGCGCTAGGTAAAATAGTACGTACATACATTTTGAAAAATTATAATAATTGAGTGATTGAGGAAAAGGTTAAGACGGAGTAAAACATTTAATGTACATTGTTTGTGGGCAATTGTATCGAACGTGACCAATAACTTAACCAATAAACAACTGAAGCATACAAATATATGTATCTGAATAATGTACAATATTAGAAAACCAAAAAAAGTGGAACGATTTCTTAAAATGAGTCGCAAAGTAAAAATTACCCAGCAGGAAAAATGATTATACTTTCAGCGGTTATGGAGCGCTCCCTAGCAAACAGGATATCACAAGTGATAATGAAAGCGGCTCTCTAGTTGATCAACCTATGGTTGCTTAAAAATAATATTCTATTCATGTCCATATCCATTAGGGCAACGCCCCAGTTATTTTATACTCGATAGATATGTAGTAATGTATTCAATTTTACTTTTTAACCTCTAGAGTAATATTAATGCTGTCCAAATAGATTTTTATGGGGAGAGGTGACAATGGGAGAACAACGCGAATTACCTCCTATCACCACACAAAAAGCAGCATGTCTTGGCAGCCGCGCCACTGTTGACTGCTAAAAATTCGAGACAGCTAAGGACTTTGTCTATTTGGGAATCAGCGTTAACAACAAAAATAATGTCAGCAGGGAAATCGAACAAGGGATAACTCTTGCCAATAAGTGCTACTTTGAACTAAGTGGGCAATTGGAAAGTAAAATCCTCTCTGACGAACAAAAATCATGCTCAGCAGGACGCCCATCCTTCAAGTGCTCATGTATGGTGCAGAGGCATTGACGATGTCATAACCAGATGCCATCTTATCTTGAAATATTCGAGAGAAAAGTTCTTCGGGACCTTTGCGCGTCAGCGAGGGCGAGTATAGGCGAAGATTTAATGATGAGCTGTACGAGCTTTACGCAGACATCGACCTTGTTCAGCGAATAAAAATTCAGCGGCTGCATTGGGCAGATGATGTCGTGAGAATGGATGAAGATGCTCCGACCCAGAAAGTATTTCTTTAAATCCCTATGCTTCGAAGACAACAAAAAATATGCCTATGTTTTCGGGGCAATTGGATGTTGTTAAATGATTCGATTCGCATCTAAATAAATAAGCTTTTCTATTTTTATATTCTATTAAATATTAGCAATACAAAATCCTTTACTTTGTAACTAAGTCAGCTGGAGTTTTGGCATATTAGATATTTACAACAGATTAAATTTTAAATAGGACCACCTCTGCTGTACAAATGCAAAATGACAGTTAAATGGTTTGACTAAGTTTTGTGTGGTTAAATATAAATACATACATGCACAGTTTATGTAGATAGTAAATATACACGGAAAGAATTTTTTACTAGAATCAATGCCGAGACAAGAAAAATTAGACTTGATTTTGAACTTAGAAAATAATTTCTTAATATCAAGAAAATCCAAGAAAATTGGATTTTTAATAAATAAGTAAACATTTTCTTGCTTCAAATGAGATTGGATTTTAAATAATTAAGAAAAAGTTTTCTCACTTCAAGCAAACATGGATTTTAAATAAATAAGAAAACATTTTCTTTCTTGAAGTAAACTTGGATTTTAAATAAATAAGAAATAATTTACTTACGGTAAGTGTTTTTTTCTTGATTTTAGAAATAAATAATTAAGAAATAATTTTTTTGTTGCAAGTAAAACTTTTTTATACGAGCTTAAGTAAATAAAAAAATATTAAATACTAAATCAAGCAAAAATTTTCTAAAAATATTAAAAACGTAAAAAATAAGGAAAATGAAAACTAATCATGAGCGATTAGAAAACCATAATTAGTCAACTAGTACTTATTTTCCTAGGACTTGTTCACTGAAATGACAATATTTCAATTAATATAAATGAAGATGCAAATAGTGAACTCCTTATATCAAATGCTTCACTAACAATCTGAGAATTGCATAAATATTCAGAAATATGCAAAGCGGATGGCAAATGAAAAAAAATACATATTACTTTGGAAATGCAAATTCAGCAAGAAATATTTTACTTCGCTCAATAAAACGTTTTCTTATTTACTTTCAATTTTTTTTTGCTGTAGTTTGCTGGCGTTCAAATTGAGCAAGAAATATTTTACTTCGGTCAAGAAAACGTTTTCTTATTTATTTTCAATTTTGTTTTCTGTAGTTTGTTGTTCCAATTCATCGAAACACAATTTTCTTAAATTCTTCTTGATATTAGCAAAAAGATTTTCTTCATTTAAGTAAATTTAAGAAAAGATGTTCTTATTTATTTCAACATTTTTTTTCAACACTTTTTTCTATAGATTTTGTTAGTGTTCTTGAATAAGAAAATAATTGTCTCATTTTTGAAAAACTCAGTTTCTTAATTCCGGTAATAATTAAGTTAATTTTTTTTATTTCCTTAAAAATTTTCTAAATTGAGTTCAAGAAAGCATTTTTCTTGATTCAAGTATACAAATTTCTTTCCGTGTATGTAGTAATAGCATATAGAAATAGCTGCGCATATGCATAGACATACAAAAATCTCCTTCGAAGTATTAATAGTGTTATATAAGCTTATATATATGTATACATAGACATATATGTATATCTACATCTCTGTTTCGGTCACTGACATTTTAGCAAACAGTCATAAAAGCGGACTAGACAACTGTCACGTCACACAAAATGGGTCATTTGAATGCACTTAAATATCATAATGTGTACAAGTAACTGACAAAAGCTAAATAAAGTGATGTTCTAAGTAGAAAAGTGAGCAAGGGATTATACATATATTGGATGATATTGAGCGCCGCTGCAGACGAAAAGGGAGCGGGGCCATGAAATCAAAGAAAAAAAATCTGCACAACTTGACTGAACAAAAGCTTAAATCTCCAGAAGATGGCAACAATGTGGAAACAACATGTTGCATACCACATGCCGCATGTCACATACCTATGTAGGTATGTACCTCATGCTGTTTGCCGCATGTCACATGCCGCAAAAATGCTCATATTGACTTTTATTACAGTAGATACTTGGCGAGCTCATTTTAGGCTCTATTGAAATACTCGTAGATAATACCAGTCGTAATAATATGCATGGCAGTGGTAATACCAGCAGCGCCAGTCATCACAAAAGTAGCAGCGGCAGCCAAAGAGTTTTGTGAGCCAAAGAAGAGAAAAAAAAGTTGGGAAAAAATATTACTTAATAAAACTGGCACCACACAAGGATTTTCATTTTTGTGTATAAATATGTGTGTATTAGACTGACCACAAATGCAAAAGTGCCTTTTTTTTTTGCTCCCCGCGCATTTTCTGATAGCTTGACAATAGAAAATAAGATCTGCATAAAAATCTGACCATCTGTAGTGGGAAATAGCCACGCGCATTTGACCTAAAGTTCAAAAATTTATCTAAAAATTATGCATGGCTTTAGAGACCAATATCTCTTTAAACAATGTTTTTCAGAGAAATAATGTAATAATCGTTTTTATACAAAATGAAACTGGGAACATATTCTCCATATACCTACCGTTATCCTCTCAGGACCTATGGAGTCCTTAAAGTGAAATTTAAATTTTTTTGTTTGTTAAAAAGGCAAAAATAAATATTTAAAAACTAGAGAATTGCATAAACTATACATCATTTAATAGGTTATTTAAAGTAGTTTTACACATCATAGAAAAAAAAAATAAAATAAAAAAAAACGAACAAAAAAATTTAAATTGCACTTTAAGGACTCAATATGTCCTGAAAGGATAACGGTAGGTATAAATATCATATGGAGAATATGTTCCCAGTTTCATTTTGTATAAAAATGATTATCACATTATATCATTGTTTAAAGAGATATTGGTCTCTAAAGCCATGCATAATTTTTAGGTCAATTTTTGAACTTTAGGTCAAATGCGCGTGGCTATTTCCCACTACAGGTGGTCAGATTTTTATGCAGATCTTATTTTCTATTTTCAAGCTATTAAAAAATGCGCGGGGAGCGAAAAAATTCAATACTTTTGCAAATCCCATATGTTTTGTGGTCACTCTAGTGTGTATGCTAAAAAGCTAACCAAAGTCAAAAGGTTAGGGATTTTACGGATATTTCACGAAATTAAAAGAATAACGAAAAATATGAAGATTTTGTTATGCTGTTTAGAGGAAAAAATGCTCATGTCAGCAATTGATGAGATTTTTAAATACACTAAAGAGAAAACTACACAATAAAACTTAGAATACCTACATAGTCTGTCAATTTAGCATTTGAAATTGGAATAAGTTAGTTGAGTTATGGACTACATAATACCAGCCTTCTGCTGGGACAACAAAATTTCCACGAAAATGGCGGAGAGGAACTTCACTTTATAGAATAGCGAAACATCACATGAAATATGGAGTAGACCTGTTGGATTTCCATGCAAATTTGCTCTAAACTCGGCGAAAGTAGAATGAAATCGATAATATAACTGAACCGCCACTGTCTCAAGGGAATCCACGGCACACGTATGCATGGCACTCCACAAAAAAGATTTTTCCTGCAGTTGCAGGGAGGAGAAAGAAATGGAGAGTGTCTAAGATTAACTATGCCAGTGTGTTATTTGCGCGTCATTAAGTCAACTTACTTCAGCTTTATGGGTGTCTAATTAAATTTAGAAAGGCTCTTATGAATGAGAGGCTAAGATTGCTCTGTAGAATCACAACGGTCCAAATCGGCCTACGTGTGCCTTCGAATTAGGAAGGAACTCAAACTAAACCAACCTAACCTAGCCAAGTTTAATTTGCATAGCATTTCATAGTTCCAACTAGTTCTGTATTAGAAAATGTAAGTGAATAACTCTTCTCATAATGTTTCAATTAATTATGTTTAATTGCATGTATACACGTATATATGTATGTACATACATATGTATATGTAAATCGCCTTAATTTCATGTACTAATGTCCTTCGGTTTGGTTGCTGCTGTTCGATTTTCGGTAGCGGAAATAAAATCAAATTGGCGGAAATTGTGTGCCATATTGTGCTGTCCGAAAACTATTAACGCACAGGCAGTGTTAATTCAATAGATTTGGCCATAATTGCTGAACGTTATTGCAACTGTACGAGTATCGGTAACGTAAAGTAATTGTTGTTGTGCGCTGTTTTTGTGAACGCATATTATGTGCGCTACTTTGATTCTGTGTAATTATCACACTATTACTTAAACTGGTTTCAGATGGTTGCATTTGCCAAAGAGAGAAGTATATCTATAAATAGCTAAAATTGGCAAAAAGCAAGGGATTTGATTTAATATATACCTACGTACATACATACATATGCATATATCGCTAGCTTAGAGTGCAAACTGTGTAAGTCCATTTTTATGGAAAAGTGTATTTTTATGTAGAACGCTAGAAAAATCAAATACGCACCACGCTAAACAAGTCTGTGATACTTTTCATATTTCTACTCGTTGTTATTCAGTGATACGCAAATTGTGTAAGTCCAAAAAAACGAAAAAAATTGTGTAAGTCCAAAGTTTTACATGAACAGAAATTTTCTTTTTCATTTCGAAATTTTTTATTTTTTGTTTTTTGTCGCTCCTACAAAGTTTGGAAAAAGGACTTACACAATTTGCACTCTAAGCTAGCGATATATATATATTGAAAATCTCTGCTCTTAAAATAACATTTTTTAAAATAAGTAAATTTTAAATAAAATATTTACTGTGTATTGTGGAAAGAATTTTCCTCATCCCTTGTCAAGTTTGATTTGGTTATAAGCCGGTTTCGGCGATTTACCATCTTCAGTATCATTTTTCGTTCTCTAGAAATTCGTTCTCCGCAATACATCACATTCCTACCCTGTCGGAAAAACAAATATCAAAAAAATAAAACCTTTATATACCTTTTTAATGCAATTTCCAAGTCATAGGGAACCTTTTTTAACACGCTTTTATTAGCTTCACCTGTATGTATGTATGTATGTATGTATGTATGTATGTAACTTCATCCCATCCTAAAAGTTGAAACATTTAACTAAATTATTATATCTTTCAAACATTCACTTTTTTGTGTCCTCTCTATTATTTCTATTCTCCACCGGATTCGAAACATGACATCAACAGCCCAACGGCATCATATAGTAGGACATTCAACATTATATTTTATGCTTCATTGCGGCTTTTATGTTACCTTTCTTCAAAATAGCCTCTATGAATTTCAATTCACTCCCGTATACAAGCCAATAAGTAACAAGCTTGCAGGGTACGGAAAAACTCACTCACGAACGCTCAAAAATACATTTTTCTCAAATCACAAACAAATGTTCAAAGAAAAACGTATAACCACTCAAATATCGAGCGAGCTAACGCACAACAGCCAACGATCGCTCATAGCGATGGCGATAAACTCAATGCATAAATTCACTCAAAAATAAAGCTTGAAGCTTTCTTGTTTTGGGTTTGTTGTATTTGCAATAACATCAACCGCATGTACAATGTACATACATACGTATGCAGAGCAAGAACTGGTTTTGTGTTTTGTGTAACAAGCTTCTGTTTTGTTTTGTCGTTGTTGTGTTTGCAATAAAAACAATCGCATGTACATACATATGTATGCAAAGCAAGAACTGGTTTTGTTTGTAATTCATTTAATAGTAAGTGCTGAATCAACGAAAAGGAACCCTAATTACATTTTTATACAATGTTTTGTAAACGTGAGGTGAAAAAAATTTCTCTAAAAATAAAAAAATAAAAAATAAAAATAAAAATAAAAAAAAAAAAAATGCGCAACTCGGGACTCGAACCTGAGCTCCTTGGTCCGTAGGCAGCATACCTCACCATTACGCTACAAATTTATTCAATCAGATTTCTTTTTTTTTTGTTCTTTTCAAATGCTTCACCTCAACTTCTCTTCACTTTCTGATTGCAAAATATAACAAAACGTTTGGGAAATTTTGTATTTCCAAACTAGTTTGGAAAACCTTGAATAAAAGGGTTTGGAAAATATTGCATAATAAGCTAGTTTACTTCACTGCATGTTGGGATTTTTGGTAGAAGTTATAAATACATATGTATGTATGTAGATCTATTTCGGAGAACACCACATCCCATCAGACTTCTTTTTACTTTTATTCTTGCGTCCGCATAAAACATCCTTTAATGAAAAATTTCACTAAAAAGTCAAAAATAAATAATAGCTTAAAAAACTAAAAAACACGCTTTAATCTTAAAAATCGTACTAAAAATTGAGAAATAATTTAATTAGAAACAAAATGATGAACGAAAATATAAGTATTTAAGGAAAAGCGTGGGGGTGCTCAATAATATTTGAACATGAAAATATTCGATTCGTACAACTAGTACAAAAATATACCTAGTTGCGAAATTAAAGAGTACGATATATGAAATCTCAAAAAAGTCAAAATAAAATTATTAGTCAAAAAACACCGATTTTAAATATTTTTTGACATACTGAGCACCCCACGCTTTTCCTTAAATACTTATATTTTCGTTCATCATTTTGTTTCTAATTAAATTATTTCTCAATTTTTAGTACGATTTTTAAGATTAAAGCGTGTTTTTTAGTTTTTTAAGCTATTATTTATTTGTAGAAATAATTCAACAAGAGAAGGAAGGGATAATAAGAAAGCAGATAATTACATATAATAACTTGGCGTTAATAACTTCCTTTAATTAATATTTTTATTAAGGTAAATACACCGTGAAATACCGTGAAGTCATTTTCAAATTCACTTACCGTAAAACAGCAAAATTTAATAAAAATTTCTACATAAATATTAAAAATGCCTACGCAACTTGTATTGTAATTGTCCAGCAAGTATTCCGTAGCGATTTAAAAGGAAAATGCCGAAACGAAAATAAAGATACGTATGTGCAATGTACATACTACATAAATACAACATACTGTACATAAAAGGACCGAATCAACTCAATCGACGCATAATAAATAGCGGTTGACTCAAAAAAAAAAACGCAATTGCACGGCGGGTGGGCAGGAGAACCAACAACCACTTGGCAGCATAATGCGTTTAGTGTTTGCCGAAATAATTGAATATTAAAAAAAAAGCACACATAGCAAAAAGTTTACTTCCTGCAAATTAACATAATAACTGCTAGAGATTGAAAAATTAAAAAAAAAACAAGTAAGAACGCGGCTGTCTTCGGCCGTACCGAAAACTTCATACCTTTCATGAATGGGGAAATGAAAATTTGCATTGTCTGATATTGTTTAATTTATACTTCCAATTCTGTTAGTTATTTATGCAAAGATTCACTAGAAAAAAGTGTCATGATTCAAATGGAGAAGTTATACCTTAAAATATATATATCTGAACAATCGGTTGTATGGCAGCTATATGTTATAGTGGTCCGATCTTGACAAATTTCGGTGACAATATTTAGGTCCATAATGGTACAAATAATTCAAAGTTTCATGGCCTTAGCTGTTTAAATGGAGAAGTTATACCCAAAATGTCAATATCTGAACAATCGGTTGTATGGCAGCTATATCTTATAGTGGTCCGATCTAGACAAATTTCAGTGACATTATTTAAGTCCATATGGGTACAAATAATTCAAAGTTTCATGGCCTTAGCTGTTTAAATTGAGAAGTTATACCCCAAAATGTCCATATCTGAACGATCGGTTGTATGGCAGCTACATGTTATAGTGGTCCGATTCGGCCCATTCCGACAAATGATCAGCTTCTACTAAAAATACACTCACATTCCGAATTTCAAGCAGATATCTCAAAAACTGAGGGACTAGTTTGCGATCAAACAGACAGACAGACAGACAGACAGACAGACGGACATGGCTTAATCGACTCAGCTCATGATCCTGATCATATTTATATATATTTTGGTAGGTCTGCCACGCCTCCTTCTGGTACTTTCACCATTCGAGTTTCGGCACAAAGTTATAATACCATTTCATTCTCATGAAAGGTATAATGAAATCAACAATTGCGTCGTCGGTATAGCAAGAAATGTGCAGTCAAAACAGTGCAGGGTGTATCCAGGCATTCAGGCTAAACAAGCGGCCAACACAAAAATCTGCGAAATATAAAAGAAAAAAAGAAATCCAAAAGCATTTTCACCAAAATGTATTCACAAGAGTCGAACGAAAATAAAAAGAAATGTAAATAAGATAAACAAAGCGCTTCACGGCGTTGCACAAAACGAAAATATTGTAAGACTGATTTAAAAAAAAAGCCAAACAAAACGAAACAAAACAAACAATGAAATGCGAAATACATAAATATGCGCAAACGGCTTTTAATAAAAATGTTAGCCACCAAGCGTGAAGCGCCTGCCCACCTGCCGATGGATAACGCGTACTGGTGGCGTACGTGGAGTACCTACGTACCTACCTGTTCATTTCACTGTCGCGCCTACTTTGCCTTAAACTCTAAATCTCACTGCGGCTGTCCGCAACACGCCAACACGCTGCTTGTGGATATTTTGCGAAGATAAACACATTTGCGTATCGCCAACGTTTTTGCGAAATCGCCTATCTCAAGGTATACAGCTCTTTTGAGCCAAATTGGTCTTCAGTGGCCACATTAAAGACTGGTTGTTTCTTTTAACGCGTTCTGTAGAAGCTGCAGAGGTAAGGAGAGACCTGAAACTGGTAGACGTTTACTATGCGGTTTAAGAGGCTGAAATTTCTGCAATTTCGGCGGAATTTCGCGGGATCAGAAAAAAATTTTTTTTTGTCCCTTAATCCTCTAAATATAAGCTTCAAATTTAGGGGTGGACTTTCACAACTTTACATATCCTGAATTGGTTAAAAAAAATTAGTTAAATAATAGGTACATTAAATATTCGTAGTGACGTAACTTCTTTGTTTATTAATTTAGTAAAACCCTTTAAAGGCAACATTGTCATGAATTTTGAAGCACTTTCATTTGGCAAAACAAAGAGAATAATTCAGGGACATACAAATAAGTTAGCTGACCCAACTATGTGAAAACGACTTCAGAGCTCAAAAGAGCATTAGAGGGAAGTGTAGAGCTGCAAAACACGAAAATAATGACGTATCAATTTTAAAAATCGGATGAAAAATAACAAAGTTGCAATAAAAAAAGGTTTCGGCGGTATTTCGTGGGATCAAAAAAAATTTTTTTTGTGTCTCTTAACCCTCTCAACATAAGCTTCAAATTTAGGGGCGGACTTTTACAACTTTTTTTTCGTATGGGGACCAAACCTATCTAGGCAGCACTATCTATTCTCAAATGCCTACCCTTAAAACCTAGTGCAAAAAGCAAAAATTTCATGCATTCTCTGTTATAGACAAGACAGGTAATTGCTCTTTTAATTACTTAGCTGATAAATGACAACAAATAAAAACGGTCTTTCTCTTTTTCGTAGGTACACATATAAAGGGGTGAATTTTCGTGTCCTTTCTAGACACACACCAAAGGCAACATTGTTGTGTAGAAAAGAAAACGCCAACACTTTTGTAAAAAACGCGATTTAAACATTTCTACTCGTACAACTAAGACTGCAAGAGGTAGTTAGTCGTGCCTTTTTTTGGCTTTTGGTCCACACTCGCACCCCATGCATTCTTCGCGCAATAATTTTTAAACCATTTTCGACTTTTTACAAGCTTTTATTTAACTTCACTTTTTGTATGTATGTATGGGTGTATGTATGTCGTGGAATTTTGCAACGAACATTTAAGATCAGTGGCGCACACAGAAAAAAATTTGGGGGGGGGGGGGTTTTCAATATCCAACGGAAAATTAAAAAAAAACTTAAAACTCGTCCAGACAATTTTTACTTTAATTTATGTTTGGGGAGTGGACCTACATATGCACACATTAAACAAAGGCACCTTTTAAATCTCAATTCATTGCATTTTCTCTGTATTTGAACTAAAACTAACAAGTAAGGAAGCCTAAGTTCGAGTGGAATCAAACATTAGATACTCAGCTGTATGCTTTCATTGTTTGTTTGCGTTTGTTCGATTAGGGTGTATTTTATATGAATCGAGTGCCGCATAAAGTGGGCGCAGCCACGCCCATTTTCAAATTTTTTATCAATCATCCAACTAAGCTTATAAGTATTATTGCTAGTGCAAATTTCCAACCCTTTATACTTGCTTACTTAATTGGCACGTAACCGTCTAGACGATTTTGCCATATGGTGAGTGTCCGCCCAAGGGAGGTTTCACTGTACATATGTATGTATATGTATTCATGTGAAATTTTGAAGACATAAGAATCCTTGTTATTTTCAGTGATATATGAATAAATAAATCCTTTAAAATTGAAAAAATTTCTAAAATAGCAACCCACTCCCTTAGGCGGACACCTCTCTTGGGCGGACAAAATTTGCCCGACGGTGAGAGTCCGCCCAAGGGAGGTTTCACTGTACTTCAACGACAACTTTGTAATGACGCCAATTACCTACTGTGTAGTAAACATTGTGTACAATAAGCAAATACATTTCATTGACGCTACTGCGGTAACGGTACATTAACAGTCAAAAAATTCGTTTGTGAGGGAGAATCGACAGTTAAGAGAGAAATCAGAGAGCGTTTTCATCTCTGCTTACTGATGCTCAAAAGCAGCCTTGGGCAAAACCTTAGCACCTGCTAAATGAGAGTAAGCGCCCGTGTACGTATACACACCGATTGTCACTACTACAGACAAATAAAGAGCGTAAAACGAGCGCTTACGATGGGACTTGGCGATCGTCGCTTAGGAAAAATATTCAGTTTGCCTTCGACTGGCGTGAAAGCAAGTGGTGGCTAGGTGATCGTCGCTTGAAATTATTTTATTCTATTTGCAGATGCCAAACAACAAGCATATGTATGTGTATACGTACGTTGCCCTGTAGGAAATTTAATTAATTTTAAATCACTTTATAAACTACTTTATTTTCAATAACAACTAATTGAAAATGTGACTTTTTCCTTTGCAATGAACTGACTTTTTTAACACGGCGATGTCATAGCAAGCAGTCAATTGCCCTATCCTGCATTTGTTTTCAACTACTTTACTAGTAGTTTAAAATAAATAACTTTATCTTGAGTTTCTTTTCAACTACTTTACTTGTAGTTTAATATAAATAACTTAATCCTGGATTTGATGTCGAAATTCAAGAAATGGTAAAAATGCGAAACAAATTTTCCTCAAATTTCGCAAATTGTTCTCAAGTTGATAAACAATATTTGAGAAACAATTGAATTTATGTTAATTTTCAAATGATAAATATGAAACAATATTTTCTCCGTTTGAGAATTTCGTTTTCAGTGTTTAATGGGAAGTGAAGCTGAAAAACGGTAACCAAAAAAAGGAAAAAACAATCTTGGCATACTTAGATCTGAAAACATGTGTTTACATATAAATATGTACATATACAAGAAACTGTCCCGCGCTGCATTTGTTTAAAGCTACTTTAAAATTAGTTGAATATAAATTACTTTTTAATATATTTATTTTTGCAACTAACTTTTTTTTTCCGTGAGGGTGTTTCATAATTTCGCGAAGCGTGCGCGCATGACCCTGCTCGCTCAACATCTGCATGCAGACTGATTATTTTTAGCAATTTTTCACTTTATCCTACAGCCCTGCAAAAATCATTGGATTATATGCTCCATTTGTGGTAGGTTGGAGTACTTTCAAAGTGACCACTAACATAGCCCAAACGACCGATTCGTGTATCTGCATCGGTTCGTAGTTAGCCGAACATAACAAAAACCAAATTTTTATGGCGACGACGACGATATGTGTATACATATATAACTACTAGGGATTCCAATTTTTCCGATTTTTACGATCCCGGGATTTTCGGGATTTATTTTTTAAATCCCGGGATCCCGGGATTTATCCCGGGATTTGGACTTTAATTACACAGGCCGACAATATTTCCAAAAAATTTTCTAACTCAAATAAAATTCTACTTTTCTAAAGGATTTCGGTGCGCTGATTCTGAATTTGAAGTCGGATTTTCGGTAATGCGTTTAGGTTTTGAGATATTCGTGTCCAAAGAGATGAAAAATGCGATTTTTTGCTATATTCACTGCTCAATCTGTTAAATTATTTACTTTCATTAAAAGATGATTGCAGCTATTGAAAGAACGATCATTTCTCTTGAAAACAGCGCTTTCCTTTTTCGGGTATCTTATTCGGATATCTACGTTGTCTTCAAAAGAAATGATCGTGCTTTCAATAGATGTAATCAGTTTTTAATGAAAGTGAGTAGTTTTAAAAATATTGAGGAGTGAATATGGCCACAAACTGCGTTTTTCGCCTTTTTGGACATGAATGTCTCAAAAACTACACCGAAATCCTTTTGAAACGTAGAATTTTATTTCTGTTACAAACATTTTTCGACCAGTATTATTTTCCCACATTTGGGGTTGAAAAAAGGAAATATATATTTCGAAGAACGCTACAACTTTAAAGTGCAAAGAAAAATTATTGATATTTCCAAGCTTGCCGAAAAATTCAGAAAATTAATGCAACTTCTGAATAGATAAATATCGGAGGCAAAATTTTGATATGAATTCCGAGTATGCAGCTGCGTATTTAATTTTAGTACAGTGTTGTAAGACTATCAAGTCTAATTAAAATTTTGTTTCCATTTTCTTCCATTATTTACTTTCCATGTGGGAAAATTCCAAAAAACATTTGAGAAATAAATGACCAAAAATCAGGAAATAGAAATTATCGAATGAATTTTGCCACAAGCTAAAAGCTTTAAAAATACCTAACGTACGTTTCCTTACAACGCGTACTTCAATACAAAAAAATTTAATTATTAAAAAAAAATAAAAAATTTTAATCCTTACTTTAACTAATGGACTTTTTTATTCTAGAAAAAATGTCGCACTTTCTTCCGGCTGTCACATTTTTTGTTCTCTTCTACACAGACACAACACTTTTTTGGGGATGTTTGTTCTATTGACAAAATATAAAACTGGCCCGACTATGGGCAACATTTTCTGCTCTTAGCACAAATAAAAGGTTGCATTATTTTTGTTTCATTAATCACATGAAAAATTCAACACTTTAATAGGGCACATGACACATGTTCATAATGCTGCAATGTAATAATGCAACATTTTCATTCAGAATAGGAAATGCTATTAGTATACAGATCTGAGACCAATAAAAATTATATAAAATATAACTTTTCTTTGCTATAATAGCGGAATATTCTCTCCTTATCTTATCCCGAAAATCCCGGGATAAAATTCTAGCGATCCCAGGATTTTCGGGGTGTCAAAAAGGGCGGGATCCCGGGATTGGAATCCCTAATAACTACATACATAGATATGTTTGTATGTATACACGTCATTCCCCTGCAAAAAATGCGATCACTCCGGGATACATCCGGGACAACTCGCAAGGGAGCATGCGATTACTACCCATTTGTATCTCTTTATATGGGTTGAAGTGTTCTCTTTTGTTTGAGCATGTCCTATGAAGAGCCTAATTGTACCCAGTTTGTACCCGAACGGGTAGCAAAAGCGCACAATTGTACCCGTTTTGTACCCGAACAGGTAGCAAATGCGACACATCCATTTGAGCGACTAATCGTACCCGTTTGATACCCTTTCGGGTACAATTCGTCTACAATTAGTATACATATGTACCCGTTCGGGTACAATTGGGAACAATTGTAGACTAATTGTACCCGAAAGCGAGCGCTCCCGGACAAATCTTTTTAGAGACTCGTCGCACACTTTTTTACAGGGTCGTCGTCGTCGCGATAAACATTTGTTTTTGTTGTTATGTTCGGCTAACTGTTAGGTACTCCATCAATTAATCCAATGTAGCTACTCCATGGATTAATTTGTTTGTTATGCGGGGCTGGAGTATATACTCCATTGCAATGACATGCAATGTTAAATGGACCATATTTTTTGTATGAAATGTGGCAAGTTATGGAGTAATCGGTTGGTCCATAGCGAGCACTCTATGGATTAGCGACTGGAGTACTCGGAATTTTTGCAGGGAGTAGGCGCACCAACACACACTCATTTTTTAGTAATGGCTTGAGTGTAGTGGTGCCCAAGGCTGCTCAAAAGAGTTACAATGATTAATACGAATGCAAAAATATAAGGAAAATGCAAAAACGGCACAAGAACAAAACACACGTACGCACATAATTCATTTGTTCTATTCTCATTCCCGCTCTAATCATTAGTGACAAGTGTTGCCGCGAGCTAAAAAAATTAAGTATATGTTGCCAAGCAAAAAAAAGTATCAAAAAGTATCAAAAGCACAACCGTGGTTTTAAAAATTTTCATTTGAAAAACAAATAATAAGTAAAGTTGTGTATCTAATTCAGACCAGTTTTTTCTGGTTGTTTTTATTAAAAATATAGACATTTTAGTTAAGACACTCAAATATTTTTTTGCAAATAGCATAATTTTTTTTAATTTAAATTTATTTCACAACAGTTTGCTCATGGAACGAAAACGGAAAGTCATTGAGTTTTTATTTTTCCTGTATTATGATTAACAATAAACTCTAAAAAAATAATAGAAACCTTATTGGTGACTTTTCAGTTCAGAACTAATTTTCAAAAGAAGTCCATTTTCGACTCACAATTCCCCTTAAATCTAAAAAAATCCAGTTCAGCAGCCACAGAGTTATAAGGCAAACTCATTACTTTGAAGCAAATTAAAAAAATGTCTCTGTCCAGTTTATATTTTTCTGGGTTTTTTAATTGGCCTACATTCCCACAACTTTTTAATACTATCCAGATACAATAGGTTTGTTTTTAGTTTAACATTTTCATAGTTGCAAAAAATTTAATTCTATCAGCAGAAAAGTATCAAAATAGGCCGTTTGTGAACAAAAAAGTATCAAATCACAAAATTTAGAAAAAAAAGTATCAAAAAGATACAATAGTATCAAAACGGCAACGCTGTTAGTGACTAATGTATTCATTTATTTTACATATTCATACATCGTCGGCAGAAAGATTGCTTTGAAAACACAAAATAACAATTTTTCAAATGACTATGTAGAATTAAATTCTATTATTCAAAAATTCAATTACTTTGGGGGGGGGGGTTTAACACCCCAACCAAACCCCCCCCCCCACCCCTGCGTTCGCCCCTGTTTAAGATACTTCTAGTTGAGCTAGGTACTTGAAATTTGGAACATAGTTCAGGACCCGAAGACAATGCAATGTGAAATAAAAAAAAATCCGATAGATGGCGCTGGTGTCGAGGTATTTGTAAAATTCGTATTTACCGACCGAATTGGTTCATATTCGGTATATATATTGCCTATGAGAAAGTAAATACATCCGTGGAAAAAAATCCCTGCTAGGTGGCGCTGGTGTCAAGATATTTGTAAAATTCGTATTTACCGACCGAATTTGTTCATATTCGGTATATATATTGCCTATGAGAAATTAAATACATCCGAGGAAAAAAATCACCGCTAGGTGGCGCTGGTGTTAAGATATTTGTAAAATTCGTATTTACCGACCGAATTGGTTCATATTCGGTATATATATTACCTATGAGAAAGTAAATACATGTGTGAAAAAAAACGCCGCTAGGTGGCGCTATTGTCAAGATATTTAGAAAATTAGTATTTATGAACCAATTTTGTTCCTATTTTGAACACGTATTACCTAAAAAAATAGAGAAAATCCGTAATGAAATTTTGCCGATAAATGACGCGGGTGTCGACATATTGAAGCAAGTTTTATGAATAACGGAACAGTAGCAGAAAAAACTATAAACACGGAAAAATGCCGACAATCTTGAAAAATTGGAAGCGTTAGCAATAAACAAATCTGCGAAAGTAAAAAAACTAACAAGAGAGATTCTGAAACACTGAAACAAAGCCAACATACATATGTAGGTAAGATTGCACGAAGTAATCTATTCACAAAAGAGTATAGTAAAACCACTTGAAAGACTCCACAGTAATTGGATAATAAAAAATCTGGCTGAGAAGAAACCATCAAAATGTTAAACATAGTGCACTTCAGACCTGTAAAGTGCAAGTACCAGTACAAGTACAAGTACCAGTACCTCAGTACTTCGAAATTCCAGTACAAGTACAAGTACTTTAGTACTTGTACTTGAATTTTACAATTACAAGTACTCTACTGATAAGTACTTTTTAAGTACGTACACATATCTATGTTTTTGTTTTGCTTTTTTGAATGTTTTGATTGAAATAAAATTTTAAATCAAAATGAACTGAGCTGATATTTTTTTGTTTGAAAAAATCTGAAATAGTTTGTCAAAAAGTGCTTGCACATACATTGATAAGTACTTGTACTTGTACTTGGAATTTCCAAGTATAAGTACTGTGGTACTCGTACTTCGAATTTCTAAGTACAAGTACTGTGGTACTTGTACTTATTTGGTACTTAGTACCAGTATCTACTGAGTATTTTACAGGTCTGGTGCACTTCATATTAAAAAATGTTGGACTATATTGATAGTGGGAGTGTTGACAAATATTAGATGTAATATGCATTGTAAAACTAAAAAGGCAAAAATAAAACAAAGTAAAAAAAATTTTTTAAAAAGCTTTTATTTAATATTAATATAAAAATTTACTAAAAAGGAAAAAAATAAATTTTTAATATTTTTGAACAAGATTTATATTAGTCCTTAGTTCATTTGTATATATATCAACATAAATAAAAGCGCGGGTACTCATTAGATATTCATGTTATAAAACAGTATTGATGAAATGGAAGGAAGCGATGAAAACTTTAAATTCCAATTACGTAAGATATGCATTACGTAAAGAGCACCCACGCTTTTATTTATGTTGATACATATACAGAAATGCTTTGAAGAAATACGTTAAATGTATGCTAAGATTGAAATTAAGATCCAAATGAACTAAGGACTAATATAAATCTTGTTCAAAAATATTAAAAATTTATTTTTTTCCTTTTTAGTAAATTTTTATATTAATATTAAATAAAAGCTTTTTAAAAATTTTTTTTTTACTTTGTTTTATTATATTTTGTTATTACTGCTTTTGTTGTTTTGTACTTACATACTCGGTGAAATCACTTTAAGAAAATGTTGAATTCGTAATGTTTCTTGTGATGAAGTATGACATATTTGTACATTTTTGATTAGTCCGCGGCGGCGGCAATGGCAGTTGTGCAGTTATGTTGTGTTGTGCCCTAAATCAACGTGGAAAACATGTCGAAAACCTTTAAGTATATTGAAAAATATGGATCATCTTTTATGATATCATGTACGTATGTAAGTACTCTGAAAAAAATACCCGTAGTTAAATCAACAACTTTCGGCTGTTGAATCTCCGTCTTTGATTCAAAAGCAAAAGTATTTGTTCTTACAGCAACGTTTTTGATCCACCAATTTATTCAAAAACAGGCGCTGTTGCTTCAAAAACTTGCTTGCTTTTAAAATTTTTTTTGTGAGAAAACATTTTTTTGTTAGAAAACCTACAAAAACAATAATAATGGAGAGAAGATGAAGAGAAAAATCCAAATAAAAGTTTATTTTTAGCAGAAAATTTTCCCCCCGTTGTTGATTCAAAGGCAAAAGTGTTTGATCCAACAGTTTCCGTTGTTAACAAAACTAATGAGAACAATTTTTTTTAAATTTTGTTTTTACAATGATTCATATAATTTATAGATGCTTTGTCGGGAAAGAGGAAGTATAAAAGGAGGTTTTAAATTCAATATAATGTTGAATGTTCCACTGTGTGATGATTGGATAGAATTTCAGGTTGATGTCATGGTTCGAATCCGGAGGAGACTATAAAATTAAGAAGAAAAAGCAGAATAAGAAATAAAGATAGCAACCAGTGAATGATAAGAAGGAGAGAAGAAGAGGAGAACAAGCGGAGGCTACATATTTTCAGTTGGGACCCGGGTGGCGAGAAGATGAAGAGTTAAATGCAAACAAAAATTTATTTTTAGGTGAACAAATTTTCCAACAATCTCCGTTGTTGACTTAAAGGCAAAAGTATTTGATCCAACAGTTTCCGTGGTTCACTTAAATCAACAACGCTCGCACCTTTGAAACAACAACGGAGCGTTGTTGGGCATATTTAAACTGCGGAAAGTAGTTAATTTAACAGCGAAAGTCTTTAGATTTACAACGTTTTTTTTTCAGAGTATGTATGAGAGTACTTCAAAAATCATTGCAGGTACTTAATGAATACACATGTGTATGGCAACCATAAAAAAATAACGCTTGTATGGATTAAAGCTCCAGATTCGTGATTATGGTACATGTTTCTGAAAGAAATACTCCATGTGACGGCTAAAAACTAGAAAATTTCTGACCTCCAATTCGTTAACCCTATAACGTCCATATAAATGGTTTTTTTTTATAACACTTTCTTAAAACGATTGTAGCAAGGGTCTCTACTAAATTGAGTTAGAGCATTACAATTTTTTACAAACACGTTTCTAGCATACAATTTCAGCGGAAGTCGCCAAAGATGAAAAGTCTCTACGGCTTAAGAAAGGTATGTAAGAGAGCTCAAATTAACAAATTCGTGCTTGTCGTTGATGTACTTGAAATCACACTTCGTGTGGTTCCAAAACTCAAGACTGTGTTCATAGTTTAGCGCATTAGCAGAGTTAAAGCTAGCCATATACTTTTTCTCTCATGAAGGTGTAATGTTGACATTTAAAAGATTGCTTTCAGGCCAATTTTTAGATCGAGCTGCCTAATTTGATAATAATAGTAATAATACAATGGCGCTATTATGACTCTGACAATTTTTGTGGCCGAGCTTCTCTCACAATATGAGGTGTTCTCCTTTAGTTTTTCCTACTAATTGGGTGGACCTACAGTTTTATACCGGCTCCTAGCGGCGAATGCATTTTTTTTGAGAAGCTTTTTCATGGCAGAAATACACTCGGAGGGTGTGCCGCCCACTGCCGAGAGGTGACCGCTATTTCTAAAAATCCAATAATTGGATTTTAATTAATTAGAAAATTTTTTTTTGGTGTTTGTCCGGATAACGACATGTGTGCGTAAATGTTTGTACATTTCTGCAAAGATATGAATATGTGGAAAGATTTTTTTCTGTTATGTTTGCTAAACATACTTTCACAAATGCTATCTCTACTCTCACATAAATACAAACTTACATACAGATATGTGCATGCGTAGTCCACGAACCTTGCGGTTTTGATGACAATGCTGTCGTTGACTTCTCGAAAGAATAAGGTGCATGTTTGTGCTTTTGCTCTTCGGCAAATTTCAATACTTCACGCAGCAGGATCATAACTTCCAATACGCACAGCAGGCGATGATATTCGCATTATTTTGTGGACTTGCATTAAATGCTTTTCTCGAATACGCTCAGCAGTGGAGCACGATATTCGTACAGAGGTAATACCTATCAAGCAAAAATAAAACATTGCGTATAAAGAAATTTTTATGATTTATTCGACTTTCTAATAGGCATTGGTATGTACCCACAAAACAATTTGTTTCGATTTTTTCGGTAGTCCGACTTTTCTGAGCAAAGTCGAAAGTCTTCCGCTACAGCTGAACGATTTCGTTCCAATTTCGTAAACAGAAATCTGAATGTCTCGGAAATTAAATTTTTTTGATCGAAGTCTATCGCTCCAGCTTAAAGATTTCGAAACGATTTCGTAAAGTTTATTTCATAATTTTGAACTTCAAAAAAATGAAAAATAGAAAAATTTAACACATTTTAAACGAAAACGAATTTGTAAGCAATAAAATGCAGAGACGAAAAATAACTCTTATTGAATTTTTTGAAATCAAAAACGTTGGGCACATTTCAATGAAAAAATTTTTCCCTTACATTTAAAAGTTATTATAGGAAAGAAAAATTTTTCTGTTGCTCAAAACGATTATATTCAGATTTTTATTTTTTCAATTGCCTCATAACTGTTATTCATGAGAAAAAATTTTTTCTGTTGCTCATAATGTTTATTTTAAAATTTTTTTTTCCGTTGCCTCATAACAGTTATTCATGAAAATAAATTTTTTCTGTTGCTTATAGCTAATTTTTATTTAAGATTTTTGATTTTTACGTTGTATTGTGAGTATTATTTTGTGGAATTGGTTCCTTTTTTTGCTCATAGTACTTCATCTTTCGGTATCTAGTGTATGTAATTGGATGGTGCTATGTAATACAGTATATTTATTTTATTCCCAAACCCGAAGCTAGAATGTTTCAATTGGTACTAGCTGTAAATGCTAAGCACTAAAAACTCTTTCATATCCTAACTAAACTTAAACAAGTAAAAGCGCGGCTGTCTTCGGCCGTACCGAAGACTTCATACCTTTCATGAGTGGGGAAATGAAAAGTTACCTATGTATGTACATAGCCGGATTAAGTTTAATTTATAATTTTAATTCTGTGGGTTATTTATGGAAAGATTTATTAGAAAAAATGGTGTCTTGGCTATTTAAATGGAGGAGTTATACACCAAAATGTCCATATCTGAACAATCGGTTGTATGGGAGCTATATGTTATAATGGTCCGATCTTGACAATTTTCGGTAACCCCATTTGGGCCCATATGCGTACAAATACTTTAAAATTTCACGCCGTTAGCTGTTAAAATAGAGGAGTTATACACCAAAATGTCCATATCTGAACAATCGGTTGTATGGGAGCTATATGTTATAATGGTCCGATCTTGACAATTTTCGGTAACCCCATTTGGGCCCATATGCGTACAAATACTTTAAAATTTCACGCCGTTAGCTGTTAAAATAGAGGAGTTATACACCAAAATGTCCATATCTGAACAATCGGTTGTATGGGAGCTATATGTTATAGTGGTCCGATCTTGACAATTTTTGGTAATCCCGTTTGGGCCCATATGGGTACAAATACTTTAAAATTTCACGCCGTTAGCTGTTAAAATGGAGAAGTTATACACCAAAATGTCCATATCTGAACAATCGGTTGTAGGGGAGCTATAGGTTATAGTGGTCCGATCTTAACAATTTTCGGTAATCCCGTTTGGGCCCATATGAGTACAAATACTTTAAAATTTCACGCCGTTAGCTGTTAAAATGGAGAAGTTATACACCAAAATGTCCATATCTGAACAATCGGTTGTAGGGGAGCTATAGGTTATAGTGGTCCGATCTTAACAATTTTCGGTAATCCCGTTTGGGCCCATATGGGTACAAATACTTTAAAATTTCACGTCGTTAGCTGTTAAAATGGAGGAGTTATACACCAAAATGTCCATATCTGAACAATCGGTTGTAGGGGAGCTATATGTTATAGTGGTCCGATCTTGAAAATTTTCGGTAAACCTGCTTGGGCCCATATGGGTACAAATCCTTAAAAATTTCACGCCGTTAGCTGTTAAAATGGAGGAGTTATACACCAAAATGTGTTTATCTGAACAATCGGTTGTAGGGGAGCTATAGGTTATAGTGGTCCTATCTTAACAATTTTCGGCAATCCCGTTTGGGTCCATATGGGGACAAATACTTCAAAATTGCAGGCCGTTAGCTGTTAAAATGGAGGAGTTATACACCAAAATGTGTTTATCTGAATAATCGGATGTTGTGGAACTATATGTTATAGTGGTCCGATCTTGACAATTTTCGGTAACCTTGTTTGGGCCAAAATGGGTACGTCTACTTCAAAGTTTCATGTCCTTAGCTGTTTAAATGGGGAAGTTATGCACAAATTACATCCAAAAATTTCATGTATATCTGAATAATCGGTTGTTTTCTATATGTTATAGTGGTCCGATTCGGCCGGTTCCGACAAATGATCAGCTGCATATAACAACATACCTGTATTCCGAATTTCATTCAGATATCTCAAAAATTGAGGGACTAGTTTGCGTTCACACAGACGGACGGACGGACAGACGGACATGGCTTAATCGACTCAGCTCGTGATTCTGATCATATCGGTATATATTTTGGTGGGTCCCCCACGCTTCCTTCTGGTACTTTCGACAAAAATTTTTTGGCACTAAGTTATAATACCATTTCATTCTCAGGAAAGGTATAAAAATGCTGATTAGAAATAGGTTTAGGCCCATGGTATCATATGCAAAGTTACTTAGAATAATCCGTAGGATTTTTTTCCGAGCAAACGATTTTTCGAAAATAAAATAATCGATCTCGTGATAAGAATCGATAGCAATAAGAAAACAAATCATTGTGGTAGTCAGACTTAGCACGATATTGTCCGGAAGCTTCGATATGTATGTATATTAGAGTGCGTTTAAAATTCAAATTAACGATATTTTACTGTATCGCCCCCTCAACATGGTTAAAGAAATCACGGATAAATTTTGGTCCAGATTGGTGGCGGTTAAGGCGCGGTGCATTGTGGTGAAAAATCTATGAAGGTTAAAAAAACCAAATTATTTTTGTAAATTATCTAATACCCAAAATCAATACTTCTATACCCAAGGATAACAAATATAATTTTTGGTCCCGATTGATAAAGATTTAGTGGGGTTTTTCACGGGGGTCAAGTTTCAGATGGCCATAGAACTTACATTTTTTTACCCCCACTCCACTAAACCGTCACCAATCGGGAACAAAATTTATGTGTGATATCTTTGACCATGCTACTACCGATTGAGGGGCGATACAGTCTTTTTATGAACTTTGAATTTTTTCATACAAATTAAACGCACTCTAATGTACATACATATAACGTTCTATTATATTTATTGACTAATCCATACCCGCGAAGTCTTCCGCGGAAGAAAATTCAATATTTTTTTTTTAAATTATAAAATATTTAAAGTAAAATTGGCAATACACCAAAATAAAAATCCAAGCAAAATCCATTCGAAACCTAAATTAAAATCGAATTAATTTATGATCTTCCATCTTCCACCAAGCTTCAGTTTTCCCTCTTTCTCTCTCTTTCCCTTTCTTATACCCTCTCTCTCCCCCCCTCAATCTTTAACTATCCCTATCCCTATCTCGATCTTTTTTCACTTTCCTTAGCTAAAAGGCCAGATGGGCTAAGAAGGATGGGTGACAACGCACACTTTTCCAAAGTTGTCTAAGCTCGATGTAGTGGCCCGTATTCCAAATATCATTGATTTACGCAAATAGACTCCGAGTTATAAGGATTTTAAGGACTTCTACTGAAGGGGAAGGAAAGTAGGGGGGCTTTTCTGTGTACCATATATGATTTACACGAACGCTTATCTAAAAATTAATTGCGAGGAGTAAACGCTGTTTTTAAAAATCTCAACCGAAGACCTTTAGCATGGACAACGAATTGCTACCACACTAAGCCATCTAATCGTACATTCACGTACATATGTATCTCATATTATTCACCGAAAAATAAAGTCCTATAACCAAAAAAAGAAACATATTCTGCAAAATAATACTTACAATATAACGAAGAAATTAAAAAATTTGAAATGTAGAGGTTATGAGGCAACGGAAAAAATAAAAATTTTTAAATAAAAGTTACGAGCAACGGAAAAAATTTTTTCTCATGAATAACAGTTATGAGGCAATTGAAAAAATAAAAATCTGAACATAATCGTTATGAGCAACAGAAAAAAAAATTTTTCAAACATAATAGTTACGACTGAAAAATATTTTTTTTCGGTTTGAAATAACTCTTAAGAAATGAAAGAAAAAGATTTTTGAATTTTTTAATTGTTATGAAGCAATTTTTTGAATATTTCTTATAACAGTTATGTCTCTGATAAAATGAATAATTATAAAAATATAACAGTCGCCACAATATTATTGGGTCCGTACGATCGACGGTCGTGTGCTGTTGTATGATCACAATTTTGGTGAGTTGAATCCAGTTTGGTTGCGTAGTTACATTGGCGCTGTTAATTGAAACGAAACCGGAACAAATTGTATAGTGGGTACGTATGTATGTATGTATATTATACATTGTATAAGCATGACTTCATAATCTATGCAACGTTTTGCAGTGACGTTGAGAATTTTCGGCTTGTTGCAGTGACGTGAATGTTGTCCACCATTTGCATTGCTATGCAACAGCATTGGGAAGTGGCAAACTGCAGTATGAGCTGGGTGTTTTATTTTTAACAATCACATTCATGCATATGTATCTATATACACTTCACAAAAATCTACGCTTTATTTAAGGTTTATTCTAGAATATATAAAGGCTTACGAAATAATGCCTGAAAATTGTAAGCGAAGAAAACGTCGCCCCGGAAGAAGAAAGACGCATGCCAGTAATTTTTCGACGAAAAAAGGCGCATTAAAAATATATCGGGGAAAAAATACGCTTTACAAAATATGTCGACGAAGATAGACGCATTAAAAAATATTTCGACGCAAAGAGACGCATTATAAAATATTTCGACGAAGAAAGCCGCATTAGCATTAATATTGACAAAAAAAAAAAAAAAATCGAATACGTCTTTCTTTCCTAAAAAATATTTGAATGCGTCTTTCTTTATAGTAAAAAAAAAATAAAACGTCTTTCTTCGTTATCAAAAAAAATAAAGAGTCTTTCTTTCGAAAAATATTTTTAATGCGTCTTTATTTGAAATAAAAAAATTTTGCGTCCTTCTTCCTCAACAAAACACTTTGCGTCTTTTTTCTTCTATAGCGTCGAAAAGTTGTATACATGTACATGTTTTGCGTAAAAGGCCTATGCGCAGCGTGAAGTAAGTATTGTTAGTAATATTGAAATTGAGATTTGACAACTTCAACTCCTGGCGTCCAGCTGTATCGATCCATACCATAAATTTGGTCTTTGGGAAACTCTAATGTTCTCTTTAGTCGTAGAGTTGGGCGTCAGGAATTCAATATAAATTTTTGGCTCAAGTGTCAGATAGGCGGCTTTGAAGTTTCACTTAGGCGGTTATGATGTTTACACGGCGATATTTA
Source organism: Urophora cardui (assembly GCA_960531455.1). Taxonomy (NCBI): domain Eukaryota; kingdom Metazoa; phylum Arthropoda; class Insecta; order Diptera; family Tephritidae; genus Urophora; species Urophora cardui. The sequence continues at coordinate 50,819,538 of OY482672.1, read as the reverse complement.
GTCTTAAGACCTTCAACTGTGTATCTAATATTCAGTTCTACTAGGTAGATTTCCAACAATATTTTTTTTGTATTGCAACTTCTGCATAAACATTTTCGCTGATAACTTTAGAGCGCTCTGACGTTGAAGGACGTCAATGTTATTGCTTTGTTGCTGCTCCAGTTAAACATACTTCATTTTTGTTTGTTGCTTTTGTGTATTCTATGGAAACTCATTTTGGCAGCACATAACATTATTTTGGCCACTAAATATGTTGTCTGTATGTTTGCACGTGGAAAATAGTTCATAGCGTTAGCTTTAGAAAATATAGCATTCGAGGCAAGAGAAAAGGCAGTGCAGTGGCACGAACCTATGCACATAATATGTATAAGAGGTTTTCATATATGTATATGAAATGTTTTCTATTGATGTACATATGTATGTACGTACATATGTAGGTACCTCTGAATTAAGTTTGTATGTGCGTAATTGCGCATGCACATCGGCGGCGCCACGTTGGCAGACAGGCATTTCGTGGCAGGTGTGAAATGATTTTCAAATATATTATGCTGAAGAATTTTACATTCGCACCTAGTACTTTGTGGAATTCAAGTTTGTTTTTTGCTTCACGCCAAGGGAAATAGTACAATATACATACATACATATATGTATACTACATATATGTACTGTAGTACTCTGTTGTTAGTGGCACGCCATGCCGTATCTACCTCGACGTCAACGTCGTTGTACGGTAAGTTATGGAAATTTTGATTGAAAAGAAAATAAACATTTCTACATGCCATGAAGTGCTAAAAGTTTTAATAGCTTTATTGTTGCCTCTGTGTAACAATTTTCACCAAAAATAAAAAATAAAAAATAAAAAATTTAATTCTGGGAATTTAGTTGAAGGAATATTCTTTTATAGATTGATAAAGTAATGCACATTTCTAGTATTCAAGTGAAATCTGAAAGTCAACGAAAAACAGCCATAATAATACAAATAATACTAATTTAGTTGCAAGAGTGTTTTCTCTAAAAAAACTTAGTAAGCTATAATGTAGGGTCACTGAAAATTTAATGTATTTTATAATAATAAGGTGCGTGTATTTGTAAAGAAAATTAAGGCTCAATTTCTCTTCTAGTACTCGAACCCTAGATATGTTGCACGGGCTTAGTAGTACAGCACTCAACTACTAAACGATTTGTATAACCATTACTTACAGCCTAAATTTATTTTTATTTTTTAAATGCAACTCAACACCAAGAAATGAGAATTTATTTTAAACCTAATTTACGTGCTTTATACACTTGGTTTGTTTGTTCGCTGAATTGTAACTGAAATGTGCAACTGACATTTGAACTAATTGTAAATGACACTTTGGAATTTTTTTTTTTTTTGCTTTCTTAGTTCATGTACTTATTATTGCAAAATTGTTTTGTAGTTTGAAAAGTGTGCGCGCCTTACCAATGGAAAATGAAGTTTCTGACACCCCCTTTGTGGCACGATATAAATGCCATTACAATTTACAATAAGGCATAACTTATTTATACAATTACATACAAAGTTATTTATACCCAGGGGCAGTGGCGCACACAGAAAAATATTTTTGGGGGGGGGGGAGTTTTCAATATCCAACGGGGAGTGGACCTACGTATGCACACATTAAACAAAGGCACCTTTTAAATCTCAATTCATTGCATTTTCTCTGTATTTAAACTAAAACTAACAAGTAAGGAAGCCTAAGTTAGAGTGGAATCGAACATTAGATACTCAGCTGTATGCTTTCATTGCTTGTTCGATTAGGGTGTATTTTATATGAATATGAGTTTCGCATAAAGTGGGCGCAGCCACGCCTATTTTAAAAATTTTTATCAATCATCCAACTAAGCATATAAATATTATTATTAGTGCAAATTTGCAACATCTAATAACGCTACAAATTCTCAAAGGGTTTTCCAGAAATATCTTTGTTAAAAAGTAGGCGTGGTCATAAACCGATTTCGCTAAATTTTTGAGCATGTATTACCACAAGTTATTAAAGTGTACAAACTGATTTTCGTCATAATATATATAAATTATTTGTCGAGTTATAGGCTCAGAAATCTCGTATATTCCTGCTTCTAAAAAGAGGCAGTGCCACGCCCATTTACCAAAATTTTCCTGTTTTTTGTTTTATGTCTATAGCTGGACTTCTACCACAAAATTTCAATGATATATCTTTGTAATTGACAGAGATATCGCTTAAAATGTTTCTATTAGGCCACTTTATAATTCCCATATATAAAAGTGGGCATGACCGTTAACCGATTTTGGCAATTTTTGGTCCAAACATATGCTTAGGAAAGTAGATCACGCGTACCAAATATGATCGATATATCTGCTACGGTTTCCGATTTATGACATATAAAACTTTCAATGTTTGACCCTTAATAAGTGCGCGTGGCACCGCCCATTTTCCAAAATTTCACCAAATTTCTTCATAAAGGCCTGAGCTCAATACGTGGGTGAAATTTTGTCACTCCAGCTCTATTAGTGTCTGAGAAACCAAATATCCGATTTTTTCTATATAGGAAAAGTGGGCGTGCTCATGGACCGATTTCGCCAATTTTCAATACCAACCGTCCCAGTCTCGATACCAACTTGCATTTCAAATTTCATCAAAATATCTCAATTTTCGCGCGAGTTAGAGTGTTTACAGACGGACAGACGGACGAACGGACAGACGGACAGACGGACGGACGGACGGACGGACATGGCTCAATCGATTTCTCTTTTCACCCTGATCATTTTGATATATATGTATAAGTCTATATCTATCTCGATTATTTCATTCTGTAACAATCCACCGTTATGTGATTAATACTATAATACTCTGTGTACTAGTACAGCTGAGTATAACAAACCTCAGCTAATATCCACAGCATACTTTTAGGGAAATGTCTCCACACTGCTTGTTTATAAACATAATCAGTAGTTGTTGACAAACATTGGCAATGTATATCCACGAATATTCATATTCATATTCATGTATTTACACAAATATTTGTGCATGTACCATCTTTTATAACATTATTATTGGGTGGGTGGGTGGTGTTGGGTGTTGTCAAATTTTTTTTTTTGGGGGGGGGGGGGGGAGGTTTAACCCCAAAACCCCCCTTGAGTGCGCCAATGCCCAGGGGTTGTTAGCTGTTTAATAGCCACTTGATATCTCGAGTCTTATATGCAAGTATAATTAAAATAACGTAAAGTAAAAGACGAGACATTAAAGTGAAATGTAGACATTCCTTTTCATGATAATTGACGTCAATTAGAAACACAACAACGCCAAAATTATTCTGTAGCCGTTCCCTCGCCAAAATTCTGACTGATATACTTATCTATTAAATAAAAATTAGACGAATTTTAATTGACTCTCGAGGTCATTCGAGAATGCTGTAAAGTAGCTCCCGTAGTTGGTTTTGATACCTTTTGGTACAAAGCGTGTTTTTTTCAAATTTTCGCATCTTCCTTTCGATGCTCATTAGTATAATAATGAAACAGTTGGTTGTTGATTGAGATTGACGTTTTCTAAAAGCGACATTTGTTTCCACTCACAACTGGGTATGTAATATTCGATTTAATGGAAAATTGTATTGTTTTCTTGTTTTGCGGTCCATATATGTATTTTTAGATTAAGTACCTATGTATGTATGTCTGTATGCTTGTGTGTACTATTATGTGTGTTCATTTAAACGAATATAATGCCCATTGTATTTACGTTAAAGTTCCGTAGTGAAAATTGGCAAAAGTTTTACACACACCAAAGTAGATACACGCATACATACATATATGCATGTATATGCGCAGATATCCATAAATGCTTAAAAACAAATTCTTGACTTTCGGCAGACCTACACGCAACGAATTGTGCATTCAGAGATATGCGAAACTTTTGAAATGGAATAGCATACATGCTTCTTTTGTTGGGCTAAAATTAATTTCAAATATGTACATACATATGTACATACATTGTAAGTATCGACGCTTCCAAACAATACTGTACGAAGTCCATTTAGTACGATTTCCCATTTTTGGCGTTTCTAGTACCTATTAAGTGTCTCAATTTGGATGCTGTCAAATTTTGGTATCCATCAGACGATCGAGTCCAAAGTTATAAGCAAGCGTGTACATATGTATACGAGTAATACAACTCGAGGTTGCTGCAGAATAAAAACATTGAAAGCTTACCATAAAAAGCAACGTAGCAAGTTTTTATTTTGTCTTGTCGTTTTATATAAAGCGTAGGTACCCTTACTTAGATGGCATCGGGTTTTGGTATTGATCTTTCAATCCAAATAGAAGTTACAAGCAAAGATATATGCACTTAGCATACAACTGCAGTTTCATATCGAATTTAAACTTTGAGAGCTTCCCCTGCAAAACACAGTTTTCAGACTTAGTATGGTATTGTTTGGAAGCATCGATATGTATATCAAATAACAAATTGAACCAAACTCAAACTTGTACAAGCCACTGACACCGAGTTCCAACTAAAAATTTAACAAGAGTTTTGTCGCTGTCAGCTTCGCTGCCGCTGCCGCAGCCGCTGTAGATGACTTTATAGTTCACTTCCTTTTTGAATAAAAGTTATTATTGTTCTAGTGCTGTTGTTGTTGCTTTTTATTTACCAGATTCTCTTTGTTGCAATTATTGCAAAAATGTTGTTATATAAATAAATATCATGTTTGTACATACATACATATGTATGTAGGAATGTGTGTAAACGTGCTGCCACAGGAGGCGGGTTTTGAGAGATTGACGCAAATAAATCTGTGGCCACAAGCAATAACCGCTTAAGTCGACTAAGGAAGATTTTGAGTTACATATACCACATTATTCTCCTTTTATAGCTCTATATTTCTGTAAAACCCCTATTCTTATAACTTAATTCAATAAAAAGATATAAATAAAAACATTTAGGCTCAACTTACAATAGAGGTATATTAAACTTGCTATAACAGCCAAACTAGACGTGTTTACTTAATAAAATTTCTTCATGACACTTTGTTTTATTTACAAAATTTGATCGTAATATTGTGGATGGCTCACTGATTTTGCGTCCATAGGTTTTAATCGATTTTTATGATTTGTTAAGAAATGCCTTCGAATATAAAAATCAATTTATCTCGAAATCATATTTTTCGACTTAAGCGATTATTGCAAATTGCCACAGAAATTTGTTTTATTTGTTATGTACCTATTTGCAATATGCATGTACAAATCTATATGCAATTTTATAACGTTTCAGGTGTATTGTGTGGAAAAGCATTGTTTCATTCATGGTTTTATTCCTTTATTTATATCTAAGGAATTGACAGCCAATCCAAATCGATATGAAGTCTGTCAGTCACAAGTAATTTGCTGCAAGTGGATGTTGATGATGATGATATTTTATGTAAGTTTTCTTTATGCATTTATTTTTATAGCTTCTACAAATACGGAATGGGTTTGAGATCACTTGTCAAGTATGTGAAGCATAGCACTAAGTTCGAGTTTCACCGTTGTCAAAATTTATATAATAAAACGTGTCGTGGAACATGCATTAAATTGCAACAGATCTTACACGAAATTCGTCGGTATTTTAGTCTTCTTCTCTTAACCAAAATTTTTAAACTTTTGGTTCTTTGGTCGTTTTTATCTTCATAACTACTTCATTGTGGCCGCTGTGGTGCAGTGGGTAGAGTGCTTGCCTGCTATGCCAGAGGTCTCGGGTTCAAACCACGGTCCGAGCCAAACAAATTTTTCTAATTAGTAAAAATCCAATTATTGGGTTTTTTAAGAGCAGCGGTCACCTCTCGGCAGTGGGCGGCATACCCTCCGAGAGTATTTCTGCCATGAAAAAGCTTCTCACAAAAAATGCATTCGCCGTTCGGAGCCGGCATAAAACTGTAGGTCCACCCAATTAGTAGGAAAAACAAAAAGGAGCACACCTCGAATTGGGAGAGAAGCTCGGCCATAAAACTCGTCAGAGTTATAATAGCGCCATTGTATTATATTATATTATAACTACTTCATTCCTGAGCTCTCAAGACCAATTTTTTTTTTTTTTTGATGTGTAAACATCTTTGCTGTAGCTACGAGTGATTTCGAAAAACAGGTAAAGTTTACGCGTAAACGTAAATGACCTTTGTGTTAGTGCACTGCTGCGTCCGTGTGAATCGCTTAGCATTGTCAGTGGTAGGTACCCTGCAAAAAATGCGATCACTCCGGGATACATCCGGGACAACTCGCAAGGGAGCATGCGATTACTACCCATTTGTATCTCTTTATATGGGTTGAAGTGTTCTCTTTTGTTTGAGCATGTCCTATGAAGAGACTAATTGTACCCAGTTTGTACCCGAACGGGTAGCAAAAGCGCACAATTGTACCCGTTTTGTACCCGAACAGGTAGCAAATGCGACACATCCATTTGTGCGACTAATTGTACCCGTTTGATACCCTTTCGGGTACAATTCGTCTACAATTAGTATACATATGTACCCGTTCGGGTACAATTGGGAACAATTGTAGACTAATTGTACCCGAAAGAGAGCGCTCCCGGACAAATCTTTTTAGAGACTCGTCGCACACTTTTTTACAGGGTAGGTAGATAGACATGTACTTACAAATGCTTGCATGCATAGCCGTGCAAATACAAATATTAACAACAACAGCAACGAAGCGAAGTGAAGTTGTTGTTGTTGTTGTTTTCTGCAACAATGCGACAAATAGGCAAAATAAAAAGGACCAGCCTGTTTGAACATGTATGCAAATGTATGGATATGCATACCTACATCTACCTATCTAATTTTCTGTGCAATATTGGTATCAAATGAAAGTTTTTGAGCAGGATTTCGATATGAAGCTCTTTTCATTGTGACCCCTAGGCCGGGTCTCCAGATATGGATCAAAACGAGGACCCGGATGATCCTTGAATGTTTCTGAGCAAAATTGGTATCAAATGAAAGATCTTGAGTAGACCTACTTCAGGGAGCTCTATTCTTCATGGTTCCTGTGTCGGGTCCGGAGATATGGGTCAATACGAGGACCCGGATGATCTTGCATGTTTCTGAGCAATATTTTCTACACGGAGCTCTACTCTTTATGATTCCTATGTCGGGTCCCGAGGTATGGGGCAATACGAGGACCTGGATATCCTTGAATGTTTCTGAGCAATACTTATATCAAACGAAAGGCTTTGAGCATGGATTCTACAGGGAGTCCTATTCTTTATGATTCCTAGGTCGGGTCCCGAGATATGGGCCAAAATGACGACCGGATGATCCTTGAATGTTTCTGAGCAATATTGGTATCAAATGAAAGGTGTTGAGCAGGGATTTCACATAGAGCTCTATTCATTATGAGTCCTAGGTCGGGTCCCCAAATATGGGTCAAAATGTGACCCCGGATTAACCGGGAATGTTTCTGAGCAATATTGGTATCAAATGAATGGTGTTGAGCAGGCCTTCTACACGGAGCTCTACTCTTTATTATTCCTAGGCCGGGTCTCCAGATATGGGTCAAACGTGGACTCGGATGATCTTGCATGTTTCTGAGCAATACAAAATAAAACAACATAAAAATCAAAAGTCAAAAACCAAAAACCAAAACAAACAAAAACAACAAAATAGTAGCAGTCACAATAACAACAAAAAATTACAAAAACGATAGTCGCCTTTTAATCCATAGAAAACCAGGAAAAAAGGATTAAGGAAAAGGGAATAAACATCCGATTTCGAAACTGTTTAAACATCAATGTTCATGAATACCCGTTATTCACGCTTTAATTTTTTTTTTTTAAGGAAAGCTTGGTGAGAAGAAGTTATAGATCCATTTCGGAGACCACCAAATCTCTTTATCAGACCTCTTTTTAACATTTTTATTATTTTGGCGTCCGCCGAGATCGAACCTCGGATTTTCCGGTTGGTAGTCTAATGGCATCACCACTAGACTATCGCCGCCTTGCATTTTGCTTGTATTAATTTTTCTTTTCATTTTTCCTTTTTACAACTTTTTTATATATCCGAACCTATACTAATTTCGCGGCTACAAAGAAATAAGATCAACTAACTATTGAGTTTGCTTCCAAAGTTTTGAAGTTAAAACATATCTGTGGTCACAACCAATAATCGCTTAAGTCGACTTAGGAAGATTTCGAGTTATATATACGTTATTCTCCTTTTAAAACACTATATTTCTGTAAAACCCCCATGCTTATAACTAGACTGCGGATCTTTATGCAATTGCATATTTTTAAGGAAAAGAGATAGCGATATGGTTCCAAAGAGAAAAATGAAAGTTATTAACAAAATATTCTAAATTTTCATATTTATTTCTGCATATTTTGCATATTGCATATAACTTGCATATTGCATATAACTTGCATATTTGCATATAACTTGCATATTTGCATAATAATTGAGGTATGGCAGTTTTAATCCGCAAGTTAGAGTCTCGCGGAGTTCCCCTAATGGCTTCAATGGCCTTAATAACAGAAGCTTTTGAAGGACTTGACGCTACGTCAGGATCATGTGGGCAAATAGTTTTGGTCAAGATTGAAGCTATTTCAAAAAAGAACCTGCTTTTGAAGTCATATTAGGAGTAGCCAAAATACTTTCAGGTGACAGCAAAATATTAGAAACTGGAATACAGATTCCCAGTAAATTTTTGAGCGAATTTAAGTATGCTCCGGTTACATCTTGTGATGTTGAGCGTTCATTTTCAGCATATAAACGGATCTTAACCGATAAGCGTCACAATGTTTCCATTGAAAATGTGGAGAAAACACTTGTAGTATATTGTGGTCTTAACTATAACTAAAATTACCTCTTTACATTAAAAATTATTATAATAAAAATTAGTTCCCATTTGCAGTTTGTTTTTGGGTGTTAATGGGTTTTATATTTGCATAGAACAAAAGATTCAGCATAGAACATATGATTTTTGCATTCAACTATACTTTACTTATTGTGTATATCACTTAAAATTCCATATCTGATGTAAAAAAAGGTGTACTTTTAATTTGCATATAACTTGCATATAACCTGCATACAAGTTGCATATTTTTTGCATATCCAAAACAGAGCAAGAAAATTCGTTTTGGAATGTGAATATATAGTTTTGAATCAATATAACTCTTAATAAATCATTTTAAATTTTTTGCATAAAGATCCGCAGTCTACTTATAACTTAATTCAATCAAAAGATATAAATAAAAACATTTAGGCTTAACTTACAATAGAGGTATATTAAACTTGCTATAACAGCCAAAGTAGACGTATATACTTAAATTTCTTCATGACATTTTATTTTATTTACAAAATATGATCGTAACATAGTGGATGGCTCACTGATTTTGCGTCCATAGTTTTTAATCGACCTTTATGATTTGTTAAGAAACGCTTTCGAATATAAAAATCAATTTATCTCGAAATCATTTTTTAAGACTTAAGCGATTATTGCAAATTGCCACAGATATGTAAATGGGCATTTTCCTAAACAGTAAAATGTATGTATGTCGCATTTATTTATTTTTTTTATCATTTAACAGACTGTTGAATGTACAAAACAGACATTTAAATTTTGATATTTGGAATATTTTGACAGGAAAAGTTGTTATAACTCACGCCGATTAGTGTCAGACAGAGTTCACACCGAAAAGGTGAAAGACACACAACGGGCAAGACAAACGGTGTGGGCAGTGCGCCTACAAATCACATTTTCGGGTATATTTACCTAGATACAGGTGAATGTTTTGTTACATAACGTTTGATATATGAGTATGTACATATGTATGTATGCATGTGTGCCTGTGGTTGCATGTCTATTAACATACGGACACGTTTTTGATTTGTTTATAATTAATTTTTAGCCACCCGCAGCTAAAAGAATTTTAAAACAGAATTTTTTTTTTTTTTTGCGCAAGTTGCATTTAATATTTACATACATATATATACGTTACATGAGTTTTTTTTTAAATATTCCCTCCGGCACCGGAATATGAAAATAGGATGTTTTAGAGTAAGTAAACTGAAAAAAAAATCTCACTTTTCCAAAAACTGGATGGAGCTACACCGAAAACCGCGCAAATTCCCAGAATTTCAAGGTATATTTAAATTTTTGTATGAAAAAAGTTGGACTTTTCCACAAGAAAAAAAATTGATATGTAGCCATACCTAGAATTTACCGCTAAATCGAATGGCGTATTCAGTTTTTAGGTGCACTATCCAGGGAAGGTAATATCGAGGCCTAAAGTGATCCCTTTCTTTTTTTAATCATAAATCTTCAACTTCTTGCCCTATACTCTTCCCGAAATCGGAAATTATTTTTTATTTAAACATAAATCTAAACATACCTTGAAATTCTGGGAATTTGCGCGGTTTTCGGTGTAGCTCCGTCCAGTTTTTGGAAAAGTGAAATTTATTTTTTAGTTTACTTACTCTAAAACATCCTATTTTCATATTCCGGTGCCGGAGGGAGGATCTGAGAAGGATCCCACACAAAAAAAAAACTCCCATACAAAAAAAAACTCATCTAATATACATATATTAATTTGTATTTGGATGTATGTACGTACATATGTTTTCTGTGGCCTTTCGATGTTGTCTTGCCATCAGTCTTTATCAAACTAAACAATATTCACATACATGATGCTAGTGGTCGGAAACTATCGATGGCACTATCGTCACTATCGATGGTTTCTGAACATCGTTTACACTATCGATGGTTTTCGACTATCGTTTGAACTATCGATAGTTTATTGAAAATTTGAAATGTGACCACTAGGCACCAAACAAACGTTAACTATTCCATGCAGGGTTTGAATTGCTGACTAGCAAGTAGTCAAAGCAACATAAATACGACTATGCATTCTAGTCGCATGGTCGTTTAAAATGTGATTACCCAAAAACATTACAATTACACTACAATATGGGTATCAAACGAAAGGGGATGACCCCAGGTTTCATTTGGACTTCGATATATTTCGATAAATTTATCGATAACTGAGTTATCGGTCAAAATGTGATTGCCCAAAAACATTAAAATTACCCTACAATATGGGTATCAAACGATATTAGATTTTTAATAGCTGTTATACATTTCTGGAAAGCGCACTATATAACGCAGCCTACAGTGTGATTAGTAAAAAGGCAAAAGGCGGTTACAGTGTGAGCGTAGCCGTAGACTCTCCCAAATCACCCGAAACTATCGTCAACTATCGATATGCTATCGATAGTTTGCAAAAAACTATCGTACACTATCGATGGTGCTGACTATCGATAGTTTCCGACCTCTACATGATGCCCGTCGCAGTCGCAATTTTAGACTTTTGACCTACCACTCACAGTGGATGTTTTGTGCGAAGGTGTAATATGAATAAATTATATAAGTATGCAGGTATTCATGCATGCATATACATATATATTATTACTTAATGTACTATTAGAATCTTCGAAACGGAGATGAAAAAAAGTATATACATACTTAGTTATTGAACCCAAGTCTGCAACAGAAAACTTTTCGGTAGCAATTCCAAGCTGAAATAGACTTTTCAGAACCCAATACACGGTTGGCTTGGTTTTTTTCTATTACTAAATTCTATTTTCAGTAATTGTTTTCAGCCAGGAATGAAAATGATCTAATGAGCTCACAAACGATATGCACCCGAACTCCTATACATTTAATATTAGGGTTTTTTTTAGTTCCTTCAGTATTAAAAACTGTGAGTCAACGAACGCTAAATTGTACACACATTCATTCACATCTGCACAATTTTTTTCCCCAATTGTGCTAACTGAATGTACCTAAAAGTAGTAAACTACTTATTTTATTAAAATTATGCACTACTTCAGCCAAATTGTGTATACAAATGGCAATTTCCGCACATTTTAGTTCACCTAATTTTCCAAATATTTTTCGCTTTATTGCATTAGGTTTTTGTGAATGTGTGAAGATTTCGTAGTACGTATTTACGATGGCTGCTTTGCAAAAGAGAGACGTATTAAACATCCTCATATGTATGTATGTATGAAGTAAGAGCACGAAATACTTGAAGGAATAACTACTAGAAGATTTGTGACACTGATTGAGCAAGTGCCATTTGATGTACAAATGTACAGCATTTAAGAGTAGACATGATTGCTTAATCACCGTATAAAAGTGTACACAGATATGTATGTAGTTATATACTATTTTCATAAATGAGTGTAACTACACTGAAAAAAATTTCTCGCAAAGAAAAACATATTTTTCCTTATTTTGAACACACATTACAATATACTATTTTCTTTAGTTTAAGTAAATTTCCTCAAATATGTGTAAAAGAGCATTGAAACAAATTCCTTGCCGTGGTGATTTTTATGAGAATTGAACTTATCAAAATTAAAGAAATCAAATCTTCAAAACAAAGACAAGTTGAAAATGGTATGGCGCTAAAGAAATATATATAATATATATATTATAAGCAGTATGTATACGAAACCACTGGCCGCTGTGGTGCAGTGGGTAGAGTGATCGCCTGCTATGCCAGAGGTCTCGGGTTGAAATCGCAGTTCGAGCGAACACAAAAAAAATTTGTTTTTCTAATTAGTAAAAATCCAATTATTACGTTTTTTAAGATCAGCGGTCACCTCTCGGCAGTGGGCGGCATACCTTCCGTGTGTATTTCTGCCATGAAAAAGCTTCCCAAAAAAATGCATTCGCCGTTCGGAGCCGGCAATAAAACTGTATAGGTCCACCCAATTAGTAGGAAAATCAAAAGAATCACACCTAGAATTGGGAGAGAAGCTCGGCCATAAAACTCGTCAGAGTTATAATAGCGTCATTGTATTATTATATATATTATACGAAACCATGGTAACGCATTTTCTTATAATCCTTTTAACATGTTTTAGAGAAAATTTCCTCAAAACATAGAAGATAGTGTTCAAAATAGGGAAACAGTTTCTTTGACTACTACATATTTTTTTCTTAGTGTACAATTTATATACGTACGTTCATACATATATGAATACACATTCGTGCACATAATTAAGGCAAATGTTGTTTAACTTTTTTTATTGTACAAAGTTTATTTGCTCTCATCATTGAAATTAGAATTCGTAATAGAAAAATACTTTGAATTGCAAAAGTTACTATGCAACACTTGAGTGCACTTCAAAATGTCTACTTACATACATGCATACATACATATTTACTCTTAATCAGTGTTGCCAATGAAACAGGGCAAAGTCGATTAAATTATTTCTTTTACCGTACAAATACTAACCTAAGTACGTTTATATCTGCTATTGTATCTAATGCTATGTTCAGACATGTCAATTAGCTGAGTGAATATAACTTGAAATTGAAATTACTGGGAGGGGCTTAATAGTCTATTAAGATCATGTTTGAAAACAATAAAACGTTCACATTCTATACTATAACTGAATTTTTTTATATCGCCTGGAAGAAGAAAAATCACTAAGCTTCAAAGGAAAAAAGAAATACCTACGTTTATTTTTGATTATGATAATTTCAAAGAATCTTTGCTTCATTTTTGCTTCAGCTAAATACGTATAATTAATTATTTTCCCGGCCTTGCCAAGGTGCGTCATGACAACCCTGTGGCTAAGGCGGCAAGTAATGCCTCTATTTTAAGCACGTATGTAATATGCAAGTGGGTTTGCATACCTAAAAAATTTTTCTTCAAACTTCATTGACATTTATTACCTTTTTAGTAGGTGGATTTGTACAATGTACTAAATACATTTGTACATATGTATGTATACTAGCTATATGAGCTTTTATAAAATTTATGCGCTATTCATGATGCGACAAGTTGGCAACTAATTAGTTATGCAAAGTAGTCAACTTCATTAAGCATTTTCGGTGCAAATATACGTATACATCTACCTACATGGGGATGTATGTATATTTGCCATAGTTATGCAAATCCATATGTAAATTGCACACATAAACTATTTAATGAGTTGTTTTCACTCTGCTCTGCAAATTTTTCCAATTAATTGCTCTGCAATTATGCTCGTATTATGAATGTAAAATGATGCAAAATATATATATATTTATAGAGCCATAGTAACATATGTCTTTTGTAAATATTATAATTTGTGCATTTATGCAGAAAATGGATGGCCATGTAAAAAAAAGGCAATTGATTACATGTGTGCATATACATAAATAGATACGTGACTTTTTATAAAGATTGTGATTAATCTATAAAAGCACAGCTTTTCTTTCATCTATCTTCTTTGGTTTCATTAGAGCCGTTTACGCACTTTCCTCTATGCTTATCGCGGTTATTCTGAACAAAAAAGCAGTTAAATCAAATACTTTCCGCAGTTGAATTATAACTAGTTTCGCCGGTGCTCGAAATTCGACCATGCAATTTATTTTTTCAACTTTGTATTGGTACAAAAATTATTTCTTTTCGCGGAGATAAGCAACACTTTCCAAATTCCAGTTGTACCGCAACACTGATTTGCCCTTTTATCACGGTCCGACGCGAAATCATGGTCACAATCAAGGCAGATCATGTATTTTGTTATTGTAATTGTTAGAGTGTAATGTCAAAATGATATTTCGCCGTGGTTAAAATCTGAATTCGCTTGGGGCATGTCCATTCCTATTGGCTATGATGTGAATTCGCTTTGATTTTGACATTACACTCTACCTTTGTAAATAAAAAAAGAAGTTTTTCAATTCGCCGCCGAGCCTTCCTGTTAGATACGCCTTGTTCAAAATTAAAATTACTCAGTGTGCTCTCCCGCCCTCTCTCTCATTTTTCGCTTTAATGAAAAAGCAATAGGAGATATTTGGCCGCGTTGATTTTGATCTGAGCGTAAACTGGGACAATGCATATAAAATAGAGAGAGCGCTTTTAATTTAAAGCGACTCTTCAACTGTGTTTACGATATTTGTAAACACGTTTATGATATCTATTTCTCTTAACTAAAAATTTTATTTATTAATTATAAAGAAATTAAATAATTTATAGAAAAAATTATATGCCTATGCACTGCTCCTGACTCATACGAACACAGCCATATCAATTTTATG
Organism: Urophora cardui; assembly: GCA_960531455.1. Taxonomy (NCBI): domain Eukaryota; kingdom Metazoa; phylum Arthropoda; class Insecta; order Diptera; family Tephritidae; genus Urophora; species Urophora cardui. The sequence goes on along the minus strand of OY482672.1, from coordinate 50,804,483 downwards.
TGGATATGAGTATGTTAAATGTGCTAAACAGCCTGGCAATTGTTTGTATGGAAAAAATGTTAGCCTATTAATATATAGATAAACCAAAAGTATCTGTTTCAATATCGAAGTTTTGCCTTAAAACTTTGCTCTTGATACACCAATTTTTTTTAAAGGCGCGCACTTATTTCAAATGTAAATTTTTTTGTAAAAAATATACTTATATATATACATATACCTACTCGTAAATAATTGGGAAATCCAACAAAAAGAATTATGTGGGTTAACTTTTTTAATTTAGTTTTTTTTTTATAATAATGAAAAATATTCATACTAAATGCCTTTTCGCAGAAACGGATGTATAAAAGCATCACTAAATTACAATAAAATATTTAATGCCCCACTATATGATGCCACTGGATTGAACTCAAAACAGACAAAATTATATACTATATATATATATAGAATATAGACATGCAGTAAAGGCAAAGAAGGTGCCACAATGAGAGAAATCAGAGCGGATGTATAGCTAGATTGGAAAACGGAAGGAGAAAGAATGAAGAGAACTTGCTTTAATGAAATTCAGATGCTCAATATTTCATTTCTCTCCTTTAGGGAGAGACATGAATTACTGGGCATGGTCGAGAACAGCCACAGTTTAACTCTTTTTTGTACTATAAAAATTTTTTACTCTTCATTTCTACCAAATAAAATTAAGGCAACATTAACGAGATTTCTTAACATCACCTTACCAACGTGCCTTCACAAACAAGCTAAGAATTTATCTGTAAGTGCACTTGTGAAATAACGAGATCCATACAAATTGCATGAGCAACTTTTCTCACAACCAAGATAGAATGTACATTAATATTTTAAATTATTATTACCACCTTAATTATCATCTAGATAATGTACTCCTTGATGATGCTCATAAGTATTTGTATATCTTAAAATCAATGGAAATTTAATCGACAACTAGTTTAGTTGTTTCTTATTGAGCTGAAACTTTCAATCACTAATTAGGTAATACTATTTATACCAGATCGAACAAACCGCCTTAATAAGCTTCTAATTAGCTAAAAATGTATTTTTAAAAAAAAAGTAAATCGTTTAATCCTGTTGCTTTCCAAATCCTATAGCTATAGTACTTTTAGTTTTGTGAAGTGTTTCATAGAAAAACAGGAACCGAAACAAAAACATTTCCACTACGGTTAGCATTGTGTCACATGCACTCTCAAAGATTTTTCAGTAGAGTCCAATCGAAATAAAAACTAAATTAAACTTCATGAGCAATTAGTTTTTGTTTTATTATTTTATTTCATTTCATTCTATTCTATCTTGTCGCAACTTTTCACTAAAAGTCGTTATATTTACAGTCTCTGATAATTGTATTTGTAAGTCCGTGATATATGATTCTCATATTCCACAAAACCTTTATCATTCAAAATTCTAGCAAATTAAATCGAAAATTATTAAAATACTCTGACACAGCAAATGACTTCAACAGCTAACAATGGCTCTCATTGCCTTTTGTGTTATATGTATGTTTAAATATTAAATTGTTGTTATTTTTGTGGTGAAATAAACTATTTATCAACACTTCAGCAAGTGTACAATTTGTTGTAAGAAGCTATATGTATGTATATGTATACATATATTAGATATGCAAGCTTGGCCTTTATCGATTATTATAATACATTGACTTCAATTGTTTGTGGTAGGTATAACGGATTGCAACGTGAGATAATAAGATTAGGGCCTTTTGGTTGTGGTATGCGAAGGAATCAGTGGCGCACACAGAAAAATATTTTGGGGGTGTTTTCAATATCCAACGGAAAATAAAAAAAATACTTAAAACTCGTCCAGACAATTTTTACTTAAATTTATGTTTGGGGAGTGGACCTACGTATGCACACATTAAACAAAGGCCCCTTTTAAATCTCAATTTATTGCATTTTCTCGGTATTTAAACTAAAACTAACAAGTAAGGAAGCCTAAGTTCGAGTAGAATCCATTATTAGATACTCAGCTGTATGCTTTCCCAATAAACACAACGGATTCGCTTTCTCTGATTATATTATCGCGGCATTTGTTCATTCTCGGATCGCTGGCGATTCGAATTTTTATCATTAGCGCTTCGAGAATTTTTAATTTCTCTGATCGTTGGCGATTCGAAAATTTTTTCATTAGCGATTCGAGATTTTTTTATAAATGGCGATTCGAAAAATTAAAAGTTCAGAGTTTGGTTTACTTGCAATGGGTTAAATCCGTATAAAATAATACAAAGCACTTAAAATATTTTTATAAAGAAACTTTAACTTTCATGAAATAACAAAGGCTTTTCAAATAAATTTAAGCAATAAAGTCCCCTTATTTAAACAATTTTGAATTGGGTTTTCTACATATTCGTATCTATTTGATTATAAACCGATTTGATCTACTTTCGCGAACTCGCCACGATAGCATCTGCGGAATTGTGATATTCGAGCTCAGGTATAAATGTAAAATTTCAGAACTATAATGATTTTTTAGTGCAAAACAACTTAAAAAAAAATAGAAAAAAATGATATCGCGAAAATTGATTTTCTCGAACTTGCCGCGAACTCGAGGCGAGTCCGAAAAATTACATTCGCGAAAATCTGCTTTCGCGAACTCGCCTTGAATTCGCCGCGATATCATCCTCGCGTCTGTGTTTATTGGATTCATTGTTTGTTTGCGTTTGATGGAAACACGGTGTATTTTATATAAAGCGAGTGCCGCATGAAGTGGGCGTACCAACGCCCATTTTCAAAATTTGCATCAATCATACAACTAAGCATATAAATATTATTCTTAGTGCAACCCTTTATGACTTCTAATTACAAAGATGTCACGTTACAAATTCCCAAAAGGTTTTCGAGAAATATCTTTGTTAAAAAGTAGGCGTGGTCATAAACCGATTTCGCTAAATTTTTAAGCATGTATTATCACAAGTTATTAAAGTGTACAAACTGATTTTCGTCATAACATCAATTATTTGTAGAGTTATGGGTTCCAAAATCTCGTAGATTCCGTTGTCTGAAAAGAGGCGGTGCCACGCCCATTTTCCAACATTTTTCTATTTTTTGTTTTATGTCTATAGTTGGACTCATGACACAAAATTTCAATGAGCTCTCTTTATATTTGAGAAAGATATCGCTTAAAATTAGGCCCCTTGGTAGTTCCCATATATAAATTTGGGCGTGGTCGTCAACCGATTTCCTAAGTAAGTAAATTACGCGTACCAAATTTCATCGATATATCTGCTACGGTTTCTGAGTTATGGCTTATAAAACTTTCAATGTTTGCCCACCAATAAGTGGGCGTGGCGCCGCCCATTTTCCAAAATTTCATAAAATTTTTTCAAACCGTCCCAGTCTCGATACCAACTTGCATTCCAAATTTCATCAAAATATCTCAATTTTTGCGCGAGTTAGAGTGTTTACAGTCGGACGGACGGACGGACGGACATGGCTCAATCCATTTCTCTTTTCACCCTGATCATTTTGATATATATAAGTCTATATCTATCTCGATTATTTCATTCTGTTACAATCCACCGTTATGTGATTAAAACTAAAATACTCTGTGTACTAGTACAGCTGAGTATAACAAACCTCAGCTAATATCCACAGCATACTTTTAGGGAAATGTCTCCACACTGCTTGTTTATAAACATAATCAGTAGTTGTTGACAAACATTGGCAATGTATATCCACGAATATTCATAGATTTTGCAACATGTATGTATTTACACAAATATTTGTGCATGTACCATCTTATATAAAATTTTTTTTTTATGGTGTTGTCAAATTTTGGGGGGGGGGTTTAACCCCAAAACTCCCCCTTGTGTGCGCCAATGGAAGGAATTGATAACAATCTTGCAATAGCTATACTCATTGAGAAGGTTTGTTTTATACATATTTTGTTGCTCTTTACTTCTTCTTCTTCTTATACTTTAATTAAATATTCAAAACTATGAAACGAAGATTGAGCTGACGCAGAGGGAAAAATTTCTTACGCTCTATTCGATATTCACGACATTTGAATCTAAGGATTTCATTCAATTGACGTATCGCAATAACAGCTGATTTCAATATCGCAAGTCAAAAACTGTTTAGGTATAAAAAAAATCTTATAACTTTGGCTCAGGTGCAAAAAAAAATAAAAACTATTTCGACTTAAAAGCCTTCGGTATCAAGCGCCAAATCGCACAATTGCTAAAGCGATCGGTAATATAAAGTTTTTTTCTGGTGCTAAACAAAAATTTATAGTAAACATAAAATCATCAAATTCCACATATCAAACAAAAACATCAACAGTCATAATAAATACGTAAACATAAATATGTAAGTACATTAATACTAGCAATTTCCCATTTTCAAAGTTTGGTTATTAGGTAGTATATTTGTATTTATGTTTTGATTTTCGATATTTATTTTCTGTCTACCACCCAAAATGCTACGTATATATGTACATTAAGGTAGTCCTTAAAATCAAATGAACATTTTTTTGGTCTAACCCCCTAAATCGGTTAAAGTATGGTCAAAGATACCACATATAAATTTTGGTTCCGATCGGAGACGGTTACGGGGTGTCGCAAAGAAGTCAAATTTCAAATAACCAAAGGGGACCCCCATGCGACAGCCCTAAACCGTCTTGGATTAGGAGCAGAATTTATATTTTGTATCCTTGAGTAGAAAATAATCGATTTTGGCTATTAGATATGAAAAAAATTTAATTTAATTTTTTGGTCTTTAAATGGTGATATCAACTCTGACCGCTGTGCGACACCACATAACCGTCTCCATAGGGACAAAAATGTATATATGGTATCTTAGACGATATTAGTATCGACCAAGGGGTTGAGGTTGAAGAAATATTCTAAAAATATTTGTCTCCATACATTTGACCACCACCCTAATGTATATACATACATACATGTATATATTGTTGAATTAAAAAATCATTTTTATAATAATGTCAATTTTTATACCTTTCATGAGAATGAAATGGTATTATAACTTAGTGCCAAAAAATTTTTGTCGAAAGTACCAGAAGGAAGCGTGGGGGACCCACCAAAATATATACCGATATGATCAGAATCACGAGCTGAGTCGATTAAGCCATGTCCGTCTGTCCGTCTGTCCTTCTGTCCGTCTGTCCGTCCGTCCGTCTGTGTGAACGCAAACTAGTCCCTCAGTTTTTGAGATATCTGAATGAAATTCGGAATACAGGTATGTTGTTATATGCAGCTGATCATTTGTCGGAACCGGCCGAATCGGACCACTATAACATATAGAAAACAACCGATTATTCAGATATACATGACATTTTTTGATGTAATTTGTGCATAACCTCCCCATTTATACAGCTAAGGACATGAAACTTTGAAGTAGACGTGCCCATTTTGGCCCAAACAAGGTTACCGAAAATTGTCAAGATCGGACCACTATAACATATAGTTCCACAACATCTGATTATTCAGATATACACATTTTGGTGCATAACTCCTCCATTTTAACAGCTAACGGTCTGAAATTTTGAAGTATTTGTACCCATATGGACCCAAACGAGATTGCCGAAAATTGTTAAGATCGGACCACTATAACCTATAGCTCCCCTACAACCGATTGTTCAGATATACACATTTTGGTGTATAACTCCTCCACTTTAACAGCTAACGGCGTGAAATTTTGAAGTATTTGTACCCATATGGGCCCAAACGGGATTACCGAAAATTGTCATGATCGGACCACTATAACATATAGCTCCCCTACAACCGATTGTTCAGATATGGACATTTTGGTGTATAACTCCTCCATTTTAACAGCTAACGGTGTGAAATTTTGAAGTATTTGTACACATATGGGCCCAAACGGGATTACCGAAAATTGTTAAGATCGGACCACTATAACATATAGCTCCCATACAACCGATTGTTCAGATAAGGACATTTTGGTGTATAACTCCTCCATTTTAACAGCTAACGATGTGAAATTTTGAAGTATTTGTACACATATGGGCCCAAACGGGATTACCGAAAATTGTTAAGATCGGACCACTATAACATATAGCTCCCATACAACCGATTGTTCAGATATGGACATTTTGGTGTATAACTCCTCCATTTTAACAGCTAACGGTGTGAAATTTTTAAGTATTTGTACCCATATAGGCCCAAACGGGGTTACCGAAAATTGTCAAGATCGGACCATTATAACATATAGCTCCCATACAACCGATTGTTCAGATATGGACATTTTGGTGTATAACTCCTCCATTTAAATAGCCAAGACACCATTTTTTCTAATAAATCTTTCCATAAATAACCCACAAAATTAAAATTATAAATTAAACTTAATCCGGCTATGTACATACATAGGTAACTTTTCATTTCCCCACTCATGAAAGGTATGAAGTCTTCGGTACGGCCGAAGACAGCCGCGCTTTTACTTGTTTAATTTAATTTCAACTTTTAACGATAACTTTATAGCGTGTACTCCTTTTCCGAACATGTTGTAGTACTATTATTATTGTTATTGTAGCTGTTACCAACAGCGGGTTACCTAATTATGACCCAGACGCATGTGGATTATTCAAGTTTTAATTGAGTTAGCTTTTCTGTTTGTTTGTTTGTATTTCACATTTTTTTATCGTTTCATTGCTTTTATACTCTGCTGTACTAGTACACAGAGTATTATAGTTTCGATTTCATAACGGTGGATTGTAACAGAATGAAATAATCGAGATAGATATAGACTTATATATATCAAAATGATCAGGGTGAAAAGAGCAATCGATTGAGCCATGTCCGTCCGTCTATCCGTCCGTCCGTCTGTAAACACTCTAACTCGCGCAAAAATTGAGATATTTTGATGAAATTTGGAATGCAAGTTGGTATCAAGACTGGGACGGTTGGTATTGAAAATGGGCGAAATCGGACCATGACCACGCCCACTTTTCCTATATAGAAAAAATCGGAAATTTGGTATCTCAGGCACTAATAGAGCTGGAGTGATGAAATTTTACCCACGTGTTGAGCTCAGGCCCCTAAAAAGAAATTTGATGAAATTTTGGAAAATGGGCGGTGCCACGCCCACTTATTAAGGGTCAAACATTGAAAGTGTTATATGTCATAACTCAGAAACCGTTAAAGATATATCGATCAAATTTGGTACGCGTAATTTAGCTGAGTATCTGATGTTCGATTGCACTCGAACTTAGGCTTCCTTACTTGTTTCTCTTTTTTTTGGAACAATTACGGCAAGACTTTGCTTCAAAGTAGTTTGTAGATTGCTCGTAAATATGCTGCCAAACCGATGTATGTATATATATGTACATATCTTTTTGTATATGCCAAGTTAAAGTACCACCATAGTTATGACCAAAAAATGTGTTTGGCAAAGAACTTTTGTGTGGGTGAAAAAAGTTTTTGTTTTCAGTTTTTTTTTTCCATTTTTTTTTTGTTCACATTTTTAATATTTGCATGTTTCGGTGTCGTAAAATATTATGGAACACATGCAGAGACACGTTAAAATTTTCATTAGCGAACTGTTATACATATATATGTATGTATGTATGTATTTGTATAAGTCAAAGCACACCAGCCAAAAATTTAAGCCTTATTTAAGAAATAAAACAGCAGATTTAAAGGCTTACGAAATAAAGGTGTGAAAATTATAAGGCTAGCAAACTTGTATGGCGTAAGGCTTAAAATAAGGCTGATTTTCCTGTGTTGACGTCATCAGGTCATAAGGAGTACTCTCTCTCTGAGATCAGACCTTATTCCAAAGGCTTATCCGCCATGTGAAATAAGGCCTAGATAAGTATTAGAAAGTTAGGAGCATACAGAGTGAGTGCATAACAGAAGCGGCGCTGCCAGTGTACTCCTTTTTATACCTGATTTGTCAACAATAAGAAAGACTTTTTTGCAGGGTACATACATACATACATTTATGTATGTTTTTGTACATGCAAACAACCAACCAACCAACCAACCAAACTAACCATAAAACTCTCAGTAGGTGACGATATCACTTTTATAATGTTATCATAACAAACCACAGAAATGCCATTTGGCCATTTGGCTTTTCTGTAATTTCGGAAATTTGTTGATTATGATGGAGCTAAGCCGAATTTCGGACTATTAAAACAGCGTAAAGCTACTAATGTTTATGTACATATGTATATAGCTACATATTTATTTTTTAAAAGACTTATAAATTGTATAAATTGTCACATATGTGTAGCGTTAATAATTACTTATGTCTTCCATAAGTATTTCAGTTTACGACAGATGTACATACATATGTATGTTGAACAATTTTTTTTTTTCGAAAAAATTGGCATGCCGTAACGCCACAAATATTATAAGCCGTTCTCTTTCGTAATAGCATTGACAGACGACAGCGATAATCCGGAATATCTAGCTAATTCGGAGTTACCTTAAGAATTAACTAGAGGTAATCCGGAATATCTCTTGAGTTAATCCTCAAAACTTTAGCGGATTAGGGCATATTGTAATAATGTCTCTGGCGAAAAAATCTGTATTGTGAATGAAAGTGAAGAAAAAGAAGAATGCCAGCAGATCTAGGAAGGCGCATAGGCGAATTCAGAAATTTCCAATGTATTTTGTTATTTTAATTAGTAGAGTGTAATGTCAAAATCATATTTCGCCTTGGTTGTAATCTGAATTCGCTTGGGACTTGCCTTTCCTATTGACTATGATGTGAATTCGCTTTAATTTTGACAATACACTCTACCTTGGAAATACAACAAGAAGTTTTTGAATTCGCCGCTGCGCCTACCTTCCTTCAGCTTTTTTGTTAATCCGCAATATTTGCTGTCTGTCAGTGTAAAATTTGAATTGAGTTAAGTGTTGCGGTAATCGGGATTATCGCTGCCGTCTGTCAAGCCTATAACATGCCAATCACATTTCTAATGAAATAACTGATATGCCTCAGCGAGCAAAACAGTTTGAAGACATGAAGTGCTATTTACTTAGTATAAAATGAATTTTGAACTTATTAGAAGCTCACAAAGGCGGTTTGGTTCGATCCGGTATAAATAGTATTAATTAGTGATTGAAAATTTTATATTAATAAGAAATAATTGAACAAGTTGTCGATAAAATTTCCGTTGCGTTTAAGATATACAAATACTTATGAGCAGCATCATTGTCTAGATGATAATTAAGGTGGAAATAATAATTTAAAATATTAATGTGCATACTATCTTGGTTGTGAGAAAAGTTGCTCATGGAAATTGAAGAGATTTCGTTATTGCACAAGTGCACTTACAGATAAATTCTTAGCTTGTTTGTGAATGCACGTTGGTAAGGTGATTTTATGAAGTCTCGTTAACTTGATTTCATTTTACTCGGTTAAATGAAGAGTGAATATTGATGATCTAAGTTATAGCATAACAAAGATAAAAACAAGTAAGAGCGTGGCTGTCTTCGACCGTGCTTCATACCTTTCTTATAAGAGGGTAATGAATTGTTGACAATATTAATTTCATAATTTCCATAGTTTATATTAATATACAAAGATCTTTTACACATAACTCTGGATAATATAATTCGAGCTACAGAACTTAACCGCACAGGAAGCATGTTTTATCAGAAGAGGGTGCATCTGCTGGCGTTTGCCGATGATATGGACATCATTGCACTAACACTCGCGCTATATGTTCTGCCTTCTCCAAACTGGATGGGTTGGAATGGGTTAGACGGTTAACGAGGACAAGACGAAGTACCACCTGTCATCACACAAAGAAACAACGCGTCTTGACAGCTACGTCACTATTGACAGCTACAAATTCGAAACCGCTAAGGACTTCGTCTACTTTGCAACCAGCATTAGCAACAAAAACAATGTCAGCACGGAAATCAAACAAAGAATAACTCTTGCCAATAAGTGCTACTTTGGACTAAGTAGGCAATTGAAAAGTAAAATCCCCTCTGACGAACAAAAATCACGCTCAGCAAGACGCCCATCATTTCAGTCCTCAAGTACGGCGCAAAATCATGGACGATGTCAAGATCAGATGTGATGGTACTTGGAATATTCGAGAGAAAAGTTCTTAGGAAAATTTATAGACCTTTGCGCTCCAGAGGGGGCGAGTATCGACGGAGATTTAATGATGAGCTGTAAAAGCTTTACGCAGACATTGACATTGTTCAGCGAAAAAAATCCAGCGGCTGCTTTGGGCAGCTCCTGTCGTGAGAATGGATGAAAGTGCTCCGGTCCAGAAAGTATTTCTATCGAAACCCGCTAAAGGCAGCAGCAAAGAGAGACCTACACTGCGTTGGAAAGATCAAGACTGACTCGTCCTCTATTGGTATTTCGAATTATCGGCGCGCAGCACGAGACAGAAACGACTGGTGCGATTTATTGGACTCGGCCAGAAACGTCTAATAGAGGGTTACGGGTCAATGGAGAAGAAGAAGATTACACAAATTAGTACCATGTATTTAGCTGTTCAACTGGAGACCGACAGATGGACTTGACTTAATCAACGCAGTGCGTGTTTGTGATCATAGATAAATATCTGAATACATTTTGGTGGATCTGTCACTTCCCTCTGGTTTTTATAAACATCGTGTATTTGCACCAAAGTTCCAGTGCCATTTCAAGTTCTTGAAAGTAATTAAACTACATATTTACATATGTAAATGTTTTTCTGCTTGCTAATAATCAGAGGATATTTGTCGCTAACGAGACAAGCATTAAAAAGATTTAACATAAGCACGCCTAAGTAAATACAAAGATTTTCACACAGTTTAAAAACAAGAATATGTATAGTGGGATTAGACATAAACTACGAGAGTAAATTGGCTTCATTCTAAATTAAATACTAATTCCAAGCGCTATAAATAAGCACAGCAGGATCGCAATCCCGCTTTCTTTCATTTCGCACGCTATTTCTGCGCGCTACCTGCCACTCTACTCTTTCTATAAATTCTCTAAATTCAATTTTATATACATACATACATAGCTCGAGTGTGCATGCGATTTAGACTAATAGCTTATGGCGTTTTCTTTTCTGACAAAAAATGTTGCCCTTTAATATCTCAATTATCGAATTACGTAACATGACTTTCTATAAAATGGCTGAATTTGTAGTTAATGGTGCCCTCTTACTTAGTCAGAGGACAACATTCGTTGAAATCACCACACAAGCTTACAAAATGGCTAATAAAATCAAACAGGGCAACATTTTTTCGAGAAAAGAAAACGGCATTAGATAAAATGTGATGGTGTCGGTGTTTGTGACGTTGTCGAAATTATTTGCATTTCGATTTTGCATTTGAATGGTGGTATGGCAGCTGCAAATTTTCCACAATGTTACACTATCAACAGAAATCGCGCGCAAAACTAATCCCAGTGATGAGCGTAATCACATCTGACAGGTGGATTAATTAAAATCACAACGGTGACAGTGACAGTGACAGCAACAGCGCCGGTATCACGAATGCAGCAGCGTCAACAACGTCAAAGATGAGCGAAATCAACTCAACTAGCCATCAAACGCATATACTTGTACATATTTATGTACATACCTACCTATAGCCGTTTAGTACATAGTTAGTTAGTCTAACTACAGAGCAGATGTACAGGTGAATGAGCCTTTGGCTATTTTTTTAATTCATATAAAGTGTTTAGCCACATCCATAGTGTAAAACGTACAGTGACTTAGCTCATCGAAAATCGATTAAAAAAGTCGATATATGGTCGATCTGCCATCGCAATTGAAGGGCAGACCAGCATGGCGTCAATTTTTGAAGGGCAGTTCAGCATGGCGGCCGGAGGTGGTTGTTGTAAAAATACATATATATTTCTCAAAAATTTAGGGTTGCTGCTCTCGTTTTTGTCTAATTCAGGGTTTCGTGGAGATTCTGCACCTCATAAACCCTGATGAAATCTGAGGAAGTGTTACCGTGTTTCAAAACTTTCGCAAATTTTTTTTCCATATTATTGTATTACAATATGAACAAATATTGAAATAAATAAAGTTGCTTTTAATATCAAAACGCCACAACTCTTTAAGCTTTATTTTAGTTTATAGTAATTTTGAACATCGAACAAAATTTTTGAGTGAGTTTGTTCATGCTAAGTATTTATTTCTCAAGCTTTGCTTGAATACAAACTGTTTTTATTACCAAATTATTTTTCTAATGAATTTTATGTAATATATTTTATTTTGTAAACAATAGCTGTAAGTTCGATTGATAAAAGTAAATTTTTTGCACATATATAATTAGATTTAATTGTATTTAATAAAAATTTTAGTTATAAAAAATTAATATGATACGTTTGCTTCCACATTATGGGCCTGTGTAAATCGGTAGCAAAGTTCCTTGGAATGGAAATTTTTGACAGATGTGAGGTGAATAAAATTTAACAACCCGGCAGGGCTAGTAAAAAATTTGACAAGTAACTGAAAATTTTTGAAGTCCAACAAAGGGTTTGACATACATACATAAGTAAAAAAGAAAAACAAAATATTGCCGAATTCGCCCTGCCATTACCATAATGAATTTGCCTTGACGCAAATCAAATCAAATTAACAATATGCTTATATTTAAAAAAAAAGGTGAAAATGGAAGCAGTAAGCCAATTTATCACAAAACATGGAAAACTGGCAAATTTTGATAACTTCGTGTATCCTTACTTTTTTGCTAACATTTCTCATTGAGAGCAAATATCACTTTACTCTCACAAACCTCGTTTATTACAAAACATGTAAAACTAGCAAATTTTGATAACTTCGTGTATCCTTACTTTTTTGCTAACATTTCTCATTGAGAGCAAATATCACTTTACTCTCACAAACCTCGTTGCTTGAGACTAGTAACTTTTAGTTTTGACAAGGGATGACGGAAAATCGTTCCACAATACATCGTAATTGATGTTCTTTAGGCCCACTGACTTGTTTAATTTATTATATGAAAAATCTGAAAAATTTCGGCTCGTAGACTTAGGTGATTTTAATATGTTTTGACAATCGACTCATTTATCAGTATAAAATTTTTAAAGTTGTGTCAAAAGGGTGCTTCTAATAATAATAACAATCGAACCGACATAAATTTCATTATAATTACAACCCATTATATTGATGATTGCAAAATGGACAACTTTAAATTATTTTGTGTGAAAAACCTATTTAATGCAACCCTGAGTGCATTTTTTTCCAGTGAAGATCTTCGTGAAATGTTCGTGAAAAATTTTTGAAAGATAAGTATTGTTCCAATAAATATATTATTAATTACATTATTAAATAATATTTTATCTTTATTTTCAGATAATGAGGCGATGCATCTGTGGCTGTGATATGGGAGCACCTTTCTATCCATTTCCTCCAGTGATAGATTCCAGGTAAGAATTATTTCATATACATATGTATGTATGTACATTCAAAACAATAATTAAAAGTGAAGTTAAAATTATATTTTTGCTTATCGGTTTAAACTTTATAATCGCCTAGGTGAGGCTTTCATAACCACCAAACGTGCGATATCTGCTGCGACTTCTGAGTTATGACTATATAGGAAAAGTGGACATGGTCATGGTCCCAATTAGCGATACCAACCGTCTCAGTCTGTATACCAACTTGCATTCCAAATTTCATCAAAATATTAAATTTTTTGGGCGAGTTATCAACAACTTTCCATGGCAGCATGTTTACCTTTAATTTCATACCAATAATTAATTAGAAAGTAACAATTTATATTTATTTATTTATATTTATATATAAAATCTTACAACTAAGGTACAATAACGTTTTTTATTGCCACTGCTTCAATTAACAATGTAGGCGCAGTTTCATATATGTAATTGCATTTAATATTAAATTAGTACAATAACACTGTTATAAAAATATTGAATCATTCCTGCTAGCATTTGGATTCTTTTGCAAGACGAATATGATTCAAGGGAACATCTATGATGTGGATTTTGTTCAACGGCTTCATCAACATCGCATGAATACGCTATACGAGCAGATCACTGCGATAAAATCCGCTTATTTTAATCTCAATCCTCAATTGGAGTATTTTCGCTAAGATCTGTAAATTTGCCTTGATATTAATCACGCAGAAGCTTAATAGCACGTTTACCATAGCCCATCTGTAAAGGAGATTGGGAAACTTAGGATTTGCTACAAACAAAGGCAAAAATGATAACGAAAATTGATAGTTTACCCTTTGATAATTGGGATGTGTCGCTATTCTAACCACTCGTACACCGGCCAACTTAGGAAACTCCTTATCGCCAAATTGTTCGGCAACATTCCTTGGTATCAGATCACCACTTGCCTTCTTACCGCGACCCAGTGATTCGCTTATAGTTTTTGAAGAAATTTCACCTTCAAGTGCCACCTGTAGAACGACAAGTATTTCCGGTAGTTGATCTTTGCGTTGTATGGGTCCCAGCAAACAGAAGAGATGATGTGCCGACGCATCACTCATCATTTGCAAATCATTTGGACTGTTTTTGTAATGTGAGGCGACGTAAATCGACTCTAAACGATGCAGAAATGATTCGGCTGCTTTGTTGTATGAAAATAAAGCATCACGATCGATATAATAGAGTTCGCAAACATCTGGCGTTGGACACCCCGAACTAATATGCGGCACTGTAGTGGCATCCAAACAAAGCAAATTGATTAACCAAGATTCGATGTCATCACCTTCACTATAACGTATGGATTCCTCTAGTTTTATCTAAAAGAAAATAACAAATAGATAAGAAACTATTTAAAAACAATTGTTTTTTTTTAACAAAATAAAAAAGTACACACCGGCGGTGGAGCATTATTGTCTTTCTGCAGCTGCGACATCAATTTCAAACAGCGATCGTCCCGTACCCTCGTAACCATTTATTGTCGAAGCCTTAATATTAAATACGGACCCATCATTTTCTTTACCAAAGGTAATGGTATAGCAGCCGCTTCGTCTATCACCAACAAATCGGCCGCATTTAGTAAATGTGTATCGGAGTGTGCTATGTATTGAATAGTTTGGCGATTGGAACGTGTTATGTTTATGCGAATTATAGCCTTTTTGTAGTCGGGATTGGTGGAACGTATTATTGTATAATCGGCATGTTCTTGATAATCGAGTGCGTCGAAACCTTTTCGGTTGTTTATTATTGTTTGCCACAATATAATATGTTTGAGCGATGCCAGTAGGACAAATATGAAACCGAGTGCATTAAACTGTGCTGATGCGTAGGTAAACATCAATATACCGATTGCAATTAGACCCACAATAAAAACAAGGAATAAGCTCTGCAATTTAAAAGCGAACTTTTAATTTTTCTACATTATTCATTAAATAATACGTGTATATGTACATACGTACCTTTTTTCCAATCGCAGTATTATTGAAAATATCAATAAAAAGGCAATAGATGATTTGGTCATTGTATACAAAGATATGGACACCAATGCTGCAGTATTCACCCACATAATAATTTTAAAACTTGTAGCTGAATTGCAAATTCCAGTGCCAATCTACACACGTACACACATACATACATACGTTAATATACCATTTTTATACCCGCAGTAATTCAATGCAACTTCTGTGTTGACGCTTATGTATTGCATATACTTTAAAGAAATTGGATGTTCTTATAATTTCAAATAGGAAATTTCTCTTTTAATGAATTTTACTGGCACATAAAGGAAATTATTGGCCCAATTACAATTGTAATATTATGTTGCTGACCATCATAAAAAATGGCTGCGTAATAATAATACCCGAAGATGCTTGCATGGTTGCATATTTTAGCACATGGTTGCATTTCGATGTACTTTTTAGAAACTTTTAAAACTATTATTTTGTTTACAAAATTTTCGCAAAATAAATATAAACCTGTACACAAAACAAACTCTTATTACTAGAAATATGGTTTTATTTAATAATAGTCAATGAAAAGGTATTTTTTATACAACTTTTTTTTTGTTAATGATACTATTTAATTCTAAATTTTGTGACACTATCGAATGCAACTCAGCCAGAAATTGGGACCCTTGATACCAAATAAGCAACTCTTAAAATCAGCTGAGCACAGCTGTTTGACCTGTTTTAAACACATCTCAGAGTCATTTCACTTGTATCCATTCACAATGGCCACATCGCGCACGCCGTTCGGTAGTGGTAACGGCATTAACCGACATTCGCGCGAATGTTAAGTGAAAGACAAACGGTAAAACCGCAACGACGAATGACGACGATGATGATGACGTTGAGTACAGCGGGCAGGCAGCAAGTGCAAAATGCATGCGAAAAATGCGGGCAGACAAACAGAGCTCGCTCGCTGGCTGATTGGCTGGTTGGCGGGGAACATAGAGCGTGGCATCCACTTGGTCAAACTGTCAACGTCACGCACGTCACGGCTGCAAATGCTGCTTTCTGCTAAAGCTTACGTACGTAGTTTGTATCTATGTGACTGTTGAAATTTAATTTCAAATTAACTTTACACTAAAGTCAATTTGCTGGCACGTTTGCTTTAGCGCCGTTTAGCTGCATTTTTTTATTTTGATTTTTTTTCACGGTTTGAGTTTAGTGATTTGCATATTTATACCCGGTAATAGAGCAAAGTAAAGTCAGCTCTCGACGAAAAAAATAACGCTCTACAGAACGCTTATCGTTCCAGTCCTCATGTACGGCGCAGAAGCATGGGCGAGGTCAAAATCAGATGAGATGGTATTTGGAGTATATATTAGAGAGAAAAGTTCTTCGGTAGATTTATGGAAATTTGCGCGTTAGCGGCGGTGAGTATCGATGTAGATTTAATGATGAGCTGCACGAGCTTTACGCAGACATTGACATTGTTCAGCGAATAAAGATCGAGCGGCTGCGTTGGGCAGGTCATGTCGTGAGAATGGTTGAAGGTGCAACGGCCCAAAAAGTATTTCTATCGAAACCCGAAAATCAGTTAAAGACTGACTCGTCTTCCCTTGGTATTTCCAATTGGTGCCAGGCAGCACGAAACATACACGACTGACGCGCTTTATTGAACTCGGCCCAAATTGTCTAGACGGTTACGCGCCAATTAAGAAAAAGAAGAGGAATAGGTTGAAGAAGTAGATTAGCTGAGATAAAGACTATGTTTTGTTAAGAACTACACTTAAACTATTAGCTAAAAATCAACTTTACTTTAGCATTAGCTTTCGGCTACCAAAAAAAAAAAGAAACGATCTTGCTTGAAAAGACTGGAGAAGGATTTTTTTAGTGTATTTGATATACCGAGAAATGTGAAAAGCGGCAGAACTTAAGGGAAGGGCATCTATTCCGCGCTAGCATTATTTTGAAATGGATTATTCATGTCGCAGTTGGCTCGGCCAAATTTCTCTGAGAGCAGGCAGTACTATTTTTTCTCAGAAAACCTACCTAACAAAATGGCAACATTTTTATACTCAGCTGTACTAGTACACAGAGTATTATAGTTTTAATCACATAACCGTGGATTGTAACAGAATGAAATAATCGAGATAGATATAGACTTATATGTATCAAAATGATCAGGGTGAAAAGAGAAATCGATTGAGCCATGTCCGTCCGTCTGTCCGTCCGTCTGTAAACACTCTAACTCGCGCAAAAATTGAGATATTTTGATGAAATTTGAAATGCAAGTTGGTATCGAGACTGGGACGGTTGGTATTGAAAATGGGCGAAATCGGACCATGACCACGCCCACTTTTCCTATATAGAAAAAATCGGAAATTTGGTATCTCAGTCACTAATATAGCTGGAGCGATGAAATTTTACCCACGTGTTGAGCTCAGGCCCCTGTGAAGAAATTTGATGAAACTTTGGAAAACGGGCGGTGCCACGCCCACTTATTAAGGGTCAAACATGGAAAGTTTTATATGTCATAAATCAGAAACCATTGAAGATATATCGATGAAATTTGGTGTGCGTGATTTACTTACTTAGGCAAACATTTGGATGGAAAATTGTTAAAATCGGTTGACGGCCACGCCCACTTTTATATATGGGTATTATAAAGTGACTTAATAAAAACATTTTAAGCTATATCTCTGTCAAATATAAAGATATATCACTGAATTTTGCCGAATGAGTTCAACTATGGACATAAAACAGAAAAGACAAAAATTTTGGAAAATGGGCAGTGCCACGCCCACTTATTAAGGGGCAAACATTGAAAGTTTTATGAGTCATAACTCAGAAATCGTTGAAGATATATCGATGAAATTTGGTATGTGTGATATAATTACTTAGGCAAATTTTTGGACTAAAAATTGCCAAAATCGGTTGACGACCACGCCCACTTTTATATGTGGGTATTATAAAGTGGCCCAATAAAAACATTTTAAGCTATATCTCTGTCAAATATAAAGATACATCATTGAAATTTTATGGCAGGAGTCCGACTGCGGGCATAAAACTAAAAATACAAAAATTTTGGAAAACGGGCGTGGCACCGCCTCTTTTTAGAAGCAGGAATATACGAGATTTCTGAGCCCATAACTCGACAAATAATTGAGATATTATGACGAAACTTGGTGTGTACACTTTTATTACTTGTGGTAATAATAATAATACAATGGCGCTATTATAACTCGGACGTGTTTTATGGCCGAGCTTCTCTCACAATTCGAGGTGTGCTCCTTTTTGTTTTTCCTACTAATTGGGTGGACCTACAGTTTTATGCCGGCTCCGAACGGCGAATGCATTTTTTGTGAGAAGCTTTTTCATGGCAGAAATACTCTCGGAGGGTATGCCGACCACTGCCGAGAGGTGAGCGCTGCTCTTAAAAAACCCAATAATTGGATTTTTACTAATTAGAAAAAATTTTTTTGGTGTTCTGCTCGGACTGTGTTTTGAACCCGAGACCTCTGGCATAGCAGGCGAGCACTCTACCCACTGCACCACAGCGGTGGTGTGGTGTGGTAATACATGTTCAAAATTTTAGCGAAATCGGTTGACGACCACGCCCACTTTTATATATGGGTATTATGAAGTGGCCTAATAAAAACGTTTTAAGCGATATCTCTGTCAAATATAAAGCTAATTCATTGAAATTTTGTGGCATGAGTTCCACAATAGACCTGAAACAAAAAATAGAAAAATTTTGGAAAATGGGCGTGGCACCGCCTATTTTTAGAAGCAGGAATATACGAGATTTCTGAGCCCATAACTCGACAAATAATTGAGATATTATGACGAAACTTGGTTTATACGCTTTTATAACTTGTGTTAATAGACACGCAAAAATTTATTCAAATCGGTTTATGACCATGCCTACTTTTTAACAAAGATATTTCTGGAACACTCTTTGCGAATGTGTAACGTGACATGTTTGTAACTAGAAGTCAAAAAGAATGAAATTTTGCACAAAGAATAATATTCATATGCTTAGTTGATCGACTGATAAAAATGGTGAAAATGGGCGTGGCTACTCTCACTGTATGCAGCACTTGATTTATATACATAAAGTACACCGTGTTTTCATCAAACGCAAACAAACAATGAAAGCATACAGCTGAGTATCTAATGTTCGATTCCACTCGAACTTAGGCTTCCTTACTTGTTTGAATTGAATTTTCGTATGCTAAGTATGACGCTACTATGTAGATCCAAATAAGGGCTGAAAAATGCTAAAAGGTTCTTAATGATCTATTAGGCGCATATCTAAACATAGTTTCTGCTTGTGCGGAAAGCGGACTTCTCATCCGATGGATCACATGCACATTGGAAAAGAGATACTCCTGCCACCATTTATCTATGTGAATGTACAAGTAGTTGGTACTCATATGAGAACAAAGCGAAAACTCAATTAAAAAAAAAACTATTGAAACATCTTGCTACTGGCTATATACATATAACGTTAAGTTTATCGCTTCATAGCTTGTTAGTGTTGTTGTAGTTGCTATTATTACTACTACAATTTACATTAGTAATAGTAACTATTTAGAAAGCGTTATCTAATTTCATTGCATATTCATTGGCGTGCCGTGCACTTACCGACTGACTTGACTGATTGTCGACTGACTGACTGGCACGTAACGTACATACGTAAAACAGGAGGCGGCATCGGCCAAAAGCGACCAACCACTCACCATTGCAGTGACTGAGCAACACTAACTAAATGGACATTCAGACAATGCACAAAGATAATACATTAGTTTTACATGCACATGCACACAGATAGCGGCGAGTACTGCTCGTTGCCCCCCAACTGATTGGCTTTGTACGGAGCCACAACAATAAGAAAAAAGAAATACTCATAACAGCAACAGCAACAGCAGCAGCAGCACTTTAACTAAACAAGCTGACAGTGCAACTGACAGTCGTGACACTTAACGTGATTTAGTGACACCAAACGTCATCGCTGAGTGGTATACCTAACTATGTATTTTGTATGCAGCCGGCGGCTGTTGGCTGGTGGCGCTTTAGCAGCGTATTAAATGCGGTGCAGCGGCAGCAATTTCGTTAATTACTGTGGTAAATAATTTTCTTGTGCATAAAATTAGTTAGCCGCTATGTAGATTGTGTATTGTAATTCGTGGTAGTTTAATGTTAGTTTTTAAATTTAACATTTAAATGTTGTAATGCAATGTTACTAACATAAATACATAAATATGTAACTATTCAATCTGCAAATGTATGTAATTTTTGTTTTTAGTTAGAGTATTAATATGTAATTTAAATAACGTCTTAATCTTACCGCTGTGGCCGCTGTGGTGCAGTGGGTATAATGCTCGCCTGCTATGCCAGAGGTCTCGGGTTCAAACCACGGTCCGAGCAAAACATCAAGAAATTTTTCTAATTAGTAAAAATCCAATTATTGGGTTTTTTAAATGCAGCGGTCACCTCTCGGCAGTGGGCGGCATACCCTCCGAGTGTATTTCTGCCATGAAAAAGCTTCTCACAAAAAATGCATTCGCCGTTCGGAGCAGGCATAAAACTGTAGGTCCATCCAATTAGTAGAAAAAACAAAAAGGAGCACACCTCGTATTGGGAGAGAAGCTCGGCCATAAAACTCGTCAGAGTTATAATAGCGCCATTGTATTATTATTATTATATATTACTTAATCTTACTATGTATGTATGTCTTTTTGGATTTCCGATAAGGCAGCAATGTAGTAGGTAATGATTAAAGTCGCTAAGCACATCCTTCATGATCTTGGACTAAGGCAATATTAGGTTAGGTTAGGTTAGGTTGCTGTGGCTGCTAGTTTCCACCAAGCATACTTAGGCCCCGATAGTCCCATTGTGATACCACGTGGATCCGAAAACACCCTTACTCGAACCATAGTGTGGATTCCACAAATCATAGAATTTTCGTAAATCACATTATAGCTTGATACCCTAAATCCCTCAATAGGAAGACTCCTAAACGCTTCAGCCGGCTCCTTCCTAGTGCTGGGCAATCGCACAGTAAGTGTTTTAGTTTTTCGGGCTGCTCCTCGTTCTCACAAGCCCTATAGTAATCGTGGTATGGAGCATTCATCTTTTCTGCATGCTTCCCGAGGATTATATAGCCCATTACTAGCCTTGTCATTGCTGCAAGTTCGGACCATGCGAGTGCCAGTAGATTCTTTGTCCGTCTGGCGTTCCAACTCACTTGTTATTAACTTCGTTGAAGTACAATTCCTTCAGTGCGAGCTTGCTGGTAGTGAGAGGCATACCCTAAGCGACATTGAAAGTGGAGCGGATGTGTCGTTTCTAGCATGTTCGTCTGTCATCTCGTTTCCCGGTATGTTGCAGTGTCCAGTTACCCATACAAGGTAAATGGCAAACTGCTCAGCCATCTCATTTAGAGATCGGCGGCAATTTTCAATGGAACTTGATTTACATATGACAGTCCCGAGCGTTTTCAGTACAGCCTGTCTGTCTGAGAAGATCTAAACGTCTTTACATTCGCTTTTTCTTGCTTTCAAGGACTCAACCGCCTCCTGTAACGTTGTTACCTCCGCCTGCAAGACACTGCGGTGACTCCTCCTCCGACCCTAGCTTTAACCCGAATCAACCCACGAGCACCATATGGTAACGCAAAACATCCCTTTACATATACAAGAAAATAAACAAAAGGAAAAGAAAAAACACCAGGAAAATGCCGATTTGCAATGAAAAATTAATGTAGCTTTGCAAACAGGTAAAGATCGTGTTATTCTGTACTCAAATGTCGAAGCTATTGCGTGTGAAAATGAGGTGACAAAAATTAGTACTGAAAATTCCCGTTTTCAGATATGGCATGTCGGTAAATATAAGTATATTGTATAACTTTTGGAATAAATTGTTCAAATAATTACACCTTTTGAAAGCTAATGAAATTATCTATGTAATGTAAATAAGTTTTTAAAGAAAAAATTCTTCTTTCCAACATTTTTTTACATTTTCTAAAGGCGTTACCATATGGTAGCCGTGGGTCGTCTAGGGTACAGGTTTTTTTTATTGGGCTTCGTGTGATTTTCTCTGCCGTTGTGTAAATTTAACTAATGTAATATTATTAATTTGTTGGAATTTTATAAATTTTCTGCTTGTAGAGGTTTAACGTTACAACAAATGCTTGATTTCATTCAAGATCAAGATAAGGCATTCTACGAAGGTGGACTAATTGACATACCAACTGTCATTTAGGTACATACATGGAGCCTCATCAATATTACACCATTTTTGGAGAAGATAGTACTGAAGAGGAATGTGGGGGTAAACCAGATAATGTTTGCCCGACCTAACTAAAAGGCGAATACGAAAATTGTCGTAATATACTACGTCATGTTCAATTTGAGAAGTTTTTTAATTATTGTTATTATTTATCAAGCATATTTGCGAAGAAAGTGCAATATATACTATTGGCCAGAATAGGCCAACCCTACATATGGAAGTATTTAAAAAAAAAAATACTTTATTTGCATAACTTTACTTAAAACCTACTTAAATCTCAATAAAGTGAATTAAAAATGTGTTTTTTTTCTTGTGAAACAAAAAAAAATGTTCCCAAATATCATTTACCCTTTAAACAAAAACCTGTACCTTAGGCGACCCACGGCTACCATATGGTAACGCTAGTTTTTCACATTTTCCGGAAAAGTGCGACAAGGTATTGGAAAACGGACTTCATTTTCATGCTCAGGAGGTCGAAATTTATTGGTGTACATACTTTTATGAAAATCTGAAACAAAAAAAGTTCTGGGAAAATCCGGGTTAAGCTTAGATCCATCGGTGTAAATGTTCGGTGTCTTTTTATTCACATTTGAAGCCTACTTGCAGCATAAGTATTTTGTTTCACTTTCCCAATAACTGCACTGCTCTACAGCCAAAAAATACTCTGAACGCGACCATCCTATTTATATGTAAAATCGGTCGCTGATTCCGAAAATCTGGTTCATTTTTAATTCTATGGGAAGGTTTTTGAGATATCGGCAATTTACCGTTATTTGGCCAATGGCTCCACTTAATCCTGTATACCTCTTTAACGCAGTGAGCTATCTTCCTTGGAGTGACACTCAACGAAAGAAAATTAAATTTCCTTTTCATCCCTGCTACAACATTTTTCTTTAACTCTTATAGTTTCTGAAATATTGACGATTCAATTTGAATTTTTTCGATTTTTTACGATTTTTTGAAGAAAAAATTGACTTTGTCAGGCAATATCTTTTAAACCAATGTCTTCACCTTCGGTTTTACTCCTTTACGTGAAGCTCCATTCTATTGGGAAAAAGATAAGCTATCAACGAAGAAAATCCATGGTAAAATAGAAAAGTTATAGGCGATCAAGTAAATACATCCAAGTCGCGCAATGCCTCTGCACGGGTATATTCTATGCATGTTATACCAATACCTACACATCTGCAGTAGCAGCACATTGGCAGCGCAGTAGATAAAAGCCCATTTACGGGTATAACATGCATAGAATATACCCGTGCAGAGGCATTGCGCGAGTTGGATGTATTTACTTGATCGCCTATAACTTTTCCATTTTACCATGGATTTTCTTCGTTGATAGCTTATATTTTTCCCAATAGAATGGAGCTTCATGTAAAGGAGTAAAACCGAAGGTGAAGACATTGGTTTAAAAGATATTGCCTGACAAATTCAATTTTTTCTTCAAAAAATCGTAAAAAATCGAAAAAATTCAAATTGAATCGTCAATATTTCAGAAACTATAAGAGTTACAGAAAAATGTTATAGCAGCGATGAAAAGGAAATTTAATTTTCTTTCGTTGAGTGTCACTCCAAGGAAGATAGCTCACTGCGTTAAAAAGGTATACAGGATTAAGTGGAGCCAGTGGCCAAATAACGGTAAATTGCCGATATCTCAAAAACCTTCCCATAGAATTAAAAATGAGCCCGATTTTCGGAATCAGCGACCGATTTTACATATAGATAGGATGGTCACGTCCAAAGTACAGACAAAAAATTTCATTTTGTGATCCAGTGCTGTTAGAATTATGTGGGTTAATTGATTCTCACCTCGCGTGTGCTTAGCGTTTTTTGGTCAAAATTCTACATAAGCAAAAATTAAACAAAAATGAATAATGACTACATAAACATTAGAAATAAAATGGGAAATTCCCAGAATATTATTTTTAATTTTACTATCACGTGAAATTGAACTTTGGATAAAACATTAAAAGTGAAGGGTGTGTGTTAAAACAATGCTTATCTTCTCAGTAATATTTCATTTATGTAGATGGCGATAACAAAATTTGGCGGAAAGTTTTATATGAGTATTTCTGTATATAAATAAATATGTATTACCTTACACTAATCAAATCAAATTGTACCAAATGCTCTTCAATTTAGATAATGAATGGCGATTGCGAAAGTGTTTGCATGTATAGATATTTGTGATTGCCTTTGGCTAATGGGCTGATAGGCTTTCACAAAGTGCATACATAAATTAGATAAAGATATTATTGTAAATATAAAGCGTGAATGGATTTTCAAAATTATGAAATTCACAGCCAATCCTACGGCTTTCTGCCACGTTAAAGTGGGGCCACATACGGTTAAATATATAATCAATTTAAGAAAATTTGTTTTTTATGCAAAAGTTCATAGCCCATACTACACATATGAATATGAAACGTGGATATATGTATGAATGAAATCATAGAATATCCTGGTGACTTACGAAATGTAACAGAAAACTGCCAAAGGACACACACATGAAAGCAAATTATTCGCAACAGCGCCATCACGTAATTTCCCTGCAGGGAACTCAATAACTAGTGAGCAAAATTTCTAGTTCCGAACTAGCGAAAAGGTGTCTAAAGGGAACTAGATCAATTGTAGTTAGATCCTCACCAGTTCAAAAGGAGTGAATTGTGTGACCATTATAAGAAACACTTTGATTTGTATGCAATTTCGAAGTGACAAAAATTCTATGAAAATTTTTCGTTCGTTCAATTGCCGTCGGCTTTGTATATTTCTGCAATTCTCAGATGTTTAGTGAAGCGTTTCATATAAAGAGTTTTCTATTTGCATCTTAACTTGTATGAAATGAAATGTTTCCCTAATTATGCTTTCCCGATCCCTCAGGCTTATTTTTATTTTTTTTTTATTTTATTACTTTTTAAATATTATTGTAAATTTTTATTAAATAAATAAATAAAAAAAATATTAGTTAAAAAAAATAAAAAAAAATTATCATCCACCATGTCACCGACAGGATTCGAACCCACGCCCCTCACGTTAACCAGTCGCGCATCGCGCTACTTGCATGAAGTGTGTCAAAGGCTGCACTTAAGCGGCAGATGCAAAACTGTAGAATTTGTAGGTACTTGTAGCTAGTTCAGAACTATCGAAATTGTGCCAATAAACGAACTAGTGTAAACTGTAGAATTTAGTACTAGTTCGGAACTATCGAAAATGTAGTGCAGAGAGGGACAATTGACACCGCCTAGCACATCGGTGTGTTAAATTCGCCAGTTGATAACATGCAAAAGAGATTTAGCTCGCACTAGTAGTTTCGAAAAATGCACTAGAAGCGACCTAGTTCGGAACTAGAGATTTTCCCTACATTGCATTGAATGAGTTGGAGGGGTGTGAGTGCGTGAGTTTGATGTGTGGATGTGTGTGTGAGAGTTTGTGCCTTGAATTTATACGTTGAAAAATTTATTACGTCAATTTAATAAATGGAACACATTCAGTGGTCACGCACATCACCGCCAGACATTCGTTCATTCATTTCAATACCATACGTGGTACGCATTCGCATAGCATTTGTACTATTCTCATATATGTATCTACGAAATGGGCCGCAACAAAGGAAGTTGAAATATTAAAATAAAAGATAGACTTTCTTTAAGATATAATTTCCCATCTTTATATATAAAACGGTAAAAGATTTTTATACAAGCCATAAGATTTACACCGTTACCGTACCGATTTTGGAAAATGATGTGTCATATGAAAGATGTGCAGAAAGGTTTCACTTTTTTGAGAAGGGTTGCCACTTGTTTAAAAATAAAATTTTCCTGTATCTATAGTTTGTTTGATTTTTAATTGCAGATACACACCATATGAAAGGGCTTGAGCTGAAAATGTGTAATTTATTACAATTTTTACAATAAGGGTTGCCACGCGTTCAAAATTTCCATTTTATTCTACAGTTTGTTTAAATTTATGCGTTTTTTAAGTTACAGTTTGGTTTGGATTAAGTTTAAATTATTATATGAAAGGGCCTGCCCTCGAGATGGATAATAAAATTTATAAGGAAATGTGTACTGTGGAATGATTTTCCGTCATCCCTTGACAATACATTATATTCCTACCCAGAGCAAGCAAATGTAAGAAAAGAAAAGAAAAGAAAAGAAAAGAAAAGAAGAGAAAAGAAAAGAAAAGAAAAGAAAAGAAAAGAAAAGAAAAGAAAAGAAAAGAAAAGAAAAGGAAAGGAAAAAAAAAAAAGAAAAGAAAAGAAAAGAAAAAAAAAGAAAAGAAAAAAAAAGAAAAGACAAGTAAGGGAAGGAGAAAAGGTAAGAGATAAGTGTAAGGAAAATTAGAAAGCTAAGAGGGAAAGGGGGCTGCAAATAAAAGGGAAAGGGTAAGAAAAATAAAGAGACAGAGACAGAGAAAGCAAACTGGAAAGAGGAGTCCGAAAAATTTTTCCTTGGATGTCGCTGGATGGATAAATATTCTAGAAATTTCTTCAACAAAATTTCACTATGATTTCTTCTGTAGGTCCACAGCAAAAAAAATTATATGCTTTCTTTTATATTTTACTAATAAGAGACTATGGGCTTAAAGCCGATTTATGTATATTCTAGTGATGAGCGATATATCGCAAACGGTGATTTTTTCACTGTGAATAAAAAATCACAAATCGCAATTGCCATCACTTTTTCAAAATAGCAGCTCACTACTTATTGGCAACTGCTATCGATGTAGCAAGTAAGCAGTTCACCTATGTGAATCGCAAAAGCATTATAAATTTCTTTTTGTTTACACTTTTGAGCAGACCACATACGTACATATATAGAAATATAAGAAAAAAAAATTATTGAATTTACAATTTGTCTTTGAAAAATATTTACAAACAGCGATATTACTGCGGAATGCGTTGTTATTGCTATCATTTTGTTAACATAAAATAAAGACAGGTTATATCGCTCAGAAAACGCAAAATTAATCTCTACCGGTAACTGATGATTTTATACCAGTCCATGCAATCGCAATAGCAGTTTAAAATCACAGTGATTTAAAAATAGCAATCACCGAAATCACAGATATCGAAAAATCGCAGTTTCGCTCATCTCTAGTATATTCTGAAATTTTTAAGCGGAAATCTCTTAGTCAAATAATAGAATATTTTGTATTAGATTGGCAGATAAAAACGAGTCGAACTTCTTAGGCGGTAACTGGAATAAATTTTCTAGAATTTTTTCAAATTTAAAATGCCGATAAAAAAAATTTCAAATGTGGCAAAACCGGTTTTAGGTGGTACTATAAATACGAGTAGTGGTATTTTCACCCTCAAATTGTCGCACAGTCTAATTGGTCGAATTTTCGACCACGGGGGCCCCTGGTATTTTCTACTATTCGTTATCAGCTGCTTCCTCTCCAGTTATTATTTTTTTTTTAGCCTTGTTGTCTTCTGATCTTCTTATTTTGACATTTCCATACTACGAGAATCTTTTATTTTCAAAATTATTTTTCCCAATTTGTTTGCGCTTAATTTTCGAGGCCAAAATTTATCCTTTAAGCGAACCGTTTTTGCTCTCTCAAACATGCGTATTCTGTGTATGACTTCACATATATAAATCTGTATGCATATGTATATATTTACATATGTATGAATTTATGTACATATGTACAATCATAATATTTGGCCTTTGCCCGCCAAAGCTCGTGGCCGATAAAAAACCATTAGTGTTGAGGTTTCGTATGCACGCACAGCGTTCAGCCGCCCAACAAACAGACAACCCTGCCGCCACTCACGCAGGATTTACATTCGGTTATTAATTTATTCGAAATATTTTTATTGCGCAAACCTTTATATATTATATGTAGCGATCAGTGTACTGCACCAGCTGAGTTATTTTTCGGTTTTCAAGCATGTTTCACAATTGTTTGAAAATGTTTAATTTTATCTACTCATCGCCAGTAAGTAAATTCAAAGTACCATAGCTTGTGAGGAGTTAGCTTCAATACCTTAGCAAAACCACCATTCTATTACAACAGATTCTCTGCTCTCATTCATTAAATTTCACAAATATGGTTTAGGTTTATTTACGAACTAAAAGGAGCCCGATTTGAGTTGAAAG
This sequence comes from Urophora cardui, assembly GCA_960531455.1. Classification (NCBI taxonomy): domain Eukaryota; kingdom Metazoa; phylum Arthropoda; class Insecta; order Diptera; family Tephritidae; genus Urophora; species Urophora cardui. Next base: position 50,775,734 of record OY482672.1, on the reverse strand, counting down.
CAAAGAAGCAATCATATGTTTGACTTGCTCAAACCATAGTAATTGAAGTGAGTAATCAAATAAATGTCATTCAGTTGCTTGTTACAATCATGATTCATGAAGCTAGCACAGCGGTAACATTATCAAGTAGCTTGAAAATATGAGTAACTGGTTGCAGTTCTTTGATCCGTGCAATAAATCTTTAAGCGCTGCGATTAATACATTAATAAATATTTCGATTTGTGGTATAAAATGAATGTACACATATGAATAAATTTCCCAGAGAGTTGATATGATAATTCCTTGAGCACACATGTTTGCGGTTATTATTATTATTTCTTTATTTTTATTTTTATTTATTTATGTTTACGTTAGTTAAGGTGAATTAACTACTAATGGACGACAAACAAGTTTTAATGGAGATATACCTATCGTATTATATTTATATTGAAAATTCTGGATAGTCAGTATGTATGAAACTGTATATTTAGTTAAGAAGAAGAGCGAGCAAAAACAACAATGCTCGCATCACTGTAGCAGTCCAACTACCGTCACTGTTGGCATCGAGATTATATCAACTTAGACCCAGGAAAGACTTAGTATTAATGAAACACTTTTGATGAGTTGATTGACAGCGCAAAAATTAATATTTTTTCCGTTCTTGCGTTTCTCATACACACATTTGGCATATTAAAAAAAAAAAAACGGTTTAGTGCAAAAATGCTCAAACTCTTCATTATAGTTTAAGCTTTTCCTCTTATCGTCGATTAAACTGCATAACCGCCTAACCGACACTTGTATCAATATGATATTACAATTCGTTGTTGATCAATTTAGGACTGCTGTATGTGATATCATACTTAACCAAATGCCAGACCTCTTGAAATGTATTCTTTTACCAGTTTGCATATTTCACATAGTATGAAAAAGAAAAAAATGTTGTGCTTTGTTGGCGAAGCTCAAATGAGAAGCCATTAAATTACGAATAATCTAACATTTAAATGCACCCCTATGTGAGTTGTATATGCATGATGCGTATGCATTATTCGCAAACTATTTAAATGCATATAGATTTATACATGCAAATATTTAAATACATACATATGTAAATAAAGGAAGCACTGGCCACATCCATATGTAAGTATGTATGCTAAATTGCTGTGCTCATCTAAAATTTACAATAATTTTCGTAGTGCTTTATATACATAATAAACGTACATACGTACATACATACATGTATTTCTATACGCTTATAAGAACAAACATATGTAGCTTTATATGTACACATACATACATACAAGTATCAGACAAAGTACTTAGTAAAAATTTCCCTCGAGGTTGCAACACAACAAACAGGCAACACTAGTTTAACGCTCGAAAGTCGCTCGAAGCTGTCACAAATTGCAAAGCAAGTTGCAATTGTTGAAAATGTTCAAAGTATTATATGTAAGTACAACAACAACAACAACAACAACAACAACAACAAACGAAAAAGGAAGTAGTGAATACTGCTGAATGAGCAAAAAGGCAACAGAGAGTTGTCTGTGGTGGTGACGTTGGTGTTGATTTTGCATGCACATCCATTTAGTGCATTCGCATTTGCGTCCAAAGTGGCACATTTTCTCTCCGAAAAATAGAGGAAAGTCCTTTCGGTTTTTTTGATTTTTTTCTTGCAAAACAAAAAATACTAAACTGCAGAAACTTTTGGATTTACATATCTGCATGTACATAGCTTTGCAATCATTTGGAAAATCCATTCTTTTTGCCCTTACCATGGCCAAATGAGCAAATACTGGTTGACTGTGTGAGGTAGCAAGAAATTGTAGTCAGCTGAGGCTCTTTAATCTTCTTTTTTTAATTAAGCACTCAAGTTTCAAACTAACTTTATTTTTCCCCCATCCAGACCAAGTTCTTTAAAGAAATTCCAAACGGTTTTCGGCCTCAGAGACGGTATGTTCTGCGAAAGAGTGCATCCTGAGTGATGTGTAGCTCAGCTGGACCTGGTGCCTTCTACAAGATATAGTTTCGCAGGCGAGAAGTCTCACTCTCATCTGCTTTGTACACGTGGCTTTTGAGCAGTTATCAGCGTAATTGTGAGATAGACTGTGTTGGTGAGCGCAGAGAAACCTTAAGAGAGGACAGCACTATCTGTACTCAAAATCCATGCCCTACAAAAATGCGAAAAGGTACAATTTCTTGTACTCTCTACCATCGCTGAGGGAGATAATTGCCCTTGCAATTAGCTGATGGGTGACAATATCATATAAAAATTGTATCCAATCTCTTTCTAGAGCACATAAACCGGCTCCGTTCTTTTCAAGCCACACTCAAAAAAAAAAATTACTCAGATTATGGAAAGATGGGAATGATTCGGCGCTAAAGACATATTTCCATATTTTGATGTACAATTTTCTTTAAAACGTGGTTTTTATTCCTTGATTTGAAGAAAATCGTACATCAAAATATGGAAATATGTCTTTAGCGCCGAATCATTCCCACTTTTCCATAATCTGAGTAAGTTGTTTTTTCAGTGCATTTTAGTTAGTAAATTATGCCAATTGTAGCCTTAGTATGACGATATATTTGTGTATTTCATAATATTAGCACAGTCATTTCTTTAACACCCAGTAAGTCTAAACACATACAGAGAAATATTTGTCGTATGCGCATTTCTTATGTCTCATTACGCTAAATAGTTTGCTGGATTTTTCCATTAAAAGCTAGTCTTTAGTTATTTTATATATTTTAATTTTTTTTTTTTTTTTTAAATTTTATTTTGTTATACTCAAATTTTAGTAAAAGTTTTCTTCTCTTGCATTTTTCGATTTTTCGTTGTCTGTTACCAACTTTTATTCATTTAGTTTTTACGTTACTTTGTTGTTGTTGTCGTTGGCTTGGGGTGAAATCGCATTTATTTGGAAATTTATTCGCAAACAATTGCTTTATATACGAATGGTAATTGGCTACTTGAGCGCAAGTTAAATGATTACAGTTCTTTTGAAATGTTAGATAATATAAAAATAACTAATAATAAGAGATAACATGGCGCAATGTGCGCTCTGCTGAGTATTAGGCCAAGCTTATAGTGAAAAGGTTAGTGTGGTTCATTTATTAGCCTGTAGTCTCTATAATTATATAGAAGATATCTTTCGCTAAGAAGCATTTCATGACCGAAAATTACTTGATGGGTTTCGATGCCAGATGATACTTTTGTAGCGGAAGAAACAAGAGAAGATCACATGTATTGAAAGTGGTGGTTTAATAGGCTTTCGCCTAAAAGCAGGCAATGTTAACATACATACATACATACAGGTGAAGATAGTACAAGCGTGTTAGTAAAGGGCGCCTTTTTACTGCCCATCAATGTAGTGTTCGCGATATTTGCTACTGCGAACAATCTCACTTAGAAACTACCCCACATTTACTATCAAAGCAATGATTTGTGATTGCTTTTATTTGAAAAATTTTCCACAAAACCAATTTTTTCTCTTTTTTTATTTTGCTTAATACAATCCCTTTTCTTTTGTGGTCAAGCTTAAGTGAAGCTCTCAAAAACCAAATTTTATTGGTTTTTTTTTGTGGCTCACTTCTTCTCAGCTGCGTATCTATTCGCTTCGCTTAGCAACTTTTGATGCACAATACATAAAAACGAATTTTGTTTTATTTGTTGCCTTTTTTACTTGTCGCTCGTAGAGTAACAATTTTGCTAGTTAATGGGTAATAAGCCAACGGTTAGCGAGGCAAACTATGTACATATGTATATGTACTAACTTTCATATTACATACTTTCTTCAGCGATGCCAGTAATTAGAATAAATAGTTAACTTACTGAAAAGGTTGATAAATCGCAGAAAGAATGTGAGAATACATTGAAAGACGAAAAAACGGATAAATTTGCAGCAGAAAATTTGATAATAATACATACATACATCTTTTACGTCTTCCTCATACTTTTTCTAAAGCACATATATTTTGTTGTATACAATAAGTATAACAGTGTAGCGAAGTATTTTAAAACTTTTTCTTTACTCTCTACATACCTACCGCTGCTGTGGTGCAGTGGGTAGAGTGCTCGCCTGCTATGCCAGAGGTCTCGGGTTCAAACCACGGTCCGAGCCAAAAAAATTTTTCTAATTAGTAAAAATCCAATTATTGGGTTTTTTAAGAGCAGCGGTCACCTCTCGGCAGTGGGCGGCATACCCTCCGAGAGTATTTCTGCCATGAAAAAGCTTCTCACAAAAAATGCATTCGCCGTTCGGAGCCGGCATAAAACTGTAGGTCCACCCAATTAGTAGGAAAAACAAAAAGGAGCACACCTCGAATTGGGAGAGAAGCTCGGCCATAAAACTCGTCAGAGTTATAATAGCGCCATTGTATTATATATATATATTATTATATTACATACCTACAATGGCCACATTTTTTTTGATTTACCACCATTTACGAGTATTTTCACTCTTTATGTCCAATTTGGTGTATAATTTGGTGTTGATAGCTTCAATTTTTTTTCTGTACTGTACAGGAAGTGTTTGCCTGCTTATTAAAAAGTACTTGCTAAGAAATTTTTGGTAAGATTTTTTTTGCCATAGTTAAATAATTATGCAAATGACAGCTTTTCAGACATCCATTAAATGGTTTTAATGACAGGTAATGGACTTGAATTTCTTCTCATGCAAAAAATGTTAAAAAATATGTAAATCTTAGACAGAAATATGAATATTTATAAGTGAAAAATGGCTAGTGGTCTTAAATTGGATGGACAAAAACTAAAAAAAATGTAAAAAATGCAAATAAATTGGAAAAATAGTGGTGTCGTAGTAATTACAATGAAGTTCACCTTAAGAATTAGTTTAATAATTTCAAAGAAATCCGATTTTATACGGCACCTACATATATATTTACATGTATCAAACACTTTTACGATTAAACTTTTCTTCTTCTTTCCTTAACTGGCGCTTAACCGCATAAAGGATTCTGGCCGATCCAATAAAGCTGGGTCCACTTCTTAACTAGAAATATTAAAAAGGCCAATATACATATATATTAAGGTGGAGTGAAACATTTTTTTTGGAAATTCCATTTATTCCAAAGCCAGAACGGCACCTTTCTAGCCCAGTAATATGCCTGTAAAATTTTATTGACCTACTCGCATGTTTAGAGGTGCCCCCAGCCCCACAAAGTTGAAAAAATAGCACGATCTGGTACAGATGTTAAATTTCTAAAATTATAAAATCAAAAAACGAAGTATGAGGATAGATAAAGATGGCTAAGCTGAGTATTGAAGTGAATTTTTTTTTTTTTGGAAACAACAACAACAAAAGTTTTTAAAGGTCAAAATTTATATTGTGCATTTTTTAAATTGCAATTACTTAAAAACTACTGAACCGATTTCAAATATTTTTATACCATTCGATAGGTAATTTGATTCCGTTTATTATTATTTATTCATGCTTATTGCTTTCAACTTTGCGAGGCTGGGGGCAGTTCAAAACGTCATCCTATCGCCATAAAATTTTGTAGGGTTCATTAACTCGTATAAAGGCAAATTTTCATTGCTGGTACGTTCAAAAAAAGAACAAAAAAAAAATCTCCATATGATTTCACTCCACCTTAATATATATATCTGTATTGTCCACCTGAGCTCTCTAACGCAGTGGAATGCCTCGATAGGAATACTTTCTGAGCCGGAGTATTTACATTAATTTGCACAATGTGACCTTTCTATTCACTGAAATATATCGTTGTCTTCCTCGATATTCGCCATTGGCAATGCATAAAGGTCGATTTCCAAATCTTTCGCAGAACTTTTCTCTCGAATACTCCAAGTCGTCGTACCATACGAAAACTAGTATATTTAAAATTTCTGGCGAAAGCTAGCAATAAAAAAGTTCTGTACGAAAAGTAACAAAATAGACTTTTGTTTTTACATTCAAATTGTTGTTGTTTAAACGAAATTTATAGTTTTCGTCAGCCAAAAGTCGAACTTTTTACTTTTCGTCAGCCACAAAAAAACGTATGCTAGTTTTCGTACACTCAAAAAAAAAATTACTCAGATTATGGAAAAATGGGAATGATTCGGCGCTAAAGACATATTTCCATATTTTGATGTACAATTTTCTTTAAAACGTGGTTTTTATTCCTTGATTTGAAGAAAATCGTACATCAAAATATGGAAATATGTCTTTAGCGCCGAATCATTCCCACTTTTCCATAATCTGAGTAAGTTGTTTTTTCAGTGTATGGTACGACGAAGTATAATTTCTTCTGATATTGATGTTATCGTCCATGGTTTGGCATCGTACATAAGGACGGATACATTGAGCAAATTATAGAGCGTAATTTTTGTTCGTTGATACGATATTGTTGATTTCAATGTTGAATTGCCTACTTAGCCCAATATATGTAGCGCTTGTTGGTGAGAGTTATATCATGTTCAGACATAAAAATTAATTAAGTCAATTGGGGTTGATTGAACATCTTTAGATTTGGTGTTCAGACATATTTAATTTACTTGGCCCATTTAACAGGTCGGCTCAAGATACATACACACATACACGCCGTCAGCTGAATATCAAACTCTCGTGACCTAAATGTCAAAATTGCAAGGAGGACGAAATAATTTGACATTCATCTCACAATTTTTACCATTCGTAAACACGAATGCATGTATAAAATAAGCAGAAATAAAAACAAATTTGATAGGTGATGAAGAAGAACAAGAATGCAGCTGATCTGACGAACCAACCTGTTTAGTGGACACTGACGCTAATCACATTTCTCTTTTCATGACATTTCATTTTACTTATGAAACAAGCCTTTTAACAGGGTTACATGCAGAATTGTTCTTCATTAACAACTCATTAATTTCTAATGAAGCATTAACTTGGTCAATTTTGGTATGGTAAATTGAGAATCATTGGGCTTGAAAATTGAATGAAGGCTCTTAATGTTCAATTAAGGTTGTGTCTGAACATAACATTATTCTTCGTTGGATTTGAAGGCTGGCACCGTTATGTGTGTTAAGGCCGGTTCTCGAATAGACAAAGTTCTTCATGTTTTAAAATTGGTAACAGTAAACAATGGCAGGGATGCCAAGAGGTAAGCGCGCTGACTATTTGTGTGATGGCAGAAAGAACTACTTGGGTTGACCGTCAAACCCTTTCTTATAGCCTCTTGATGTTACTGCAACAAAGGAAATGGTCCCGAATACCATAATACCTATTATAGATTTTATGCGTGAATATCGTTTTCAGCACTTAGCATAAAGAACATTTATTATATGTATGCCTTGCCTTAATTACGTTTTAAGTGGTTTTGCATATTAATATGATACAAAAACATACATATGTACATAAATTGTACTTTGATATGCATGTAAGTAGTAATTGTTTGCATTAGTTAATTTCGATTGCCATCGGTTATTTTCATTCGATTAATTAATATAATTAGATAAGCATATAAAGGCATTACAATTTTCGCATTCATTGGCGCTTTTGATGTTGTGTTATTAATTTCGTTGAATGTATTTATGTATGTATGTAACTAGTACTTCTTTACATATATATGTGCCATTACCGCTTAAGGCGCTGCTGCAATTTAGCACAATCTGTTAAATAAATAATGCATTAAATAATGGCTTAATGCGCCATTGAGTTTAATATTTCAATTTTGGAAATACATACATACATACCTATTGCAGTATTTGCTATTTAAATTATGCCGAAAATTTATAAATACATATATGAATATACTCGTATTTATGTTTCGCGTAAATAATACTCACTCTAATGCGACATTCATTTCAATGCTAACACACAAAATGTAATTATTTACTCGTATATCCGTTAAACAGTTTTTGCAAACTGGAAAATTGCCTAAATGGTTTTAGCGTGAATTATGAAAATTGAATAAATTATTATACTTTACATTTAATTTTTTTTAATGGTTTGATTTTCAGAAATTTGCACCATCTATTTCTGTGAGTTATGGATGTACCTACATATACAAAGATTTATTACACAAAACAAGTGTCACGTCACTAACAACATACATATGTCGTCGCCCGGATAAATTAATGTCGTATGTTGCATTTGAAGACTTTTGGGAAAACAGGTTTGAAGTTTGGAATTGTATTTCTCCAAAAATTCTGATTAGTTTCTCTCCAAAGTCTGGCAGAACACTACTAGGCCACAAGATTCTTAAATTATTTTAATTTTGTTATATATTGTTTATTATTTTTGAATTTATAAAGGATTTTCTTCAGTAAAATTTTGTCGTATGTTACCTTTAGCAACATTTTTGCAGGTAATTTGTATGACGTACGACAAAAAGTGTTCCCAATTTGAACTAAATTAAAGATTTTTAAAATTAGTTAAATATTGTATTTGATTTCTCATAAAAGTAAATAAATTAAATAATTGACAGCAATTAAAAGCACATTGGAAATTAGACGAAATCGCTTGCGACCTTGCACAAACGAAAAAATTGTGCTCAATATCTCTTAAACTAAAGGAGATAGCAAAAAACGGATAACGTCATTCGAAAGATCTTGATTAGTTTAGTATAACTGTATTATTAACTCAATTCGGCCCAAAATTCACATACGACACTAATTTATCTGGGCGACGATGTAGTATGAACAATTAATTATATGGGAGCTTTGTTTTATAGTAATCCGATGGCATCGATTTCGGGAAGCGATCAATTCTACGTACATTCGTATGCCGAATTTCGGTCAGCTATTTCAATAACTGAGGGACTATCTAGTTTGCGTTCAAACAGGCGGTCATGGCCTAGTCAACTGAGCTCGTGATTCTGATCATATCGGTAGACTAAATAAATAAATAAATATTAACACATATCCGTGCGTCTAACGTGTTTACTGCCACAAATAATTCACTCACTTACAAGGTGTTTGAAATCGCGAGAATTGTCATTTCATCAAGATCCCATAGTGGTGCCTCTCGAAAAATTATCTAGGGAAGATCATAAATTTTATACAATAATAATATAATTTATAATATCTGTGGCAATTTGCAATAATCGCTTAAGTCGAAAAATATGATTTCGAGATAAATTGATTTTTATATTCGTAGCTGTTTCTTAACAAATCATAAAAGTCGACTAAAAACTGTGGACGCAAAATCAGTGAGCCATCCGCAATGTTACGATCAAATTTTGCAAATAAAACAAAATGTCATGAAGATATTTGATTAAGTATATACAACTACTTTGGCTGTTATATCAAGTTTAATATACCTCTATTATAAGTTAAGCCTAAAAGTTTTTTTTTATATCTTTTTATTGAAATAAGTTATAAGCATGGGAGTTTTACAGAAATATATAGTTTTACACGGAGAATAACTTGGTATATATATCTCGAAATCTTCCTAAGTCGACTTAAGCGGTTATTGCTTGTGACCATAGATATAATGACACTGATATAACTCTGACGAGTTTTAAGGTCGAGTTTCTCTTCCCAATTCGAGGCGAACTCTGGTATGGTACACGATTACTCTACCCACTCCACCACAGCGGCCACAAAATTTAAATAAAACTATCCATAATGGTTCTCAACTTGTTGGAACCCACACCAACAGTTACTCACGTACATATATTTACTTGTATTAGGATGGTCCACACAAATAAAATAAATTATTATTTTTTTTTCAGTCTCAGCGCCCTTAATCGTTATACCGCGGTGGAAAATATAACATGTACATACCCCCAGCGGGTGGCCGCTGTGGTGCAGTGGGTAGAGTGCTCGCTTGCTATGCCAGAGGTCTCGGGTTCAAACCACGGTACGAGCAAAACCCCAAAACCATTTTTCTAATTAGTAAAAATCCAATTATTGGGTTTTTTTTTAATAGCAGCGGTCACCTCTCGGCAGTGGGCGGCATACCCTCCGAGTGTATTTCTGCCATGAAAATGCTTCTCAAAAAAAATGCATTCGCCGTTCGGAGCCGGCATAAAACTGTAGGTCCACCCAATTAGTAGGAAAAAGAAAAGGAGCACACCTCGAATTGGGAGAGAAGCTCGGTCATAAAACTCGTCAGAGATATAATAGCGCCATTGTATTATATTATTATTATAAATATATATGTACATAGATGCCGCATAAAATCGGATTTCTTTGAAATTATTAAACTATTTTTTAAGGTGAACTTCATTGTAGTTACTACAACACCACTATTTTCGCAAGTTATTTGCATTTTTTACATTTACCCCCAGCGGGTTAGGGGGCTTAGAATACATATAGCCGAGGTAAGGAATGCTTGTCGTAAGAGGCGACTGAAATCCACTGGCTTAGAAGGTTTATAATGGCCAAAAAATCGTTGGCACTGCAGTTGGGCGCGTGTCAGAAGGGACTAGTAGCCGAGCGTACCGGATATATCCGGCAAAGGACTGTTACTTCCCCTACACTCCCCAAATCTTCGCGGAGTGTCTTGGTTGCTACAACAACAACAACATATCAAAAATACATAAATTTTAGTGCCGATTGGAGACGTATAAGGCGTGTAGTAATAAATATCCCCAATCAAACCAAACATGTCCTTTATACCATGTCTCCACATAACGTGTTTCGCTCTTTTTTCTGCACTTGCTCTCTCAATCTTATTTCGACCTCGAAACGAGTGCCGAAACTCTCTAATTTCCATACAAATTTCTGAGAGCGAGTGAAGATTGAAACACTTGTTTCGTTCTCAACCCTCTTGCCAAACGCGATGATATCGATGCCTTCTCTAATTTTGTATCGAAAACCTATCGAAATCTCACACAGACCAAAACAAAAACGCAAAAATAAGCAAACATACAAACATTTAAGAAGAACAAGAAAGAGAAATTGAAAAAATTTTTTGGTAGAAGTTATGGATCCATTTCGGAGACCACCACATCACCTCATCAGACTTCTTCAAGCGGCCTGAACCGAGAATCGAACTTAAGTCTGAAAACAATACAAAACAAAAGTCTGAAAACAACAACAAGCATTGCCTGTACAAAAGCTTTGTTAATAGCTTTAGAACTTTGTACAAACCAAACACACAATCGCACCAACATACTAGGTAGCAAAGGCAGAGTGTCATTAAGCTACTGTTGTTGGTATGTGGATTGTAATGGAGGGAAAATTGAAATTTAAGCGAAACAAAGCTGACGGCGGTGGAAGCTCAATGGGATAGACCTGTGACTACCAATCGAACGACTTAAGTTCGATTCTCGGTTGAGGCCGCTTGAAGAAGTCTGATGAGGGGATGTGGTGATCTCCGAAATGGATCCATAACTTCTACAAAAAAAAAAAAATTTTTCAATTTTTCTTCATTAAAAAAATGGCCAATAGCTCATTTAAATTCACATAAAATAATGATTAGAATTAAAATGGCCATATAAATACAAACGTAAAGAAAGAGAAATGGCAAACTGAATAACGATCAGCCCGTGGATACGGGTTATTTAGCGAGATGTTTCCCTAGATCTTTCGCTGGCGAATCAAGTTATGTGGAGACGGGTTTTATATTTTCGGTCATAGTAGTATCAAGGCAGAAATTTTTGGCTTAGGAAATCTCAAGTAGATAAACATTTCCTCACTGAATTCCCACCCTAATGTACAAATGCACATGATATGCTACATCATTCGTATACTGATAATTAGGCTTTGGGTGATAACATTAAATGATAAATGTTATTATTATTACTATTAGCGCATAGATAATGGCAAGTGTAGTGCAATGCTGTGCAACAGATTATCTTAAATTTGCAACAAAAAAAAAGTATGAAAAAATGTAAAATGATTAATCTGCGAAAAATTTCCAATTATTATTAATCTATTAGAAAATTAAATTTTTTTTTCCAACGAAAAAGCGCGAACGCTAAACGAAAAATACCGCTTTCGGTATTAGATGCATGATGTAGCATGATAATTAGGCAGAGCTAATTGCAATATAAATGTTTGATTGTAATTTATTGTATATACATGCATACATTCATACAAACGAGTATTTCATTAAATTATTAATAATTGTCAACTGCAGCAAACACGTAATTATCCAAATTAATTAATGATTTTTAGAACGCACAAAAATTAAAGATCAATAATGGAAATGCAACGTAAATTTAACAGTTTTCCTTTTTTCTATTCGCAATTAATATTAAAAGTATTTTACGCAAATTTAACTCCGCTTATTCCAAAGTATAAAAATTAAAATTAAAAATAATAAATTTCGTGCTAGACACTAACATGCCTAATAATAGTTTTGTTCGTTTACGGATATTTTTTGATGTTTTTCGAAAACTTTTAAAAACAAACACTTTGTCGTCGTTTTTTTACGCCAAATCTCCAACAGAAGAGAACCAACTGAGAGAGAAAACTGACATTTCAGTTTGTGAGAAGCTGTTGAATTCTGTTGGACAAATTTTTGCCAACAGCAATTTTCCAACAGGAAAACAGCTGATCAAACAACAGCTGACTTGAATTTTTGCAAGTAACAAGATTTGCAAAATATACAAATCAATTATAAAATTGGAAAAATACACTAAATTGGCAACAAATATGGATAAATTAAATATGCAAAATAAGTTACATACTTTTTGCGAAGTATTTATATGCATATTATGTACCTTAGTAAATTGTAATCTCCTTTGCGGGAATATATATTAACGGGGCCGCTGTGGTGCAGTGGGGAGTGGTGTGGCCATTGTGGTGTGGCGGACAGTGGCTAGTCTGCCATACCAGAGGTCATGGGTTGGACCCCCAGCCTGGATAGAGGGAAAATTTGTATATAATGATCCACGATCCGATAACAATTAATTTTCCAGAGGGTAGGGGTGGTCACAGATCACAAAAAACAAAGTACTACCCTCCGGACGCTTATAGTTCAGGAGACATTCCTTGTTAAATTAATGTATGTACGTGTAGAACATCTTTCTGCGTTGGCGGCTTTTGGCCGCGCTTCAATAAAATTACCCTCAGCCGGCAGAATTCTCTTTCTGGATTAATATCCATGGAGCAATCCACAATTGTTTTGTATAGAACACCTTTTGCCTTCAGCCGCGCTTTACAAAAATAACCCTCAGCCGGGAGAATTCTATTTCTGGAGAACTTTAATATTATAATTTAATAATAGTTGAAAGTGTTAAGATAAGATGAATTATCATCTACAGAATATTTCCTGAAAGTTTCACTGAGCCTGGATAGACAACAAATTCTAACTAAAACCCAATTATCCGGATTTTAAAAATAGCAGCCACTCTAGGCAGTGGGTGGCACACCCTCCGAGAGTAGTTCTGCAGCGGGTCGGCTTCAGTATAATGCGCCCGCCGTATTTATTTTCAAACCACTGGAACTTTCGGGAAATCTTCTATGGATGTTAATTTTACTAATTATAACACTGCCGATCGCTCCGCAGATATAATTCGAGAAAGGAAATTTTGCTGGCTGGGGCTATTTTTTTTAAAGCGCGGCCAAATGCCGCTAACGCAAAAGTTTGTTCTACTCAAAACTACTGTGGATCGGTCCATAGAGGGTTATTTTTTTAAAGCATGGCCAGGGCCGGGTGCATTAAATTGAAATCTCTTCTGCGGGGCAGCAGACGCGAAGACATACTGCGGTGGAAAACAGTATGGACATGGGTACAAAGAAAAGCAATTGTTAGTGTGATAATTATTACAATGAAATCCTATTTATTAGATAGTAACAGCGAACCCCAGCGGGTTAGGGGGTCTAGAATATACCCGTTGTAAGGAATGCCTGTCGTAAGACGCGACTAAAATCCACCGGCCTAGAAGGTTGATTATGGCCAGAAAAAATCGTTCGCACGACAGTCGGGCTAGTGTCAGAAGGGACTAGTACCCGAGCGTGCCGGATTTATCCGGCAAAGGACTGTCACATCCCCTACACTCATCAAAACCTTCGGGGAGTGTCTTGGTGGCTACAACAACAACAACATGAAGTTAATTGTATTGCAGATACATACATATGTGCATATATCTCCACTGTTTTCAGGCAGAATTGTAACTCCATTAGCATTTATATAGAACAAACAGTGCCGATTTATTGTAAAAGAGAGTTCCGGATGCATTTCCGAACTTCAAAAAACCTTTTTGCGAGCCTATGCGAACGATTTTTTAGATTGAGGAGGTTATCGCGAGGTGACAAAAGACTGACCAAAACGAAACCCAAAACGAATCAAAAGAAATTAAATAAGAAAAAAACTATGTTTTATTTTATTATTTTTATGTTATATGTACATATATACATAATTAACAGCAATAATTTCCACCAATTTTATTATCATTTTAATTTTAATCCTTTTTATCCTTTGAATTTGGGGCTTGTGAATGTAAATAAAAATCAGCTGTTTGCCAAAGCTGTTGAACTCTGCAAATTTTGTGTTCGTTTACCTCTTACGATATTTTTCTCTTGTGAGAGGATAGGTGACATTTTTCTCCAACACCTGGCTGTTGGAGGCTGCTGAGTAAATGCTGTTGGAGAAAGTACGCGAACAAAGCTATTGTTTAGTCTAAGATACGACAGAACAAATATATCCCCTCATCTGTTATTTACCAATGGACAGTGGTAACTGACAGTTCCTAAGCATATTAACACATCGCACATGGGTTGCATAGCTAAAACGCGTACGAAAGGTACTAAATATTTAAAACAAAAACTAAACATTTTAGGTATACTCCCCTTTTCTGTTATTTAAAAAAACGATACACCAGACGAAAGACGGCAATTAGGAGAGTTCAAAAAACATGGGTTGCCTATCGAAATCTGGGGCAAACTGGGGGGTTGCCAGCTTTGAAAAGTGCAAAAAATAGGTTTTCTCCCCTTTTATGTTATTTAAAAAAACCATACACCGGACGAAAGAGGGCAATGAGGAGAGTCCAAAAAACATGGGTTGCCTATCAAAATCTGGGGCAAACTGGAGCGTTGCCAGCTTTGAAAAGTGCAAAAAAATAGGTTATCTCCCCTTTTCTGTTATTTAAAAAAACGATACACCAGATGAAAGAGGGCAATTAGGAGAGTTCAAAAAACATGCGTTGCCTATCAAAATCCGGGGCAAACTGGAGGGTTGCCAGCTTTGAAAAGTGCAAAAAAATTGGTTATCTCCCCTTTTCTGTTATTTAAAAAAACGATACACCAGATGAAAGGGGGCAATTAGGAGAGTTCAAAAAACATGGGTTGCCTATCGAAATCTGGGGCAAACTGGGGGGTTGCCAGCTTTGAAAAGTGCAAAAATAGGTTTTCTCCCCTTTATGTTATTTAAAAAAACGATACACCAGATGAAAGAGGGCAATTAGGAGAGCTCAAAAAACATGGGTTGCCTATCGAAATCTGGGGCAAACTGGGGGGTTGCCAGCAGCAATGAAAAGTTGCCTTTATACGAGTTAATGAACCCCACAAAATTTTTTGGCGATAGGATAACGTGTTGAACTGCCCCCAGCCCCGCAAAGTTGAAAGCAATAAGCACGATCTGGTACAAATATGAAATTTTGAAAATTATAAAATCAAAAAACGAAGTATGAGAATTGATATAGCCATCTTTGGAACAAATTGAATTTCCAAAAAAAAATTTTCACTCCACCTTAATATACATAGTACATATATATGCATTACATATTAATACCATACGTGTAAATATGTATGCAGTTCTATTTATTTGGCTTGCACATAAAGATTTCAATTACGAATAAAGCACTTTAGGCTTTTAAAACTTTTGAATGTTGTCTCGTTGGTCAGTCGTTTTTATGGTTAGCATTAAATTCAGACGGACAGGCAGGCACTTAACTATTTGTTATCAACAACACAATACTGTTAGTTATTTGGTTGGACTTAAAAGCTGTTCGAAAACTATTTGGGAAAAAAATGGTGAAAAATGTAGAAATCTTGTATGGTTTTCCGCAAAAATGAAATAAGCGAGCAACATTTGTTGAATATTATAATACTAATGAATAATATAAAGGAGTTTAGTAGAAAATTTCGAAGTTAATCAACACAAATTTGACTAAAATAATGGTAGAGTATCTTGACAATAGTAGTATTGAAAGGGCAGTGTCATAAAATGAGATTTTTTGGGTATAATGGAAAGAGTTCCGTTAACAGCGTATTTGATCTACAATCTCCTAATTATATAGAAGCGAAACACTATTTCGTCACAAGTGCTTTTATTTTTTTGAAATATAAAAAAGTCGTTCTAGCTTTATCTCCGCATGAAAAAATCAAAAAAATTTGCTACTTTTTTCCTGCATTTGCTCTTTACGTCTTTACGTCCTCTTTCTTGGCAATTGTAAATTGCAGTCAAACGGCAAAACAAAAACGTGTATTCCACATGATTTTCCATTCACAAATCGAGCAAAGCGCGCTGTCAAGCGTTAAACAACCATAAAAGGATTAAATGTTGCAACACGCAACAACTGATTAATGTCAAAAAACCATTTACGCATTTGTTTATTAAGCATTTAGGCATGCATTGGATTAACAGAAAAGCTGCGTGAGAAAGTTTGTGTGTAAAAAGCATGAGAAAAAAAAAGTAGCGCTTATTTAGTGGTATAAGCAAATTTTATTCTACTGATGATCGGCGCTGAAAACAATATCAGTACTGAAAATCCTTTAAAGCATTTGATATCAAAAGTTTGTAACTTAACTTATCCATAACCATATCGCACCCTAAATCATAAAGTGGCACAACTCAAAATTCAAAAATTATCAGGAGAGCCAAAAAACTTTTTTTCATTACAAGCAATCGTATGGCAAAGGGCCAGGTATAATGGTTATTTTTCGGTCGAAAGAGACAGTTATTCAAAAGTTTTTTTTGGCAATCGCTAGAGATATATTCCGCAAACCCGTTTATGAAAAAAAGTCGATTTCGAAAAATTTTGAGTTGTGCCACTTTTTGATTTAGGGTGCGATATGTAGAATATAATATTAATATCAACATACCAACGTTTATAAACCAACCATTAGAAAACACACATAAAAATTCGTTCATGTCAGAGCTCAAATAAAAATATTTCACTTTGCATTAAAAATTCCATCAAATCGATGAGTGCAAACGCTATCTCTAGTTTACAAAACGTGCATACATATACATATTAAATTATTCAATTCTGCGAATAAAAATTGCATAACAAATTCATGTTTTTTTTTACTGACTAAACAAGTGTGTGCATTAGGGTGGCCCTTAATTTGAAAAGTGTTCGAACCCTCGATTTCCCCCCCCCCCCCCCCTAGAAATATGTTAATGGTCAAAAAACATAGATATACGAAGTTTTAGGCCGATCAAAAAAGATTTAGAGGTCGCTCAAAGAGCATGAATTTCCAAGAATTAGGATTTCTTGCTTTTTTTTATTTTATTCCCCTGTATTCTATATGTTATAGACAACTTGACATTGTACATATTTTCCGTGAATTTCCCAAGTTATTATCTTTTCAAAATGACTAGGATCTTATAAATCGGTCAATTATTAATAGAGTACCAGAATAAAATAACTGGCGTCTCCCATATTTACAGTGATATTTGTATTGTGAATAAGCTATTTATAATAAACATCGTTGCAATTGTGAGGCGCACTCGCTTATAAGCGATAATTATTTGCAAGTTGTCGTTATAACGGGATTACTTCTATTCAAAATTAATTTTTGGTTAGTGTGCTTAGAGGACAAACGTGACATAGAGTAAATTTAATATAAATACGAGAATGGGTGGATATAGATTTAGATCAAAAATTTATTTAGTAGGAACTTCATGTCCTCAAATTCTTGGCGCAAAACTACCGTCAAATAAACAAGTGTTGTCAGTTTTTTTCCATAATCATAACACAGTGAAATTACCGATACGTAAAAGTGCCAGATTAGCTGTAAAGGAAGTATCAGTGTTTTGGGAGAAAGCTAGAATCCCCATAAAAAGTGAAATTAAATGTATCGCGAAACTGGAAAATATGCACAAAGAATGGCAGGCCATTAAAAAAAATAAAAATCGTTCAAATTATAAACAAAAAAATAAAGAAAGGCAATTCAGTGAAAAGTTGGAATATTTATTTGATATTGCGCATAACAATGCTCTTCAAATGCTAAAAATTGAATCCGACAAGCAGTTTTTAGTAAACCAACGTAAGAAAGGACGACCGGGATCTCTTTGTGTTGTTGATAACAAAACTGCGAAGTTGGAAAAAAGAAAACAACAACGTCTAGAGGATGAAATAAGAAGAAAAGCAAAATATTTTAACAGTATCCAAAGTGATATGGACGTTGTTAACACAGAAGGTATATTTATATTTAATAAATTTTATTATTTTTTATTATCGTGAATCACGTTTGTAAGCTCAAAATAGAATAATTTCGTGAGTTTAGTTACATACATATCGAGGCATAACCGCCAAGTTAACGTAAGGAGCATATTAAAATTTTTAGAGGATAACGTTTTCTTTTGTAAATATTTACGTAAATGCGCTAATAATTTCTATGAGGTTTTGCTGCATTATATACCTAAAGTGGATTAAATCCTCATAAAAAAAATCACTGAAATATGTGGCTCATTTACGTAGATACATATTAAGAATATTTAATATTTCGACACAATTTCTGGAGATAGATCCGTTACACTGGCATGAAACAGACACTTACAAGATAGGAAGAGATACTGTTGCAAGTATAAAAGTGGTAAATAACACAGCAGAGCGCGGCGTTAAGCTCATAGAAGAATATAACAGAATCCTAACAAATAATGAACAGGAAAAACAGTATTTATTACAAGTGGTAACTAAATATAGAAAAGAATACGAATCACACAATAAGTCATCGTTAATTAAATCATAAATTATTTAATTAAAACATTAATTTCATAAATTCAGAATTTACGTATGTATACACTTTAAATACACAGTATGTAATAAAAAACCTACTGCGTGCTTGATGACTAGCATGGTGTTTTTGATATTTATTTTTAACATTTTTACCAGCGCACCGATTTTTGTAAGTTATACCATATTTAAAAGATAATAACTTGTGGAATTCGCGAAAAATATGCACAATGTCAAACTGTCTATAATATATATAATATATAGGAATAAATTCCAAAAAAGCAAAAAAATCGTAATTTTCTGAACTTTAAGCTCTTTGAGCGACCTCTAAATCTTTTTTGATTGGTCTAAAACTTCGTATATCTAGATTTTATTACTATTCGCACATTTTGATGGGGGGAAATCGCGGATTGAAGCACTTTTTTTTTTCCCCATACAACTAAGGGCCACCCTAGTGTGCATGCAAAAATATTTTTTTAACAATGCAAATATTTGGCCCAGTTGCCTGCTTGCCCCGAGTGCATTGATTGTATAAATTTGACCTGATCAATCAGCACTAATACCTTAACCACCAAATTCAGGCCAATAGTTAGGGCAAAAAAACAACAAGCTAAATAAATGCAAACAATAACAAGAGTAATAGCCATCGCATACTTAGTTGTCGTAGAGGGTGGGCTGTTAAGCGGTTGGAATTGGAATTTTTGTAGTGCAAATTAAAATGCGGTTAAAGTTATCGTGCGAATTCACATAATTTTTATGCATATTGTACGAGTAAAACTTGCAATGGCTTTTTTTTCGTAATAGCTTTTTAGAAATGTGTACATTAGACCGCATCGCAAAAAATAAAGTTAGCCATACACCCGCCTATATGATGTCTTTTTGGAAAACAATTCCGGAACAATTTTTTATTTATTTTACTTTATCATATTTTCGGTATTTATAGCCCGATCTCTATGTTTAGTACACAAATATCTTTGGCTTGAAATGACGATTTCTACAATCGCATTAATCCTATGTGTGCCAGTGTGGTCAATACCACCCAACACTTCGTTTATACCAGCCTAATGTAACTTTTTTATGCCTTCGTGGTCAACGCCATCCAAAATCATTCATGTTTTGAAAACAGGATCAACATTCCCAGTAATACCTACATATATGCGAAGCGAAAACCTGTGGTCTTTCACGTTAATTTTACAAAGATTTTTTCTGAGAAGACCCCTACTGAAATTTTAACCCTCAAGCACCGCCATAAAAGTGTTATTTTGATCCCTTTTTTGGACTTCATGAAAAATAGTCTTTTTAAAACAATTATTTACCATCAATTTTCACTAGGGTACGCCTCAGAAAAAAAAAACTTTCTAAAATGAATCTAAAAGACCACAGGTTTTCGTTGATCCCACAATTGTGGGAAGGTGGCTAAAGACAAATACCGAAGCCGAATATGAATACTGAATACGAAAACGTTTCGTCTACAGGGCTTCTGAAACAAATCCAGAATAATCGGTATTCATATTCGGTATTCATACTCGGTATTAACTACTATTCGGTATTTGTCTTTACCCACTTTTCCGTGATGATCAAAAAAAAATTAAAATTTTCAAATCACGTAATTTTCCTAATTCTCGATGTTGCGTTAATACTTAAGCTGGAGTTATAGATACTTAACGTAGCATGAACAAACTCACTCAAAATTTCTGTTCAATGGGGTTTGAGTACATTTGATTATGCACTCTTAGCGCAACATGGAAGTCTGATTCATTTAGATTTTTACGGAGCGCGCATAAAGCGGCCCGTTTCTCAACTTGTTCCATGCTACGTTAAGTATCTATAACCCCAGCTTAACTCGTTCCACAATATGTAGCTACATTATTTTAAAGCCTCAAGTGACCGAGCTAAATAATATTTTTCCATTGAGTTGTAGGCACCTACTCGTATTTATTATGTTATTGATGCGACCTATTAGAAGTAAAATGTTACGATTTTCCCTATGGGGAATTTTCTAAGCTATCACAAAATTTACGCGCCTTCACACGCGCACAATTTCACTGAATTTCAACTAAATGCTTGTACGTTCGTATGCATGTGTGTAAAAATAAATACATATTTTATGCAATTTCAATGCAAACCAATTTTTTTTTTTTTTTTCATATAAAAAATCAACAATGTGCTAACAAAATTATTTTGGGCACATAAACGACTGCAACAAAAATAATAAAGAAACAAGAATATTTAAATTAAAACCGTAACAAATAAACAAGCAAAGCACAGCCGTTAACAGTACGCCCGCAACCAATTTAAAGCGGGACAATTCATATTTGGTCATGTTAACCCGATTGACCAACAAACTATCACCCACAAAAATCATATAAAAATGCAAATAAAAATTGCAGTTGAGTGCAAAATAAAAGCATTTGCAGTGTTTTTTAATTTCAGCTTTTTTTTTCGTGTATTTCAATTCTTTTTCAACCAGAATTGTTTTTTGGTACTATGTTTAAATACATACATACACATATGTACACACATAAATTCAAATTCAAACAACTTTATTCAAACATGAAAATGGCAAAGGAAACAAGTAAAAGCGCGGCTGTCTTCGGTCGTACCGAAGACTTCATACCTTTCATGAGTGGGGAAATGAAAAGTTACCTATGTATGTACATAGCCTGATTAAGTTTAATTTATAATTTTAATTCTGTGGGTTATTTATGGAAAGATTTATTAGAAAAAATGGTGTCTTGGCTATTTAAATGGAGCAGCTACACACCAAAATGTCCATATCTGAACAATCGGTTGTATGGGAGCTATATGTTATAATGGTCCGATCTTGACAATTTTCGGTAATCCCGTTTGGGCCCATATGGGTACAAATACTTTAAAATTTCACGCCGTTAGCTGTTAAAATGGAGGAGTTATACACCAAAATGTCCATATCTGAACAATCAGTTGTAGGGGAGCTATATGTTATAGTGGTCCGATCTTGACAATTTTCGGTAACCCTGTTTGGGCCCATATGGGTACAAATACTTAAAAATTTCACGCCGTTAGCTGTTAAAATGTAGGAGTTATACACCAAAATGTCCATATCTGAACAATCGGTTGTAGGGGAGCTATAGCTTATAGTGGTCCGATCTTAACAATTTTCGGTAATCCCGATTGGGCCCATATGGGTACAAATACTTCAATATTTCACGCCGTTAGCTGTTAAAATGGAGGAGTTATACACCAAAATGTCCATATCTGAACAATCGGTTGTAGGGGAGCTATATTTTATAGTGCTCCGATCTTGACAATTTTCGGTAACCCTGTTTGGGTCCATATGGGTACAAATACTTCAAAATTTCAGGCCGTTAGCTGTTGAAATGGAGGAGTTATACACCAAAATGTGTATATCTGAATAATCGGATGTTGTGGAACTATATGTTATAGTGGTCCGATCTTGACAATTTTCGGTAACCTTGTTTGGGCCAAAATGGGCACGTCTACTTCAAAGTTTCATGTCCTTAGCTGTTTAAATGGGGAAGTTATGCACAAATTACATTCAAAAATTTCATGTATATCTGAATAATCGGTTGTTTTCTATATGTTATAGTGGTCCGATTCGGCCGGTTCCGACAAATGATCAGCTGCATATAACAACATACCTGTATTCCGAATTTCATTCAGATATCTCAAAAACTGAGGGACTAGTTTGCGTTCACCCAGACGGACGGACGGACAGACGGACATGGCTTAATCGACTCAGCTCGTGATTCTGATCATATCGGTATATATTTTGGTGGGTCCCCCACGCTTCCTTCTGGTACTTTCGACAAAAATTTTTTGCCACTAAGTTATAATACCATTTCATTCTCATGAAAGGTATAAAAAGTCAAAAGAGCTAACAACACACGGGAATACTAGCGAATGCACGCACATGCATACATACACATAAACATACAAAGCAGAGTGAAAAGTAGTAAAATATTGCAAACTCACAAATTTTAGTAGAGCATAAAAGTGCAAATATTTCCTAAGTAATTACCGATTGAGGTCGCAAAAGCGATCGTTCGTTATTTGAACGAGACCAGCAAGCGACCAACAACAATTGTATTGGTTGAAATTGCAGAGGGAATATTGGAGGAAATGAATAACTGTTTGGCTTTTGGCACAGTGGGGTGTAAGTTAAATGGGACATTTCTTTCATATTTGCACATATCGTATACATATATATTGAATATAGTTTTTATTAGGATTATCCTTTTCTTTTTGCTTTTTTTAGAAAGAATAAAGCGACCGAAGATGGCACATCGCCGAACTGGTTTATAACCATGACGAAATTCTTTCCACAATACAAATACTTTTCCGTTACTTGGTGTACATATATTTATAAAGTGAAGTACGCCAACAGATTTGCTATAAAACGAAAGGTATTTCTGCCAGCTTTTACTGTATGCAAGTGGTTTTTGATGTAAATTCTGTCCGTTAATTGGGGGAGAAGCGTGGTCTACATTGTAGACTCTAAAACTTGTTAGAGTTAGAGTTAGAATTTAATGTTATTCTAACTGTATTTGTTCAGTATAGCCAACTAACTTGAAAATTTAATAGCTTAGACTAGTTAGTCTCCTATATGAGGTGACACTGTCCTGTACTCGTCTAACTATCTTAACTATTCACTCTACCACAAGCACAGTGCAAACTATATACACATCATCATATAAACTTCATAACCACCTAAGTGAAACTTTCCTATAGCAATATTTAGATTTGCCAAATATTAACTCCTGACGCACAGTTCTATCAATCCATACCATAACGTTGGTCTTTGGGAAGCTCTATATCTCTTTCTAATGTCCTTTTCAGCTCTGAAGTCGTAGAGTTAAGCGTCAGGAATTCAATTTTTAATTTTTGGCACAAATGTCGATTGGTTGGGTGGTTTTGAAGTTTAAACGACGATATGTGTGTTCAATTGAAATTTCATCGAGATACAAATATTCGCATAAGTATTTTGCATATGCAGACTTGTAAAGGCAGAAAGCTAATAAATCGGTCTCTACTACATACGTACCTATAGTCATGGCAAACAAAAAATTATCACAACTAAAATAAACATTTAACGCTTTATTTTCTATGAGATCTAGGAGGCATATACCGCAGATGCTGAACAAGTTGCAAGGATGATGAGAAGGAAGAAACCTCATCGGCAACTACCCGGCATTTAGTGGTGCCTGACTGTGAACATTTTTCTTCCTTCTTTTCTTATTTGGCACGTAACTGTCTAGATGATTCTGACCGAGTTCAATAAAGCGCACCAGCTGTTTATGTTTCGTGCAGCATGACGCCATATGAGCACACCTAGGGAAGCAGCGTCGCTGTCCACCTGATCTTCCCACCGCAATGGAGATCTCCCTTTTCTTCTGCGTTCAGCGGGTTTCGATAGAAATGTTTTCTTGGCCGGATCAACTTCATCCATTCTCACGACATGACCTGCCCAACGCAGTCGGTGCATCTTTGTTCACTGAACAATATCGATGTCTGCGTACAGCTCGTACAACTCATTGTTAAATCTCCGTCTATACCCGCCCTCGCCAACGCGCAAAGTTCCATAAATCCTCCGAAGAGCTTTCCTCTCGAATGCTCCAAGTGTCATCTCGAGCCTTTTGGGCTTCTGTTGTAGATAGTCCATGTCAAGTCGCTGATATCGACTAAAAAACCTGGCCGAGTTTGATCAGGCAATAGACCGCTGCACTGTCCGATAGTATATAAGAACAGAAATTATCATATTGAATTTTTTATTTAGTCAAGAGCTAACTTTTTTTGCCACCAATATAATTCATATAATACATATAAACGTAAAAATGTGTTCCAGGCAATTTGGACACCGCGTAACAATACACACAACTGTGACTCAGAAAAGCAGAAATTTTTCACATATGGGCAATTCCATTGTAGCGAACCAGACATTGTTACATTTTTGTAGCTTAGAATACAAGCGCATAAACTTAACGTTCGATACCATTTTATTTGGATCGCATTAAGTGCTTTATATAGTATATAATAATTGTGCGATTTTCAGGAACCTGAGGAATTATTTATTATACTCGTAATTTGAATAAATGTTGTGTGAAAAAAGTGTTACATGGAAGTCATCGCTGATAACCTTAAGATAAGGTACATATTGCTATATTCAGTGTATTGCCGAACGAATTTCATTCCTGGTCAAGTTTGATATGGTTATAAACCAGTTTCGGCAATGTGCCATCTTCAGTATCTTTTTCTGTTCTCCGTATTCTCTCATATTCCAAAATTGATTTTGTTCATTGATTCGAGTTTTTTTCTATACTTCTAAATAATGCACTCTTTTTGCTGGAAAGGTTTTATTTGCCGTTTCTTTGTTTTTCATTTTTGTGGAAATGCCCATTTATATATAGAATTTTTTTTTTGACATTTTCAATTTTTATATTTCCTTGCACTTTTGTTGACAAAAATTGTTATGCGTTGCACTAACTTGCACTAGAAAATTTAATTTAAATGTAAATGTGTTAAAACAAGTAAGGAAGCCTAAGTTCGAGTGGAATCGAACATTAGATACTCAGCTGTATGCTTTCATTGTTTGTTTGCGTTTGATGGAAACACGGTGCACTTAATATAAAGCGAATGCTGCATAAAGTGGGCGTAGTCACGCCCATTTTCTAAATTTTTATCAGTCATCCAACTAAGCATATCAATATTATACTTTGTGCAAAATTTCATTCCTTTATGACTTCTAGTTACAAAGATGTCATGTTACAAATTCCCAAAGGGTGTTCCAGAAATATCTTTCTTAAAAAGTAGGCGTGGTCATAAACCGATTTCAATAACTTTTTGCGTGTCTATTAACACAAGTTATAAAAGTGTATAAACCAAGTTTCGTCATAATATCTCAATTATTTGTCGAGTTATAGGCTAAGAAATCTCGTATATCCCTTTGTGTAAAAAGAGGCGGTGCCACGCCCATTTTCCAAAATTTTTCTATTTGTTGTTTCCGGTCTATTGTGGAAGTCATGCCACAAAATTTCAATGACAGATCTTTATATTTGACAGAGATATCGCTTAAAATGTTTTTATTAGGCCCCTTTATAGTTCTCATATATAAAAGTGGGCGTGGTCGTCAACCGATTTCGCTAAAATTTTGAGCGTGTATTACCACAGGTAATGAAAGTGTACACACCAAGTTTCGTCATTATATATAAATTATTTGTCGAGTTATGGGCTCAGAAATCTCGTATATTCCTGTTTATAAAAAGAGGCGGTGCCACGCCCATTTTCCAAAATTTTTGTGTTTTTCGTTTTATATCCGCAGTTGGACTACTGCTATAAAATTTCAATGATATATCTTTATATTTGACAGAGATATCGCTTAAAATGCTTTTATTAGGTCACTTTATAAGACCCATATATAAAAGTGGGCGTGGCCCTAAACCGATTTCGGAAATTTTTCGTCCAAATATTTGACTAAGTAAGTATATCACGCGTACCAAATTTCATCGATATATCTTCAACGGTTTCTGATTTATGACTCATAAAACTTTCAATGTTTGCCCCTTAATAAGTGGGCGTGGCACCGCCCATTTTCCAAAATTTCACCATATTTCTTCATACGGGCCTGAGCTCAATACGTGTGTGAAATTTTATCACTCTAGCTCTATTAGTGACTGGGATACAAAATTTCCGATTTTTACTATATAGGGGAGGTGGGCGTGGTCATGGTCCGATTTCGCCCATTTTCAATACCATTAGTTCCTGTCTTGATACCAACTTACATTTCAAATTTCATCAAAATATCTCAATTTTTGCGCGAGTTATCGTGCGCACAGACAGACAGACGGACAGACGGACGGGCATGGCTCAATCGATTTCTCTTTTCACCCTGATCATTTTGATATATATAAGTCTATATCTATCTCGATTATTTCACTCTGTTACAATCCACCGTTATGTGATTAAAACTATAATACTCTGTGTACTAGTACAGCTGAGTATAAAAATAAAATATATTACACATGCATACATACATATGTACTTATTTGCACATGTACTCGTACGCATACAATTGTCATTCAGATTTTCAAAAAAAAAAAATTTAACGAGTGCTTTCCAAAGGCAACCCAATTTTCTGCTTCATGAAAGTAGATACGTAGAAATATTGACTGCAAATTGCCGGTTGCTCCGATTGCGCATAGAAAGCGGGCATTTTTATTGCCTTTTCGCTCAAAATATCGTTGCTGATCTAATCAATAAAATATGCATTTTAACCGTTAATATAGTTTAATGACTTTTTTTAGTGCAGAAACTACTAGTCGGTATTATTCTGAGAAAGGCTCTTTTGGTGCAAATATTTAGTAGGTACAGCACGGAGAAAACAGTAGAATCGAGTTTGTTTCTTTAAGTCTTTTGATAAGTATTTTTGAGTAACACAAAAGCCAAATTAGTTACATACATATTTCTCGTTTTGCTTTTCGAATTCTACACAGTGGGCAGGAAGCGACGATAGGTTGCATAAAAATGTCGACAAAAAAGGAATGTAGGGTTGTGTTATGCGATGTTTATAGATGAAACATCCGTTGAAATTAAAATCCGAGCTGCTCCTTTTTCAAGGATAACTAAGGCTCAACGAATATGTGCCTAGCTGTGCGCTGGTACTAATTTTCGTTTAAAAAAAATGTTGGAGATGTTATTCACGCTTGCTGTGTCTTTATGAAGTAGATTAGAATATCATTTTACGTAAGTTTTTGCCGGCCATCGTTTTTTCGATATTTTCATGCAACCTATTGTTGCTTACCGCCCACCGTGCACAGCTAGCGCCTATTTCAGCCCTATTTCTTTTTAATATTAACGTATAAATATGTAAGAATGAGAATTGGATCATCAGGTTAAAACATTTGCATAAACTAGCAAAATATTTGAATTTAAAATAGCACCATAAAAAAACGTACTTTTTTTGAAATTTTCATTTTAGATGCACCAAAGTACATTAAGCACTGCAGGTACATCCAAATTGTATATTAAAGAAATATTCCTTAATTTATTCTGAATGAAACATATCATAAGGAATTTTCACGTAGAGTTAACATTTAAGGAGTTATACGCAAATTAAAGTGGGTTCTTTTTGTGTTATTTTATATTTCAGTGGTTATCGTTTAGGTCCTGTTCACATTGGATTTTTCCACTACAGGTGTCCTGTTTTCTTTTTAATACCTTTTCTTGTATCCTCTAGCTACCAGAGAATGTACTGAAATCGGAAAAATTTGGACTTTGGCGAATTTTCGATTTCGTCAATATTTGAGCCTTTGAAAAAAACAAAAAATGTGGATATCCTTGAAAAAGGAGCAGCTCGGATTTTAATTTCAACGGATGTTTCATCTATAAACATCACATATCACAACCCTACATTCCTTTTTTGTCGACATTTTCATGCAACCTATCGTCGCTTCCTGCCCACCGTGTCTAGCCTAACTAAATATTGGTTATATAGACTTGCTTCGCGCAAAATAAACCATAACCAAAAAACAAACGAAACTGCTATGCAATGTTATAGTCTTCCTTCCTAAAGGAAAAACTGAACACATTTTTTAACAAAATCAACCTGCTGTAAAGATTTCGAAGGATATAAATGAGATTGCTTAACGAGTAAAATATCTAGCTTATAAAGTAAACTCCGCTGGAATGCATTGAACAGCTGTTGTAGGTGTATGTCATACCAAATCTATGAACAAATAGCGCAAGAAAATCAGTACAAGTCTCTGCCTCCTAAAGCTCCTATCGGCAATCACGTAGGCTTGGATCAGATGCCGGTACAAAATTTACTCAAATCAAATTGAAGAGAAGATATACGAAAGATTTGAAGCGAAGTTTGTCAAGTTATGTCATTATATTTAAATTATTATATTTATTTTACTTTAAATGCTCCAACAAAAAGTGATATTAGCAGCAAAAATAAGAATAAATAAAAGTAAGTGCGTTTTTGTGGTAATTTTATTTTATATTTACTATTTATTATTTATAACATTAATGAGATGGAAAGTTAATTAGTTTGTCATTCGTCAATCAAAGTTTGTGCACTGATTAATGACGGTGATTTTATGAAGCCGTCGAATTTTAATATATTATTACATATGCTCCATTTATACATACATATTTGTAGGTACATATGTAGTACATATGTATGTTATTTGAGTTAAAACAATTCTTATATGCAGTGTGAAAATGAAATAATGAGATAGCTTCAATTAAATCCATAATTGAATCATTGAATTTTTTGTCTGCGAGCTTTTGTTTTTAATATAAAATATTTATGTATATATAAGCATACATATATTCATACAAATGCACACATTTACGTAATGGCTTTGAGATAATTAAATGATTCGAATGTATGTATATTTATGTATTTTTTTAACATACGTACCCAGCAAAAACTCTACGCCTTATTTATGAATTATTAGATACTGAAAATTTTAAGGCTTGCTTAAATAAAGCCTGAAAATTCTAAGGGAAGCTAAATTGTATGGGCAAAGGCTTAAAATAAGGCTGATTTTCCTTTGTTGATGTCATCAGGCCATCCACCATGCGAAATAAGGCTTATTTGAGGCCTTATTTTGGCTTCATAATCAGGCCTTTTGTGAGGTATGTATTTATACCTTATAAATAAAATAAATATGCGTTTTTTTTAGCTGCATAATTCAAATTTTTGCGCAATTTAAGCCTTGCGGCTATTTGCACTATATGCTCGCCACAATTTGTACTCTCTTTGCTCATGAAAACTCAATTCCCTTACTCTCTATAAATGAAAATAAAACGTTTGGCGCAGGGAATGAGTGAATAACAGCAAGCAGCGCTGCCAGAGCATTTCTGTTTAATACCTTATGCGTCAACAATAAGTATAGCCTTTTTGGAGGATAGATATGTATATATGTACTTTTGAATTATCTAATATATACTATACTAGCCGGACCGGTGCGCGTCTTGCGCAAAAAATAACAAAACATGTGGCGCCAGTCGGTCGGTATGGTTTGTGCTGCCACGCCCATTTTAAAAAACTTATTATTTATTTGGTTTGGTGCAACTTATGGAACTCTCAATGAATTACCTATATTTTTGACAAAGTTATCGCATAAAATGTTTTTATTATACCTATATATATAGGTATGTGCATTATATTTTATATATATTTTACATATATTTTTATGTACATATATGTGGTCCCTACTGCACCACAGCGGCCACAGTTTTGACTTATAAATCTTTGAAAATTTGCCCCTCTTGGCCCTTTTTTTTAAATTTCAGCATATTTCCTCATAATGGCATAAGGTCATTGCATGGATGAAATTCCATCACTCGGGCTTTATTAGTGACTTAATTATCATGTTTTACGTGTTTTTCGAAATACATACATATGCCTTATGTTCAATCCCAACCTTCTCTGTTCCCATTAGAATCTGTGTACCAAATTTCATTCAAATATTTCTATTTTTGCGGCAGTTAGATTATGTACGACCGGCCGTTCAATCAATTTTTTTTCATCGTGATCGTTTTGATTTATGTAAGTCCATATCTATCTCAATATTTTATAATTATTATTAATACATATACATATATTGTACAACGAACAGCTGTGTATAAATAAGCACATCCCATGCTGAAAAACCCCCATTGAGCGTAAGTATGAATACACACGTGTTCGCCTAAAATAATGTGATGTTTACATACAAACATACAGCTGAAGCTTATGGCGTTTTCTTTTCTGCAAAAAAATGCTGTCCTTCTATATCCCAATTATCGAATTGCGTAACCTAACTGTCTATAAAATGGCTAAATTTGTAGATAATGGTGCCCTCTTGCTTACTTAGAGCTCAATATTCGGTAAAATTACCATACAAGCCTACAAAATAGCTAAGAAAATCAAAAAGGGCAACATTTTTTCGAGAAAAGAAAACGGCATTAGTGTTTTAAAATATACACGAATGTTCAACTGGAGCGACATCTACATTTGAAATTTGTATTTAACTCTGCACTCTTGTTAGAATAAAATAATTCTGAAGGCATAGTTTTAGGCGCAAATCTTTTAGTTTAAAACATTTTATTTTTACAAAATACTATTTAAAAAAAGTACCACGCTCAATAAAACACCGTTTCGCATGCATAGCTAATTAATACCTTTAAAACGATGCCTTACTTATTATTTTTGGTAAATTATGTGAGCATAAAAAGGGATATTTATAAAACACCAATTAGAAATAATATATATGATGATACTTATTTATGTTATCAGCCGCATTCGTTTGGGCAAGACTTAGAGAGTTGCGAAGAAAACAACCACTGGTATAACAAGTAAGGAAGCCTAAGTTCGAGTGGAATCGAACATTAGATACTCAGCTGTATGCTTATTGTTTGTTTGCCTTTGATGGAAACACGGTGTACTTTATATAAAGCGAGTGCTGCATGAAGTGGGCGTATCCACGCCCATTTTCCAAAATTTTTCTATTTTTTGTTTCCAGTCTATTGTAGAACTCATGCCACAAAATTTCAATGAATTATCTTTATATTTGACAAAGATATCGCTTAAAATGTTTTTATTAGGCCACTTTATAATACCCATATATAAAAGTGGGCGTGGTCGTCAACCGATTTCGCTAAAATTTTCAACATGTATTGCTACAAGTAATAAAAGTGTATACACCAAGTTTCGTCATAATATATCAATTATTTGTCGAGATGTGGGCTCCAAAATCTCGTATATTCCTGCTCCTAAAAGGAGGCGGTGCCACGCCCATTTTCCAAAATTTTTGTGTTTTTTGTTTTATGTCCTTAGTTGGAATCTTGCCATAAAATTTCATTGATATATCTTTATATTTGACAGAGATATCGCTTCAAATGTTTTTATTAGGTCACTTTATAATACCCATATATAAAAGTGGGCGTGGTCGTTAACCGATTTTGCCAATTTTTCGTCAAAACATTTGCGTAAGCAAATATATCACGCGTACCAAATTTCATCTATATATCTTCAATAGTTTCTGAGTTATGACTCATAAAACTTTCAATGTTTGCCCCTTAATAAGTGGGCGTGGCACCGCCCATTTTCCAAAATTTCATCAAATTTCTTCATAGGGGCCTGAGCTCAACACGTGGGTAAAATTTCATCGCTCCAGCTATATTAGTGACTGAGATACCAAATTTCCGATTTTTACTATATAGGGGAGGTGGGCGTGGTCATGGTCCGATTTCGCCCATTTTCAATACCATCCGTTCTCGTCTTGATACCAACTTGCATTCCAAATTTCATCAAAATATTTCGATTTTTGCGTGAGTTATCGTGCGTACAGACGGACAGACGGACAGACGGACGGACAGACGGACGGACGGACGGACATGGCTCAATCGATTTCTCTTTTCACGCTGATCATTTTGATATATATAAGTCTATATCTATCTCGATTATTTCGTTCTGTTACAATCCACCGTTAGGAAATCAAAATTATAATACTCTGTGTACTAGTACAGCTGAGTATAAAAACAGTAAGGAAATTGAAAAAAGAGTGTGTGTATTTTAGAAAATGGTTTGAAATTGTTGTCGATAGATCTTCTCTCTATTTCGACACTATCCAAGACTCAATCCCAAAACCGTTCGTTAAATTAAGGGAATTGAATAAAAGTGTTAAGTGGATGGACCAGGGCATTCAATTGGGAAACGACAAAAAGAAGTACTTTCGACAGTAAAAAAAAAATTACTCATGTGAGTAAGTTGTTTTTTCAGTGTATAAGCGCAACTGCGCCTTGGCAGTCACATCACTGTTGACAGTTACAAACTGTTGAAAGCATGATGGACTTTGTTTATTTGGGAACCATCGACCTTTAGAAGATCGCCAACAAGCGTTACTTTGTACAAACAAAAATCGCTCAACATTGTTGCCTTCCTGATGAAGCATAGGTGACATCAACAGCAGATGAAATGACACTTGGAATATTCAAGAGAAAAGTTCTTCGGAAAATTAATGAAAGTATCGAAGAAGATTTAATAATGAGGTGTACGAACTTTACGCAGGTATTGATATAGTTCGTCGAATGAGATAAATTAATTAAATAAACCGATTCCCGATTCCAATTTAGATGCCAAATATTATAAAAAATACTCCATTTTATTAGGCTCATACTTATTAAATATGCTATTAATTAAATATGCATTTTATAATGAAACACATAATACGTATCTAATGACAAAAACTCCTACATATAAAGCCTAAAGCTATTTTAATCAATTTGAAATTGCACGCGCAAAATACCCTCCAGCAAATGTATCAAACAAACACAAACAACTGCTAACCGACTTGCCCACCTGACAACCAATTTTCATCATTACAGCTGCTTATCTAACTGTTTTTGACATAGAAAGCGCGGCTGAGGGCGGCAGGAGGAATGGGCAATCGAAAATGGAGAGAAAAAGCTTTATAAGTATTGCCGCTGAAAGCATTACATCCACAACCTAAATTGAGGACAGGAACTAATTAAATTTGAATGACATTTGGCACTTGACGCAAACAAATCGGATAGCGTGCCGCTCGGCTGTTACCTGCACACACGGATGCCAGCATTTCCATCACACAGCATCAACCACACCGGCCGGCAATTGAATACGTACATACATACATAAATACATATTTACGTATGTACATATGTTTGTACTCACATGCAGCCTATGTAGGAAATTTAATTTGCCTAAATGATTTTCAATAAGGTAAAGTAATTTGGAAGCAAATAAAAATTAGAAAGCCTGTGACTTTTATACATTAGGGTGGTCCCGAAATGAATGGAGACAATTGTATGTGATATTTCGTGAACTTCACCCCCTAAGTCGATGCTAATATAGTCGAAGAGACCACATATACATTTTTATCCCGATCGGAGACGGATAAGTGGTGTTGCACAGGTGCCAAATTTCAGAAAACTATGCAGACTGAAAAAATTAAATTTAATTTTTTGTATATCTAAAGTCCAAAACGACAACCCTGCACTAAAGGAACAAAAGTATAAATTTTGGTCCCGATCGAAGACGGTTAAGGGGTCAAAGTTAATATTACCATATGCGACTCTCCGAGCGGGACCAAAATTTATAGGTGATATCTTTGACTGTGCTGTTACCGATTTAGGGGGTGAGATCGAAGAAAATCGCCAATTTGATTTTAAGGACCACCCTATTATACATACATACTCAAGCGAGACGGAGTGAGAGTAAAATTATATTTATATGTGAACACGAATTTTGGCTGGAAATTTCAGAGTTGGTAGAATTCCTCGCAACAATCGCAAAAACATCACGAGGAGCGAGTTAACTTTTGACTCGATTGTAATTTTGCAACGCTGGTGATTCTCTCTTAACGATTGTAAGAAGGGGTATTTGTTGGGGTTCGGGATACAAACCATCCGCTTGTCAGGGCCTTCGTTACCCCCCTTTACAACGTTCCAATTCCAATTTAATACACTTTATAATATTAACAAAGTACAAAAGTATTTTTAAATAATAATAAATAAATAAATTTACATGTTAAAATCAATCACAATTCACATGTACTTAATGCGCGACACCAAACTCGTTTTACATAACTACAGGGTGATTAATATTTGCAATGTTGGATGACCTATTTAGTGTGCGTTTACACGATTGGCCGAGTCCAATAAAGCATGCCAGTCAACAACCTTATCAATAATCCCAGCAAGAACCGCATTTAATGCTAAATATGCTCAATTTTCCCACGAGGATATGACTGTATAAAATAAATATTCCAAAAATAAAAATAAGACAAGTACGTGTGTGCAAATATTTTAATTACTATTTAATTTCGAACAGTTTTTATACTCAGCTGTACTAGTACACAGAGTATTATAGTTTTGATTTCCTAACGGTGGCTTGTAACAGAATGAAATAATCGGGATAGATATAGACTTATATATATCAAAATGATCAGGGTGAAAAGAGAAATCGATTGAGCCATGTCCGTCCGTCCGTCTGTCCGTCTATCCGTCTGTGAGCACGATAACTCGCGCAAAAATTGAGATATTTTGATGAAATTTGAAATGTAAGTTGGTATCAAGACAGGAACGGATGGTATTGAATATTGGCGAAATCGGACCATGACCACGCCCACCTCCCCTATATAGTAAAAATCGGAAATTTTGTATCTCAGTCACTAATAGAGCTAGAGTGATAAAATTTCACACACGTATTGAGCTCAGACCCTTATGAAGAAATATGGTGAAATTTTGCAAAATGGGCGGTGCCACGCCCACTTATTAAGGGGCAAACATTGAAAGTTTTATGAGTCATAACTCAGAAACCGTTGAAGATATATCGATGAAATTTGGTAAGCGTGATATACTTACTTAGGCAAATGGTTGGACGAAAAATTGCCAAAATCGGTTGACGACCACGCCTACTTTTATATATGGGTATTATAAAGTGGCCTAATAAAAACATTTTAAGCGATGTCTTTGTCAAATATAAAGATATATCATTGAAATTTTATGGAAGGTGTACAACTATGGACACAAAACAAAAACTACAAAACGTTTGGAAAATGGGCGTGGCACCGCCCCCTTTTAGAAGCAGGAATATACGAGATTTCTGAGCCCATAACTCGACAAATAATCGATATATTATATTATGACGAAACTTGGTGTATACACTTTCACTACTTGTAGTAATACATGTTCAAAATTTTAGCGAAATCGGTTGACGACCACGCCCACTTTTATATATGGGTATTATAAAGTGGCCTAATAAAAACATTTTAAGCGATATCTTTGTCAAATGTAAAGATAATTCATTGAAATTTTGCGGCATGAGTTCTACAATAGATCGGAAACAAAAAATAGAAAAATTTCGGAAAATGGGCGTGGCACCGCCTCTTTTCAGACAAAGGAATCAACCAGATTTCGGAGCCCATAACTCGACAAATAATTGAGATATTATGACGAAACTTGGGTTATACACTTTTATAACTTGTGTTAATTGACACGCAAAAATTTATCACCACGCCTACTTTTTAACAAAGATATTCCCTTTGGGAATTTGTAACGTGACATCTTTGTAACTAAAAGTCATAAAGGGATGAAATTTTGTACAAAGAATAATATTCATATGCTTAGTTGGATGACTGATAAAAATTTTGAAAATGGGCGTGGCTACGCCCACTTTATGCAGCACTCGCTTTATATTAAGTGCACCGTGTTTCCATCAAGCGCAAACAAACAATGAAAGCATACAGCTGAGTATCTAATGTTCGATTCCACTCGAACTTAGGCTTCCTTACTTGTTCAAATTAAAGTTAATGACATGGTGCAGCAGCCGTACAGACCATACATATACATATGTACATTCACACTCATACTTACATGCATACATATATCGTCATTTAAACTTC
This sequence comes from Urophora cardui, assembly GCA_960531455.1. Classification (NCBI taxonomy): domain Eukaryota; kingdom Metazoa; phylum Arthropoda; class Insecta; order Diptera; family Tephritidae; genus Urophora; species Urophora cardui. The sequence goes on along the minus strand of OY482672.1, from coordinate 50,739,528 downwards.
ATAATCGCCTAAGTATCGGTAAACAAAAACGTCACACGAGATATTGAGCTTTTTTATAATGTACCAAGCATAATTTTTTATTGGTTAAATACATATTTATTTATGTATAAAAAAATGCAAATAATGAATTAAAGATAAAAAGAATTTCATGCATTTCATCTGTTAATAGTTGATGCCGTTTGGCGACGAGTGGAAAGTGTACATATTTACATACATTTATACATACACACGCATGAGTATATTGCAAAAGTGCATTTAGAAATAACTTACAGCATTTATCAGTAATTTCCATTATGGTTTTTATATACATATATTTTTATTAATAATTTTATTTTGTTTTCTGCAGCGCCAAATTGGTATGATTTGTATTTAATGGTGTAAATTTGTGAATCAAATTAAAAAGCAATTTGCGCACATGTGATGAGATAACTAGTTATGATTTTTTTTTTAATTACATGGAAAGACTTTTCTATAATTTCTCGATCACATTATAGAGAGGCAATCGAAAGTTTTGTAAGCGACGGGCTTAAGTTTAGCATAAGACTTAATATGCAACTCACGTATCGAATTAAGAGTGTGTATAGGAAATCAGCGGGTGTTTTATCGTGAGAGCACTTTTTCACTTGGAAGAGAGGGAAAAGGAAGACCCCACTGAGTTGGGAAGATCAGGCAAAAAGTGACATGTTCTCCCTTGGTATTTCCAATTTATTGTCGTATTTAATTCCCGGGGAAACCTTACTGAAATGAGAAAAATATTTAGAAAGTTTTATGTTGATCAGTTGGCAAAATTGTCGCTTAAAATAATATCATCTCAACGCGTTGCACATTCTATCACGTTCACCGTTCGGATCCGGCATGCCACTCTAGGTCCACCCAATTAGTAGAAAAAAAAAAACAAAAATTAAGGAACACGCCTCGAATTGGCAATATAAGCTCGGCCTTAAAATCGTCAGAGCTCTATTTGCACCAATTTCAAGTCAATTCAGTCACTCAATCGTACACACTAATCGATTTGAATTACATAAATCAAGCACAAAGAGTATTAACGCATAGTCAAGTTCAACTGGCTCTTCTGAGAAATTATCTACATATATGTATATATTAGTGTCCGACCGAATATTCGGTCAAGCTTCGGTATTCGGCCTATTCGGCTGGTATTTTTTATTCGGCTTCGGCCTTCGGCTGAAAAGGCCGAATAGTCGAGGCCGAATAATAGATGTGTTTAATAACAAAAAAAAAATTGACTTTTATAAGCGACAGAATATCGTAACTTTTTGTTATTGAACAGGCCTAAGATTCCGAACGATAACTTACGCTAATTATTAAATATCGTCACCTTAGTGTGTCGATCAATTCTTTTAAAGTGTCATTAAATTAAACATAGTTTATTACACGAAAAAGTGGTTTATTCACTTATTGGCCATAAAAACAAAGAGATCATAAGTAAAAATTCAATACAGTTTCAAAAAAAATAGTTGTATGTATGTATAATACTATGTTACAGCAAAAAAATAACCAAGAAATTCAAGTACTGCTATTGTTTTATGGTTAGGTTTTTGAGATAATGGTAATTTTGTGTTTTCTTGGTTATCACTTCATTAAAAATTATTTTCGCGGAAGTCGCAGACCATGATTGGCGGAATACAATTTGAGTATACATACACAACTCCAACCAGCTGTTCGACTAACTTAACCTTAGTTGCTGGTCAACTATACACCGAAGCAGATAAACTCTTTTTTTTGGCGTACAACATAAAGCTGTTGAACTTTAAGTATTGAATTTTATTTACCTACATAAAGACTGAATTTTTTTTTTTTGTTTACAACTATGTATGTATTTTTGTAAGGTGTTTTGTTTATTCAAACAACAAAAAAAAAAAATTAATTGTTATGAATAGAGCTCGGAAAAATAGGTGAAATCAAGCGCCTAAAAAATGCTACATTTTGTAAATTTTGGTTGTTTTCAGTGACGGGATTACAATTTAAATATAAAGGGGTAGCATATTGGTATGGTGAAGATTTTATTAGAAAAGTTCTTAATCATGTTACACAAATTTGCAGTTTGAATAAACATACAGTGGTGTGTGATGAAATAAAGCCAAAGAGGGGTTTAGTTTCTTTGACATTTTTACTGAAAAAAAGTATCAAGAACACATTTTGTATTTTATATTTTTGTACATCGTCAAGCTTTTTGAAAGCAAAACAAAACTAGCTATAATGAAAATAAAATTTGGGAAAATTAAGTAAATTATGGCATAGTTAATGTTCCAATAACTCATAAACAAAAATGCAGAACGGTTTTTACCACGACAGAAATTTGCATTTTTACAGATATGGAATTATGCCGAGTATCCAATTGGAAAATTGTAAACCCTGAAATGGTCATAAGAAAAAATAGGAAAGTTCAAATCAAGTTTTTTTTACCTAAAATATGCAAATGTTTAAAGTCAGACCACTACAAATTAAAAAGCTGTATTATATATTCCATTTGCTAATATGCACTTGCCTCATTTTCATTCAAAATATATTTGGTTTGAAACTGTAATTGCTTTTCCTTCACGTGCGAAGATTTTGTCTCAAATTTAAGCGAGTCACTACAAATTTTTAATTATTTTCTTTATTCTTTATAATTATATATTTATTTAATATACCTTATTTATTATTATTCTTTATTATTATATTTATTTATTGTAGCTATCTTTGCAATTTTTCACGTGCAACCCATAAAAAACCTTAATAATTTATTTTTCTGGCATCCTAGTAAGCAAAAAAATCCAACTGCATTCACGGGGGCTTAGACCTGAATGAACCCCACCCACCCGTAAACTTGCCACTGGATGTGCTCACAAACATTACGTAGCATAATTTTAGGCGTTTGATTTTCACCTATTATCCGAGCTCTAGTTATGAAATAAAAAAAATCTCATACTTAAGTATATATTTTTCTTATTTTGGTATTCGGCTTCGGCTTCGGTTTTCGGCCGAATAAAGGATTATGCCGAATATTCGGCTACGGCTTCGGCTTCGGCCTAAAATTCCAGCTTCGGTCGGACACTAGTATATATACATACCTACATAGAATTGCTTTCCCAAATATCGATGCAAAGAATTAAAGCAAAAGCAAGTAATTAAAATTTAGCCGAAACAAACAAACACTTAGTATAAACTGATGTGACAGCGCAATCACAATCACTATTCGTGAACAAAAAGTGCATTAAGTACCTCTAGCGTGTGCACGCACCAGCACATACCGACACAGACAGAAGTGTCGACTGCTCTGCAACTAACTCCACTCCACAATGAAACCTTTAAAACCGCCTGATCATCACCATCATCGCCATGGCAGAGCACATGCTAACGCACAGTGTAGCCAATGCAGGCCACGCCAAGCCACGACTCGCGTCTCTTTTGTCACCTCATTTGCCTGGTTACCTGCATTCATGACCTGCCACCGCGACTTTTTACTTTTTACTCTTTGCATTTTTATACTCAGCTGTACTAGTACACAGAGTATTATAATTTTGATTTCATAACGGTGGATTGTAACATAATGAAATAATCGAGATAGATATAGACTTATATATATCAAAATGATCAGGGTGAAAAGAGAAATCGATTGAGCCATGTCCGTCCGTCCGTCCGTCCGTCCGTCCGTCCGTCCGTCCGTCCGTCCGTCCGTCCGTCCGTCCGTCCGTACGCAGGATAACTCGCGTAAAAATTGAGATATTTTGATGAAATTTGAAATGCAAGTTGGTATCGGGACTGGGACGGTTGGTATTGAAAATGGGCGAAATCGGACCATGACCACGCCCACTTTTCCTATATAGAAAAAATCGGAAATTTGGTATCTCAGCCACTAATATAGCTAGAGTGATAAAATTTTACCCACGTATTGAGCTCAGGCCCTTATGAAGAAATTTGATGAAGTTTTGGAAAATGGGCGGTGCCACGCCCACTTATTAAGGGTCAAACATTGAAAGTTTTATATGTCATAACTCAGAAACCGTTGAAGATATATCGATGAAATTTGGTATGCGTAATTTGCTTACCTAGACAAATGTTTTGGCGAAAAATTATCAAAATCGGTTGACGGCCACGCCCACTTTTATATATGGGAACTATAAAGGGGCCTAATAAAAACATTTTAAGCGATATCTCTGTCAACTATAAAGATCTATCACTGAAATTTTGTGGCAGGAGTCCAACTACGGACATAAAACAAAAAGTACAAAAATTTTGGAAAATGGGCGGTGCCACGCCCACTTATTAAGGGGCAAACATTGAAAGTTTTATATGTCATAACTCAGAAACCGTTGAAGATATATCGATGAAATTTGGTGTACGTAATTTGCTTACTTAGACAAATGTTTTGACGAAAAATTATCAAAATCGGTGGACGGCCACGCCCACTTTTATATATGGGTATTATAAAGTGACCTAATAAAATTATTTTAAGCGATATCTCTGTCAAATATAAAGATCTATCACTGAAATTTTGTGGCAGGAGTCCAACGACGGACATAAAACAAAAAGTACAAAAATTTTGGAAAATGGGCGGTGCCACGCCCACTTATTAAGGGGCAAACATTGAAAGTTTTATATGTCATAACTCAGAAACCGTTGAAGATATATCGATGAAATTTGATATGCGTAATTTTCTTACTTAGACAAATGTTTTGGCGAAAAATTATCAAAATCGGTTGACGGCCACGCCCACTTTTATATATGGGAACTATAAAGGGGCCTCATAAAAACATTTTAAGCGATATCTCTGTCAAATATAAAGATCTATCACTGAAATTTTGTGGCAGGAGTCCAACTAGGGACATAAAACAAAAACTATAAAAATTTTGGGAAAATGGGCGGTGCCACGCCCACTTATTAAGGGGCAAATATTGAAAGTTTTATAAGCCATAACTCAGAACCGTTAAAGATATATCGATGAAATTTGGTACGCGTGATATATTTACTTAGCCAAATGTGTGGACGAAAGATTACCAAAATCGGTTGACGACCACGCCCACTTTTATATATGGGTATTATAAAGTGACCTAATAAAAACATTTTAAGCGATATCTCTGTCAAATATAAAGATCTATCACTGAAATTTTGTGACATGAGTTCTACAATAGACCGGAAACAAAAAATAAAAAAGTTTGGAAAATGGGCGTGGCACCGCCTCTTTTTATACAAAGGAATCTACGAGCCTATTACTCGACAAATAACTGAGATATTATGACGAAACTTGGTTTATACACTTTTATAACATGTGTTAATAGACACGCAAAAATGTATTGAAATCGGTTTATGACCACGCCTACTTTTTAACAAAGATATTTCTGGAACACCCTTTTGGAATTTGTAACGTGAAGTCTTTGTAACTAAAAGTCATAGAGGGATGCAATTTTGCACTAACAATAATATTTATATGCTTATTTAGATGATTGATACAAATTTTGAAAATGGGCGTGGCTGCGCCCTGTTTATGCAGCACTCGTGTCATATAAAATACACCCTATATCGAACAAACGCAAACAAACAATGAAAGCATACAGCTGAGTATCTAATGTTCGATTCCACTCGAACTTAGGCTTCCTTACTTGTTTTTTTTTATTTTCGTCGTCGCGCTTATCATTTCCATTTCATCCATATCATTTTCATTATATTAATTCTTTTTTGAATAACTTTTTATAGAATTATACATACATATATGTATGTATTTAAATAGTTTTCTATTCTATTTTTTTATAATTTTATACTCGTAACTTTACTGAATTGAATTTGTGTTTACCCTCCACTGCATTTCGCTTTGTATGAAGTGCAAGGTTTCTCGCCGCTATGCATTTAATTTAACCGCTTGGCTAAGCAATTTATGTAAATTTTTATACTCAGCTGTACTAGTACACAGAGTATTATAGTTTTGATTTCCTAACGGTGGATTGTAACAGAATGAAATAATCGAGATAGATATAGACTTATATATATCAAAATGATCAGGGTGAAAAGAGAAATCGATTGAGCCATGTCCGTCTGTCCGTCTGTGAGCACGATAACTCGCGCAAAAATTGAGATATTTTGATGAAATTTGAAATGTAAGTTGGTATCAAGACAGGAACGGATGGTATTGAAAATGGGCGAAATCGGACCATGACCACGCCCACCTCCCCTATATAGTAAAAATCGGAAATTTTGTATCTCAGTCACTAATAGAGCTAGAGTGATAAAATTTCACACACGTATTGAGATCAGGCCCTTATGAAGAAATATGGTGAAATTTTGGAAAATGGGCGGTGCCACGCCCACTTATTAAGGGGCAAACATTGAAAGTTTTATGAGTCATAACTCAGAAACCGTTGAAGATATATCGATGAAATTTGGTAGGCGTGATATACTTACTTAGGCAAATGTTTGGACGAAAAATTGCCAAAATCGGTTGACGACTACGCCTACTTTTATATATGGGTATTATAAAGTGGCCTAATAAAAACATTTTAAGCGATATCTCTGTCAAATATAAAGATATATCATTGAAATTTTATGGAAGGTGTCCAACTATGGACACAAAACAAAAACTACAAAAATTTTGGAAAATGGGCGTGGCACCACCTCCTTTTAGAAGCAGGAATATACGAGATTTCTAAGCCCATAACTCGACAAATAATCGATATATTATGACGAAACTTGGTGTATACACTTTCACTACTTGTAGTAATACATGTTCAAAATTTTAGCGAAATCGGTTGACGACCACGCCCACTTTTATATATGGGTATTATAAAGTGGCCTAATAAAAACATTTTAAGCGATATCTTTGTCAAATATAAAGATATATCATTGAAATTTTGCGGCATGAGTTCTACAATAGATCGGAAACAAAAAATAGAAAAATTTCGGAAAATGGGCGTGGCACCGCCTCTTTTCAGACAAAGGAATCAACGAGATTTCGGAGCCCATAACTCGACAAATAATTGAGATATTATGACGAAACTTGGGTTATACACTTTTATAACTTGTGTTAATTGACACGCAAAAATTTATGACCACGCCTACTTTTTAACAAAGATATTTCTGTAACACCCTTTGGGAATTTGTAACGTGACATCTTTGTAACTAAAAGTCATAAAGGGATGAAATTTTGTACAAAGAATAATATTCATATGCTTAGTTGGATGACTGATAAAAATTTAGAAAATGGGCGTGGCTACGCCCACTTTATGCAGCACTCGCTTTATATTAAGTGCACCGTGTTTCCATCAAGCGCAAACAAACAATGAAAGCATACAGCTGAGTATCTAATGTTCGATTCCACTCGAACTTAGGCTTCCTTACTTGTTTATACTATGTTGTGGATTTATAAAATTAGTTATATATAGTAGGTAGATATTTGTTTTCTTTTACTGCTTTTTATGACCAATTTTGGTAAGGAAAAATTGTGATGTGAAAAATTAAGATTTTTATTTTCATAGAAGTTTTAGATATATTTCGGTGAACACCAGATCTCTTCAAGAGACTTCTTTTTTCTTGGAGGTCACCGAGTTTCGAACCTCTGTTTGTTCGGTAATTAAGCTAATGGCATAAATATTAGGCTAGCAATATATTTTGCAGTCGTTCCATACGACGGTTATGAGACGCGTGATAAGGTCTAGTCCCACCTTGAGCGTGCCAACGTAGTAAATAAGATTTTGAGCATAGCGGGATCAGAGAAAACGGAGCTATTATGCCGCATAAAAGAAAGCATGATGAATGATTTTAAAGCCACATAATGGGTAATTGTAGTAAAAACTAAGCAATCCAGAGTCAAAATATACACACAAAATCTTTCAATTCTACGACACAACAAGTGATGATGGAAAATTTGAGTGTTTATAAATGTAATGAATGATGGCCGCTGTGGTGCAGTGGGTAGAGTCCTCGCCTGCTGTGCCAGAGGTCTTGGGTTCAAACCACGGTCCGAGCAAAAACACCAAAACAATTTTTCTAATTAGTAAAAATCCAATTATTGGGTTTTTTTAAGACCAGCGGTTGCCTCTCGGAAGCGGGCGGCATACCCTCCGAGTGTATTTCTGCCATGAAAAAGCTTCTCACAAAGAATTCATTCGCCGTTCGGAGCCGGCATAAAACTGTAGGTCCACCCAATTAGTAGGAAAAACAAAAAGGAGCACACCGCGAATTGGGAGAGAAGCTCGGCCATAAAACTCGTCAGAGTTATAATAGCGCCATTGTATTATATTATTATATAATGAATGATGGCTCCAAAAATAGGTACTACCTTCAAGGTCAAAGAAATGTTATCGAATGGGAAAACACAACGTCTTCATCTAATAATGTGAAATACAATAATCAATATATTATGTAAGCTTGGTCAAAAGCTTTGGAAGAGTCAGTGTAGATCACCTCAATTTCGAAATTCTTCATGAAAGGCTGATAAGCCATTAGCTATACCTATGTAAGGCCGCAAAGTTGGAGTTGACTAAGAAATTTTTATATGAAATTTTCAACAAACGACACGTAAATTATACATATGACATAAACGACTTCACTAACAACTGGGTATATATGTAACACTCGAACATTTACTAAGTGTTTTAACATTTATTTTTTTGCTTTTTCATTTCAATATGCATACACATGTGCATATGCATATATTTTGTTATCCCACTCATAAAAATATCGTCATTTTCTTTCAATTCAAAACACTCCCCGCGCTCACTATGTCGCTTGCTTTCTGTATGCAAAGCTTTTTAAATTTGTTTGCGTATCGTTAGAATTTAGTTATTTGTATGCACTTGTGTAACCTGCAGCTAATATAAGAGACAGTCCCGAAAAACGACAGTCTAGAGCTAGAGTTCACAACTAGCGCAGAACTGGTTATAAACGAATGAGGAGCGGGAAAATTCATTATTATGACTTCATGAAAAATTTATGTTTACAGCTATGCATTACTTTAAAGTTGAGCAATAACAAATGTTGCACTTTACAATAATGTTCCTTTTTGCTGGCTAGTACCAAATCGAATTTTGCGCTAGAAAATAATATAACGCATTTTTGCACTGGGGTGTACATATAACCAAAGCAATATTACTTGGAATTTGTAGGTGCATGGGGCTAATTTCAACTTTTATATGGTTATATTTCGAAAACTTGATATTTTATAATATAATGCCGCATTTATTTTAGTATGTAAAGAGTTCTGACGACTAAGGACTATTTTTGTAAATCCAACCATTTTCGAACTAGTCCTGAAGCCTTTTGAGCTATCTCTAAACTACTGTATTTTGAACTATTCCAGGACTGCCCATATAGAAAGTAGTTTAGAACGCATTCCAAATTTCTGCAGAGAGGGATAATTGACATTTCGAAGGTCATCACCATGTTAAAAAAGACAGTTGGAAGCATTGCGTTGGGATAGAACGAGAACCAACCTTGTCTCCTTTCGGACTAGCGCGATTTGCTGCAGGGTATATGTGTGTATATCTGAGTAGGTGTGTGTTAGGTGTGTTCGAGGTCTTTTATCATTGCGCTACAGTTCAATCGGTATTCATTCATTGTGAATACATACATACACATGCATATAGACACAGAGGCGTGTAAAAGGAATTAGCTTGACGATATCCTAACGGTATCCGGTATTATCTGACGCGCCTTATCTATATTTATATGCATGCACATATGTATTACTCTATGTGTAGATATGTATATCTCAGTTTCTCATTCACTTTCTGTATGCATTTTCAGTCTCTTTTTCAGGTTGACACCTTCTCTTCTCGGTGTTTGCTTGCCCGGCAGCTGAACTCGTAAATTTCAAATAGGTATAAAAGAGCATTTGTGTGCGTGTGGGTGTGTGTGTGTGTGTGTGAGCCAATATCAACAATAGCGTCTACTAATCTTCTAAGCACACATCTAAATTTTCTTTTATTCCAAATTCCAATGTTGCACGACACCTCGACTCCGTAGCAAAATTGCGCTTAGTTAGGCATTCGAATGTTTCAATAGTAAGTAGATAATATGGATTATTAAAGCCCACAGATATTTGTAGAAGATTAGTAGACACATGATTTTGTGATAATTGGTTTTTATTTAAATATCAATAGCATATATTTGCTAAGTAAAAAGACCAAGACGAAGGTGCAGAGAATTTTAAAAACTTTTGTTTTGAATGGAGTGCAATGAAGGTTCGATGATAATAAGAGTATCTTAGCTGCAGTCCCACATGCATAGCTGATTATACATATGTGTATATGCTTAAATTAACAGTCTATTTGGCTTACTAATAACCATGGCATATTAATTAAATGCAACTTTTTTCAATCGCTCCTTTTACCATTTAGTCTTTATTACATAAATCTTTTTTCATTACATTAATCTGTATAAAAGTGAACACTTCAACTTGAGTACCTACATACGAGTAGGTATGTATGCAGTGTTTATTTGCTCGTTATATGAACATATGAATTGGTAACAATATAACTTAATAATCTACAAAGTGTGTGCTTATTATGTGTGCCACCAGCCGCCAACATCATCAAAACAATGCTCATAGCTGATACATTTTATAGGTCTTTAAAATGCAGTCATGTTAATTATAATGAGAATTCATGTTAACAGTAAACTGTTTGTTTGTGTCAATGCTCATGAATATTAAAGATTGTTCTATTAAAGACTATTATGAATGAATTTGTGTACTTCAGATAAAATGTTGAAATATCATTATGCGTATGTTAATTAAGGTTCTTGAAAAGAAAATGTTGTTAGTTTCATTGTGAAATGAAATTGTTGGTGTTTTTGTATTTTAGGTTAAGTTATTCTTGAGACCACTTAGATGAAAAACGCTCGTTAAGGTGATAACATACATATGCTACTCATCCCAATACAATGCATATCATGAAAAGAAGAATTTTAGCTTGCCCAGCAAACTAAAAATTCGAATAGAAGTTGAACTAAAGATATGAAGAAACACGCTAAGGCGAAATGACCTCAATCTTCAATTTAATTTAAGTTTTGACTTAAGTTAGCCCAGATTTGGGGCTAACTTACTTTTGGGTTTCACCAAATAGTCTAAGAAAATAGTTTTGCAAATAGCAACCCTGCCAGCATTTTGCAAAATACTGTTTTTTTTGTTATTTTGATTGCTGTATTTGCTCATTTTTTGTCATATTGGCTCTTTTGGTTGTTGAATTTGCTAAAGCGACTCAAATTCTTAGTTTAGTTTTAGTCAGGACAAAGGCTGACTAACTTGTGGCTAAGCTAAGACCGAGTCGTGAAACCGAAAACATCAAAATTGCGACTAAATTAAGTTTAGTCGGCTTGGTGAAACCGGTCCTATATACAAATTTGCACCACTAATTGTGAGTTCAGAAAGTCCAACTCATGTCGAAAGGTTCCAAAACACCGACAAATTTCTTCAGGTACAATTGAAGTAGTTCGGTAGCTGATCCTGAAGGTGGTCAGGCGGAGAGAGCAATTCTGAATGAGTCGCGCTTGCTACCGTTGAATAGGGATGGGCGAGTCCGAGATGTTTAGACAATCGAGAGAATCGCCGTCGTTGCAAAATCACAATCGAGTCAAAAGTTGACTCGCTCCTCGACTACACAATCGAGATGTTTTTGCGATTGTTCCGAGTCGGCGAGTCGGAGGTTGTTTCGATGAAATCTCGACTACACAAGCGAGATGTTTTTGCGATTGTTCCGAGTCGGCGAGTCGTAGGTTGTTTCGATGACATCTCGACTACACAAGCGAGATGTTTTTGCGATTGTTCCGAGTCGGCGGGCCGGCTGTTGTTTTGATGATATGTTTTAGTTGATAAAATAAACTGAATGAGGTTTGTTGATAAAGAAAGTAGGATTTTTAATGGAAGTGAGGCAAATACATAAATAAATTAACCAAATTGAAAAATATGCTATACATAGACGCTGCATTATTGCAATCACAACTAAACAGTGCATAATAATAATAATTAATTATTTAAACATTAATAAATTTTCTGAAGTGAGACGCTTATGAAGCAAATGAATTTTACGAGTACCAACAACGGCAATAGATTTGTACCACTCTGTATGTTTTGTAAAGCAATTTTAATATTCAAGCGGCAACAACAATTATTACATATGTATTTTTTGCAGCGAGTCCGAGATGTTGTAGGGTTGCTTTGAAAACGAGAGGAATCGTTGGCGAGTACGAGATGTTTTAGCGATTGTTTCGACTGACGGCCATTTACGACTTGACTCGAATACGAATGAAAACCATCGAGAGCATTCGAAATGTTTCAACAATCGAGAGAATCGAATAAAACATCTCGGACTCGCCCATCACTACCGTTGAATCAGCCCTCTCAATGTCACGTATGAATCTTATCCTACGAGTGTATTGTGTGAAAGTATAGGTATAGTACACGATGCACACTGGTCAGCCCCCATACACAAAAGTCAGAAATGTTGGTGCTTCAAAAAGAAATTTCTGTCATGCATTTCCGTGGGAAATATATTGAATTTTATAGAAAACCTCCTTCTATACGCAATAGACACCATTAAAAGTTACTTAATGTCAACACATTTAAAAAAAAATTTTTCTGGAAAAAGTTTGTGTAAATAAGTGTATTATGATTTTTGCGATATTTCAAGTTTGAGTGCTAAAAAATGCGGATAACAATGGAAACGCAAGAAAAAGGTATGTTTCATGATTTAGCGAAAGAAAACAGTGAGAAAAATTTATTTTTAACAAAATACAAGATGAAGAAATCTTGGTTTTTCTATGAGCGTAATTTTCAAGCACTAGCATTTTCATTTAAACTTTTAACAATTAAGGACCACTCTCGACCAGCTCTTATAAGCAGATTTGAGTTCTTTCGCGTCTTCTCTTAACCCTTTCAGTAAAAACGTCCAATATATTGTACGCTGTTTATGTGTAAGAATATGTTTTGTGTAAATAAGAAATAAAAATAATGAATAGTTTCTCGAGGGGGCCTCAAAATATACATGTCCCTTATATTGGACAACAGTACTCAGAGACTGTTAAAATGTGCCCAAATTTTACTACTGGTTTTTTATACCAGCTTTATTATATGTTTGCTTTTTATTGAGGATATGACTCCTTGGCATGCTTCGACAGAGGAAGAGATTCTTGAAGCTTGATTGAGAAAATGGGAAATATATACCACTTATTCAAAATGACTCTACTGCTATTCAATATGAAAATACGGTACTTTATGAAGTACTTTGGTGGGGATTTTATGCCAAGCTCCACAAGGATCCATCAAATTCGCATGTTTTTCGATAAGTGTTGGGGTTTACCATTCTCTTTTAAGGAAAATCTTTGTGTTGCTGGACAGGTAATCCTCTTCAAGGGAGAGTTTACCACAAAGCAATATATCTAGGGAATCCAAGTCTATGAGCTAGGTATAAAGGGCTTTTCCGTGTTAGAAGCGGAAAGACCTTCGGATTTTACAGGTTACAAAGTGTCTTCAACTCCATTGGATAAACCATTTGTGAAATCCATTGGAATCGAATTAGCCACTATGTTATAGCCCAATAAGCACATGATTATTGAGGGCCAAAAGGGCATGTATTTTTCTTCGATATTTACTTCCATTATTTCGCCCTGTTCGAAATTTAGGTACGATAGGGGAATAAAAGCTGCTGGAATAGTGCGTTTTAGCCAACCGCCACTTCCGGATCATAGAACAATGGCTAAACGGGGACGTGGTTCTTCTGCTGAATATTACATTTCGAATGGAAAGGTAATATTTTCCAAATGGTTCGACAACAAAGTTGTCAATTTAGCTTCGAACTTGACCGGAATCAGCAACGGAGTCAAAGCTAACTGGTGGGACAAAGAGAAGAAGAAACAACTTCTATTTCAGCCTAGGTTGGGCTACAGAAAATGGAAGCGAACCGCAACACCGCCATTGAAATTACGCACAGATAATTCGAAAGAATGATGTAGTGAGTAGAATTTCCGGCTGCCATGCCGAGGTCCCGTATTAGAACCAAGCCCGGACCAATACAAAATTAATATAATTAATTTTTGAAGAATAGAAACCGCGGCCAACACTCGGCAAATGGCGTCATACCTTCCGAGTTTATTTTTGGCATGAAAAATCTCCTTACGCGAAATACATATGTATACTACCTGTTCGGAGCCGGCTTAAAACTGTAGGTCCACACAATCGGTTGAAAAAAAATTAAGGGGCACGCCTGGAAATGGAAAATAACCTTGGCCTAAGACTTGTTAGAGTTGTATTCGCGCCAGTAGGTATATTATTATTCAAAACATATCCCAAAATTTACACAAGCGAAAAACGACAATCAATGCAAAATGAAAGAATATTTAAAAAAATTTTATTTCTTGACAAAATTGGAGTGTTTTTTATGCATAAAAAGTTAAAATAACTGCTTAGGCTTTAAATAAAGACGAATAAAGCTAAGAAATGACCCATGAAGAAGTTCTTATTTTTACAGCTATTGGTAATCGCTGTCCAATATATTGGACACGTTATAACGGTAAAACCAAGGGACTTGCAAAAATTTTTTTGAAAATTTGAAATCACCGACCCAAAATTAGTGAGAATACGATTTTTCGCTTCACCGGTTGATTTTTTGTACTGAAAGGGTTAAGAAGCCTGTTTATACATTTTTCCCTTTTTTTCCCTTTTTCTTAAAATATCATATTAAATCTAACTAGTCTATAAAAAATATTGTTGCCCAAAATGCTCCTTTTACGTATTTTTGTACATATATACATCGACTGTTTTCGATAAAACTTTATTTTCAATAAAATCTGAGTAATTGGGTTTTGTCCCATTCTCCAAAAAAAATTTTTTTTGATCCCGCGAACTATCGCGGAAATATTTTTTTAATTGTAACTTTGTTATTTGACATTGGATTTTTAAAATCGAAATGTCATTAGTTTAGTCTGTGAAAGCTCTATATTTCCTTCTAATGTCCTTCTGACCTATAAAGTCCTTTTCACATAGTAAATTCACCTAACCAAGTTTTTCGTCCAAAATATCCATTTTGTTTCAGAAGAAAAAAATCGCCAAAAATAAAGTATTTATCGGATCTCTCTGATGTTACGCTTAAAGTCTTTGCAATTAAACGGCCAAATTTCTAAAGGAATAAAACTTTCCCGATTTTTACAACTTTTTATAATAACTTAATTTGAAAATCAAAATTTTTTCAAAAATCGCAAAAAATCCACAAAACTTTGACTTTGACCAGCTATCGCTCAGCGATACCACTACAAGTTGTAAGTCGTTTGAAGCGTATTTTAATTGCCTTTCGAACGAGATACTTACTGCTTACGTTTATCGCATTTGTAACTCCAGCGAAAATAATTATTAATGAAGTGATAACAATAAAACACAAAATTACCGTTATCTCAAAAACCTAACCATAAAAAAATTTAAAAAAATAGTTCCAAGCTCAGCAGGTCAATTCCTATCCTCCCCCATTCCTGGTTTTCTTGGTATTTTTTGGCTGTGAACTAGCGTTAGTGGCGGGCGTGGATTACAATATATATGCTTTTAATTTTTCTGAAAGATGAGTCGCATAGTGGGACATCAATGTGCAAAATTTGGTTTCGGTATGTCCATCTGTTTCCAAGAAATTGAGTTTTGTCCCACTCTCCATACAAATGAGACCAGTGTGCGATGGTCAACAAGCTCTTTCGATTTTATTATTGTAGAAATAAAATATTTTACATCAAATCATATCATATCAAATCACATCATATAAAATCACATAACATCAAATCACATCATACCAAATCACATCATATAAAATCACTTACTGCAAAATCACATGATACCAATTCAAATCTTCCTAAAGCACATCATGTCAAATCCCATCATAACAAATTAGAGCTCTAGATACCCGGGTATCGAACAAATCGAATTGATCGTTTTTGTTTGAAGCCCGTTTGTTGTTCAAATGCCCGTACAAACATTCGAGCATTCGAGCTTACAAACAAAAAAAATGTGTATCGAAAAAACAAAAATAAAAGCAACTACATATGAAGAAGAAAAAAAATAATAAACAAAAGAAAAAAACAAACTTCAAAATGCCCGAATTGTTCAAATGCCCGTACAAACATACGGGTAATAAACAAACAAACGACTGTTCGAGCATTTGAACAACATTTGTTCGGGCTACTCGAAAATATTCAAAAAAAATCTGGAGCTCTATAACAAATCATGAAATGACATCATAAGTATCAAATCACAGCATATGATGTGATTTCCTATGATATATTTGATATGATGTGAGTTGACTTGACATGATGTGATTTGCTATGCTGCGATTGGGGTATGATGTGATTTCATATAATGTTATTCGATGATGATGCGATTTGGTATGATGTGATGAGCTATAACCGAATTGGATAGAACGTCCTCGAGCCGTTTGAGACTACTTATGCGTGTCTTTTATCATTTGTATCTCTGGAAGAGTAATCTCAAAGTAATTGTAGTCCACCACCTCACTTCCTTGCTGCCCCATCGTCGATAACAATAACTCATGGCGGGAGAATATTCATACATAGATGCCCTGACGGCAACCTTTGATAAAAGTTTAAATTTATTTCTTGGTAATAAAGAATTTGCAGAAATTCCAGTACAAACTTTTTAGAAGCTTGTAATTGTCATTCAAAGCAATCAATTTGCCAAGCGAGTGCGCCATATTGCGTATGAGTAAGTTTGCATTTGCACGTTAGTTTGTATGAACGAACGGGTATTGAGCTCATGTTCCCAGTAGTAATTTTATACTCGTGCAAGAATCATTTAGTATTTGTATGTGTGTATAAATATGTACATATATAATATATAGATCTACATATGCGCAACACGATTCCGTCTAATATTAAAAACATGCATCCAGTCACTCATCGCTCGCCAATAGCACGCTTTGGGTTTTTGTTTGTCTTGTTTTATTTTTTTTATTTTTTTTTACTTATTTATTTTATTTTTTTTTCTTGTGAGCCTTTGACATTGCTTTTTACAGTAGAAGGAGAACACCTATGTTACTATACCTTTGATTATATTTATCTAATATGTATGAATAAATATACATGCGCATATACCTATTAAGTGGCGTTTTTTTATTTTTTCTCCTTTTGAGCGCAATAAAAGCTTTGAATAGTGGAAAAAGGTGTTATCTGATTGCAATTCTACACTTACTCAACCAAAGTAAATATGAAGCAGGTGGGGCTGCTGTACAAGTGCAGTTAAATGTAGATTTTATACACCATGTGGCGGATATTAAAAATGAAAGCGGATTTTCAATTGAGTATTCAAAATTGAACAAATGTAGATAAGTACGAAAATTTAAGGTCAACATCTCAAAACAATTTCCAAATTATGGTAAGAAAAGTGTTTTTACACATAATAACACAACTAGTCATATTATTTCCAACAGTTTTTACCTACTACATTTTACAGATTTTGGGGAATTTGTGCTTGTTGACGTAAAACATGTTGCTAGCATCATGTTGCTAGAATTTTGTGTGTTATTAGGTCATACTTTTATCACTTTGCCGTGAAATACATATGTTCAATTTTCTCACTGCTAACGTTACATTCGCATGGAGTTTTTATTTAGTTTATACGAAATAATAACAAAAATGTTAGAAACTTCCAAGGTTCTGTTACATATGCTATCAGGTAGACCTATACCTTCATTTTAAGAGTAAAATTAGTCTGATGGCTACCATACCGTAAAAGTTATAAGCGCGTGAAACGCACTGCTAACGTTACATCATTTGGAAGTGAGATCAAGATACAGATCATGTTTGGTTTAATTTCTGCGAACTTGCTGAGACAATCATCCCAATTTTACTTCATGTTATATAGCAAGGATGTCACAAGGTCATGGCATACCGCTTTACCAAAATCTTTAGGATTTTTTAACGTAATTTAACATAAAATAAGGCACTGCCTACGTTACACAAAGCACTGCTAACGTTACACGTGCGAAAACTGAGTATCTCTACATATAATAAAATTGTAACCGTTGATCTCTGTACATTGCAGATATACAGAAAATAGAAAAAGGAGCCAGAGGAATCCAAATAAACTGTTTTTAAAATTTCTGTCGGTCTGACTGTCTGTCTGTCCTTATGTTTGTGCGCGGGTCACTAAAAATTGGAATGATGGAATTGAATGAAACTAGTCAGAGTTATAATAGCGCCATTGTATTATTATTATTATTATTATTATAGATGTCTACTTTAAGATTTAAGATATCCCTTATTTCTATAGCTCAATTAGTTTTGGAGTTATCGACCAATATGTGGACCAAGGTTGATCCAAAATTTGTTAGTACAATATGGGTATCAAAGAAAAGGTGCTGATGAGTGCTGCAATAAGTAATTCTATTAAATTCAATATCTCGATTGGTTTCGGAGATATCTCCCTATCCCTATCTCTCCAAGTTTTGATATCCTACGGAAAACCCTTCCAGAGATATTCAGCATGAAAGATTAAGTTTGTATGGGTTGTGCCACGCCCCTTTTACAATAGCTCTCATTTTTTCATCCAGAAAATGATTACTGAAAGTTTCATTTTCATGCAGCCGTTTTTGTGTGACGCGGGCGTTATGGTAAAAAAACACATTTTGGTCACATTTTTCCCCACATTGTAGTCAATAACTCGGGAACTGGATGAGATATCCAAATGAAAGTTGTCCTGAATTTTAAGTTAGGCGTTAAGTGATAGAATAGTGAAAGTTTCATGCAATTCTATTCAGTAGTTTTTGCGTGATGCGCGCACAATCATACAGACGGACATACAGACAGACAGACAGATAGACTTCTAAAAATTGTAGATTTGGGTTCCGCTCGTCCAATAATGACCTCTCCTATCAGTTTTTCTTGAATATCTTCAATGTACAGACATCGACCTATTACAATTTTATTATATGTATTATATAGATAAAAAATCACTGCTAACGTTACATATTATTTAAGCTAACAATGTCTTCAAATCTTTGGAAGTTTAACTTTTTTTAATTGGATCGTGAGATATACGCATAGTATTAAGAAAATATATAAACAAATTAAATTAAAACGTATTTTAACATGTCTTAAAAAAACTTTTTTGGTTTTGCACTGCTAACGTTACATAAGATTTTTGCGGCACCTTTACTTTTCACATAACTCCTAGTTGGAACATAACTTTTTTAAAAACTTTACGTGTTATGATATTATAACTCATTTTCTAATAGATAAAACTTGAACGGCTAAATTTAGTCGCAACAAACATGTTATATTTAACTTTTTGTTTACTGAACTACTTCCGACCATATTTTTTTTTAATCACAACGTTTTATAAAAAGAGCGAAAAGTTTAATTTAAAACGACTAAAATTGAATGCCACTGTTTTCAACAGCTACTATAACATGTCATGAACCCCGCAAGACCCCAGTGCTTGCAATATTTACAAAAAAAAAAAACTACTTGGTTTACTTTCCCAGAAAATCGGCCATATGTGAACATACATACATACATGTGAACTTCACAGCCATGCAATTTGTAAGGATCAAATTTAGAATTGAAAGTCCACTTACGCATATTTGCATATTTGGATTTCGATTTTTTTTATTCATAACTCATATTTGTGCTGCCAACTGGGTATAAGAAAGACCCATAAACATGTTTGTATATAAGTACACATTTAGAAACTACAAATATACCTAAGTATCGATGTATTGAAATGTTTTTGCAAAATATGTATGTATAGGCAAAAGCAAAATTTTCTTTACACTTTGCGCCCATACACCCTTTACCCATATACTATATACTATATATATTAACCTTAACACTTCCATATGTACATACAACAAGTAAGGAAGCCTAAGTTCGAGTGGAATCGAACATTAGATACTCAGCTGTATGCTTTCATTGTTTGTTTGCATTTGATGGAATCACGGTGTACTTTATATAAAGCGGGTGCTGCATAAAGTGGGCGTAGCCACGCCCATTTTCTAAATTTTTATCAGTCATCCAACTAAGCTTATGAATATTATTCTTTGTGCAAAATTTCATCCCTTTATGAGTTACAAAGATGTCATGTTACAAATTCCCAAAGGGTGTTCCAGAAATATCTTTGTTAAAAAGTAGGCGTGGTCATAAACCGATTTCAATAAATTTTTTCGTGTCTATTAACACAAGTTATAAAAGTGTATAAACCAAGTTTCGTCATAATATCTCATATTTGTCGAGTTAAAGGCTAAGAAATCTCGTATATCCCTTTGTCCAAAAGGAGGCGGTGCCACGCCCATTTTCCAAAATTTTTCTATTTTTTGTTTCCGGTCTATTGTAGAAATCATACCACAAAATTTCAATAAATTATCTTTACATTTGACAAAAATATCGCTTAAAATGTTTTTATTAGGCCACTTTATGATACCCATATATAAAAGTGGGCGTGGTCGTCAACCGATTTCGCTAAAATTTTCAACATGTATTACCAGAAGTAATAAAAGTGTATACACCAAGTTTCGTCTAATATATCGATTATTTGTCGAGTTATGGGCTCCGAAATCTCGTATATTCCTGCTTCTAAAAGGAGGCGGTGCCACGCCCATTTTCCAAAATTTTTATATTTTTTGTTTTATGTCCATAGTTGGACACCATCCATAAAATTTCAATGATATATCTTTATATTTGACAGAGATATCGCTTAAAATGTTTTTATTAGGCCACTTTATAATACCCATATATAAAAGTGGGCGTGGTCGTCAACCGATTTTGGCAATTTTTCGTCCAAACATTTGCCTAAGTAAGTATATCACGCCTACCAAATTTCATCGATATATCTTCAACGGTTTCTGAGTTATGACTCATAAAACTTTCAATGTTTGCCCCTTAATAAGTGGGCGTGGCACCGCCCATTTTCCAAAATTTCACCATATTTCTTCATAAGGGCCTGTGCTCAATACGTGTGTGAAATTTTATCACTCTACCTCTATTAGTGACTGAGATACAAAATTTCGGATTTTTACTATATAGGGGAGGTGGGCGTGGTCATGGTCCGATTTCACCCATTTTCAATACCATCCGTTCCTGTCTTGATACCAACTTACATTTCAAATTTCATCAAAATATCTCAATTTTTGCGCGAGTTATCGTGCTCACAGACGGACGGACGGACAGACGGACAGACGGACGGACATGGCTCAATCGATTTCTCTTTTCACCCTGATCATTTTTATATATATAAGTCTATATCTATCTCGATTATTTCATTCTGTTACAATCCACCGTTAGGAAATCAAAACTATAATACTCTGTGTACTAGTACAGCTGAGTATAAAAATATGCATATACCTACATACTACCTTTGTAAATGGGTGTAATTGGAATTTTGTTTGAAACTTCAATAGAGTGAAATAAAAAATATCTGTATGTATGTATGTTATTCGGTCGGTAGTGGTCTGCTCAATGTATCAAATGCATGACTGATTGCGTGTGCGCCTTTGTGTGCAAGGAATGAAATAAATTACGTTTATTTGTGTGAACCTGGGTGTACGGGGGTATGGGTATGAGTGGTATACAGCAGCCATTTTCAGCAACGTTCTTTGGCGAACGTGTAAAATTTCATGTGGAAAATCGCATTCGAAAAATACTGAAGTTAAATTCATGGTTATTTGGGCATGCAAGAGTTTATGCAGAAGCAGCCACAGACAGATGTACTACATACATCGATATCAACTAAGGTCATGCATTTTCGGATGAAAAACGTTCTTAATGATTATTGAGTAATGCCACGTTAGTGATTTTTACAAGTACTTACATATATAGATATATAAGTATATAGTACATATGTATGTATGTACATACGTATGTGTGAATGTGAAAGAGTCTAAACTGTAAATAATATTTGTAATACCTTTAGAGATAAATTAGCTTGTAAAATATTTATGATTTTCCCTTTATTGTGGATTGGCGCCTTATCGGCTGAGTTCAGTGAAGCCTTGGCTGGTTGATTTGCTGATAAATAATAGGTTATAATTCCTTTTTGTAAAGGAAATAAATAAAATGAATAAAATAAATAAATAAATACTAGTAAACCCTGCCACGCGATGCTGTGGCTTTCGATTACACTGTGAGACAATTTGAGGGTGGAAGACCAAATATTGCCACATTTGACAATTTTTTTGATTGTCATTTTAAATTTGACTTCCCCTTAAATTGGCAGAATATGAATGGGCTGTAAACCCGTAGAATTTTATTAATTCTATTATATAAAAATAAGTCGCATTTTCCTCCCTGATGATTTAACTCCAGAACGGCTGGACTGAATTAAATGAAATTTTTGCGCGTAGTTTTCGATTGAGCCCGACATGGTTTATGGCCAAAAAAGTATAAGAATCCGGGAAGGTTTTGGAGATATTCCACAAAATGTGGACCAGGGTAACCCTATAAGGGGTTCGTACGACATGGGTATCAAATGAAAGGTGTTGACGAGTGCTTGAACAAGGTGTAGTTATTGGTCCCATATAAGACCCCGTATTCGAGGTATTTCCTGAAATATGAACCAGGTGTGACCCCAAACGGGTTTTCTACAAAATGGGTATCAAATAAAAGGTGTTGGTGAGTATTTAAAAACGAGGTGATTTCCAAGACCCTATGCGACCCGTTTTCCGAGATATCGACGAAAATGTGGACCAGGGGTGACCCTAGAAAGTCTGGAGGGATAGAATAGACATAGGGATAGGGCTAGAGATGTGGATAGGGATAGGGATAGCGATAGGCATAGGGATAGGGATAGGGATAGGGGTAGGGGTAGGGGTAGGGGTAGGGGTAGGGGTAGGGGTAGGGGTAGGGGTAGGGGTAGGGGTAGGGGTAGGGGTAGGGATAGGAATAGGGATAGGGATAGGGATAGGGATAGGGATAGGGATAGGGATAGGGATAGGGATAGGGATAGGGATAGGGATAGGGATAGGGATAGGGATAGGGATAGGGATAGGGATAGGGATAGGGATAGGGATAGGGATAGGGATAGGGATAGGGATAAGGATAGGGACAGGGACAGGGATAGGGATAGGGATAGGGATAGGGTAGGGATAGGGATAGGGATAGGAATAGCAATAGCAATAGCAATAGGAATAGGAATAGGAATAGGAATAGGAATAGGAATAGGAATAGGAATAGGAATAGGGATAGGTATAAGGATAGGGATAGGGATAGGGATAGGGATAGGGATAGGGATAGGGATAGGGATAGGGATAGGGATAGGGATAGGGATAGGGATAGGGATAGGGATAGGGATAGGGATAGGAATAGGGATAGGGATAGGGATAGGGATTAGGGATTATGGATTAGGGATAGGAATACGGCAACACGGTAATCTAGGACTTTTCCTTTAGGCTTTATAGGAATAAATTTTAGGCAGAACAACGTCTGGCGGGTCAGCTAGTAAAATATAAAATGAAGCATATACCTACCTAGATAGTTACTGGTTATTTTTATTTTCTGTGGACCTAGATTTTTTATACAAAGATTTTGTGCGAGGAGCCCCATAGTGAATTTTATGCCGAATAATTTTCTAGAATATGTTAACTTTAAAGCAACCTCCAAAAGGCCATTTGTCGCAGTCCTCTTTCTCTTTCTAGTTTTCTTTCATATGAAACCTCAAATTTAAAAATCAAACAAACTACATCGTAAAAATGAAATTTTGAACAGGTGGCAACCCATTTTGTAAAAATTTATAATAAATTACTTATTTTCACACAAAGCCCTTTCATATGACACCTCATATTTAAAAATCAAACAAACTATAGCGTAAAACTGAATTCTTAAACAGGTGGCAACCCTTTGTGTAAAATTTTTAATAAATTACAGAAAATATCACAGTATTTTAATTGTGTAAATCGAATAAAATACTTATGACAAACGCGTTATTCTTTGCAAAAAAGAAAACCTCTTAATTCCTTTAATTAAATATATGTACATATATGAAATATCAAGTAACACAACCTGATAGAGAGCGAAATGAATTAGCTTGGACACCACATATCTTCCCAATTTCAATACATATATAAATGCATATACAAAGTTAAAACTTTTGCGTAAACGAGCTATTGGTTAAAATCAAAATGAAAGCTTAAGCCGAAATGCAAGCAAAAAACAGCATTTGATGATGTCCTTGAATGCATTCGTAAAACTACAAACGTATGTATGTATATATGCATAGTGAATTTTCTGAATTTTGGCAGCTGGAGATGACAGCCATAACAACAAAAACAATAACAACAAATCGGGAAATGATCAAAATGCGCTTATGAGATGACGATTTCAGCGATAGAAACGAAACTCGCCAAGCATGATGCAAGTTGAGGAAATGAAATTTAATAGAAAACAATAAAGGATGCACTGAAGCGTAATTTTTACTTTCACCAACACTCATACATAAATACATATATGTACGAGCATTACAAATACCTATGAATGAATGTGTGTATTTGTATCTTTTGTAAGTATATGCATACACCAAAGTGTGTACAAAATCAAATTACAAAAGCATCATTACTAACATACAACAGATGCAACGCCAACAGCAATAATGAGAACCCCTATTGGAATAACTTGCTTAGAAGGATTTTTGCAAGAAAACCAATGAAAAGTGTTTCCGACGATACTCGCCATCGCTAAAGCGCAAAGGTCCATAAATCTTCCGAAACATTATGTGTAAATATTTTATTGACATTTCACTAAACTGCCATTTCTTTTTTATGAAATTTCGATTTCTCACGCGCTGTTAAATTAATTGCAGTGAGAATTTTCCTCAACTTTAGCTTAGTTTCTTTCTAATAGCCTAACTATTAATAATCCAGTAATTAATGGCTGGAAATGCTCTTAATGATCTCATAAGTATACGTTCATATCATCATATATGTAGAATTAGCAGCAAATAATGTCCATCAGGGCTGTCAGTGCAACAAATCTATATCTACATTTGTAATGTGTGAAAATTTGCAAAAGCGACATGTGATTTTCTGTCAATTCCCTTTCTTTTCACTTCTCATGCATTATCCTCTCCTTCAGTTTGATTACCTTCACAGTATTCTATATAGCATACATACATACATATGTACATAAGTACACTGCTCGTCAAAAGTATTAGCTATATCTACTACTGATACATGTAACGAATGAATTCGGTGATGTTCCACCACATTTAGGTATTCTCCTCAGAATTTTTGGCAAGCAAAGCGTTTATACGAGTACATAAAATTTGATTAATTATTTTCTTCATATTTAATTTTTTTATATTTGTCAACATTTGAGGAGCTTTTTTGGTTACGGCCCAATTTTTAATAATAATAATAATAACCGGCGCCCTGCAATCCCGCTCTAGCGCATTAGAGGCGCATCTGCATAACGCACGGATTAATACAAAAGTACAAAAAAAAACAAAACAAAAAAATTAAAAAAGTAAAGAAGTACAACAGTATGCTAACATTCAATGAAATGTTAAGTGAGAATAAAATAGTTTTTCGAATTTGGCAAAGGGAAACGGAAGAATCAAATGGGCTGTAGTGAAAGTTGTAACTGTGACATAAACATCGTAAAGGATCATATAACTCAAAATTTATTTTACA
Source organism: Urophora cardui (assembly GCA_960531455.1). Classification (NCBI taxonomy): domain Eukaryota; kingdom Metazoa; phylum Arthropoda; class Insecta; order Diptera; family Tephritidae; genus Urophora; species Urophora cardui. The sequence continues at coordinate 50,713,936 of OY482672.1, read as the reverse complement.
ATATGAGTCCTCTAAGTAGCTTAGACATATCATTGGCTTCGTGAGCAAATGTGCTAAGTCCAATTTTTATCAAAACTGAGATTTTAATGCAGTAAGATAGTACAACTAAAAATACATCGCCTGCCAAAAAGAAGTTACCATAATGTCTGTTTTTCATGGTGTAATGCAGTGTTATGCAAATGTGCTAAGTCCATAAAAAAATTTTTTTTGTCAAAAATCTACGTGCTAAGTCCAGGTGAAAATGATAAATTATTGGTTTTTTTTAATTTGTTTTGTAGAATGATATAGAATTATTACTACATTGTTTTAATAAGCATGGCTTGGGACTGTGAACGTTAATAATTTGCGGGAGTGGCTAGCTTTCCCACCAATTTGATATGCAAACTAGTTTGCGGTACTTCTTACATTTTCATTATAATTGTATGCGTTTGATCGAAAGGCGGTGCACCTATTTTATATAGAGAGTGTACAGCATAATGTGGGCGTGGCCACACCCATTATCAACAGTTTTATCTCTCATCAGACCGAGCCTAAAATATTCTTGTTAGTGCAAAATTTCATCCCTGTATGACTTTTAGTTACAAAGATGCCACGTCACAAGTTTCCAAAGGGAGTTTTACAATTTTTTTTAAGTAGGCGTGGTTACAAACCGATTTTGCTAAAATTTTACTACAAGTAATAAAAGTACATACATATGTACCTACACCAAGTTCCGCCGTAATACATCAATTATTTGTCGAGTTATGGGCTCCGAAATGTCTTAGATTCACGATGCCACGCCCATTTTCAAAAATATTTATGGTTTCTGTTTAGTTGGACTCTTGCCAAAAACTTTCACTGAATTATCTTCATATTTGTACTTGTACTGGTACTTGCACTTTACAGGTCTGGTTCCCATATATAAAAGTGGGCGTGCTCCTCTACCAATTTGGAACATTTTTCGTCCAAACCTTTGCCCCGGCAAATAAATTACGTCTTCCACATTTCATCTATATATGTATCTACTACGGTTTCTGAGTTATTTATCACTTATAAAACTTTTAGAATTTATCCTTTCATAAGTAGGTGTGGCACCGCCAATTTTCGAGAATTTCAATTTATTTCTTTATAACGGCTTAAGCTCATTGCATGGATGGAATTTCATCCATTATCACTTTTTGCGTGTTTTTTGATATATACTATATAGGGAAAGTGGGCGTAGTTATCATCCAATTTCGCCTATTTTCAATGCCAACCTTCCCTGTCTAGTTAGGAGCCTCTGTACCAAATTTCATCAAAATATTTCACGTTGACTACGTACAGTTGAGTATAATAATTTGTGAGAAAATGTGCTAAGTCCACCTAAAAAATCAAAATCATAGAAAGCAAATGTGCTAAGTCCTAAAGAAGCTCATAACTTTGTACAAGCTTTATATTAAAATGTGCCGATAACTGGTATTTTAGCACGACCATCTGAGGAAGAAAACTGCATTTTCAGATTTTTAAAATAGTAACAACAAAAAAAGTTAGGAGGTTTTTTGCCTCTCCTGAAAAGTTACCATAAATAGACTTAGCACATTTGCTCACGAAGCCAACGATATGTAAATACTATACCAAACATTTCTCTACGACTAGATAGCGTTGGAAGGTTTAAAATTATTACGCGACAGCAATACAATGGAAGTTTAAAAAGAGTGTCCCAGTCAAAGTTTATCAGAGCAAAAAGCGACAACTGTTTTTGAATGGAATGAATATAATGAATTTTAATCTTCGTTCGATTTTAAATTAGTCATTTTTATATTGTCAATATACTTTTGTCGAGTACTTTACATGCATATATGCATACAAACTATTTTCGGTTTTCTGAGCAATTCATTTCAAAGCTTCTACTACTTCGTTTATATTCGGTTAAACGCACTGAAATGTAATTAAACTCGCACTCAGACTGAAATTCTCATGCTTATCATTTGCCTTCAATCACAACGTTCCTACATACACTAATAAACAACACAGTTGTCTTGTTTGTATGCACGTAGGTGTGAAGATGCACCAAACATCGGTTCCCATATAAGCTCTGATAAGATATTTTCGTAGTACATAAACATGCCAACATGTTCAGAATGTCAGTCCGCAATGTCTTATTTGGAGCTCTTTTCAACTTTGGCATGTGAACTTCTCACCCATTGTTTTCATTACTTTCGAACGCATTTCTTCCATATGAAGCCGACCGCCTCATCGCCATTAAGTATGTATGTACATATGGGTATACATATGTAGGTGTATTTATAGATATTTGCGGCATTTACTACTAGTCTCGTCTGTGATGTAATGAAGTTTTATTGGAAATGCAATTTAGTATTAGACAGCTCTATTTGCTATTCAAACTAAGCGGTTTTTGCTATTGTCTAGCTATTGAACGCTTCAATAAACTCAAAATGTTCGTATATCTAAATATGCGAAAGACACGTGTTGTTGAAATGTGCTTATGTACTTCAATCAATTTTATTAGAATTGTAAACAATTCACCAATTTCCATTGAATAATGGGGAAAAATTAATGATATTAATTACAAATTGAAATGAAATGTCAATATGAATTGGCATGTTTTATTGGTAGCAGAAAAAGGGGCAGTATGTCTATCAGATTTTGTACGCAGCTGCATGCATCCACAGCTAAATATACCTACGTCATTTCTTAAACATATTGGCATCTCATTCCGGTTTTTTTTTTGTAATACGACAACTTAAACAACTATGATATTGACTCTTAATTGCCCAGCAACTCATTTAAGGTACCAACTTGTCTTAGTTCTTAAGCCTTTAGTACTCAAACAGAGAAGGAGGTTGCTTCGGGTCCTTGTAGGGTTGATAACAGGACACAATCCATGGGAACAGCACATGGCTACCATAGGCATCATCGTGATGGTGGATTTTCTGGAGGAGGTCGACGACGAGCATTTTCTCTGCACCTGACCGGGCCTTCGCTAGACTAAGATTGCTTATTCTCTGGTCAGATGTATTGAGAATGGCAGTTGCACATTCCCTACCACTCGACAAACTTCTCAGACTGGGAAATTTGTAGAGGAACTCTAATTTCACTATCCCACCTCTTACATCCTTTCTAAAGGCCTTAAGTACAATGGGATAATATGCCTTAGTGCTTGGGAAAAGACAAAAATTTTCCTGGCCCCTGGCCTGCCACAAATCCATTCCATTTCATTGCAAGACTTTAGTAGTGTTTTTAGCAATAAACTTTTCTACACCTTTTCCAGTTTAAGTTCAGAAAATTACAATTGAAGTTCAAATATCTACCTTGACAAGGAAAATATTTTCATATTAGGTTTGTTTCTAATTAAACTAGCAGCTAGCTGTCAAGTGAGCAGAACGGAAAGAAATGCGCTCATAAAGAGCGAAACAAACAGAAAATCAAGAAACGGAATAATAGTAAAAATTAGCGATTAGTAATTTGAATGCCATTTTTGACAGTTAATGGTTATTTTTTGTAAAAAAACATTTAATTTTCTTTATTTCTATTTCAAAAATTCAGAAAATTTCAAAAGTAATAAAATCAAAAGTATTCGTTTGTTTATTTTTTCAACAGCTGTTTCTGAGTTTGGCAGCAAATAATTTCAGCTAGATAAAATTTTACTAGCTGAAATTTGGAGCTGTCAATGGCTCTCTTCTGCTATTTTTTTAACTTATGAAACGATTTACCAGCCGAAACTTGGCTAACTATGCATAAGTAGCTAATAGTAAACGGACCTATTAATTCAGTGATATTTTAGCAGAAAAAGAAAGATAATTACACTTGTTCCAATTGTGATTCTGACTTAGTCTCTTAAAGCAGTTGCGCTCCAATTTATTTGTTCTCTATTACATAAAATCGTTTAATTTGATTTAATACTCAAAAGCTGCACAGAATAAGTACTAAAACGCGTTGGACCAATTTATTTGCAGATTAATTGCATAAGTAAAAAAAAACATCCTGGTTTAACAAAATTAACAAATTTAAATGTTGAATAACAATTAACCTAAACAACACACGTACGCTACATTTTACTCGAAAACAGCATAGCTTTCATTTATTTAATGTGCAATTGCTCCATCTGACAATTCGGTCTACTTGTTCATTTCCGTTGAAGAGCAAACATCATTTTATGTTTCTCACAGAATTTCCCAAAAAAAAAAGCTAACAACACTGGTTGATAATGAAAATTCAAGAAAACATGATTAAGCGTACATTCAAACAAGTTTACAAGATTGTTGCATAATTGGAAGTCATGTTCAAGAAATTGTTTATAACCGTAAGATAAGTAATTGTCCCAGAAGCAATGTTAGATGTTGTTTCTATAAACGACAAGGAAAGTGGCATTTTTTCTTTAATTTTTTTTTATGATTAACACAAAGTTAAGCTCACGGACAACGGAGGAGAAAGAAGAAAATTAAAAATGCTAAAAGTACAAACATACCTCACAGACAAGAAAAACTATGCAAAACAAAAGACAAAGAGAAGCAGAAACAAGTAAGAGCGCGTCTGTCTTCGGCCGTACCGAAGACTTCATACCTTTCATGTGTGGGGAAATGAAAAGCTACCTACATATGTATGTATGTTGTACATAGCCTGATTTAGTATAATCTATAATTTCAATTTTGTGGGTTATTTATGGAACGATTTATTAGAAAAAATGGTGTCTGGGCTATTTAACATGGCTCAAACTACTCAGCTCATGATTCTGATTATATCGGTATATATATTGATGGGTCTGTCACGCCTCCTACTAGTACTTTCAAGATTTGATTTTCGGCACAAAGTTATAATACCATTTCATTCTCATGAAAGGTATAAAAAGGAAAAAAAAAATCTAAATTGAGAATTTACTTTCCTTGAGCTTGGCTGAGCAGCGCCACAAAGGCGTTGACATTGCCTCTATCACAACTTTGATGGCCAAACAAACATGGAAAGGAAAGGAAAGAAAAGGAAAGCGCTCACACCTCCACGCGTTGTGTGTACAAATCAGGGGGTTAGATGTGACCCATGGCTTAATTGTCGACATACGGCTATTAGAGCAATATGTATTAAAATATGCAATGAATTAAGAAGAGGAAGGTGGCAAAGAGACAATATCGCACACTAAATCAAAAAGCGTTACAACTCAAAATTCAAAAATTTTCAGGAGAGGCAAAAAACTTTTTAATTTTTATAGGCAATGATATGGGAAAAGGCTACGTATAATAGTTATTTCTCAGTTAAAAAAGACTCTGATGGAAAAGATTTTTTGGCAGCCGCTAGAGATATATTCTGTGTACTAATTTAGGGAAGAAACCCGATTTCGAAAAATTTTGAGTTGTAACGCTTTTTGATTTAGTGTGCGATATGCTAAACAAATGGCCAGCAAAAGACAAACGCACAAAAAAACACAAACTGTAAAAAAGCATAGGACCTGGTAAGCTGGCCAAGTGGCAAGAAATTCATGAGGATACATACCTACTTATTTGAGATGACGGGGCGGAGCAGGTATTTGTTATCTTGTTGTTGCTGCCTTTCGGGTCTGGCAATGAAATGGGCAAGCAAAATCAAGCACTTGTATTTATAATATGGTTGAGGAGGTGATGCGTCGACGACAACAGCTGTCAGGATACGTATGCAAATTGGAGCGTGAAGAATAAGAAAAAAGGAAATTAGTAGCAAACAAAAAATGTAAATGAAACTTGACATTTGAGCAAACGATGATTGTTGCTGTTGTGTTTTTTTATTTAGAGCGTTTATTGACCATGTTTCGGGTATTGCATTTTATTTGTGTATAAGTTTAAAGTAGCGCAAGAGCAAAGGGAAATGTCTTAGACACAAAAAAACAAAAAACAAATTAAATATATCCAATATAAATTAGATAAGAATTTAAGATGAAGCAGATATTTTTTTAATTTTTTCTTATTTTTATCAACGCAATTAAACTTGTCTGTACGTGAAAGTGAAAAAGCGTGTGAAACTTTAGACAGAACAAGTACATCTCAATAATTATTTGAAGAAAAAAGATTTGCTTTTGTCATGCAGCTTTCAATAAAATGTACATAAATATTTAGCTAATGTATAAATAGGAAGTCTTTATATATCGACACTTCCGTGCAATACTGTACTAAGTATAAAAACTGTATTTTGCAGGTGAAGCAAAGTTTAAATTCGATATGAAACTTCAGTTGTATGCTAAGTATACATATGTATCTTCACTTGTAACTTCTATTTGTATTAAATGGTCAATATCAAAACTTGATGTCATTTAAGCAGGGCAGGAAGAAACTCAGAGTATGAGTGAGTAAGTGAGGCATCTGATCCTCACGGCATGATGATGAGCGACCGTTTGCGTTTCTCACTCATCTAGAACGCAAAGTGAGAGTTTTGTTTGTTTCTTCACTCATTTTGAATGAGTGATGTAGCAATGAGCCGCTCACGCTGCGAGGTGAGCCGCCTTAGGTTTCCTCTTCTCTCGGTGAAATGCGTGTGAACATGTGATGACGCTGCGCCGAAAATCAGTCATAATCAGACTTGGGCAAAATCTTAGCACCTGCTAAATGAGAGTAAGCGCCCGTGTACATATACACACCGATTGTCACTACTATAGACCAGAGATCCCCAAAACTCTAACTGCAGCAGTGTTAGTAACTGCAGCAGTATTAGTGAAAAACGACTTGTTGAGTGCCCAGCTACTACCGTCGCATCGTTCAGTAGCTTGCGGGCAAGCAAAAAGACAACAACGTGCACGCATATATTTTTCGCTTTTATGCGCTGCTATACCACGTCGCACAATGAAAACGAAGTATGCGTGGACGTTCGTATGAAAACGAAGTATGCGTGTACGTTGTTATCTTTTTGCTTGCCCGCAAGCAACTGAATCGTCGCACGGTCGTAGATGGTCACCTAACTTTTGCGCTCTTACTACGACAAAACGAGAGAGTATAACAATCTGTGTGAGTTGAGCGTTGCACCTCAGTGCTATGAAACGAAGACCCCTGATTTAGTCGTCACTCAGCAAGTGGCGTAGCAACATCGAGAGTGCTTGTCGCTTGCATAGTGTATAACGTACAGTGACTTAGCTCATCGAAAATCGATTAAAAAAGTCGATATATGGTCGATGTGCCATCGCCATTGAAGGGCAGACCAGCATGGCGTCAATTTTTGAAGGGCAGTTCAGCATGGCGGCCGGAGGTGGTTGTTGTAAAAATACATATATATTTCTCAAAAATTTAGGGTTGCTGCTCTCGTTTTTGTCTAATTCAGGGTTTCGTGGAGATTCTGCACCTCATAAACCCTGATGAAATCTGAGGAAGTGTTACCGTGTTTCAATACTTTCGCAAATTTTTTTTCCATATTATTGTATTACAATATGAACAAATATTGAAATAAATAAAGTTGCTTTTAATATCAAAACGCCACAACTCTTTAAGCTTTATTTTAGTTTATAGTAATTTTGAACATCGAACAAAATTTTTGAGTGAGTTTGTTCATGCTAAGTACATATCTATTTCTCAAGCTTTGCTTGAATACAAACTGTTTTTATTACCAAATTATTTTTCTAATGATGTCGTTTTCGAGATTCGCCATCACACAAGCGAGGTCGGATCGAACAAAAATGTTTGAATCCATAATGAGTAGTAGCCATACTCGCTAACTTGTCGATAAAAATTTCCCTCTGCTCGCTATCATTCACATATAAATTTGACAGAAGGAAATTTATAACCAGCAGAGAAATTGTGAATCGAAAGCGGCTTGAATTTCATGCAGGGACTGTAACGGTTATGAGTTATATCCAAAAAGTTGTTTTTTAATCATTATTTTCTGAGTATTATTTTCTGAAAATAAAAGTTATTTTTTTAGTTTTATTTTTCCCTCAGAAAATAAAAGTTATTAATAGGTCCATTTCTTTATACACTAACTGGTCAAAGAAAGCGAAATGTCAGAAAATTTAGAGAGAGCAAAAATTACAGTTCCACTAACTCTCCTTGCTAATTTTTGTTGAACAAATTTCAACTAGCAAATTTTACTAGCGATAATAAGAACAAACCAAAAATATGTCAAACAAAAAAGTAAACGTAAATCAAATTAGCTATATGATTTTATTAAAAACAAGTAAGGAAGCCTAAGTTCGAGTGCAATCGAACATTAGATACTCAGCTGTATGCTTTCATTGTTTGTTTGCGTTTGTTCGATATAGGGTGTATTTTATATGAAACGAGTGCTGCATAAACAGGGCGCAGCCACGCCCATTTTCAAAATTTATATCAATCATCCAAATAAGCATACAAATATTATTGTTAGTGCAAAATTTCATCCCTCTATGACTTTTAGTTACAAAGACTTCACGTTACAAATTCCAAAAGGGTGTTCCAGAAATATCTTTGTTAAAAAGTAGGCGTGGTCATAAACCGATTTCAATACATTTTTGCGTGTCTATTAACACATGTTATAAAAGTGTATAAACCAAGTTTCGTCATAATATCTCAATTATTTGTCGAGTTAAAGGCTAAGAAATCTCATATATCCCTTTGTCTAAAAAGAGGCGGTGCCACGCCCATTTTCCAAACTTTTTTATTTTTTGTTTCCGGTCTATTGTAAAACTCATGTCACAAAATTTCAATGAATTATCTTTATATTTCACATAGATATCGCTTAAAATGGTTTTATTAGGTCACTTTATAATACACATATATAAAAGTGGGCGCGGTCGTCAACCGATTTTGGTAATTTTTCGTCCACACATTTGGCTAAGTAAATATATCACGCGTACCAGATTTCATCGATATATCTTTAACGGTTTCTGAGTTATGGCTTATTAAACTTTCAATATTCGCTCCTTAATAAGTGGGCGTGGCACCGCCCATTTTCCAAAATTTTTGTAGTTTTTGTTTTATGTCCATAGTTGGACTCCTGCCACAAAATCTCAGTGATTGATCTTTATATTTGACAGAGATATCGCTTAAAATGTTTTTATTAGGCCCCCTTATATTTCCTATATATAAAAGTGGGCGTGGCCGTCAACCGATTTTGATAATTTTTCGCCAAAACATTTGACTAAGTAATTATATTACGCGTACCGAATTTCATCGATATATCTTCAACGGTTTCTGAGTTATGACTCATAAAACTTTCAATGTCTGCCCCTTAATAAGTGGGCGTGGCACCGCCCATATTCCAAAATTTTTGTGTTTTTTGTTTTATGTCCATAGTTGGACTCATGCGACAAAATTTCAATGATAGATCTTTATATTTGACAGAGATATCGCTTAAAATGGTTTTATTAGGTCACTTTATAATACACATATATAAAAGTGGGCGTGGCCGTAAACCGATTTTGATAATTTTTCGTCAAAACATTTGTCTATGTAAGCAAATTACGCGTACCAAATTTCATCGATATATCTTCAACGGTTTCTGAGTTATGACATATAAAACTTTCAATGTTTGACCCTTAATAAGTGGGCGTGGCACCGCCCATTTTCCAAAACTTCATCAAATTTCTTCATAAGGGCCCGAGCTCAATACGTGGGTAAAATTTTAAAACTCTAGCTATATTAGTGGCTGAGATACCAAATTTCCGATTTTTTCTATATAGGAAAAGTGGGCGTGGTCATGGTCCGATTTCGCCCATTTTCAATACCAACCGTCCCAGTCTCGATACCAACTTGCGTTCCAAATTTCATCAAAATATCTCAATTTTTGCGCGAGTTAGAGTGTTTACAGACGGACGGACGGACGGACGGACGGACAGACGGACGGACGGACGGACGGACGGACGGACGGACGGACGGACGGACATGGCTCAATCGATTTCTCTTTTCACCCTGATCATTTTGATATATATAAGTCTATATCTATCTCGATTATTTCATTCTGTTACAATCCACCGTTATGTGATTAAAACTATAATACTCTGTGTACTAGTACAGCTGAGTATAAAAAGGTGAAAATGGAAGTAGTAATCCAATTTATCCCAAAAACATGGAAAACCAGCAAATTTTGATAACTTCGTGTATCCTTACTTTTTGCTAACATAACTCATTGAGAGCAAATGTCACTTTCCCACAAACCTCGTTGCTTGAGACTAGTAAATTTTATTTTTGGTAGAAAAATAAAAGAAAATTAGCTATTAATTCGGTAAAATTTAATTCGGTGCGTGAACTTAGGCGATTTTGATATAGACTCATTCAGGAGCGGATTTACATAGGGGCAACTTGGGCAGCTGCCCAGGGCGCCGTTTCAATAGGGGCGCCAAAACTAAGACAGAAAAAATTTTTTTATTTACTAAAAAATGTTTTTTTTTTTCAATATTACAAGAATGAAAGATTTTTCAAAAAAAAAAACTGTCGAAAATCCCTAAACTTGATTGTTTTTTTTTTTTCAAACTCCTCGAAAAGAGTGAGTTTAGTTTCAGGACGAAACATTTTCACTATAAAATTGTTTTTCAGATTCGTATGATGAACTGCAATTTAATGATATTGCGAAATCTGTGCCACCTAATAATTAGGGTTTAAGATCAGATCATTTTGAAGGTTAGAAAATGGAAAAAATGTGGTACCTATATAAGAATCGAATCAAATTTTTTCAATCCGTAAAATATATCAGTAATGAAATGTCACCACACGAAGGCAAGTACGGTTTTTTTTTTGGAAATATTGGGGCGCGGCTTTATTTGTTTGCCCAGGGCGCTTCTAGAGGTAAATCCGCCCCTGGACTCATTATAAACTCATTTGCAAAAAGACAAAATAAAGGGGGTGGGGGACTTTTTTCGGTCCATATAAGGCGTGACCGTCTAATGTACGTGCCCTTAAAGTAGCCTGAGAACAGAAAAATCTACTTTTTTGTCCAACTACATTTTTAGAATATAGATTTAAGATATAGATTTTATTGTATCATTAAATTAATTAGAAAGTAACAATTTTTTATTAAGTCTTAAAACTAATTAGAAAGTAATATATATAAAATTTTAAAACTAAGGTACAATGTCGTATCGTTCATTAACATATTTATCTTGCACTAGAATTGCATACATATATTAATTACGTGTGTACGTACATTCAATGTATTTAATATTAAAAAATAAATCTCAGATATTAATTCACTTTAAGTACTCAAAAAGGGAAACTTTCCATTATTCCAGCACGCCTCGAGAAAAATGACTTATACAGGGGTGTAAGAGGGCTCTCACAGATCCCAAATGTGAAAACCAAACTTGCCGGAACACCTTTTTGCGTTGGCGGCATTCGGCCGCGCTTCAAAAAAAATAACCCTCAGCCGGCAGAATTCTATTTCTGGATTAAAATCCATGGACCACAGTGGTTTTGTATATAACTCCTTTTGCGCACGTTTGTGTGCGTATAGTGTTTATACATAGTAAAATTAGCAACTTTAACAACAAATATCTCGGAAATTACAAGCCTCCGGCTAGATTGGTTTTAAGATTTGGGAACTGTGAGAGCCCCTCTACACCCCTGTATAAGTCATTTTCCTCAGGGCGTGCTGTAATAATGGAAAGCCGACCCATCTTTTCTGCTTTCTCCGGCCAATTTTGATTGTTCAATAAACGAGGACTCCGGATGGGGTAGTTTGACAATTCGCCTCCAAAGCTATGGGTATGTTCAGAAACGCAGCATGAAACGCAACAGCGGCAGTACAAAATTTTTTGCTGATTGTGATGAAAAATTTACGTTTATGAACGCTCTGCTTGTACTACAAAGGTAGATTGTGCTTCAAACTGAGTTTCCGAACAAAGCCTATGAATGTTATGCTTGCCTGCGGTTACACTATCCCTGTAAGTTCGACACGAAAAATACTACCCAAAGGCACAGTTCTGAATATGTAAAGTGGCCGCAACACAACATCCTGCTCATCGCCGGCATGCACAATTTTTTCATAAACACTTTGACTAACTTCCGATGCTAAATAATTGCACGTAAGGTCGATATGAAACGTAATTGATATATTTTGGTGCTTCGCCATTGAACAAATTCCATGTGGAATAATAACCATCCGCATGATACCATGCAAATTGCGTACCTGCTTCATTCAAACAAACCAACTCTCTGGCCATGCCCCGGTGCTATATAAGCATGACCTACCGTTGACAATTCTTTAATGGATTCAATGGCACCCGGATCTAGTTTATATGTGGCGATTACTTGCTCCAGTACAATATCGTGATGTATTACGGGTTCACGAACGAAGCCAAATCAAATTGATAGATATTTTCACCTTCGGTGCCAAGCCAAACAATATACTTTTCCAATGAACAGTATAGCGATGACTTTTTTTAATTTGCCATCGAATTGTAATATTTTTGTGGGCACTAGTGTGGCGCCGTCAGGTTCCCATAATATTATATTATTTGATGCAGTTACCGAGAGTACACTTCCAGTGCCATAAACCCATTCGAGTAGCTGAATTACTTTCAAGTATGTGTTGACCATAAAATCCAACATCCGGTTGACCAAATACTTTAATGGCGGCAGTTGTGGTTCCAATTGCCATCAATTTGGAAATGGGATTGTATGCAAAGGCAGATAGTTTATGTGGAAAGCCATGTCGTTCAGTCCAAATTGGGAAAGAGGAATATTACCAATAAATTACTGAATTTGCGAATATTTTAAGCAGCAGCGCAATAATTGATATTTTTATTTTTATACAAAATGGCGAAATAAAACCAAAAGATGCTTGCAAGGTTGCATATTTTAGCACACGGTTGCATTTCGATGTACTTTTTAGAAACTTTTAAAACTATTATTTTGTTTACTAAATTTTCGCAAAATAAATAGAAACCTGTACACAAAACAAACTCTTATTACTAGAAATATGGTTTTATTTAATAATAGTCAATGAAAAGGTATTTTTTATGCAACTTTTTTTTTGTTAATGATACTATTTAATTCTAAATTTTGTGACACTATCGAATGCAACTCTGCCAGAAATTGGGACCCTTGATACCAAATAAGCAACTCTTAAAATCAGCTGAGCACAGCTGTTCGACCTGTTTTAAACACATCTCAGATAGGGATGCCACTTTTGGGCTTTTCCTACCAAAACTGGTAGGTTTTATTCCTTTTGGTAGGTTGGTAGGACGATTTGAATTTTGGTAGGTTTTTGCCTTCGTTCAACTAACATCACTGATTTGGTACATTTGTCACTTTGCCACAACACTGTTGAGAAAACGTGTCTTCTCAGTAGAGTTTTGTCACAGAACTCTGCTAAATAGAAACGCTTTCGTTTTTACATGGCCGTTTTAATTCTAATAATTATTTTATGTGAATTTTATATGAGCTATTGGCCAGTTTATAATTAAGAAAAATTGAAAAAAATTTTTTTGGTAGAAGTTATGGATCCATTTCGGAGACCACCACATCCCCTCATCAGAGTTCTTCCAGCGCTTTCTTTGAGATTCAAGTACACTTGCCCCCACAGACACAACTGGAGGAAATTGAAAACAGAAAGGCATCTGACATTTTACGCTATATGAAGCAAACAAGGTTGTCCGTCTACATGGTGTGTAATAAAGAGCTTTATGTGGTATCACATAATCATGATCATCAGGCCTACCGAGGTAGTAAATGTGTTTGCTGTACCAAGTGGAAACAATGTCCGCTATTTCACTCAATAAATCTTCTTACGTTTCATTCCTCATTATTCCTCAAATGTTATTCCACAAATGTAAATCCTGATTTCCTCCGTACTGGACGAGCAGTGACAGCCACTAATACCCAATCCAACCTTGCCAGAATATCATTAAACGCTAACTCAAGTTTTTGTTTATGTGGGAACGCTGCTTCCTCCTCTTTTCCTTCACATTTTTATCACTCATTCTAAAATTACTTGAAATTTGTACAAATAATATTAAATTTAATACTAAAATTTGCAAATAAAAAAATAAACAGCGGTAAAAAAACAAAAGTGCCCGGTTACTGCAGGGTGGTCGGTTACTGGCACAGTTACCCTAAATGAATTTGTTGAATATGGTTAACACTCTGGCTGCCAAGGCCTTTTTAGAATTTTGATCGTTCAGTGCCAATGTCATTTGAAAATTTTGGTCACCTGAGGCCAACAACTTTTTTTTGTTCCTTTTTGTTTCTTAGTGCCTAAAAATAAGTTTTGACTACTCCCGACTTTATTGTGGACCCTACTTTTGCAGTTATAACGGTTTTTTGGTGTCGCACATTTTCGTGCGACATGGCCTGGGAGAACATAAAATATGTTGTGGGGCCACGTCGCACGAAAATGTGCGACACCGAAAAACCATTACAATTTAATATTTAGGTTTTATTTTATTATTTTATTATGTTTTTTTTTTCTTTTTTAAAATTTAGAATAATTTATAGAATGGCGCGAAGAAATGTAAAAGATAGCGATATTGCAGATAAATTGCAAGATGTGCTAACTTCGGACAGCGATGATGGAGATTTTTCAAGAGACGATTCTGAAATTGATATTATTGTTTTTTAAATAATATACATTTGAATTTACATACATATATGTTCTTATATTTTTTTTTGCTCATAAACGAATTGAACTAATAAAAAGACACATCTAAATTTCCAACATTTTTATTATCCAAAAAAAATACCATTAAAAGTACACAGGGGCCATGGGAAATACACCAAAATGTTCACCACAGGCCAGAGAATCCGAATTCAATGTAAAATTCCATATTAAAATGCACGAAAAGGTGCGACGTGGTCTCAAAGTAACATTTAGGTGTCGCACGAAAAAGTGCGACGTGGCTTGAGGGTAACATTTAGGTGTCGCACGAAAAAGTGCGACGTGGCCTAAGGGTAACATTTAGGTGTCGCACGAAAACGTGCGACATGGCAGCCAGAGTGTTAAATCTCACATTAAAAAAAAATTGGTAGGCTCGAAGCCATTTTGGTAGGTTTTTGGTAGGAAAAAGATTTTCTTAGTGGCATCCCTGATCTCAGAGTCATTTCACTGTACTCCGTACACAATGGTCGCTTGTTTGCACGTTGAAAATAATTTACTATACTACCTAATATCGACGCACGTCGTCATTTTACTATCAAAAATTTCTCATACCCACACAAATTCTATAATGTCTGTAACCGAAATTGAAGGGCGTGCGTATTAAGCAAATTCGACTCCCAATTTTCGTTTTGCTGACAGTTGAAATTAAGCCTTGTGGGTGATTATTTGCAAAAAAATTGACATTTGCTTTTGATATCGTGTATGTTAGGTACATATTCCACAAAATAGCAAGATTTTCTCGGAGTTTCTATATTTTTCACTTTCTTTATCTGTATACGCACGTAAGTCAATTTCGGTTCAACGCATATGGAAAATTTGCAGGCGTGCGTCAATTTGAGGCTTGCGTACATATATATGTATTATTTACGCATTGCATTTGCCCGATCACAGTTCGTTCGACGAACTATAGCGCTCTCACTAATACAATCTCAATTTCAAATTTGCGTACCACTGGACTAAACGAAAACGAACCAATTGATTTGCGCTAATAGCCCAGTTAGTCGAGAACGTGTGGTACGCTCGCTGACGCAAACGCCCGTATGCAGTTTTTAGGATTTTTTGAGCCCGTAGCAATCAGCTGTTTTACTCACACATATTTACATATATATATAGTTTGTTTACATTTTGGCAGGGTTGCCATTTAGTCATTTTTGAACAAACAAGATTTTTACTAATCTTCAAAGTGTTATGCGGATTACTCTTCAATACACAACTGTGCATTATTTGCCAAATGGCAAGAAAATACTAATTTAATCGTTTATAAAGTTGTCGTTGACGACTTTTTTTTATTAATTTAGTTACTTTTTTACGGCTTAGTTGGTAGTTAAACACATTTTTCTTGTAATTTTGTTGCTGCCCAATATATTTCCATCACACCTTGGTCATAGTTATCAAGGGCTAAAACATAAAATAACAAAAAACACAGTCATAACATTAAATTTTCAATTGAAAATCCATAAAAAAATTATATTGGGAAGCAACAAGATTCTCACAAAAATTTGTGTTTAATTAAGAAATCTGTACTGAGTTTCTGTAACTCATATCTTTTCTAGAATAAATAGGTGGTGACAAAGTGTGGATCGTATTAGTGTGACATCACTTTAATTGATTTTGTTACAGAAACTCAGATTTATTGTGGCAATTTATAACTTTTTAATGTAGAAAAATTGCAGAAGAAGACCACCAAGAGTTATCAATTAAGAAAATACCGCCACCATTGTGGATAAATACAATTTTTGCTTTAATTTTCAGTAATATCTTCATTTATTAGGAGTGTTCAATATTTCAAAATTTTTACATATTTTTACCAATAGTTACGAATTTATGTTCAATAACCCAAAAAATTTGCAAAAGAGAGCCAAATTGAGAGAGCAAGACCTCGAGAGAGTTGATAAACGCTGCAAGTAAAATTTTCACTTGCAACTACTAGCAGCTTTAAAAAAATAGAAGTGTCAAAAATATATGATCACAAAAATTTCAATTGGAAATATACAAACATTTTAAACGCAAATTTCTAATTGTGTACTAAATAAGTTAGCGCAAAAACGAATCTTAATGATGTTGTGGAATAGCCAAAGTAGAATTTTGTTTTCCTAATTCAGTTATTTCCATTCATTTCCAATTACAACCTAACCTAAAAATCAAATTGTCAAAACAGCGTATCAGCTGTTTTCTTGCGAATGTTTACGATTTTGTGTTCAATTACTTTGGTTGATAATTTTCTCTTTTTCTCGTTTTTACTCTTAATTTGACATTGACGCTCTTTTTGCAAGTACTTGCAAGTAAAGTTGTTGAACAAAGCTATTATCTTGTTATTAATTTATATATATATATATATATATATATATATATATATATATTTACATTTTGTTTGGGATTTAAAAAAAATTTATAAACGCTTTCTTTCCTTTCTTTTTAAAAATTAAAGTAATAATAAATGGTTCGTTTAAGTAGACATACTATTTTTTCCATGTGAACACATATATGTATATTCGATAACATTTTACAATCTTGTTGAGTTAGTTGTATAATGCTCTGAAAATTACTGTTTAAATATTTAATAACTAAAAATGTTCAACTGGCAACCCTTCTACCTTGCAACCATGCGAGCGATCAGCTGCCACGTTTTTACGTAAAAAATCAAAATGATTTTGATTTCTGCGGTACGGGCTTCTGCGTCGTACGTCGTTGAATAATCGGTTACATAGAAATCCCATTAAATAGGTTGGATCAGCTGACACGGTACACGGGTTTACGTTCTCGACTAACTGGGCTATAATACGGCGCTCTCACTAATACAGTTGCATTTCAATTTTGCCTATCGCTGCATTAGAATACGTGAAGCTGGACCCCTCCTCAACTGATCGAAAACTCAATATGCAAAAATGAATGCTAGATTTATGTGCTAATTTCGTCCAACAACCAAATTTTCTTTTTTTATTTAAAATTTTTTTTTTTTAATTTCAAATTTGGGGTAAATTTATAAAAAAAATTAATAAGCCTAAAATTTAGGCCCTAAATGAACGCCATGATAACTAGCTGTTATTTACCAAAAAGAATTTTTTTGTTTTTTGAATTTTTAAGACTTTTTTAAATTTCACGTTTTTTGAATAGAGGGCATATCTGACTATAGTTTGGACCAAGTGGAAGTGTAAAATAGTTTAAATATAAATACTTGGCGACAACGATTTATCTTAACCCCGCCATTAGTTGGTTCTGCCTGTTAGAGGGAGAAGCTCTGCGAAGCTCTCAATGTTTTTATTCCATAAAACCTTAACTTGCAATATAAGTACACTTGCTTCGCTTTGGCTACAAAGCTCATTTGATACTTTAAAAATCTACTGAAGAATCAAACAAAAAAAAAAAAAACAATTAAAATTACAAAATTAAATTTCAAAGAAATAACGGCCGCAAGCATATGTATGTACACATACACATTTACATGTTAACCTACTTGCATACTTATCCTTGACTCCTTGTTGCAAAAAAAAAGAAAAAGAAAAAATTAAGTACCACACATATTACAAGCTAATCCAATCTGGTTACTGCGAATTTCAATTCAAATAAAGTAATTAGCCTCCACAACTTGTTATGCGCCGCACTTGTACACTTGAGTGAAGTGGAGTGGAGAATTAGCGCTTAGCGATGCTTATGCACTTAACTTAAATGCGCTGTAGCAAACTACGATTTGTGAGCGCATAATTGAGTTTGGCTGGCGGCGAATGACGAAGAAATGCAGCGCCAAATGGGGGCGAAATGTGCAAATAGTTAAGAGTTGAAGTTGCAAAGAGAAATTGAAAGCAAAAGAAGCTGAATTAAAAATAAATATGTATGTGAAATAGTGCAAGTAGTTGTCGTTAGCAATTTGAATTAAAAAGCAATTCTAGTTCTTTCATAAAACTAGTACATACATACATATATGTGTGTATGTAAAAGCCAAAGTTAAAGGTAAAAGCAGCGAAAAGCGTGGAGAGATGAAAAGTGAAACAGTTTATGTGACAGCACAGGAACACTTGAATGTCATTCAACAAAATTACGAAAATATGTTGCTCATACGCAGTGTATGCCATTTTTTTAGCAGTGACTTAAATGGATTAAATTTCTAAGAAAATTTGGTGTTCACATAGCGTATAATTTATCAAAGTAAATTAGAAAAAGCTGCACATATTTAAATAAACCAATCATGAGGAAAAAAAACGCTAATAAATCAAATATAACACTGCTCTACAGCCAAAAAATACTCTGAACGCAACCATCCTTTCTATATGTAAAATCGGTCGCTGATTCCGAAAATCGGGTTCATTTTTAATTCTATGGGAAGGTTTTTGAGATATCGGCAATTTACCGTTATTTGGCCAATGTGTCCACTTAATCCTGTATATCTCTTTAACACAGTGAGTTATATTCCTTAGGGTGACACCAAACGAAAGAAAATTAAATTTCCTTTTCACGGCTCCTATAACATTTTTCTCTAACTCTTATAGTTTCTGAAATATTGACGATTAAATTTTAATTTTTTCGATTTTTTACGATTTTTTGAAGAAAAAATTGACTTTGTCAGGCAATATCTTTAAAACCAATACTTTTACCTTCGGTTTTACTCCTTTTAAAAAAATTAAATTTCCTTTTCACGGCTCCTATAACATTTTTCTCTAACTCTTATAGTTTCTGAAATATTGACGATTAAATTTTAATTTTTTCGATTTTTTACGATTTTTTGAAGAAAAAATTGACTTTGTCAGGCAATATCTTTAAAACCAATACTTTTACCTTCGGTTTTACTCCTTTTCATGAAGCTCTATTCTATTACCAAAAAAATAAGCTATCAACGATGAAAATCCATTGTAAAATGGAAAAGTTATAGGCGATCAAGTAAATACAGCCAGGTCGCGCAATGCCTCTGCACGCGTACATTCTATGCATATTGTACCAATACCTACACATCTGCAGTAGCAGTACATTGGCAGCGCAGTAGATATAAGCCAATTTACGGGTATAACATGCATAAAATATACCCGTGTAGAGGCATTGTGCGACTTGGCTGTATTTACTTGATCGCCTATAACTTTTCCATTTTACAATGGATTTTCTTCGTTGATAGTTTATTTTTTTGCTAATGGAATGGAGCTTCACGTAAAAGATTAAAACCGAAGGTGAAGACATTGGTTTTAAAGATATTGTCTGACAAAGTCAATTTTTTCTTCAAAAAATCGTAAAAAATCGAAAAAATTAAAATTTAATCGTCAATATTTCAGAAACTATAAGAGTTAGAGAAAAATGTTATAGGAGCCATGAAAAGGAAATTTAATTTTCTTTCGTTTGGTGTCACCCTAAGGAATATAACTCACTGTGTTAAAGAGTTATACTGGATTAAGTGTACCCATTGGCCAAATAACGGTAAATTTCCGATATCTCAAAAACCTTCCCATAGAATTAAAAATGAACCCGATTTTCGGAATCAGCGACCGATTTTACATATAGATAGGATAGTCACGTCCAAAGTACAGACAAAAAATTTCATTTTGTGATCCAGTGTAATTTTCAATTATAAAGCGCTCTTTTCAAGCAAGCAAGGGCTCAAGAATCACTTCCATCACCCAATATTCGCCTCTTAGAGAGCCGGTTTTCTTTTAATTCTTGTAAAAAGCGCGCGCTCTTCTTGGATGCATGTTTTGTTTGACATTTTGGACAGTCCGTAAGCGCTCCCATAAATTTGTCAAAATGGTGTCCAACATAAAACACTGGACTCGTATTTACCTTTGATCAATAAGCCCATTATATTTATGTGCAATTAAATAATAAGGATAATAATTTTTTATACAAAAATATCCAAGATACGATTTGCAGTATCTAATAAGTAGAAGTAAAGCCACAATAATTATTTAGGTAGAGTTGAAGGTCCAATAAGTGTTTAAAAATTTGAATAATTTTCCATCAATTAATGAAAAAGTTTACATTCTGATATTAAATCATTCTGCTTGAAAAAAATTTAGTTTTACTTTAAAACTACTTATAATACGTAGCAGCCACAGCAGCGTCCTGTGAGCCACGCATTACATACAATATTTACCTATACAGATGCCAGCAATAAATTATATACGGAAACACATTTTAGCTGTACACGTTAGTTTATGCTTATGCACGTATGTACCCTGCAAAAGAGCAGAGTACTCCATGCACGCGTGTATAGAGTACTCGCTATGGACCAACCGAGTACTCCATAACCTGCCACATTTCATATAAAAAATATGGTCCATTTAACATGGCGATGTCCTAGGCAGGGATCACATACTCCGATTTACGCATGACAGCCGAGTAATCTAAGTAGTACCTACATTGGATTAATTCATGGAGTAGGTACTAAAATTAATGAAATTTAATAATCTCTGAACATATTTGAACGACTACCAATTCAATTTGATTATTAGCATTATAAACATACATACATACATAAGTATGCTTTTCTTTAATAAAAAAATAATAAAATTTTTCTAGCGCATTCACCAAAATATTGTGTTGCGTTTCAATGTCTCTTTATTACTAAATCCTGCATGTTCATACAAGCATGCATATGTACATACATACATATGTACGAACTTGCTTCGTCGTTAACGCGATATACATACATTTGCTATTCGTAGCAATATTCGGCTAACTACGAGCCGATGCAGATAAACGGGTCGCTCCCTTGGGACTATGTTTCTGATCACTTTGAAAGTACTCCAACCTACTACCACAAAATGGATCATATAATCCATTGATTTTTGCAGGGTAGGTAGATATGTATGTATGTATAGGTAGCACATGATTGCCTCCTAGTAGAGCTGCAAAACTATCGATGGCACTATCGATAGTATCGATAGTTTTTTTTTTCGTGTCACTATCGATAGTTTTTTTCCACTATCGATGGTTATCCCTATTCATTCTTGTAGTTTTGTCCCAAGAGAAGAATACTGAATGTTAGGGAGGAGTTGGATTTCGATATCAAATTGGTCAAATTAATACCCCAGCGGGTTAGGGGGCTTAGAATATACCCGTGGTAAGAAATGAGTCATCTAACCGAGTTTCTCGTCCATAAAATATCCTTTTTGTTTTACATGAAAGAAATCGCTAAAAATAATGTTTTTATCAGATATCCTTGATATTACGTTAACAATTAAACGGGCTAATTTTAAAAAAATAAAACTTTTCTGATTTTTACAAGTTTTTATCAGGGTTTGAAAAACTGCCAGCAAAACAGCAACAGTCTCAAAAAATAAGCTGTTCTGGGAAGGTTGTCATTATTTTTTTATAACTTTTGAATTTTGATTTCCTTTGAAAATATCTACATTCGAAGCAGAGAGCATTCGAATCATTTTTTTTTGTTTCTCTGTGCTGTTGCTTTGCTGTGTAATTTCAAACAGTTCAGTTAACAGTAAAGCACAGATAAACACAAATTTAAATTTTCAGTACGGCTTTTGGAAATTTGTTTTTTTTTACCTTATAATTTTGATTGTGTTCACATAAATAAAAAAAAACAACAAAAGTCCTGTAAAAAAAAATTATGTTTGTCTTTTGTTGTTGTTTTACTGTGCTGTAAAAATTTCCACAGTACAGCGACAGTCGACAGTAATTTTTGGAAATTGAAGGCTGCATAGTTACAGTAC
The DNA here is from genome assembly GCA_960531455.1 of Urophora cardui. NCBI lineage: Eukaryota > Metazoa > Arthropoda > Insecta > Diptera > Tephritidae > Urophora > Urophora cardui. The sequence goes on along the minus strand of OY482672.1, from coordinate 50,691,797 downwards.
AGTAGAATTTTTTATTTTTTTTACTTTTGTTGCGCTATTCATTTTTTTAATTTTGAAATGAAAATGAAATTCAAAGTAAATGAAAAAAAATTTGAAAGTAATTTCAAACCCTGGTTTTTATAAAAAAACTTAATTTGAAAATCAAAACTTTTTCAAAAATCGCAAAAAATTAAAAATTTTGACATTGACCAGATGTCATTTAGCGAGGTGTGGTTCAATTACTACAAGTTGTATATTGTTAGAAGCGTAACTCCAGCGAACATAATTTTTGAATAAAGTGATAACAAAAAACACAAAATTACCGTTATCTCAAAAACGTAACCATACAAAAAATAAAAAATTAAAAAAAAATTGTTCTGTGCTCAGCAGGCCCATACCTACACACAGAGAAAAACTATTGTACAATCAACTCAGAATCGCATATAATCCAACTTAAAACTTAGGTATAATTTACTTACTAAGTTTTTTCGTCATCTTAACGAAAATAATTTTGTAAAAAAATCAGCAAAGTAATTTAGTAAAAAAATAAAAGTAAAAAAGGTTAACTTAGCCAAAACAACTCCTTTTTTGGTAGCCAAAGTGCTTGGGTAATAAATCACCTAAGCTTTGTTTTCCATGGTCGGGTACAAATTGTGTAAGTACTTTGGCGAGTTATACAAGTTTCTTGTGCCCCATACACATTTTTTTAACTAAGTCAACTTTGTTAGATTTACTATAGTTTTTTCTGTGTGTGTATCCTCCCCCATAACTGAAATTCTTCGTATTTTTTTGTTTTTTGATTTATTTAAAGCATAGCGTATTCTACATTAATGAAATGTTTAAACAGTGTGCCTTTTGATTATCGGTATTTTACATTAATAAAATGTATAAACAATGTGCCTTATGTACTAGTCAGCGATAAAGATGCTAAAAAACAAATGTACTACTTTTAGTTTTATTACTATAGCGTTTTCAAGTCAAATGAAACCTTTTTCAAATCAAGTGCAAATTTTAAATTGAAAAAGGTTTAATTTAACCAAAAAATGCTATATATATACATAAGTGAAGTATTTAATTCCTATTTGTTGTTCTTTTGTTAATTAATTAATGTTATGCGATAAAAAAAAATTAAAGACTTTGAAAAGGAAAATGTAAACAAAACCATCCCTCTTTTTAAGGTTTAATTTAACCAGAAAATGCTATATAGGTACATACACAGAGAAAAAAGTACAATGGTTTTTTCAACCAACTTCTTGGTTAATGTTTTATTGGTTGATTTATTCATGTCAAAAGGAAAAAATGTAATATGTACATTTTCATTGTACCATTAACCAATATTTTGGTAACAATCCATATCAAACAGAAAGTTGGTTTCCCCAACGTGTATATTTGTTATATTAACGAAAATATTGGTTAATTCATATCTAAAAAAAAAGTAAAAATATTTACGAAGCTTTATGGCTTCGGCTCTGTTGTTACCATCGCCTTCAACACCGTTTGTGCTTGACGAAGTTGAATGGCTGGACCCGAATTGCAGAGAGCGAGAGAGTGAGTATTTGGAATTTTCTTTGTTATTCAGTTAAAATATTAACACTCTTTATAGATCATACATAGCAGTGCTGCTACTGGCATAAAAATATAACCAACAAATCGTTTAATAGTAAGTAGAAATTGGTTGAAGATTTGAACGAACATTTTGTTATATCAACAAATATCATGGTTAATATAACCAAAAACACTGTCTAATATATCAACAATGGTAATGGCAATATTAAACAAAATTCACATTGATTCCATTTCAAGTGTGAAATTAGTACTATTAACCAACTTTTGGTTGATTTTTCTCTCTTATTTCATCTTTTATTTAATTACTAGCTGACCCGGCAGACGTTGTTCTGCTAAAACTTATTCCTATGAAGCCTAAAGAAAAGTCTTTGATTACCGTATTGCTAACCATTATCTTAGAGTCCATCTTAATGACTGCGAATAACAAAAAATTCTCTATTCTCTGAATAAAAGTTATAGTTATATTCGCCGCGACAAACCTACTTCCCCCGATCCCTATCACTATCTCAATCCCTATCCCTATCCCTATCCTTATCCCTATCCTTATCCTTATCCCTATCCCTATCCTTATCCCTATCCCCATCCCTATCTCTATCCCTATCCTTATGCCTATGCCTATGCCTATCCCTATCCCTATCCCTATCCCTATCCCTATCCCTATCCCTATCCCTATCCCTATCCCTATCCCTATCCCTATCCCTATCCCTATCCCTATCCCTATCCCTATCCCTATCCCTATCCCTATCCCTATCCCTATCCCTATCCCTATCCCTATCCCTATCCCTATCCCTATCCCTATCCCTATCCCTATCCCTATCCCTATCCCTATCCCTATCCCTATCCCTATCCCTATCCCTATCCCTATCCCTATCCCTATCCCTATGCCTATCCCTATCCCTATGCCTATCCCTATCCCAATCCCTATCCCTATCCCTACCCCTATCCCTATAGCTACCTACCTTTACCTTACCGGGACCGTCCATCACCATCCGGGCCCACTAATTTAGCCATCTCTGGGAAACAGCCTTAGAAATCACAATGAAGATAGCTGTATGTGGAAGCCTGCTCAACGCTTTTCATTTTCTACCAATATCGCTCGAAAACATTCAGGGGTTATCCGGGTCCACGCTTTGACCCAAATCTTGGAACCCGGCCTAGGCATCACTATTTAAAAAGCTCTTTGCTGAAGTCCTCCTCAACAGCTTTCATTTGATACCAATATCGCTCAGAAACTTTCCAGGGTCACTCGGTCCCACGTTTTAACCCATATCTGGGAACCCGGCCTAGGTATCGCAATAAAAATAACTTTATGTTGAAGGCCTGTTAAACACCTTTCATTTGATACCAATATTGCTCGAAGGCTTGGTGGATCGATCTGGGTCCTCATTTAGGCCTGTATTCCGGGAAGCTCCCAATTTTTCGAAATTCTATATACCCTACTATGTGCACTAACACCACATGAATCTACTGTGAAAATTTCATAAAGAACGGTTGGTTACTTTGGGAATTTATAGAGGACACACGTCCACAGATGCACACATACGCACATACACACCGATTTTTCCAATTTTCGGACTTTTCCGGAGGGATTTTCCAAAATTTTCTTCCGTACGAACCATCTCCTCGAGAATACGAACAATTGACAAAAAGTTTTACAGAAATCGGCCCAGCCGTTCTCATCTGATGAGGTTAGTAACATTTTTTACACCATTTTTATATATATAGATTGTTTTGCGTAAAAAATTAAAGACT